>CM053150.1:34677500-35277500 GCA_028571685.1 Heterohyrax brucei | reverse complement strand
AGTCGTAAGTTCCTTACACTTTATTTATGTAGTTCTACTCAGTGATCATGTGAGAGTCACAAATGCTGTGATTAGAAGGGCCTTATTGAGTAATTCATTACCCCACATATAGTCCAGGGAAGCATCACTCAAGGAAACAAATAATGTATTGCATTGGGCAAATCGGCTGCAAAAGAACTCTTCAGAGTGTTAAAAAGCAAAGATGTCACTTTGAGGACTAAGTTGTAGCTGACTCAAGTCATGGTATTTTCAATCACCTCATAGGCATGTGAAAGCTGGAAAATAAATGTAGAAGACCAAAGAATGGATGCCTTTGACTTATGATGTTGATGAAGAATATTGAGTATGCTGTGGAACAAATGGAACACTATGGAACAAATCTGTTTGGAAAGACGAACAGCTAGAATACTTCTTAGTAGCAAAAATGGCAAGGCTTCATCTCACATACTTTGGGCATGTTAACAGAAGTGACTAGTCCCTGGAAATGGACATGATTCTTAATAAAATAGAGGGTCAGCAAAAGAGAGGAAGATCCTCGAGAGATGGATTGACACAGTAGCTGCAACAATGGACTCAAGGATAACAATGATTGTGAGGACAGCATAGGACTTGGTAGGGGTATTTCTATGAGGTCTGACAATTAAGTTAGTGAATTCATCTTTGTAAAGGTCTACATACCTCATTGCTGACGATCACTACAGTCACCTTCAAAGTATTCCCTTTGGGTAACTATGTACTGATGCCAACACCTAGTCCACGCTTCAAAGCAATTTTGGAACTCTTTCTAGAATGTACATTGCATACAGTGGCACAGTGGCAAGTTCACAAACTTAATTGTATAGCCAGTACACAAATAACTATTGGAAAACCCTCCCCTACTCACCTGATATAACCCCCAATGACTTTCTTCTTTACCTCAAGATAAAGGAAATATTGAAAGGAAAACATTTTGATGCCATTCAGGACATCAAGGGTAATAAGGATGACATTCTCATGGCCATTCCAGAAAAAGTTTAGTTCCAAAATTTCTCTGAAGGGTGGACTAGGCACTGGTGTCAGTGCACAGTTTCGCAAGGGGAGTACTTCAAAGTTGACCGTAGCGATATTCAGCAATGAGGTATGCAGCACTTTTTCTAGGATGAGTTCATGACCTTAACCGTCATACTTCGCATACAGAGATACTGTGAATGGGAACTGACTCGAATGTTCCAAATAACAGCAACCAATAATTTCCTCATAATTGTTTTATATGTAATTTTTTCCAGATCTTGTTTATTTAACTGAGTACAAGCAACTATAGATTTGAAATCAAATAATACAAATTATTGGACATAATTAGAAAAAAGAGAGTATTGATGTAGAATGATGTTTTGTGGAGTGAAAACTACATTATGGAAAAGTCAACAGTGCCTCATAACTATGCTTTCTAGAATTACTGGAAGTCATAAACATTCCTGGGACTCTGAGCCACTTATGAAAAGGCTGTAGGTGTGCATTTCAATAAGACATTTCTGTGAAAATAGCTAATAATATGTAATATTGGCATTTGTAGAGAAGACAGGAAATATTTGTTTAGAAATAATCCTTGACCGTTTTAGTCACTGGTAAGGTTGCCAGATAAAAGGTTACTCAGTTGTATTTGAATTTCAGGTAAAAAATGATTTTAAAAAAACATATACATTACATATTACATGGGCAATACTTAAACTGAAAATAATCTACATTTTCACTGGCTAAATTGGGAAACTGTAGTTGCTATGTATCTCTTAGAACACTGGCAGGACTTAGCATATGGGAAGCATGAAGAACAGTTTAAGACTTTATACTACATCCAAAGCTACTGCCATTGAGTAGATTCTGCCTCTTAGTGACCCTGTATGTCACAGCAGAACTGCCCTATAGTTTCCAAGGAGCTCCTGGAAGATTTGAACTGCCGACTTTTTGGTTAGCGTAGTAGCACTTAGCACTTAAACACTAAACCACCAGGTTTGCCACAAGAAGGAACAGGTACAGAAAATATTTTCTTAATATACAACAGAGTACACAAAGCAGTAAAATTTGGAAAAGAGAAATTTATGGTGATCAGAACATACCAGAAGGAATCGGTAATGTGTCATTGATGCTGTGTTTATGTGATGTGTTATTGATTTTTATTTTAGTGAATGAAAACAATATTAAGCTCTTTCATGGGCTCCCTGATTTAATATTGCTTCCCATAAAATCTTAAATCTATACAGGTTTCATTATTTTCCCACAGCAGTTTTGGGGACCTTCATCTTTACAGTTTGAAAGAAAAAACTGTAGAGTGTTAATTGGGTCAACTCTGTGTAGCAGGGATTTATGTTTACTCTGATAGGAAATGGGAAAATTAACATATTAATGAAGTCATCAAACTCTTTTTCTGTTGTTTGGGGCAATGGCATTCCAATTTTAGATGAATTTTATTTGAACAACACTCTATTGTACATTTTGTGTAAAATCTGTCAAGTGCAGTTATTGCCTGAGGGGTGATTTGCTCAAAATGGAATGGCAGATGGCACCATGTGATGTACTGTTTTAATCTAAAATATTTTTTTTTATTATCAGCACCATTGTCATGGATTGAACTGTGTCCCCCTGAAAATGTGTGTAGCCATTTGTCTGTAGCCATTTCCCAATATTTTGTGATTTTTCCTGTGCTGTACATTCTCATCTCTGCCTGTGGTTAATAGGATGATTATGTTAAAATAGGATTAGGGTAGGACTGCAGCACCCTTGCTGAGGGAGTTTCCCCGCAGTGTGGCTTATACCACCTTTTTATCCTTTCATTCTATGGGAGATAGGAGGAGAGGGAAACAAGCAGTGTGGGAACTTCACGACATCCAGAGAGCAGCACTGGGAGTAGAGTGCATCCTCCAGACCTGAGGTTCCTTCTGCCAAGATGCTTTATGACCAAAGACTGATGCAATACAAGGACTTTCCTTCAGAGCCAACAAAGAGGAAAAGCCTTCCCCTGGAGCAGACACATTGAATTTGGACTTGTAGCCTATAGGACTGTGTGAGAATAAACCTTCCTTTGTTAAAGCTGTACACACTGTGATAGTTCTGTTAGAGTAGTACCAGCTGACTGAAACAATTATCATCGTGGTCATCATCATGCTTTTGAACTTGTCTGCAGTCATCTTATCAACAGCCACTGCTCACCTCATCTAGGAAACTATCTTCAACTGCTTTCACTGCCTGAATTCAGATTATCTTTCAAGACTTGTTTCATGTTCTTCCTGTTCCATGGTTGTTTGTTTGTTTGTTTGTTTTTTAACTCATTCAAACTCAAGGAACATTTCCTATTGATTCCTCCAGCTTTAGTTATGAAAGGTTAGAGCTGGAAAATGCCTTGTCAGGATTAATGTTCTTATTTTAAGGTTGAAGAAAACTGATGCCCAGAGAAGTTTAAGGAGTAGAAGAGTCAAGATTGAACTAGCAATTTGTGGAAAATCCATATATGTAGTTTATACATACATATGTATATGTTTAAAGTGCTCAAGTTTAGTGCTTTTTCTACTCTTCAATGTTTCTTAATTTTATCATACAAACTTTGACTTTTATATGTATAACCTTGACCACCCATTTGATGGCAGTGGCTTGCACGTTGCTATGATGCTGAACAGGTTTCTAGCTGTTCTTTCAAGAACAGCTTTCTTCAAGGAAGAAAGCCCTGATGATCTACTTTTGAGAACTCAGCCAGTGAAAACTCTGTGGGTGAGCTTGTCCAATTCTGTTGTGCATAGAATTGCCATGAGTTATATACTGACTTGAAAGAACCTAACAATAACAAAAACTAAGGGAAAACAATTCAACCTTACAGTATTTTTTTGAGCCATCTGGTGCTGCTCTAACAAAGAGGAATATATTTTCTCACAGAAAAGTAGGCTTAAGGTCCAAATTCAGAGCAGGGGATGGCTTTCTCTGTTGGGCATTGTCATGGATTGAATTGCATCCCCCTAAAATGTTCATTGTAGTTTTCCCGGTATTTTATGGTTGCCTTCCATTTTGTGATCTTCCTTTGCTGTAAATCCTAATCTCTGTTTGTAGTTAATAGGCAGGATTATGTAACAAGAGGATTAGGGTGGGCCTGCAACACCGTTACTAAGGGAATTTTGCTAGAGTCTGGCTTGCTCCGTCTTTTATCCTAGGAGAGATAAAAGGAGAGGGAAGCAAGCAGAGTAGGAACCTCACACCATCAAGAGAGCAGCACCAGGAGTAGAGCACATCCTTCAGACCAGAGATTACTGTGCCAAGATGCTCCCTGACCAAAGACTGATACAGCATAAGTGCCTTCCTCCAGAATTGACCATGAGGGAAAGCCTTCACCCGGAGCAGACACACTGAATTTGGACTTACAGCCTACTGGACTTTGTAGTAACAAACTTCTCTTTGCTAAAGCTATTGACGTGATTTTCTGTTAGAGCAGTGCTATATGACTAAGCCAGCCATCTTCCAGCAGACTAGAAGTTTCTCTGTGCAGAGACCCCCAAGTACAAAGGATGCACTCTGCTCTTGGCACTGGTTTCTTGACATGAGGTCCTCCTGCTTTCTATTCATTTACTTTCTTTATGTCCCAAGAGATTGTCTCAACACAGTCCAAGCGTGTAGATTGAGTTCTGCCACACTAACTGCTGCCCATTCTCCCTCATTAACATCATAGAGGCAGGATTTACAACATATGGGAAAAAAAAAATCACACAATATCAGGAATTAGTAATCAGGAACTATGGCACAGCCAAACTGGTACATATTTTGGGGGGGGGACAAAATTCAATCCATGACAAAGATTGATTATTTTTTTGTATTGATTATTTTTTGTACTAATGTAATTTGTTTAACCAACCAAATTCTTTTTTTTTTTTATTTTACAATAAATATGGTGCTTGATTATTCCCTGAAGAAATAGTTTAGGAAGTACTCTGAAGCCTCAGGTAAGACTGCTATTTTCAATTAGGTTTGCCTACTTTATCTACATAATCTGTTATCTACATCATCTGTTCTCACACATCCTTAGTCTCTAAAAGTGAAACAAGGGTTAAGAGATGTTAATCTCTTGAATTATTAATCTGTGATAAACACTGTTTTAGATTCTTAACATATTATTGTGTTTAAAATGTACAACAATACTTCAATAATGAGTAAACTGAGCCTGAAATAATAATACAGTTAATAATACAGTTAATATTAATAATATATTAATATTAATTAATATTAACATTAATTAATATTAACATTAATATTAATAATACATTAATAATATATTAATAATAATACAGTTAATAATAATACAGTTAAACCAAGCTAAACCCATTGCCATTCTTTCTGACTCTTAATGACCTTTTAGGACATAATAAAACTGCCCCCTAGTTTCTGAGGAGCACCTGGATGATTTGAATGACCAACATTTTGGTCAGCAGCCATAGCACTTAGCCACCAGGATTCCTTAGTAATACAATTAGTATGTAGGAAAATTTGGATTTAAGTCTCATCTCTCTAATTCTACATTCAAACAGGGCTTGCATGAATTAATTGTCTCACTGTCATTACTGAGTTCATGGAATCGGAAGGAGACTGGGTCATTACCTTATCAAGGTTGTCTTTGTTGCCAGATAAACTCAGTCTGATGAAATCTCTGAAGCAAAGAGGGAACACTGTGGGTGGGACCTTCAAAATTTATTCCTTTCATTTGTAGTTACTATGGATGATTTTCAAGTAAGGCCAGAAAGAATATATGGGGACTATTCTTGCAAATAGTTTGGGCAATGTCTAATTTTCAGTGATTCAGAGAAATGAAGAAATGATATTGTATTTTAAATCACTGATTTTTTTGAGAAAATGATAGAAGTACACGGGATGAGTGACATTTTTCTTAGCATTTATTAGATGATAGGACCAAATTTTAGTGACTCCTGTAGAGTTATTTGTAATGCAGTTCAAAGACAATTAGTTAGTAAACCCCTGAAGCTTCCTTGAATGCAAAGACATCCTGGAGTGTTTCCACATTTCCAATGCAAAATGTAAGCAGTATTCAATTAGCGAGCATGACCCTATGAAAAGATAAAAGTTTAGATCCCATTGAGTCTATTGACTGCTGTTTCAATATCCAAGAGAGTAAGAATTATAAATTGCCCTATATAATAACTAAACTGAAATGTGTGCATTTTTATGTTGGTGCTGGAAATGTTGTGGTTACTGTTCTGTGCTTCTTAAAGTAGACTGTAGAGCTGCTGTGGTGGACCACAGGCAGCAGCTCGACTCTGATAGATAGCTTCTGACAAACACCTGTGTTCTGCCTGTGCATTGTTTGGTGCTGCAAGTCATTATGCAGCAAGTTGGTGTCTAACAGAAAATCAAGGCAATTTCTCAGAAGTTCAGCTGAGCCTGTCTCTGGTGTGGTAAGATCCTAGTACTAGCAGAAGAGAGAGTGTTTTGTTTTCCTATAGATATGAAATGTCCTATGATAGGAGATTGCCTGGGGAATACATGACATCAGTGCCAAAAATGAACTGGGTCTTGTTGACATTATTTACTAATGATTAAGCGAAGTGCTGTCGAGTCGTGATGGGTATAAAAATGTGTAAATAAACCTAGGAGGAAGAATCCATTCACACCAAGATATAACTAGCCAGTATAGGAACTTGTATTTATGCAGATGCAGATGTTCTCAATTCAGTCAACAACAAATATTTAGTGGGTATTCACTCTTTCACAGATGTTTTGCAGATAGTAGAGATATTGGAATAAATATAACAAACACAGTCCCTGCCCACAAAGAGGTCACAGAGTAAGAGGAAAGAATGACAGATAAGCAGGTGGTGGTGCTACAATGGAGGTAAGCATCTGGTGAGAAAAATAGGGATAGAGACAGTTTCCTGGAGAATTTATGTCAGACTTAAAGCCCATTGACACTTACAGAGAGAATTAGGAATGGCTTGACTCCTGAAGAAAGTACAGCTTTAGGGAAAATGAAAAGAAGAATAATAAATGGGAGGCTAAGTGATTCAAGGAAACCCTGGTTGCATAGTGGTTGTGTTCTGCGGCTCCTACCCAAAACATTGGCAGTTTGAATCCTCCAGGTGCTCCCTGAAAACCTTGTGGGGCAGTTCTTTTCTGTGTTATAGGCTTACTATGAGTCAGAATCGACTCGACAGCAATGGGCTTGGTTTTTTGGTTTAAGACATTTAAAAGGAAATTCAGCCTGAAAGTTTGGCAGAAGCCAGAAAGTGCGAGAGAGCAGTGGTTCTGTGAGAATAGGGCCCTTGCCTTTCTTCTGTAATCCCTGCATCGAAAGGCATTGTTGGTTCATAGTGGACAAATAATAAATATTTGTGGAATGAGTGAAATAATAAAATGTTTATAAGTACTCACCTAACCAGAAGACAGGAGTTCATGTAGCCGTTTAAGAAACACTAGAAAAGGAATCTAAGATCTAGAATCAGGTCCCAGTACTACCATTAACTGCCGTCAGTTCTTCAGGGCTCAGCTTTACTCACCTGTACACTGAGAAGGTGAGATTGTATAATCTCTAAATTTTGTTAGTATTTGGAATCTATACAATTATTCTACTGTGAAAAAAAGCTTGGGTTTAATGCTGTAGGATCTCTGTGAGTCGAAATCAACTCAGTGGCAGTGAGTAAATGAGGGATTATGCTTCTAGAAAATTATTTCTAAAAAATGTTACAAGGTATCCAAAATTTTCAACAACAGCTGTGCTTTTCAATATGACAGAAAGAAAAAAGATTACTACTCCATACTACCTTATAAAGGCCACAAGTTTGAATTGCTCCTTTGAGAGCAGCATTACTTTTATCTCAGGGGAAAGCTGTTATAATGTTTAGAGTAATATGTAATTCATTTATAAAATGCAGTGTCAAGCAAAGAGGTATTTATTACACTGGAAAATAAAAGTAGGCCAAGCTGGAAAAGTTGAGCAGGGCATGCTGAATTCTCTCAGATGTGGCACATGGCATATGAAGCTACATGAGCATCTAAGGATGTGAGATGCCGTTTGGCCTAAGGATATCATCTTAGAAACACAGGTATCTTCTGCTTTTATTACCCTTATATTCCAGAAAGGCCTTAGAATTCATTAAGACTTTAGTAGAGTGTCAGTTTTGATAAAAGCAAATCTAGAAAGACTAATATGTATTCTAAGGTCTTGGCAAAGGAAATACAGAGATTTTTTTTTTTCTCTCTCTCTTTGAGTACCTTTAGATGTTGCTTCGTAGTTCTTTCTAGCATTGAATTTTGCTACTGAGAAGTCTGATGTCAGATTGACATTTGTTTCACCGTAATTTATTACATTTCTGGCTGGGGTGATTAAAGATTTTTTTTCTCCTTAGCCTGATAATTTTATTAGAATATGCCTTGATGTTCTGAGTAACTTTTCTCTAGAATATAGTTTACCTTTCTGATAGCAATTCTTTTATTTCAGTGTAGTACTATTGAATTTGTTATTTTAACAGCTTTTATAGAGATGGAATTTACACATCACTAGTTTATGCTCACTAGTTTAAGGTCTATAAGTGAAAGGATTTTGGATGTTTACAGAGTTGTGTAACAATTACTGAAATCTTATTTTGGAATATTTTCCTCTCTTGAAATATTTTTATCCATTAGCAGTCATTCCTGATATACCCTTCACTACCTTCAGCCCTAGACAAGCCCTGAACTATTTTCTGTGTCCATACATTTGCCTATTCTAGACACTTCATATATATATATATATATATATATATATATATATATATATATATATATATATATATAAATGGAAGATGCAATATGTGGCCTTTTGTGAGAAGTCCTTTCATTTAATATCGTGTTTTCAAGGTTCAGCTATGTTGTAGAATATAGAGGTATTTCATTGTATTCATAGATCATTATGAGTCAGAATTGACTCAGTGGCAATGGATTTCTTTTGGGTTTGCTTAGATGCACACATAAGTATGTTTTGCTTATTCATTCCCAAGTGATGGACATTTGGATCATTTCTACCTTTTGACTATCACGAACATTCATGTACAAGTTTTTGTATATTCACATAATTATAAACAATGACATATTTTGTATATTTATACAAATATATAAATAAGATATAACTACATAAATTATAAAAATTATATAAATAATTGTAGTTATATAAATAGTATATTGTATATACTATATAATAATTAATGTAAATAGAAATTATGTATGTAATTTTAAGCAATTATATATTCTTACATATACATGTAAACATGTTACTATATATCTATAAATCGTTATCCTGTTTACATGGATGTCGTATGTGTGTGTCTGTGTCCGCAAGACTTAATGAGGTTACTCTGAAGCTAACTGCAGATAGAGAAAAGAACATGTCTAAGGATCACTATGACCTTACAACAATTAAGTTTCAAGAGGAAGATGAAGAAGGGCCAGTTTAGCCAGTTTAGCCAAGGAGATTAAAAATCTAGATCAGTTATGTAGGAGGAAAATAAGGAGGGCAGAGTGTTACAAACATAAGAGAAGAAAACATGTCGTCAAGGAGAAAACAAACTCCTGTATCAACCACTGCTGAAATGAAGTCTGAGACTAGATCATTCTATTTGGCAGGGTGAATGTTTTTACTGGTGAATCTACCAGGAGTAGTCAGTTCAGTAGGAATAGGATGAAACCCTAATCAGAAGTACTTTAAAAAAGAAGGATAGTATAGTAGAAAAGCTGATGAGGTATGCTTTGATGCACTATCTTTGTTCTAACACAGAGCAAAGTTAGATAAAATCTTTAAAAGAAAAGAAAACAAATGACATAGCTGACTTATAAAACACAGTAAGTGCCTCTGTGGACTGGAAAGAAAACAGGTATGAATGAGTGATTGTGGTACTAGGCTTTTGGATGCCTGGTCTGGAAGCTACCATTGGCAGACACTGGTTCAGCTCTTAGAAAGCGAAAAGAAATAAGACGTTACTTTACTGATGCTTTATAGGAAATGGTGGCATTACATAGGCTAGGGAGATAGTAAAGTTTTTCAGACTAGTTCTGGGCTGGTCACCCAGGGGCTGGGTGAAGGCAGTGATAAACTTGTTAGAGAAAAGGATTAAGAAGAGAAGGTCAGAGAAGAAAAAAGAGAAATAAAATCTCCTCTCCTTAAAAGAAGCCTGCATAATATAAATACAGAGAATATGAGTAAGTCGTTTAAGAAAAGTAGCCATCAAAATTGATATTGTAAAACGGGTTTACTTCAAACGAACTTGTTTATGTGGAGTAATCTGGCAAGGACTTCCAATATGAACATGCCTAATATAATTAGAAAATATTAAGCAAACAACTACAGAAATAAAACAAAGAGATGAATATATAAACAGACCAAATCAGAGATCTTGGAAATGGAATCTTAAAGTCTACAGAATGAAAGTCAGATTACTTTTAGAGTAATGGCTATGGATTGATTCTGACTGCAGATTCCTCACCAGCAGCATTAGATACCAAAGTAAAGCCAGCCAAGTGCTGTCGAGTTGGATCCTACTCATGGCAACCCTAGGGGCCAGAGTAGAACTGACCCCTAGAGTATTCAAGGAGTGCCTGGTGGATTTGAACTGCCAACCTTGTGGTTAGCAGTGGTAGCACATAACCAAAGTAAAGAAGTAACGTATTTGATGAATTTAAGAAGAGCAAACAACCAGTTTGCTGGTGACCTAGGGTCACTGTGAGTCGGACCTGACTTGACGGCACTTGGCTTTGGCAGTAAGTTACCTCAGATTACATACTCAGCTAAATGATTTTATGAGAATGAGCCCAAACAGCTACTTTTTAAATATATGATAAGAGTTTACCACTTAGATCTTCACTATATAAGTTTGAATGATATCTTTGAAAATATCATTTAGTACTGAATTATAAAATATAGAGCAATAAATAAGATTTTTTTCCTACAGTGGTAATGATAAATCAGCATAGCAAATATGTTAACCTAATAAAGGAATAAGGTAGGATTACTTTTTCAGGATGTACAGAAAAGAATACTGAATGAACTCCGTGAACATTCATTAAAAAAGATTTAAAACTGGTAAATATTTTATCCTATCTATCAAAAAGCTACATTGTGATTAATAACAAGATTTGAGAAGGACTGTTCAAGTCAGGAAAAAAGCAAAAACTTCTGTAACCACAATAGCAGATCCGTACTGCCTGTCCACAAAGGCAGTACTGAGACAGGAGGTGAGGTGATTAAATGAGGATATTTGTTGAGTGCCAACACACAAGAGGCAAGGGGGAATCCGCTCCTTCAAAGCTTGCCTGCATACATATATAACCTGGAGGTTATATAGGTTGATTGATGTGGGGGGGCGCCAATTAATATTTTTCCTGGTCCGTGCAGATAATTCTTTCAGTGTTTCAACAGTATTCTTTGTGGAGGATCTGCATGGCTCCAACAAGTCAGGGCTTGATAATCATCCAAACCACCTGGTGATTGAGTTCAGTAGTCTTAGGGAATAACTGAAAGAGTATAAATAGAACAATCAATGTTTCTAAGAGGAAGGTATAGCCTCATGACACGACAAGTACAAGGTAAATTCTAACAGATGGGGGAAATCAAGCTCTCAGGACTCAATGTTTATAACATGGTTGTCTTAACTACTGCCTTAACTACTGTTGTGTTAATGACTATACTACTGTTTGTAGCAAGATGGGGTCGGGCTGGTTAAGGGCCTCTCTTTCACTCCTGCCATTCTTGGTTCCAGTGAATATTCTAACCAATGTGATAAGAAAACAAAAAGCGTTGGACAACTGACAAAAAAGAAAAAAGAACAAAGGAAGCAAAAACCCAAATAAGAAATAAGATTGGCAATATCACAACAGACCCAACTAAAATTAAAAGAATCATAACAGAATACTACAGAAAGAAAAAAAAAAGTTCTTTAACAAATTTGAAAACCTAGAGGATATGGACAAATCTCTAGAAAAATTCTATGTACCTAAACTGATACAGAGATAGAACAACTAAATAAATCTATACTAAGAGATAATTAAAAGAATTAGAAAATAATATATAAAAATAATATCATCTGCAAATAGAGATACTTTTACCTCTTCCTTACCAATTTAGATTCCTTTTATTTCTTTTAATTAAAAGATAATTAAAAAATTCCCAACTGTAAAAAGCACTGGCCCTGATGCTTTCAGTGGAGAATTCCAGAAAATTTTCAGAGAAGCATTAACACCATTGTTACTAAAAACACTTCAGAGCATAGATAAAGATGGAATACTTCCAAACCTAGTCTATGAAGTCAGCATAATTTTGATACCAAAACCAGGTAAAGACACCAGAAAAAAGGAAAATTATTGACCAATATCCTTCACAAAGAGAGATACAAAAATCCTCAACAAAATTCTAGCTACTAGAATTCAACAACATGTCAAAAAACAAAAACAAAGCAAAAAAAAAAAAAAAAACAACCATGACCAAGTGGGATTCATGCCAGAGATGCAGGATAGTTCAACACTAGAAAAACAATCAATGTAATCCATCACATAAGTAAAATAAAAGACAAGAACCATGTGATTTTATTAATAGATGCAGAACAGGCACTTGGTCAAGTTTAGCAGTGATTCATGATAAGAAATCTCAGCAAAGTAGGAATGAAAGGGAAACTCCTCAACAAAATAAAGGGATTTTATACAAAGCCAACAGCCAACATCATCCTAACTAGAGTCTGAAAATGTGTCCTATGAGAATGGAAACCAGACAAGGATGCCTTTTTTCGCCACTCTTATTCAACACTCTGCTAGATGTCCTAGCCAGAACAGTTAGGCTAGAAAAAGAAATAAAGGGAATCTAAATTGGTAAGGAAGAGGTAAAAAGTATCTCTATTTGCAGATGATATGATTTTAAACATAAGAAACCCCATAAGGAAACTACTGGAACTAACTGAGATTTCAGTGAAGTATTAGATACAAAGTAAGTGTGCAAAAATCAGTTAGATTTCTCTACACCAAGAAAGAGAATATCAGAGAGGAAATAACCAAATCAATTCCATTTACAGTAGCCCCCAAGAAGATAAAATACTTAGGAATAAATCTAACCAGAGATGAAAGCCAGTGCTGTTGAGATGAAGAGATCTATATAATGAAAACTAGAAGACACTAGTACAAAAAACCAAGAGGTTTATGTATGTGGGAAAACATACGTTGCTCATGGTTATAAAGAATCAACATTTTGAAAATGTATATTCTGTGCAACATGATCTACAGAAACAATTCAATCTTGATCCAAATTCCCATGGAGTTTTTTAATGACATGGAGAAACCAATCCCTAACTTCCTTTGAAAAGGAAAAAGCTCCCCATTAAGTAAAGCATTGATGAAGAAGAACAAAGTGGGAAACCTCACAAAAACAGACTTTAGAATCTACTACATTGCTACTCTAGTCAACAGAGGCTGGTACTTGTACAAAAATAGACCAATGGAATAGAATTGAGAACCCAGATGTAACATCATCCATCTATGAGCAGCTGATATTTGACAAAGGCCCAAATTCCATTAAATGGCAAAAGACATTCTCTTTAACAAACCGTGGTGGCATAATTGCACATCCATCGACAACACAAATGAAACAAGACCAATGGCATACACCATGCACAAAAACTAATTCAAAAGAGGTTTAAGACCCAGTTATAAAATATGAAAAGGAATAAACAGAATAAAAAACATTACTAACACTGCACAAACACCAGAGGAGAAAATAGATAAGTAGGAATTTCTAAAAATCAAATACTTATGCTCATCCAAAGATGTTACCAAAAGAGTAAAAGACAACCTACAGACTGAAAAATAATTTTGGTTATGACAAATCCAATCAACATCTAATCTCTAAAATCTATAAGATACTACCCAAATTCAATGACAAAAAGTCAAATAACCCAAATAAAAAATGGGTAAAGATTATGAACAGGCATTTCATGTGAAATCTGAGAACAACAATGGTCATGTAATAATGTCTGGATAAATTTTTGAGAAACTAACTTGAATTGTAAACTTTCACTTAAAACTCAGCAAAAAAAAAAAATACAGAAGAGGTATGAGAATTAAATGGTTGGGATAAATCTGCCTTTATTTACATAAGATGGGATTTTTATGTAGAAAATTCAGATTTTACAAACTCTTAGGATGAATAATAATAAAGAAAAAATACTAGAGAAGTTATCAGATACAAATTCAAATATGATAGTCAGTAATGTTCTCTGATATGTATATTTTTAAACACTATGTAAACCCCTACCTAAATCTGACACTTCATACAAAAATAAACTCAGAATAGATCATAAACGTAAATGTAAAACACAAACACAAAACGTAAAATAGGAGATCCGTATCTCCTATTTTATTTTGCTAAAAGTTTCAGGGAGATCAGTGGAAGCTGCATATAGGTAGGCATGTAAATTTATATGTGAATGTACATTTTCACTCAGTCATATCAAATTAAAAAAATAGGAGAAAATAATCAGGAACTAAGACTAGGCAAGTATTTTGTAGACTTCAAAAGCATAACCCATAATGGGAAAAATTATTAATTGGATATCATCAAAATTAAAATAGGTTATGGAGGTGGGGCCAGGATGGTGGAGTAGACAGATGCTTACCATGAGCCCTGTAACAATGAAAACTGAAAAGAACAAATTAACCCAATTCATATGGTATTCTAGGAGCTCTGAACATCAAAGGGAAAGTTGAGAAATTGGACTGAACATCAGTGAAAGAAGAGCAGTGCCAGAAGTACACAAGGTTCTACAAAATTTATCTGCTGAGAAATGGCCACAGCTACCGTGTGGTTAGTCAAGTGTGGAAGTTGCTGAGCATCCTCCTCAGCAGTAGTAATTCTCTGGAGAAGCCCCTTGTGCCTCCAGAACCAGTGAGAAACAACATCAGATTGTCAAAAGCTAACTCTTTGCCAGTAAACTACTACATGCAGATCTAAATTTTTCATTCAAGACAGAATTATCTCCTTTCTCACAGTGCTTCCCCCTTCCTTCTCCATACTGTGGATGGTGCTAGAGCCTGAGGCTGTTAACAGAGCCAGAAGTAAGACTTCTTAAGCCCTCTCTGAGTCGTTCTCTGAGACAATTTAACCAACTCATAGAAAGGGGAGGGGGGTAGAAATACTGCCAACTACCCTAAGCCAAAAATCAGAGCAGAAATTGTTCCTTCACCTAGATTAATACATAAGGGGATATACCATCTTCATAGACAACTCAGGAGTGACTGTTACACCCTGGCTTTCTGAGCATCTGCAGCCAGACATCTGTACCTATACCAACCACCCCTGCCCATCTAGGACAGTAGACAAGAACCTGCAGAGCACATTTGACTACCTTGACACCTGAGCTGAATTCATATAAGAAAATTAAGTGGATTTTTGTCTAGTAATAACTCTAACCAGTTGATGAAAGAACATTATAGTTTCAAAGACAACAATAGCCAAACTATTACACATAACCAGTCTATTTGCACATTTCAAAACAAGAAGCTAGAACACAGTACCAAAAACAAAAACAAACCCACTGCCATTGAGTTGATTCCAACTCATAGTGACCCTATAGGACAGAGTAGAACTGCTCCATAGAGTTTCCAAGGAGAGCCAAGAATATTTGAACTACCAGTCTTTGGGTTAGCAGATGTAGCATTTAACCACTACACCACCAGAGTTTCCAGAACACAGTGGGTAAACCTAAACATACACACACACACACACACACACACACACACACAATTACTAATGGCTTGGACACAGCAGTCCATATCAAAGCACTTAAAGAGGCAGACCATGATTTCTTCAGAAAGCTCCCAAAACAAAGAATCAAATTTTCCTTAGGAAAAGAGAACTTCCTGGAATTATCAGAGGTAGAATACAAAAATTTAGTATTTAGAATTCTTCAAGAGGTAAGGAAGGAGTTGAGACAAAACACAGCACAGCATAATGACAAATGGATCATGCTACAAAAAGCATAGAGTGGCAGGAATTAGAACCTCAGGAAGTTGATCACAAAATTACAGAATGAGACAACTCTATAGAAAAAGAACCAGAACTGATATAATGGTAGACCAAATTAGTGAGAGAGAAGGTAAAGGACATAATGTCAACAAATTTGAGGAAAAATCACATAAAAGAATTTAAAAAAAAAAATCAAGAAACACTAAGATCTATGTGGGACACTATGAAGAGGAATAATGTGTGAATTATTGTAGTACCAGAACAAGGGGGATAACAGAAAATACAGAGAAAATTGTGCAAGATTTGCTGACAGAAAACTTCCCTGATATCATGAAAGATGAGAAGATACATGTCCAAGAGGCTTACTGAACGCCACACAAGGTAGATTCTAAAAGAAAGACACTAAGACAAATGACAATCTAATGTACCAAAAATAGAGATAAGGAGATACTTTCAAAAGTGGCTAGGAATAAATGAAAAATAGCCTACCAAGGAGAATCAATGAGACTATGCTCAGAGTACTTAGCAGAAACCATGTAGTCAAAAAACCAGTGGAGTGACATATACAAAGTTTTAAAGGAAAATAATTGCTAGCCAAGAATTATAATTTTTATGTCCAGCAAAACTGTCTTTCAAATACTGTGGGGAAATTAGGACATTTCCAAGTAAACAGAAAATTAGGGAATTTGCAAAAAACTGAACCAAAATTACAAGAAATACTGAAAGCCAATAACTCAGGTAATATATAAGCCAACACCAGAATATATAACAGAGCAATTGGGTATCAACCCCAAAAAGGGAATCACAAAAGTAAATCATAGGTAAAATCATGGAAAATAGGGAAACAGAGGTATTATTAAGTAAACATTATAAAAGAGGGAATCAAAAGAAAATGTTGTCAATAGATCTTTCATATGGAGAGGAAGTCAAAGCAATATAAAGAAATTGAAGACTGGTTTAAATTTAGAAAAAAACGTGGGTGTTAAGAAAACCACAATTGAAATTATCAATCCTACGTATCAAAATAATAAAAAAAGAAAAAGATGGAGTCTCAACAAATACAAAACCACCAACACTGAAAAAGATGAAATCACATAAAGAAAAAAGACCCACAAAGGATATTAAAGGGAATAAAGAAATTGTCTACCACATACAAAAAAAGACATCAAAATGACAGCACTAAGCTCATACGTATAAATCATGCTGAATGTAAATGGATTAAATGCATCAATAAAGAGATGGAGAGTCCACCCCCTGCCACAGATTGCATAGAAAAAAACACAACCCATTTATATACTTCCTATAGGAGATGCACTTTAGACTCAAACACTGGAAGAAACTAAAATGCAAAGGATGAAAAAGATATATTAAGCTAACAACATTCAAAAAAGAGCAGGAGTAGCAATACTAATCTCTGATAAAATAGACCGTAAAGTAAAATTCACCACACTGGATAAGGAAGGACATTATATAATGATTAGAGGAGTAGTACTAGAACATAGACATGTCAGATATATGTGTACCCAACAGCAGGGCTCCAAAATACATAAGAGAAACACTAAATGCACTGAAAACAGTAATAGACAGCTCCACAATAATAGGAGATTTCAGTACACAACAGTGAAGGACAGAACATCTAGAAAAAATGCTCACTAAATACATGGAAGATCTAAATGCCAGCATCAACCAACTTTAGATAATAGAAATACACAGAACACTGCACCCAACAGCAGCCAAGTGTTCTTTCTTTTTCAGTGCATATGGAACATTGTCCAGAATTGACTACGTAGTAGGCCACAGAACAATCCTTAACAATATTTAAAGTGTTGAAATATTACATAGCATCTTTGGAGACCACACAGCCATAAAAGTATAATCAATAACAGAAGAAAGAAGGAAAAAAAAAATCAAACACATGGATACTGAACAACACCTTGCTCAAAAATGAGTGGATTATAGAGGAAATCAAGGATAGAATAAAGAAACTGAAAGCATCAAATAAGAATGAAAACACGTCTTACCATAATCTATGGGACACAGCAAAAACAGTACTCAGAGGTCAATTTATCTTAATAAATGTGCACATCCAAAAAGAAGAAAGGGTTAAAATCAACAAATTAACAGCACAACTTGAGCAAATGGAAAGAGGTAACAAAAGAACACTTTGGGCATTAAAAGAAAACACATAATAAAAATTAGAGCAAAACTAAACAAATTAGAGCATACAAAACAATTGAAAGAATTAGCAAGACTGAAAGCAGTTTTTTGAAACAATCATCTAAACTGATAAACCATTGGCCAAACTGACAAAAGCAAAACTGGAGAGGAAGCAAATTACTCAAATAAGAAATGAAATGGGTAATACCACAAAAGACAAAACTGAAATTAAAAGAACCACAACAGAGTACCATAAAAATATTTGCACTCTAATAAAGTCACAAACTGAGAGGAAATAGAGAAATTTCTAGAAACACATTGTCTACCAAAACCAGCACAACAGAAATAGAACAACTAAATAAACCCATCACAAAATAAGAGAATGAAAAGATAATTTAAAAACTCTTAATTGGGTAGGAAAAAAAATACCCTTGCCCTGATGGTTTCACTGGAGAATGATACCAAACTTTTGGAGAAGATTCAATATCACTATTACTAGAGCTTTCCAAAGCATAGAAAAGGATGGAATACTCCCAAATTCATGAAGCCAGAATAACCCTGATACCAAAACCAGATAAAGACAGCACAAAAAAGGAAAATTATGGATTAATGTCTTTCATGAATTTAGATGCAAAAATACTCAACAAAATGCTAGCCAATAAAATTCAGCAACATATCAAAAATATAACTAACCATGACTAAGACTAAGTAGAATTCATACTGGGGATGCAGGGATGGTTCAGCTTCAGAAAAACAATAATGTTATCAGTCACATAAATAAAACAGAAGACAAGAATCACTTGATTTTATTAACTGATGCTGAAAAGGCATTTCAGGAAGTTCAACACCCATTCATATTAAAACCTCTCAGTGAATAGAAGAGAAACTCCTCATCATAAGGAGCACCTATTGAAAACTAGCAGCCAACATCATCCTAAATGGAGAAAGACTGAATGCACACTCCTTGAGAACAGAAACCACATAAGGATTCCAGTTGTCACCACTTTTATGCAACACTGTCCTGAAAGTTCTAGCCAGTGCAATCAGGCGAGATAAAGACATAAAGGGCATCCAAATTGGTAAGGAAGAAGTAAAAGTTTCTCTGTTTGCAGATGATATGATCTACCCACAGAAAACCCTAAAGAACCCACAAAAAAAGAAAAAAAAAATGCTGGAACTTATAGAAGAGTTCAACAATTTGTCAGGATACATACACATATATAAATCAGTTGGATTCATTTACAACAAGTCACTATCGCTGAGTTGATTCCAACTCATAATGACTCTATAGCTCAGAGTAGAACTGCCCCATATAATTTCCAAGGAGTGCCTGGTGGATCTGAATGGCTGACCTTTTGGTTAGCAGAGTTAGCACTTAACCGCTATGCCACCAGTGTTCCCTACACCAATAAAGATACCATCAAAGAGGAAATCCCTAAATCAGTATCATTTATAATAGCATCCAAAAAGATAATTAGGAATAAATCTAACCAGAGATGTAGAAGACTTATACAAAGAAAATTATGAGGCTCTACTGAAAGAAACCAAAAGATAACTTACATAAATGGAGAAACCTACCTTGTTCATGTACAGGAAGATTTAACATTATACCAAGCCAAGTGCCACATTATGAAGATATCTATTTTTATCCAAAATGATCTATAGATACAATGTAATCTCAATGCTAATTCCAATGGCATTTTTTAATGAGATAGAGAAACAAATCACCAACTTCATATGGAAAGAGAAGAAGTCCCAGATAAGTAAATCATTACTGAAGGAGAACAAAGTGGGAAGCCTCATGCTACCTGACTTTAGAACCTATCACACTGCCATGGTTGTCAAAACAGCCTGGTACAGATTCAAAAATAGATACATAGATTAATGGAACAGAATTGAGTATCTAGTTATCCCATCATCCACCTATGAGGAACTGATTTTTGGCAAAGGTCCAAAATATGCAAACTGGTAAAAAGATAATTTGTTTAACAAATAATGTTCATGTAAGTGAATATCCATCTGAAAACTAAAAATAAAAAAAGATGAAACAAGACATGTACCTTATACTATGTACAAGACTAACTCAAAATTGATCACAGACCTAAATATAAAACCTAGAACAATAAAGTTCTTTTAAGAAACACTAGGGACAATAATGGGAGCCCTAATACATGGCATAAAAAGACTAGAAATTATTATTAACAGTAAGCAAGCACCAGAAGGGAAAACACATAACCGGTAATTCATAAAAAAAGTCAAACACTTAGGCTCATCCAAAAACTTCACCAAAAGGGCAAAAAGACTATCAAGTGTGAACAAATTTTTGGCAACCACAAATCCAATTGACATCTGATATCCATAATCTATAAGGTGCTGCAAAACCTCAGCAAGAAAAAGACAAACTAAACAATGGGAAAAAGATATGAACAGACACTTCATCAAAGGTGACATCCAGGATGCTAACAGATACATGAGCAAATGCTCACAATGATTAGCTATCAGAGAAATCCAAAGCAAAACTACAGTGAGATACCATTTCACCCCAACAAGGCTGGCATTAATCCAAAAATTACAACATAGTAAATATTGAGAAGTTATGGAGAGACTGGAACTCTTTGGCACTTCCAGTGGAAATGCAAAATGGTAAACCCCTTTGGAAATTAATTTGTCACTTTCTTAAAAAGCTATAAATAAACCTCACATTTTCTAACAATTCTACTTCTTGGAATATATTCTAGAGAAATTAGGGCTGTCACTAACAGACACATGCACAGCAATGTTTACTGTAGCACTCTCTACAATAACAAAACAATGGAATAAACTATGTGCCCATCAACAGAAGAATGATAGACAAGCTATGGTATATTCATACAATGAAATACTATGCAATAATAAAGAACAATGATGATCTTAGGAAATATCTCATAACATGGTTAGAAAAATTAGTTACAAAAGGACAAATACTGTACGAGACCACTATTGCAAGGACCTAAGAAAAGGTTTAAATACAGAAGAAAATAATCTTTGATGGTTACAGTGCAGGGAGGGATATTCGTAGATTAGGTAACAAAAAAACAAACCAAACCTACTCCCAGAGAGTAAATTCTGACTCATAGTGACCCTAGAGGACAGAGTAAAACTGCTCCATTGAGTTTTTAAGGAGTGCCTGGCAGACTCAAACTGCTGACCTTTTGGCTAGCAGACATAGCACTTAACCACTGCTCCACCAGGGCTTTACTTTTTTTTTACAACTTTTTTTTTAACTGTGATCAAGTGAAAAAGTACACAATCCAAATTAAATTTTCACACCTGCCTATCTGCAGCTCCTTCTGCTCTCCTTGCCCGCTGCCAGTGTACTCCCCCTTTTTGTTCTACATATGTCATATCCTCTTAACAGTCTCTGTCCCCTCCTCTCCACCCTCTCCTTTCCCTCCTCATAAGAGGCCAGTAGGATGGTATCCTATAGACGCATAGAACCATAAAGTACACACACCATATTGTCATGTTGTGCCCCCGAGTCCAGTCCATTCCTGTCCAAGGATTTGACCTCAGTAATGTTTTCTGGTCAGGGGCAGCAGAAGGTCTAGGGGCCATGCTCCCAAGGGAACCCCCAGGCCACCAGACCATCAACTATGGTCTTTTAGTGGAGTTCTTGAGGTGCACTCACCCCTCTTTTTCTCATGTTGCCACTGAGACTCAACATTGTGTGCCCCATCACGGCTGTCTCTGGTGGCAGCTGGGCATCTTCTGGTTCTTCTGGTCACATGCTGATAACATCACCCATTTGCATGGGTCCTTCTGTCACCTGGGCTCTTTTTCCCTCATGTGTTTGTTTTTCTTGGTGATTGTCTGTTCCAGATGAGTTGGGACAATTTGGTGTACCTCAGATGGCAGCTTGCTAGCTTTCAAAACCCCAGATACCACTCATCAATAGGCTAGTTATGCCAGTTTGCCTCAATGTCCCCCAAGAGCATGATCTGCAGACCACTGCCCCTGCTACTCGATGCTTGTAATATTGGGTTGAGATTAGAAGAATTTTCAGTTTATGTTGAAGTCCAGTTAAGTTGATCTTCTTTCTACCGTGTGCTGTCACTGCTTTTACCCAACCAAATTTCTATCAACTATCTAATCTATGATCAGCCCTCTCTCTCCCTCCCCTTCCTTGCAGCCATTGAAGAGTCTTTTTCTTCTGTGTATGAGTCTATTTTTAAGTCCTTATATTAGGGGTTCAAACAACATTTGTCCGTGTGCTTCTGACTGATTTCACTCAGCGGAATGTCTTCCAATTGAAACTAGGTTATCAAATGCTTCCTAAAATCACTATTGTTCTTTACCGTTGCATAGTGTTCCATTAAGTATATGTACCATAGTTTGTTTAGACATTCATCTGTTGTTGGCCATCTGGGTTGATTCCATCTTTTTGTGATTGTGGACCGCACTGCAATAAACAAGTGTATCCATGTATCTGTTCATGTGACTGCCCCTGATTCTGCAGGATATTTTCCGAGCAGTGGGATTACTAGATCAAATGGTATATCTATTTTCCGCTTTATAAGGAAGTGCCAGATTGCTTTCCAAAAAGGTTGTACCATTTTGCAGTCCCACCAGCAGTGTAGGAGTGTTCCTGTCTGTTTTAGTCAGCTAGGGCTACTCTAACAGAAATACCACAGAGTGGATGGCTTTAACAAAGGTAAGTATATTCTTATACAGTCTGGTAGGCTACAGGTCCAAATTCAGAATGTCCACTGCAGGGAAAGGATTTCCTCCTTGTTGGCTCTAGAGGAAAGTGTTAGAGATTTTTGGATTCAATGGGTTTTGTTTAATTAAAAGTATGTAGAGGAAAAACCAGTGAGAGGAGGAGAAAGAAAAGGAAAAAGTTTATCTGCGTCCCAGGCGGCTTTACAGAGTTCCCGGGAGGGAATCTGCAAAACCGCACGCTGGCTCGGGGGTTGGGGGTTTAATAAAGGGGGCTGTGGACCTTACTGAAGACAGTGCTGAAAACAGCTGCCTGTGATGATGAGAATGGTGTCCATGGCAAGTAGCCTATGGGGTTGTGAACAATTAAAGTTACTTAATTAACATAAGGGGGTTTCATCTCAGTGGAGTTGAGCCTATGGGAAAGGAGTGATAGCTAGTCCCCGCCGTCTCATTTGAATGGAATTTCAGGAATAGCTGGTAGATAAAAGGTTTTGACTGGGCTGCTCTGGGAATGGTTGGGGGAGGGGTTTCTGTTTAAGTCTAACAGAAAGTCTGATATTGTATCAGTCGTTGTGCAAGGAGCATTTTGGCACAGGACCCCCAGGTCTGAAGAACATGCTTTTCCCTGGTGGTGCTTTCTTGATGGTATGAGGTTCCCAATTCTGTTTCCTTCTCTTTCCTTTTATCTCTTGTAGGACACAGTTCAATCTGTGACATCCTACCCTGTGGCACCCCAAAAATCAAATCACTGAAATATGTAAAACATTCATCTCATCATAGAAAATCATGTCCATCCTGTATGATAGAAATCTTAAATCAGTTCCAAGTCCCAAATTCAAAAATTCCTTTATATCTATGAAACCTAGAATATAAGCTATGTGTTTCTAAAGCTACAGTGGCAGAACAGGCACAAGTTAGACGTTCCATTACAAATAAGAGAAATTGTAGGGGAAGAAGACATTAACAGGCAACCATCAATTCAGCAGAACTCATTCCATTAGCCCTCAAAGCTTTGAAAGTAATCTTCCACTTCCTGAAACATTTTACACAACAGCCCTGCCCTCCAGGCTCTAGGTATTGGCCAAACTCTGGATTCTGAGTAGAGACCCCCAACCCTGTATTACAACTCTGCCTTCAAGGCCCACTTGGACAAAAACTCTGCCATATCGGCTTTAGGTGTACCCTAAGCCCAACTGAGGAAAATTCCCCCTTTATAAACACAGGCCACCATGGTTCCACCCTTTCAAACCCCTGAAGTCATGGCCATACCCTTTGCAGCTGAGGCAGTTCAGCTTCTCACACTGTCTCTTCAGCTTCTGCTTCCTATGGCCTCATGGCCCGGGCCTCAGGCCCACGTCAGCCTTGCCAGGGCAAGTGTTCCAAAGCTCTGTAGTTTTATTGATTCAATCGCCCAGAGGCACCCCACTCTTGCTGGAATGCGTCCTGCGCAAAGGCACTCAACTGCCCGGCTCTGTGGGTCAGCAAGGTTGGCTCCACAATTGAAGTGCCCGGAGGCACCCCATTCCACAAGGAAAACTCTGCACAGGCACTTAGCTCTCTTGCTTCAGTGGTCAGCTCCAAAGCTGTCTCTGGTTCTCTTGCTGCCACTGCTGCCGTCACCAGTCCTCTGTTGTTTCTCACCATCTGTGATAAAAGTTGTGTCCTCTGGAAATTCTAATGTGTGATTTGAAGGTCTAACCAAATAAACCTACTGTAGCATGCTGATTTCCTTAAGCCTTTGGATACTGTCTTCTGCAGGACACCAAGAAGGGTCTGGCAATTCAACTTGATTTAGTGTAGGCCACAGCATCATCCATGCTTCAGCAATCCAGCCAAACAAACAATTAGATCCTTTCCTAACTTCTGAAGCTGAAACATTGAATGAAGAATCTGTGCTCAGTGGACCCATGTCAAGAAACCTAGACTGATCCATCTTTATGTTCCTTGCACCATTATCCCACACCCTTAGTAGCCATTCTCATGTATATGCCCCAGGTTTCTGTTTGTACCTATTAGAAAAGTCAAGTAGTTCCTTTGGAGTATAGCATATCTCCTCCTGGGTCACACTTTGTACTTCACCTTTCGGGGCTTATTTGGACTTAAAGTCTAGAAGCCAAAATCAGTAGTGTGGAAGTGTTTTTAGAACCTTCACCATGTTCTCCTAAATCATCTGCCTTAGGCCATGCCCAAGACAATGACTCAGGCAGGGGCTCTCATTAGATTGGAGTGGAGAGGGTAATGGCTTTCCTGGGCAGGGCTGTTGAGCAGACAAACATGAAGTAATCCCTTCACAAGGGTGTGGTTCTGCAGACAGGAGTGATTCACTGGACATTAGGGGCTCACTGTCCCCATCTTCCTTATCATCTGCCCATATGTCTCCATTCCAAGTTTCAGGGTTCCATTTTTTCCCAATCGATGCCCTCACTTTAATTATAGATACTTTGCGAGATTGGCAACTGAGCTGGCGTTGCAATTCCGCCATTCTAATGATAAGCATATGGATTTGGCTTTCGACAGTATCTGCTCTGCTATTACAGGTAATGAGGTTTTCTTTTAAAGCACAAGTGGAAGCTTTGAGATCTCTTACATGGCTTGAGAGCTTTGATTCCAAAGCCATAAGCTCATCTCTTTCTTTCACTAGTTTATCTAGTATAAGTAGAACCAGCCAACCAATTTCCTTATACTTCTCATCCTCACATAATTTTCAAAAGTTATCACATATGTTTTCACCCTGAGTGTCATCTTTCACCAACGTCTGATCTATTGGTGGTGCTATTTTGTGAATGTGTACCGCCTCCTCAGCCCATGGACTGGCATGGTACTCTTCACTGGTGGGAGCAGGGTTGTCAACAGTGTTACTATTAGCCAGACTTGAGAACCACTTGAAAGGATTCATTTTTACAATTTTGTTCCCCTAGAACCACTCTTGGTACCAAATTGTCCTAGGCTGGATTTTCTAGGAAAGCAAAACTAGTAACACGTGTACATGCAAGGAAAGATTTATATATATAAAGTACAAGGAAAGATATACATATGTACATATATATACATATACATATATACATATGGAACAGCTCATGCAGTTACAGAAGCTAAATGCCCCAAGCCCTGGCACAAGCCTCACGTGGTCAGGGGAGCTGGTGAACCCAAGGTCAGTATGTCAGACACCAGAGTTCTAGATCACCAGTTGTGTAGTTTGGCAGATCCCAAGCTGGCGACTAGACAGAGCTGCAGAGGCTGGTGAACCCAGGATTGGCAGATCAGGGAACAGGACTCTCAAGGGCCGGCTGTAAGGGTTGATAAATCTAACAGCCACTAGTTCAAGTCCAAGAACCGGATGCGAGAAGAGAACAGGAGTTGCTAAGTAAGCAGACCGGCAGTAGGTGGTAGAAGGTGGAGAGAAGAGAGCTAAGGAGCAGGAAGCCAGCATAGGCCCTGCCCTGCCACTTAATACAGCAGCCAAGCATGAAGTAGCCAAGCTGACATAATCCTGAACACCACACTGTCTTTCCATAGCCTCTCCAATATCAGTTGTTTCGTGTTTTTTGGATCATGGCCAACCTTTTTGGGGTGAGATGGTATCTCATTGTAGTTTGGATTTGGATTTCTCTAATAGTTAATGATCATGAGCATTTCCTCATGTGTCTTTTGGCTGCCTGGATGTCCTCTTTGGTGAAGTGTCTGTCCATCTCTTTTTCCCATCACTTGATTGGGTTATTTACCTTTTTCTTGCTGATATTTTGCAGTAATTTTTTAAATTATGGAGAACAGATATCAGTCCGACATGTAGTTGCCAAATATTTTTTTCCCATTCTGCAGGTAGTCTTTTAATTCTTTTGATAAAATCTTTGGATGAACAAAAGTATTTGATACTTAGTAGTTTCCATGTATCTATTTTCTCTTTTGTTGATTGTACTCTGTTAGATTTTAAAGTCTGTCTAAGCTGTGTATTAAAGCTGCCATCAGGGTTTTAGAAATTGGGTTAAGTGAAAAGACTGACAGCCTGCAGTATAAAGGACAACTGGGCTACATCCAAAGCTAAAAAAAAAATTCTAAATACAACTGACACTTTGAAGGACAGAGTAGCAGAGACAGAGTTCTGGGGACTGTGGTTTAAGGGTATATCTGGGCTAATTGGCATAACTAAGTTTATTTTAAGAAGATTTTCAGCATACTATTTGGTGAGTTGTGTCTGGGATCTTAAAAGTTAGCAAGTGGCCATCTAAGTGGCATCTGTTGGTCTCAGTCCACCTGGAGCAGAGATTGAAAGACATTAAAGACATGAGAAACGTGTGAACTCAGGGCACAAAATGTGCCATGTGATCCAGAGATTACATCTGTCTGAGACCAGAAGAAGTAAATAGGGCCCAGCCACCACCAGTGGTTGCCTTGACTGGGAACATAATATAAAGTCCCTGATGTGTCAGGAGAAAAATGGATGCGCAGAACTAGAACTCTATTAAAAGAGCACACTTAATGGTCCATCAGACTGGGTGGTCCCCTGAGGACAAGGCCTCCCGACTGTGTCAGCCCAGATCTGATACCAGTACCGAAGCCAAGTCTTCAGACAAAGATTGGACTCGACTATAAAACATAAACTGATGCTGGCTTATACATGAGGCTGTCTGAGCACTTCTTGTCTAGAAGCAAGATGAGAGAGTAGAGGGAGACAGAAATTGGTTGAATGAATACAGAAAGTACAGGGTGGAAAGGAGGTGTGTGCTGTAACCACGAGGGAGAGAATTTTAAGTTGCATAGTGGTGCGTTGGGGGGGAGGTTAATATGGCAAATTGATTTGGATCACAAACTTTCACTTAAAGCGCAATAATGTATATACCCACACATGTAAATTATATTTATATATAAATATATATACTTGTAGATTAATTTGTATGTATATAAATCTGTTGCTCTGCAAAAGCTCATGTGAAAGGATGAGAAAAACAAGCTATAGATTTGATTTATAAATACTTTTTCCTTCATGAAGATTTTTAGGTAGCGCAGGGTGAATATTAGTAAGTAACATTTCTTATCTGACAGTTCTGTCTTACTACAACTTCATTTATGGGGCTGTAACTTTGTGTCACACCTTGCTTGAGTTGCCATCAACATGATTCAAAATTGTGATGGTACCCATCACAGTACATGAGAAAGAAATAATTTGTTAAGCAGAACACAGAATGTTGTAGAAATGCCTTACCATCTTAGAAGCTCATCATTTCCAAAAAGGCATCTTGATTGAAAAATGTTACATCAATGTGACGGTAGCTGTTTATCTATTTAATGATTTCTGTTCAAAGAAAAGGAGGAAAAAAAAGTAAATGATCTTGAGGAGAAATTATTTCTGAAGGCAAATATTTACAGGATTCAGAGTTACATGAAAAATGGGAAGTACAACACAAGTTAAGGCAGGGTAGTGATTCACCAGTTGGAGGTGATGCATGTACCCCAGCAAAAGGGTCCTCAGAAATTCTGTTTAGTGGTACAAATCAGGAAGCCAGAGTTTTCACTGTGATTTTTTTTTTTTTTAATTGTTGACACGTGTTGTAGTCTTGTGGCTCCCATAAGTTTCTTTCCACATCTGAGACTGTGAGGCCCTCCTGTTGACTGCCCAGTTGGAGTAAGTCTCTGCCACGTGCAACACGCTGTAGGACTTTATCAATCATGCCAGTGACTCACTGCCAAGGGTAATGCAGAGTGACACACAAATAAAATCCTGGAACCCAATTGGCTTTGGTTTTCTCATTTCCAGGGTGCTATGTTCTAACAAATTTAAAAGTTCTTCAATTTATAAATTCCACCCCTGAATCAGAGTGAATCAAAGCAATTGTGGCACTTGAATTTCAGTACCCAGGGAATGATTTACTGTGTCTGAATTTTCATTGTGTTTCTATTGGGGAAAATAGGCTGCCAGGTAGAGTAAACATTTCCGCAGTATGAAAACGTGCTCCAAGCAGCCCTGAGCATGTGCCAAGTTCTAATGTTGCTTGAAAATTAGTATTGCTCCATTAAAGATTCCAGAATTTTTGAATAGTCAATGTAATCACGTGATTAATTTTTACCTCTTCAACTCTAGATGACTGCTTTCCAAATGCTGTTTAATTTCAGAACATTTATGAAATAATTAAAACGCAATCTACCAGGTTTTAAAAGTGTTTGCAGTAGATGTTCATAAATGTTTCGAGTAGGACTACTTTCTGGGTTTTTCCTAATAATGTCTTCCTCCCCTTCAATTTTTTTAATTCGGCATTTAACTGGTATAGCAAATCTCATAAATAAACATGTGAATTGATTGAAAAGACTGATTAAATGGCACTCCGAGGTTAGCATTCTAGCATTTATTTCCTAGAAAGTCTACTAAATATTTTGAGTTAAAAAGGCAGGTGGGGAACTTTGCAACCCTCAAACAGGAGTCTTTGGATTAGTGTTCGATGAAGAATCTGCCTCTCTTAGAAGAGACGGTGGCTTCTGCAGGGGTAGAGACAGAAGAAAAAGAACAAGAGAATTAAGTTGCACCATTTACTTTCATTTGTCTGTAGAAAAGACCTTTCCATCTAGTTAAGTGAAAATGAATGAATGAAGAATCACAGTGTTCTTTTTTAATCAGCTTAATCACCTTGAAAAATTGAGGCAGTTATTCTGTGTACAAAGCATAAAAGGTCTAAGTGATATTTGCCACATTGTTCCAACACCTTGGTAATCAAGTTGTACATATTGCCACAGATTCAAGCTGACATCTTGTTCCCTAACAGAGTTACATTACTTTGAAATGACTCTGAATTGGCATTGGTACTAAAATTTCACAGAAGGAAAACATCATCGAAGAACAGGTTCTGCTGTTTTCAAATATCTTCCAGGGTCTAACAGAGAAAGAGGATATTAATGTGTTATCTGATTCAGGTGCCAGGCTTAACTGAGGTAGCATTTAAGCCTGAGATCTGACAGCAGGAGAGTGTTTATTAATAACAGTGACAACAGTCAACATATTTGTGGTAAAGGTGTCAGATATTGTCCTCAGTGGTTTGTCCCAGTTCTCCTTTAAGACTTACTTCATTTTTATGAAGAAGGTACTGTAATTATCACCCCCTTAGGCATGAGGAAGGAACTTGAAGAATTTAAGTCGTTTTCCCAGGCTTATCTGGCTAGGAAGAAGCAGAGCCCTATCGCAGTACACACCCAGGACCTGTGACTCCAGAGCCAGTTGCAGCTCCATCACTAAGCAAGCCTGAGTAAGTCAACAGGGACATTGTCTCTCTTCTATCTTATTTCTAAAACTCATCTATTACAACTTGAATGTAATTTCTATTCTCTGAGAAGGAAAAACATATTCTAAAATCAACTTCAAATGATCCTACCTATATAGAAAGCTCCCCAGGAATTTACAAGAAATGAGTAAATGTTTCAATTTTACTTTTATTGCATTTACAAAGTTGCTTTATCTTTCTTCAAAGATCGTATGGTTTATTTTATCAATCTCTGATTTTGTTTTTTGTTTCCTCCGAAGTAATTTGTTGGTTGTTGGGTATCCCACGCACTGTCTTTCTGCCTTGCTGTATCCCACACACTGTCTTTCTACCTTGCTTAAAGCACCGCAGTTTGGCATATTTGCCGGCTTAGCCCCGTCCCTGCCTCCTGGATAACAAGGACGGCAGCACCTGCAGTCTCTGAAATGGTAAGTCTGCAGGAGCGGTGGTCAGCGGCTGCTGGCTTGTCTACGAGAAGAGTAGTTTAGTCTGTTACTGGTGCCTAGTCAAATCTGACAATACTATGCCAAGTCCTAGGGCTCCCTGGATGTCCACTGCTTCATTCAATTATAATTCTGGGCCTTAGTTCTCAGAGGAAATTGAGGAGATGTGTGTCTAGTCTGCCATCTCGGCCCCACTTTGCCACGTTCAATTGTTATGGATAGAATTTTGTACTCTGCAAGTGTGTGTTGTAAATCTTAACGTCTGTGCATATTGGCCTTCTTGATGCAGTGGTTAACAGCCACTGCATCAGTCCATCAGCTGTTGAATCCAGCAGCTATTCCCTTATAAGCCCTGGAGGGAAGTTCTACTGTGTCCTATAGTGTCACTGAGTTGAAATCCCCTGAAAGGCAATGTTCATATATGGTCATATATGGGGCAGGAGCTCTCATAGCATAATGGGTAGTTTCTTGTTTGCAGAGTAAAAGGTCAGCAGTTGAAACGCATCAGCCATTCCAGTCACTCAGAGGAAGAAAAGACCTGGTGATCTGCTCCCATAAAACTAGGTAACTCTATGGGGCAGTTCTCCTCTGTCCTATAGTATTCTTAAGAGTTAGAATTGAGGGCACACAACAGCATGCGTATGGATATAATCTCATCCTGGGTTTTTAGTGAGGCCACATCAGCGTAGGGTGTGATTTATAAACAGTCACTTTTGAGATACAAATGACATGTCTTAGACACAGAAGCAAGCAAGGACAAACTGGGGAAGATTAATGTCACATGTACATTGCCATAGAAACAGAACAGGAGCAGAAAAGATGTGAGGGCTTTCCCCCAGAGCCAAAAGAGAAAGGCTTCCCCTAGAGCCGGTGGCCTGAATTCAGCCTTTTAGCCTCCTAGTTGTGAGAAAACATATTTATCTGGTTGTGGTATTTCTATTATAGCTGCATGGATAACCAAGACCCAATAGTCGACTACTGTAAAGTATAGGTCTGTAACCTGCTTGAGGACAAGGCTCTTCTCTACCATAGCACACACAGACTGAAAATGTTACTACATTAGTTATCAGTTGTAACTATGCACTAAGGTCCCGCGGTGATAGACATGGTTGTACTCTACCACTCATCTAGTACTGTCCTTTCACCGCACTTTTTCACTCTGTATGCACAGCAAATAAATTGAGAAACTGGTCTATTGGAAGGAAGTCATTGCATTAGGATTGGAGGAGCCAAGCCAAGTGCCGTTGATTGGGATCGGACTCATTGGAGGAAGACTTATTAACAACCTTTGATAAAACAACCTTATTAGCTAGAAGAGAAGAAGACTTAAAGTAAAGCACTTAATGATGAAGATCAAATCATAGAACCTTCAGTGTGAATCACACACCCACGTAAAAAAGACAAAAACAAACAAACAAATCAACAACAAGACCTCGCAATTGGACACATAGGCAAAATCATGATAACTGAAACAGATGTTAAAGTTCTCAGGGATTCCATTTGACGCAGATCCACAATCAACATCCTGGATACAAACCGTAGTCAAGAAAACACACAATGCATTGCATCAGGCAAATCTGCTCCAAAAGACCTTTTAAAAGTGTTCAAAAGCAAAGATACCACCTAGGTTCACCTCACTCAGGCCATGATATATTTTCAGTTGCCTCATACGAATGTGAAAACTGGACACTGAAGAATGAAGACCAAAGAACAGATGCTTTTGAATTATAGGGTTAGCAAAAAATTTTGAATATACCATGGACTATCAGAAGAACAAACAATTCCATATTGCAAGAATTAGAGCCAGAATGTTTCTCAGAAGTAAAGATGGCGAAAGTTTGCCTCACATCTTGAGACATGCTCTTATGAAAGACCAGTCCCTGGAGGATATTATGTTCTGTAAGGTAGAAGGTCTGTGGAAAAGAGATGGTTTTAGCACAGAAGTTGCAACAATGGGCTGACACCTAACAATTGTGAGGATAGTACAGGATCTGGCAGTGTTTCGTTCTGTTGTATAGAGTGTTACTGTGAGTCAGAACAAATGAATGGCACCGAACAGCAGCACAGCTGTTGAAACTTAACCTCCTAATTACAGTTTGCCCAAAGTAGCCTTGTTAGTAACATGTACAGCAGGTTTTCAAACTGAGTCTCAGTGTTCTTGAGTGTAATATGGGAAATCATAATTACTTTTCGTGGAGTGTTGCTGTGATTCACAAACTACCTCATTTTTGGCAAAGTACTTTGAAAACTGTATTACTGCTCTTGACCTTCAGCCTGTAAAAAATACATGAATTGGATTATTATATATATATGTATACACACGCACACATAGATGAGAGCTGCCAATTAAGACTGAGAACTCATCCTAGAACAAGGGCTACATTCTTGGTTGCTGGATATCACCGTCGCCACCTTTGAAGTCCTCCCCTTGGGGAGCTGTGCACTGACGCCAGTGCCTAGTCCACCCTTCAAAGCAGTTTTGGAACTCTTTCTCTAGAATGGCCATAGAGCTGTTCTCATATTACCATTGATATCCTGAATGTTGTTAAAATGTCTTCCTTGCAATATTTCCTTTTCATGACCTCTTCAGCTCAAGAAAAAAGTCACTGGGACCAGGTCAGGTCAGTAAAGAATGTGTTCCAACACAGCTATTTGTTTATTGAGTAAAGATTCCCTCACAGACAACTATATAGTAAAGTTTACAAGCTTGCCGCTGTGGCACCATGCACAATGCCCATTCCAGAAAGAGTTCCAAAATTGCTTTGACAGGTAGACTAGGCACTGGCATAGGTGCATAGCTCCCCAACGGGAGTACTCTAAAAGGTGGCCATGAGATATGTAGCAATCAGAAAATTAAGTCTGCAAACTTAGTTGTCAGACCTTGTGTGTGTGTGCATATATGTGTGTGCATATACTAGAATACCACTTTTGTTTTAAGTTGGAAGATAGGATAACTTCTAATTAGTTGAGGTCATAAGTGACTTTAAATGGTGGCTAGCAGCTTAGTTTTTGTTGCATGAATGACATTTTTCCCCTAAAAAAACTGCCCCATCGCTATGACTTTTTTGAAGAAAAATACAGACCATTAACTAAGGGGTGGTTCCTAATGCAACAGTAAGTTAAATAGAAGTTACGATGTGTGGATAAAGAGTGTTAAAATTAGAGTATGCCCATTTTTTTCCTAACAGTACACTCAGAATTGGGTTATGTTAATGTGAATCATCTTTTATTTGTTAAATTAAGCAGTTGTTAGCCTTAGTGTTAAAAAAGGACACAAATATAGTGTTTCATTTTTTCATATCATTGGGTGATATTTTCCATTTCTAGCAAATACTCATTTATAACTTATAATCATCACTTGACCTTCAACTTGTAAAATAAGATATGAATTGGCTTATAATAAAAAATAACACCTTTCAGTTCAATGCATCATTAGTCACAAATGAACACAGTAACTAAACAGACATTAATTTTCATCTTATCAACACTGAGAAAAATAGTAATATTATAAGCAAATAGCAAATTTGCTGATGTTTTCCTTCATCCCTGATCATCTAAATCTTGAAATGTAGTCAATGAAATGGCTACTAGCAGATTAAAACAAAATCACTGAGGGGGGAAAAAAAATTACCCTTACCCCAATCCAAAAGTTAATTCTGTGCTTTAAGTATCTTTGCCCCATGAAAAGCATCTCATATTTTTTTCTTCAGCTTAAGCTTTTTGGACCAGGTTTCTACTAAATCTGTCTATTATACATCAGTTTATATGGCCCAGTCACTATAGCTGTTTGATTCTTTAGCCAGCTGTCATTTCCTCTTCTATTGTTGAGCTGATTTTTTTTTTTTTTTTTTTTCCTCCAACATGACATTCAGAGTATCATCAGTTTGGCTCACTCTCCATTAGGCAAACAGGCTTCCTATCTTTTCCTGACTTGAATCCTTGACTCTGGTCATCTGGATCTCCTCATTCTCCTTTTTCATTCCTGCTGTTTCTCAATTTGTAATGGGTCTCTTCATCCTCTTTTCAAGTCATAGTTCCTGGCTTTCCTCCTCTATAAAGCTTTTCTAACTCTGCTTGAACTTCCAATGTAAACCACCCTGTTTTATCATCAGCAACAGCCTATCTCTCCATTTTCATTTCTCAGTCTCATTTCGCAGCTAAACTGTAAACTTATTTAGGTCACTGACAATACCATAATGTTTCCTATACTGCCTATTTTTTAGTATCTGGTATAGATTGTGTGTAATAAATATGTGAGAAATTATTTACATTTTATCCATTTTCATGAAAAAGTTAAATGTATTTTTTTAGGCAAAATGTAATGAATAAAAGCTTGCAGTAGATGAACAGCAAGACTAGAAACAGATGAGAGAACACTTTTCAAACAACCACATTATAGCCATGCCAGCACAAACAAGGCACGGTAAGGGCTGGCTTATTTTTTCTCTTCCCAATTTGGAAGCCTTATGTGTGCATTGGTTACTTGTGTGCAGTTTTTTAAGTAGGCCCCTGTGAAGCATTGTACCATATATGTCTTCTAAACCATGACACGTTGCATTTTTCTATTTACTTCGGATCCAGCTCGACAGTACTTGGCTTTGGCTCACTCTATTTCAAGACACAGCAATATGAATATATCTAAATTAAAACTCTGAAAGCTAAATAAAAATCCAACAGAAAATTCCATTTAAAAGCCTACACAGAGTAAATATATAAGTAATGGGAAAATACAGATAAATGATGGAGGAGAGATATTTTTTGCATTATTTTGGGTACAAAACATTTTCTTAGCTCATCAAATCTGTGTCTTCAAGAAAAACATTTCTGTAAAATATGTCTGGAGAGATTGCTAGTAAAATCAGAATGTTGGACTGTAGGCACTGTCCGTGTAATCTTTGATGATAGTTCTTCTGTTGTAGGGGAAGTGTCCTGTCCTTCACTTTTAGGTTGGGAGGCTATAAAGAGAGGAAGAAAAGTCATTACTACATTTCAGAAGAACCTCCAAAGTCATGCACAAAAAGAAGCTGCCTTCTCTTATTTATCTTTCCTAATGTCTTGTGTATTAATCCTTCTTTCTGGTTTTCATTTTTGTTGCTTGTCTTCCTTCCTTTTTTTATTTTTTGCACATCTCGTCCTACCACCATCGTAATTCTCCTGTTGTATCAATCAACAGATCTCTGTTCTGATACTAACAAAAGGAAAGTGGATAATGGATCGTCAGTTGCTTTTTTTTCTTTTTTCTTTGCTTTTTGTGGGAGAACTATACAATTTCAGCTTTCCCAAAAGAGTTTCTTAATCTGTTATTTGCTAATATAAAATGATTTATGAGTTCAAAATATAATGTCTAACATTCAACTATCTTCTGCAAAAACTACTGGCAGTCTTTCATATGGCATTTAATGTCTACTTACTTTATGGAAAACTGATTTTCAAAGCAAAAACTTATAAATTTACTTAACTAAAGATTGTTCCATCAGCTGTATTCCCACAAAAATCACAGTGGTAATAAATGAAGCTTTTGACATTAAGTAGACATGTATCCCAACATGTCATCACCCTGAAGCTGGTGGCTGCTGGGCCATCATGTATGATACCTAAAGGTACTGTTCTGGTGGGAACATCATGAACAGACTTTTATGAAACCATATGTTCTGCAGTATGCAGATTTTAGGACTGCTTTCATCAATACCTTGGTCACATCACTGAAACTAGCTATTTTATAGGACTTTTAATTGTTTATGTATATTTAATATATTTTTATAATGTGTTTATAAACTTTTATATTGGCTAGTGGGCTTATTCTGCAGAATTACTAAATTGATATTAAGAGTGGTTTGGAAGTGACTTTTAATGGACCTAAAGTAACACAAAAGGTATTTCTTTCCATATTGGTTAACAGTAACAGCATGTTGTTTGAGTCAAATTTGTAAAAATTACACCTTAATATGCAAATCCATTTTTTCATTACTGATGCAGAGCAAAGAAAACCAACAGGATAGCAAACACTAACATTTTGCCTCTGAGTGCTCACAGACATAAAATAAATGAGCCATGGCTATTGATTGTCTTTGGCCTACATTATCTGCACAGGAACTATTAAGGAGGCTTTTCCATCTTCCTTTCATGCCTCATTTTCTCATACTATCTAATGAAGAGCTTCGCTTAAACTATAATATGCTATTTTCCCGAAAGTACATTTTTATGGCACTAAAAAGCAATACTTGTGTATCAAGGACTGTTTTTACTGCTACATTTATTGGCTTCTTGTACTGTAGAAAATTATAAAATATTCTATAGCTGAGTATCATTATTAGTTCTTTTAATTAATTTCTGAATTTAAATTCTATTTTGTCACTCTAAACATGCTGAAAAGCAGATATCACAGTATTGCTATTTAGGGGACCTGGTTGTCACAGTGTTAAGTGCTCAGCTGCATGGTTGGTGATTTGAACTCACCAGGTGCTCCATGGCAGAAAGACATGGCATTGTGCTTCTGTAAAGATTTCAGCCTTGGAAACACTATGGCCCAGTTCTACTCTGTCCTATTGGGTCACAGTGAGTTGGACTCAACTCTACAGTAATGGGTTTGGGTGTGCATCTTTGGTTGTTAGTTGCTGTATTGTCTATCGCATTGGCATATTTGGTGGTTATTAGCTGCTGTATTGTCTGTTGTCTATTGTCAGTTCCAACTCACATTGACCCCGCATGTACAGAGTAGATCTGCTCCACAGCGTTTTCAAGGTTGTGACCTTTCAGAAGGTTGCCACCTTTCAAACCCACCAATAAATGGGTTCAGACCATCAACCTTTTGGCTAGTAGTTGAGCACTTAACCATCTGTGCTACCCAGAAACTCCTGAATATTATAGTGACACCACCTGTTACCTACAGTCATTTCTGATTCATAGAGAATGTTCCTTTCATTGTGAGATACTCTTCTAAGAACTCTAAAATACATACTTCGCTTTTTTTTTTTTTTTGCATAGATCTTTAAGAAGGGATTGTTGTACAGCTCAAATAATAAATATGTGTAAAATATTTTTTCAGGTTTGGACATAGTTTAGGATCCCTCTCAGGTATTTATGACTGAGCATTTATATGGAAAATCTGGACTTCTGTAAGGAAAATCTAGGCTGCAAATGACACTGTATAATCTTCAGTGTTTGAAAACAGAGGAGGGAATGGGGCCCTTTTACAAAATGGTATAGCATGATAAGAGAAGTCAAAGGTTGACAACTGAACATAGCGATATTTAAAGAGGTGACAGATAAACAAGACTCTGAAACCAAGTAGCCAGAGAGGAAAAATACAGACCAGCAGAGAGTGGTATCATGGAAGTATGGGGAAGAAGTGCCCAGCAAGTTAGTGTAAGATGTCACAAGAATGACTTTTCGTGCTTCTTTCCTCTTTGGATCTGCAAACCAAAACCTGGGCTAAGCTTGATCAGTATTTTCTTCTTTCTTTCCCATCCCTGTCTCCTTCTGTCCTTTCCTCTTCTATTGCTCACTTTCCCTTCCTTTTTATCCCTTCTGTCTTGCTTTTTGCCTGCTCTCTTTGTTTCTTCTGATTTTTGCCAATTGAAAAGAAAAATGTGTCTCATTTTAATTTGCATTTCTGCAGTTACCTACAATGTTGATTATTTCTTTGATATTTCTGGGCAATATGTTCTTATTTGAATTTCTATGAATTCTAAACCAATTACATTCTAAATTCATAGAAAAAAGACAAAAGTTTTGAATCATAAATCAGAATGTTAGCTAAAAATTTATAAACTTCTGGTTAATAAGCTTATCACGTGCCAGCTATCATAATCTGCTTGCCTTTTCTAGGGTTCTGTGTGTGTGTGTGTGTGTGTGTGTGTGTGTGTGTTTGTGTGTGGCTCTGGAAAACAGGACACAGGCAGAAAGCTTGACTCTTTTTCTTTACCTCCTGACCCAATACTGAGAGTCTCTGATTTTTAGTTGAAAAATTTAAGCAACTTACATTAATATTACAGTAGTCACTGGTATTTTTAATTTTTAGACTTATTGTGACACTGTAGCTTATTGTTTTTGAACTTAACATGCCTCTTTTTAATTATGCCGCTCACACATGATTTTGTTGGATTAATGAAGTGTTCTTTGCTGCACTTATTTTTCTTTATTGATTCACAATTTTTTATCCCATTTCTACTCTGGGGTAATGACAATTCATAAAATTTCACCAAACTTTGAAAAGCTTTATTGTTCATTTGCAATTAGTATCTCTGTCTACATCAAAATAAAATAAGAACATTAGTATGCTTTCTCTCATACCTGCCTCACCCTGCCTTATTCTTACATAGAATAAAGTGTCTGAATGCTAATAATTTGTGTATGATGCTTCAAGTATATTTTTATGTAAATATACATATAATTTACATTTTATATGCATATGTATATCCATTACTATCGAGTAGATTCCTACTTATGTAAACTCTACAAGACAGAGATAGAACTGCCCCATAGTTTCAAAGGAGCAGCTGATGGGTTTGAACTAATGACTTTTTGGTTAGCAGCCATAGCTCTTACCCACTATGCCACCAGATAACTAATTTGCTCACCAAGATTGTTTGGATCCTGCATATTTCCTATTTTGATGTTTTATGTACATACTAGCAAAATTATATGCGATGTATATATATTATGTTATATATATACATATATATACACGTACACATATTAGCTAAATTATATCCAATCCCATTGCCATCAAGTCTACTCCATTTCATAGCAATCTTATAGACAAAGTAGAACTGCTGCCACATAGAGTTTCCAAGGAGTGCCTGGCAGATTTGAACTGCTGACCTTTTGGTTAGCAGCTGTAGCACTTAGCCACTTAACCACTATCCCACCATATTTACAAAAACCCACCGCCGCCAGTAGGTATAGTCCTAGATTCCCCGCCCCCCCCTGGAAAGCACCTGTTATTGATAGATGGAGTATTATGAAATATGTTTTGGTCTACTACTTAAATGGTGTTTTTCTGGATATAGGTTGAAGATATTTGAAGATACTGCACTAAGACATCTATCTTTCACTGTACCTGCTAAAAGTCACAGACTAATTTGATTGTAATGTTTTTGAAGCTTTTTAAAAATTTTATCTTTTTGCGACATGGATTCTTAAATATGATCACATTTTTCCTTTATTCTTTTCGTTCACTACTCAGTAGTTCCCTTTCTACTTGCTGTTATCTCTCTCACTCTCTCTTTTTTTCCAAATCAGTAGTGTTTTATTTCTTGTTTTTAATTCTATGAGTTGGAATTGATTTAATGGAAATTCTTTTTAATTAAAAAATAATATATCCTCCATTATCTTATTATTCTACTCTGGAAATTCTAATGCCTTGTAACTCTTGTAACTCATCTCTTTGAACTTTGGTAGTACAGTCTGAGAAAATATCTTGTCTCAGTCTTCCAACCAGTTTATTTTCAGTTCATCTTATCTTCTGTTACCTCATTATTAAGAAAGTTTTAGCATTCAGTTTTTCCAAAATTACATTTTAAACATCATTTTATGAATATGACTGTATTTTTAATCTGTGGTGATTCTAATCAAGCCTAGTGTTATTGGATTTCTACAAATAAATGGGGATTCATCTTCATCTGCCTATAAAGGGATACAAGTTCTAATTATGGAAGCATGTATAGGGTTGCTATGGGTTGGTATCAACTTGCCTTCAATGGGATGGGTGTCAGTGATGAGAAAGGAGGAGCAGAGTGTGTAATAAAATGAGCTATGTTGCTAGTGTATTTTGTTGATGTATAGCTCCTCTCCTCCTTCAATCCGTGAGTTACAGAGTGTATATCTCTGCTTCTTTGATTCTAGCTCCCACTTAGAAAATCTCACAAGTCAGAAGGCCCACTTGACAATTTCAGTCAAGGTTTCATCCAGGCAGCAACAGAAAGAATCCTATAATAACAAAATAGGAAGTGAAACAGAGGGCTGCTAAATGGCTAGAACTGGAGAGAGAGTTCACTTAAGAACAAAACAATGCCAGGAAAAGCTTTTAATACCACATTTTACCCTCAAGTTTGAGACATTTATTTACTATCAACAAAGAGATGATTCTAGGTGCCTATATACTTTGTTACCTTTATGGCAGTGAAGCTGTTGTATCCAGCAGGGATATATGGAAAGCTGTAACTATTCGCTGATCAATCTATAAAGACTTTGAGAAAGAGATACAATTGTAGGAAAAAAATGTCACTTCTAAGTTTAGTGAAAACATTCTATCTATTAAATGATAGCCCTTCAGTGAGAAAGAGATGAGGAAATGCTCTTTGCTTAACACTGACTATGGCCATGTACTGTGCTAAACCAACAAAAAAAAAAAAGAAAGAAAACTCCAACCCCCTGCCTTCAAGTCGATGCGGACTCATAGAGACCCCCTAGGACAAAGTAGACCTGCTTCATAGAGTTTCCAAGGAGCACCTGGTAGAACTGGACTGCTGACGTTTTGGTTAGCAGATGCAGCACCAAATAAGTATGCCACCGGGGTTTCCTGTACTGTGTTGGTACTTTTATATATGTTATGCCATTTAATTTGTGGAAGTGTATCCTCATCATTTTACGAGTAAGTCAACCAGGATTAGTAAAATTAAATAAATTACCCTGGCAAGTGGTAAACCTGAACATGGATGCTTATATGTCAGAATTAAAAATTAAAAAACAAACACACAAGCACAGTTTTTTTTTTTTATTTTTTACCAGCACTGAAGGTGGACTAATCATTGTAATAAAACAAGAAAATTATTTATCATTTTTATTAGAAAAAATAAACTTGGAGAATATATTGATTTATATAATCTTCACTACTGGCAGATTTTCCCTATAGCTGTGATCACTTGTGGAGAAGTACTGCCCTCCATACATAAGATAAAAATGATATTCAGAATCTTCAGGTAGTTGTAATGAGTTCTTCTTTCTGCTTCCTTATTCCTTGTGTTCTACTGTGAGTGTGCGGGGACGGGTGGGCAGCTAGTCTGTCTGAAAGCCAAAAGCAAAATATTTCCTTTATTCTCAAAAATGTGCAAAAAGAGCATTCTCATTTCTCTCCTGCACTTCCAGTTACCCTTCTGTTTCTTACCTCTGCTTTTGAAAAGGAGGTGAAAATTATAGCAGCTGTAAAATGTTGGAGTGAGTGAACGTGAACATGTTCTTCTTCAGAGTATGGATAAAAGAATCAATAGCTGCTGTCTTTGAAAACACACACAAATGTTCTGGATGTACATCATGTTTCCAGTACTCCTTCCACACAGTCCTTGAGTGGTGGGAAAAAAAAAAATCTGTTTCTTTTTTTTGCTTATCTTGCATTAATGATAAAATGTTTATATGCTTATCTACCGTATTTGGACCACATGAAAATGCCTACTTTGAGTGTCATAGTCTCAGGCTGAGACAGATTTTGGTGCTTACACAGTTCTTGGATTGCTGTGTTCAGGGCAACTAAGCCCTTCTTACTGGGATGACTGCAATATATTGACAATTATGTTTTACTTAATATTGGAGTCAAATCAGTTTTAGTGACTCTTACCTTCACTTTGGCATAGAATATGTTTTTGGATCAAATTAGCTTTTTTTTAAAAAAACTATTGAGTTCTTGAACCTTTTTTTTTACCTTTTAGCTCTTGCTGAAAATTTAATATTCTTTTAATTCTATGATTTTCTTGTATCTGTGCAGATAGAAATTTTCAAACATGGAAACAGCTCAGGACAGGAATGAGTAAATTAACATGTATTTGTTGGAAACAAATGATCAGGATGTGAATAATTTGCTCATAAGAATAATGTGTCAGGATGCAAGCCATTTGTTCCTTGGAAGAATGGGTGTAACCAAAAAGGCTGGCACCCCTTACCCAGGTGATAACCTGTCTCTTCCTAGCTAAGTCCTTTATAATTTAAAGGACTTCAGACTGAAGCTGATCTTATCAAACATTAACCTCTTAACCTTCCTTTGTTCTTCTCAATTTAGAACCCTCTCTCGACTTGAATGGTAGAACACATAGCAATTTTTACTTGACACTGCCCAGTTCAAGCTATATCATTCCTCTTTCCTTCCACATCTAACAGAGTGTGAGATTTTCAACACTGACATTTCTGTGTCAGACAAGAGATTCTGAAGTTGCATTATCTTGTTTTTCTATGAATGCCATGTCTAAAAAAGATTTGGAGCCATTTTCTGGGACTTACGCGCTACATGAACAAGCATTTTGATCCTTTAATGTACATGTTCACTGTCTGTGTTGTCGTAATCTCATTCAAGACAGTTTGGAAAAGCACTGTTCACTTTTGGGTACTTTCCTATTGGAGATACTAGTATGTTTAAGGTTTAAAATAGAAGAATCGTTCTGTAGACTGAAGAATGAGGTTCAAGAAGAATGAAACCAAGTTTTGTACGGTTGTTATGAAGAAATTTTGGAGTCTTTTAATAAGCAAAAATATGTGGGACCACATTCAAGCATTTTAAAAACCTCCAAGGTGCTTACCACTAACAGAAAGACACCCATAAAAGGTGTCTACAGACTAGGAAAAAATACTTGTCAACTACATGTCAGACTATTGTCTGATCTCCATACTCTACAAAGTACTGCAAAGTATCAACAAGGAAAAGGTAAATAACTCAATTAAGTGACAGGCATAGCAAATGGGCAAACACTTCGCTAAAAAGGACATCCAGTCAGCCAAAAGATACATGAGGAAATGCTCACAATCATTAGCTATCAGAGAAGTCCAAATCAAAACTACAATGAGATACCATCTCACCCCAACAAGGTTGTCCATAACCCAAAAAAAAGAAAACAGCAAATGCTGGAGAAGCTGTGGAGAGATCAGAACTCTCCTGCAGTGCTGGTGGGATTGCAAAATAGTACAGCCTCTTTGGAAAGCAATCCGGAACTTCCTTAAAAAGCTGGAAATAGATATACCACTTGACCCAGTAATCCCACTGCTTAGAATTTATCCTTCAACAACAAAGGCGGTCACAGGGCCAGACACATGCACTAGAATGTTTATTGAAGCATAGTCCACAATTGCAAAAAGATGGAATCAACCCAGATGCTCATCAACAGATGAATGAATAAGCCATGGTACATATACGCAATGGAACACTATGCAATAAAGAACAATAATGATTTTAGAAAGCATCTCATAACCTTGTTTCAATTGGAAGACATACTGAGTGAAATCTGCTAATGGCAAAAGAGCAAATATTATATGAGACTTCTGTTGTAAAAACTTAAAAATAGACTTGTGTACAAAAGAAAAGAGTCTTTGATGGCTACAAGTGTGAGGACAAGGGGGTGAGGGTTTATCACAGATTAAATAGTGGATAGAGATTAGAAATTTTGTTCACTTACTGTATCCTCAGGGAAAATAAAAGAATCCGACTATAAACTTGTTCAAAGTGGGGAGACCTTGAAAGAATGCTAAACCTGTATTTGTACTGTACAAATGTCTGTTATATTTTAATTTGAGTCTTTGGAAGTAAAATCATTCTTTACAGTTGTAGTTCCCACTAGTTGTGTTATGTATGATACACTTGCTTATAATTTTATAAAGATGTATATATAGTTGTGTATTCATTTTATCAAAAATAAATAAATAAGTGTGTGTGTGTGTGTGTGTGTGTGGTGTGTGTGTGTGCGCGCGTGCACGTGTAAAAGGAAATCTAGGTTGTGAGATGGGACTGAGCATTGTGATGCCCACTAGCTGCCAGGCAACCCTCATAGTCCACAGGCACTTGGTGAAACAAAACAGTGACCAAATACCACAGCAGACTACCCGCTAGGAATTTTATTTGACGCTGAGAATACTAGAAGTAACTGAAATATCAGTGACCACTTTTGGAAAACGAATTCCCATTTTCATAGTACTTCTTAGAAAACTTGTTTAATAAGAAAATGTTAAATAAGGTTTGAATTGATCTTACCAAGAAATTGCTATATAAATTTTAAGATACTGGATTGCTTGTGTTGTGTGGTATTTATACAAGACTAGTTTTGAGCTGGCCGCAGAGACAGGTGAGTTTTCATGATTTTTCTGATTCACTTTGTTCTGAGAGTTTGTTTCTGGTCTTCAGTATGGTTTCTTAGTTTCTGTCTTACATCGAGTTGGAGGATGGCACTAGCATTTACTGTTTTTCATGAGACTATATTAAAACCCAGCTTTTCTGTCTTCCAAGAAAAATCTTCTTGCATCAGTCTTATCATCTATGCTTTTAGGTAGGAAAGCTACTCTGAGGAACCTTGATGTAAGTTGATCTCTTTCAAAAGAAATTGAAAAGGATGGGTTGTTTACTTTGATTGTTGTAACAAGGCCTAAGAGAGGATAGATTGTTCTAAATTGTTTCTCTGAGGGGTCCTATAAAACATGCTAAAGACAGGGTTATAGAAATGTAATAATTTCCAAAAATCAGGATTATATTATTAGATTACAATATTCCTTCAAATAATGTACTCTGATGTCTAACAATAAATGAACAATTATATAAATTGAGTAATCCTAGTAGTCACAGAAAACAATAAAGTAAATTTCTTCTGACAAAATTTTTATGTGTATGTCAACCTTCAATGCAAAATTTTAAAAGCAAAACCTTTCTAAGCAACTTAAACAAGATATTATATGAAATGTGTTTTCTTTAAAAAGAAGGATTTTATTATTATTATTACTGAGATGAAAGAAGTCTATAATCACCTACCAAAAAAATAATAAAAATTGGAAGAAAAGTAATTTAGGTATCTGTTATCTTAAAATACCTAGGTCAATTTAAACATATGTGAATGAATTGAGATTAACTGATTTTTTTCTTGAAAGTCAGAATTGGAGACCTAGCCCATATCACATAAAGTTTTGAAAAGACCCCTTCCAACTAAGTAAAAACCTTTTTAAAAAAATAAAAATAAAATAAGATAAATAATGCAGACAAAAAGAAGAAAAACAACAGCAACTAAACCCGTTGCCATTAAGTCTGTTCCAACTCATACTGACCTTATACGACAGAGTATAACTGCCCCATAGGGTTTCCAAAGAACTCCTAGTAGATTCAAATTGCTGACTTTTTCATGAGCAACCATCGCTTTTAACCACTGTGCCACCAGCGTTACCAAGTGGGCATGAATGAGTCTAAAATAAGGAAAATGCTGTCTTAATACACTTACAGGAAGTTCAGTTGGTCACCAACATAGAACAGCTCATGAACTGATAAGAAGTAGTCAAAATTTCGAGGGAAATATGTATTATATACACAAACTTCAACAAAAATTAAGTTTTGTAGTATATAGGCTTAAATTAATTCCCAAGGTTTCCTATGATATTGAATTAATATTCTTTATAATTGAAGTTTATTGTGGGTAGACATATTTTATGCTATAGAATATGTATACATTTTGTGTTATATACACAATTTGTATGTATATGTCTGGTAGTAAGTGTTTTCATTTTTACCACTTAAAGTGTTGTGATATATGAAATATGTAACAACATGAAATTTAAGAGGTTTATTGAAAGGAAATTTGATATGATCAAAACTCTCACAGCAGCTACAAGTTTGATGAGCTAATTTATGAGAATTTTTAAGAACTCTTATATCCAGTGGCAAAGAATTAGGGTTATTGCTGTTAAAAAATTCCTGAGACAAGAACCAAGTTGCATGGCTTTGTAAAAAATGTTGAGATTTTTACCTTTAATATCTTTTGTTAAATAAAGTATTCTTTCTCAGTAACATACGATAAATTCCTGAAAACTTAAAAACTTTGTGGGAATTCACAAAAGATTTCTGTTTTATACAAAGATAAAGTACTACAAAAGTGTTTATTTAAGATAAGTTACATGAAGCATAAAAACCCAAACCAATTGCTGCTGAGTAGATTATGACTCAGCAAACCTAATGGATGATGGAACTGCCACATAGTTTCCAAGGAGCACCCAGTGGATTGGAACTGCTGACCTTTTGATTAGCAGCCCAGCACTTAATCACTACACCACCAAGGTTTCCAACATGAAATATCTCATCAAATCAGTAGTACCAAATTTTCGTTGAGTTAAACTTGTGGTCAGTAATATTTACCTGATATTAAACAATAAGCATATATTTTTTTATTTTTATTTAACATAACTGAGTGAAAATGTACATTCACATATAAATTTACATGCCCACCTATATGCAGCTTCCAATGCTCTCCCTGTCCGGTGACTGCACACTATTCCTCTCTGCTCCATACATGTCTCATCCTCCCAACAGCCTCCTTTCCCCTCGTCTCTGTCCATTCCCCTTCCTCCAGCCAGAAGTCAGCAAGATGATATCCTATAGATGTATAGAACCATAAAGTGCTTCCAATATATGGTCACTCGGCATTGCCAAGTCCAATCCATTCCTGTCCAAAGAGTGGAACTTCGTTATAATTTATGGGAAAGGGAAGCATCAGGGCCGGGGGGCCATGCTCTCAGAGGAACCCCAAAACCGCTGGACCATCAATTGAGGTCTTTTAGTGGAGATCTCAGGATGCACCCCTTTTTATTCTTGTGTTGCCAGTGAGACTCCTCTCTGTGAGCTCCATCGTGGCTATCACTGGTGGTGGCCGGGCACCATCTGGTTCTTCCAGTCCCAAGTCGATGTAGGCACCCACTCTTGTGGGTCTCTCTGTCTTCTCGGTTGTCTTTACCACATGTCATTTTGGTCCTCGGTGAGCATCCGTTCCTGCTGAGTTGGAACCATTTGCTGTGTCCTCGGATGGCAGCTTGGCAACTTTTAAGACCCCAGACGCCACTCACCAGTGTGGGGTGCAGAGAGCTCTCTTAGCAAAATGCTAGTTGTGCCAATTGGCCTGGAATTCGCCAAAGAGCATGGTCCCCAGCCCCCCACCCCAGCTACTCTATCCTTGCAGTATTGAGTTAAGATGGAAGGAGTACTCAAGTTATGCTGAAGTCCACTTAATGTTGTTCTTGTTTCTAATGTGTGCTATCCCTACTTTCTCCCAACAAGATTTCTAGTAACTACCTAAACTAAACCCTCCCCCCTCCCCCTCCCTCCCTCCCCTCCCTTGCAGCTGTCAAAGAGTCTTTTCTTGTATACACAAGTCTGTTTTTGAGATTTTATCATAGAGGTCTCATACAGTATTTGTCCCTTTGTCGCTGACTACCTTCACTCAACATAATGTCTTCCATTTGAAACCAGATTAGGAGATGTTTCCTGGAATCATCATTATTCTTTATCATTGCGTAGTGCTCCATTGAGTATATGTACCATAGTTTACCTATCCATTCTTCTATTGTTGGGCATCTGGTTTGATTCCACCTTTTTGCTATCGTGGACTGTGCTGCGGTAAACATTCTGGTGCATGTGTCCATTGGTGTGAAAGGCCTTGACACTGTAGGATATATTCCAAGTAGTGGAATTACTGGGTCAAATGGTATATCGATATCCATTTTTTTAAGGAAGCGCCAGATTGCCTTCCAAAGAGGCTGGACCATTTTGCAACCCCACCAACAGTGTAGGAGGGTTCCACTTTCTCCACAGCCTCTCCAGCATTTGTTGTTTTGTGTTTTCTGGATCATGGCCAATCTTGTTGGGGTGAGGTGATATCTTATTGTTGTCTTGATTTGAATTTCTTTAATAAGTAAAGATCGTGAGCATGTCCGCATGAATTTTTGGCTGCCTGGATCTCCTCTTTAGTGAAGTATCTATCCATCTCCTTTGCCCATTGCTTAATTGGATGGTTTATCTTCTTCTTAGTGATATTTTGTAGTATCTTACAGATTATGGAGATCAGGCGTCAGTCTGACATAGAGTTGCCAAATATTTTTTTCCCATTCTGTGGGTGTTCTTTTAATTCTATTAATAAAGTCTTTGGATGAGCAAAAGTGTTTGATTCTTAATAGTTCCCATTTATCTATTTTCTCTTCTGTTGATTGAGGTTTCTTTGACAGATTTTGGAGTCTGTCCTCATTGTGTATTAAAACTTCCATTGTTGTTCCTACCTTTTCTTGGATGAGCTTTATCGTTTTAGGTTTGATATTTAGGTCTTTTATCCAGTTGGAGTTGTTTTTTGTATAAGGTGTAAGATATGAATCTTGATTCAGTTTATTGCAGATGGATGACCAATTTTGCCAGCACCATTTGTTGAAGATACTGTTTTTACCCCAGTTTAATGTCTTATGGCCTTTGTCGAATATCAACTGTTCATAGGCAGATGGTGTCATCTCTGGGGTCTCAATTCTGTTCCATTGACCCATCTGTCTGTTCTTGTACCAGTACCAGGCTGTTTTGACCACTGTGGCAGTGTAGTATGTTCTAAGGTCGGGTAATGAGAGCCCTCCCAGTGTGTTCTTCTTCTTTAGTAGTACCTTACTTATCCAGGGATTCTTCCCTTTCCAAACAAAATTGGTGTTTTGTTTCTCCATCTCATTAAAAAATGATGCTGGAACTTGTATTGGGATTGCATTATATAAATAAATTGCTTTAGGTAAAATAGACATTTTCACAATGTTAAGTCTTCCTATCCATGAGCAGGATAGGTTTTTCCATTTATCTAAGTCTCTCTTGGTTTCTTGTAGCAAGGGCTTGTAGTTCTCTTTGTAAAGTTCTGTTGTTTCTCTGGTTAGATTAATTCCTGGGTACTTTATCTTCTTAGGGGCTATCATAAATGGTATAGATTTGATAATTTCCTTCTTAACAGTCTTGTTGTTGGTATAAAGGAATCTTACTGATTTACTTATGTTTGTCTTGTATCCTGAGACTTTGCTGAACTCTTCTATCAGTTTGAGTAGCTTACTTATAGAATCCTTGGGGTTCTCTGCATATACAATCATATCATCTGGAAACAGGGAGATTTTAACTTCCTCTTTGCTGATGCAGTTGCCCTTTATTTCTTTGTCTTGTCTAATTGCTCTGGCTAGGACTTCCAACACAATGTTGAATAGGAGAGGTGACAGTGGGCATCCTTGTCTAGTTCCTGATCTCAAGGAAAAGTCTTTCAGTCTCTCTCCATTCAGGATGATGTGGGCAATTGGCTTTGTATAAATGGCCCTTATTGTGTTGAGGAATTTGCTATCTATGCCCATTTTGCTAAGAGTTTTTAGCATGAATGGGTGTTGGACTTTATCAAATGCCTTTTCTGCATCAATGGACAAAATCAGGTGATCCTTGTCTTTTGTGTTATTTATGTGGTTAATCACATTAATTGTTTTCCTGATGTTGAACCAGCCTTGCATTCCTGGTATGAATCCCACTTGGTCATGATGGATTATTTTCTTGATATGTTATTGTATTTTGTTGGCAAGAATTTTGTTGAAGATTTTTGCATCTAGGTTCATGAGTGATATTGGTCTGTAGTTCTCTGTCTTTGTTGGATCTTTCCCTGGCTGAGGTATCAGGGTTATGGTGGCTTCATAGAATGAGTTTGGGAGTACTCTATCCCTTTCTATACTATGAAATAGTCTCAGTACTACTGGGGATAACTCTTCTCTAAATGCTTGCCATGAAGCCGTCTGAACCTGGAGTGTTTTGGTTGGCAGTGTTTTGATGACCTTTTCAATCTCTTCCTTTGTGATGGATTTATTAAGTTTTTCTGCTTCATGTTGTGATAATTTGGGTAGGTGCTATGAGTCAAGGAATTGGTCCCTTTCACCTAGGTTTTCAAATTTGTTAGAGTAGAGTCTTTCATAGTATTGTGTTATGATATTTTTGATTTCTGTTGCATCTGTGGTGACAACTCCCCTCTCATTTCTAATTTGGGTTATTTGTTTGCTTTCCTGCTTTTCTTTAGTAAGTTTAGCCAGTGGTTTATCAATTTTGTTGATCTTTTCAAAAAACCAGCTTTTGGTCTTTTCAATTTTTTCAATTGTTTTTCTATTCTCTAATTCATTTAGCTCTGCTCTAATCTTTATGATCTCATTTCTTCTGGTGCCCGAGGGAACGGTTCCTCTGTTGTTTTCTTTCTACTTCTTCAAGCTGTAGAGTTAGTTCCTTGATTTGGTTTCTTTCTTCCTTCCAGATGTGTGCATTTATGGAGATAAAGAGACCTCTGAGCACTGCTTTGGCTGTATCCCATAAGTTCTGGTAGGAAGTGTTTTCGTTCTCATTGGAATCCATGAATTTCTTTAACTCATCCTTGATTTCCTCTATAACCCATGTTTTTTTGAGCAAGATGTTGTTCAGTTTCCAAGATTTCCACTTTCTATCTCTGTTTTTTCTGCTATTGATTTCAACTTTTATGGCTTTATGATCTGAGAAGATGCTTTGCAGTAATTCAGTGGTATGGATTTTCTTGAGCATTGCATTATGGCCTGTCACGTGGTGAATTCTGGAGAATGTTCTATGTGCACTGGAGAAGAAGGTGTAGTTGTCTGCTGATGGGTGGAAAGTTCTGTATATATCAATGAGGTTTAGTTGGTTAATTGTGTCAATGAGGTCTTCTGTATCTTTACTGAGCTTTTTTCTAGATGATCTGTCTAGTAATGAGAATGGAGTGTTAAAGTCTTTCACTATTATTGTGGAGTCATCTAACTCTCTTTTGAGTCTAATCACTGTTTCTTCGACATATTTAGGTGCTCTGACATTAGGTGCATAAATATTTAATATAGTTAAGTCTTGCTTGTGTACTGAACCTTTCAGCAATAAATAGTGTCCGTCTTTGTCCACGATGGTGGATGTGTCATTAAAATTGATTTTGTCTGAGATTAGAATTGCCACCCCTGCTCTTCTTTTTTCATCGTTAGCTTGATATATATTCTTCCATCGTTTAATTTTCAGTTTGTTCCTGTCTTTAGGTCTGAAGTGAGTTTCTTGTAGACAACATATGGATGGGTTATGTCTTTTGATCCAAGATGACACTCGGTGTCTCTTTACTGGAGCATTCATTCCATTCACATTCAATGTAATTATTGATAGGTATGTGTTCACTGCTGCCATTGTGATATGTTTATTTTTATGTTGATGTTTTCTCTGTTGTTCTTATTAGTCTGTTCTGGGACACTCTTTTCTGTGAGTTGATTTTTCACCTTTTTCAGAGATAGTTTTATAGTTGTTGAGACTCGTGTGATAGATTTCTTGAAATGGTATGATACATCTTTGTTGTGCTTTACAGCTGCCCCTATGAACCCCCTTAATAAACTATTTATAAACCCAATTTTAATTACTAACAGTCTTGTCATCTTCCTCTCCATCTGGAAGGACTATAACTACTGTAGTACATTCCTCTTTTTATTATGATGACACCATAGTTTTCATGATGATCACTGGGTTGCTTCTTTCCGTATCAAAGCTGTGATTTACTTTGGTGCCTTCCCTAAATGAGTAGACTATTGAGTAGTGTGTTGTTCTAAAATATAAAGTTAGTGGTTTAATTTTTCTAAGCCAAAGCCAAGAACTTCTTTCAGTATTTCTTGTAGTTTGGGTTTGGTTTTTACAAAATCTCTGAGTTTCTGTTTATCTGAGAATGTCTTAATTTCATTTTCGTTTTTGAAATATAGTTTTGCAGGATATATAATTCTTGATTGGAAGTTCTTCTCCTTCAAGACTTTGAATGTGTCATGCCAGTGTCTCTGTGCCAGCATGGTTTCTGCTGAGAAATCTGACGAGAGCCAACAGGGTTTCCCTCTGAATGCTAGCTTTGCCTTGAGTCTTGCTGCCTTTAGGAGTTACTGCTTATGTTTCCTTTTGTTAAGCTTGATTATAATATGTCTTGGAGTCTTTCTTTTGAGATCTATATTGGGTGACGTATGATATGTCTCTGAGATGTCTATATTCTCTTCCTTCATGATTTCTGGGAAGTTTTCTTTCAGCAGCTCAGCAACAATACTCTCTGTGTTCTCAGATGTCTCACCCTGTTCAGGGACTCCAATTAATTGAAGGTTGTTCCTCTTAATAGAGTCCCACATGCTTCTTAATTTTGCTTCATTTTTCTTATTTCTTTTTTCTGATTTCTGCTCATAGATGCTGGCATCAGTAACTCTGTCTTCCAAGTCAGAAATTCTTTTTTCTATTTGTTCCATTCTGTTTCCTTGGCTTTGCATGGAAGTTTCTGTGTCTTTGATTTTCTTCTTGATCTGTTGGATTTCAGAGTACTGGTATTCCATCAGATCGAACAACTTGCTTAATTTTTCATTTTGTTGTGCTGCATTTTTTATAAGGTCTAGAGGGGCTCTGTATATAATCAATTTGTATTCACTTCCTGGTGCTTTCATAAAAGTTTCTTCATCTGGAAAACTCCTTGGTTGCTTTGTTTGGGAGTCTTCTGAAGCCATGAGTGATTGCTTGTATGCCACAATTGTCTGTTGCTTTTTGGGTACCATGAGAGTATATAGAGGCTGCAAGAGGTGCTGTGAGGATGGATTGCAAATGTTTCTCTAGGCTGTCTTCAAATGTAAAGCAAAAGGTATCTGGCCACTTCACAAGTCAGCTAGGTTTTCAGGTGTAGAGGTCCCTCTTCTCATCTGACAAAGTAAGTGCCACTATATCCAACCCCAGATGATAACAAACTAGTTCAGAATACAGCAATGCTACTGCCCTGTTGGCCTCTGCTGACAGGGCCTAGCCTTAGCCAACAAGGCGTCTAGTACTGGTTTTGTGATAGAAAAGCACTCTCATGTGGGCAGGCTCTGGCTCCCAAGCTAAGAATTAGGTCCAGCTGCGGCCACCATATCCAAGATGGCGTCCTCCACACAGGCAGCAGATAGTGATTCCTCTGCTTCTGTTACAGGGCCCCCAACTTAGGCAGCACTGTGCAAAATCACTACTTTTCTGACAGAGAAGCACTGTCCCATTTGCAGGCGCTGACTCCCAGGCTAGGAATGAGGTCCTGCTAACATCTCGATACCAACATGGCGTCCCACACCCTGACTGCGGAGCTCTGCACAAACCCCACTGAGGCAGCTACAAAACGAAAGGCTCAACGTGGCTAGAATAACAGAGTCCTGAGCCTGGCTCTCAGAATATGGGAATTTCGCCTGCCTGTCCCCCTAGCAGTGCATCTGAGTCCAGCCGCCAGGCAGGACCCAGCTCCTCCCGCCAGCCGAGACAGAGGAAAAAAAAGTCAAACTGGTGCGTTTACCTTCCGTCCGTGAGAGCTGGGGCTAGCCAGGAGCGGGAGTCAGTGAGAGAGAGGAGGTTTTTCGCTGAGTGGTATGAAGTCCCAATTAACAGCTCTGTGCCGTGTCCTGAGGCTGATTAGGTGATCAGAAGGGTCTGTTTGATTGTCAATTCAGGTCTTGGTTTCCAGAGGGATATAAGGAGATGTGGGCTTAGTCCATCATCTTGACTCCGCCCTCTAAGCATATAATTTTATGTCATAATTTTATTATTCAATTGGTGACTTGGTTGCAAATTTATTTCCCTTGTATCTAGCCAACAGTTTTAACTCAGGAATTCACATTTTTAACTCTGGAGTTTTTATTACTATTCATATGTTTAGAGGCTTGATGATCGTGGTGTATTCTTTGTACTATGTGTATATTAGTACTGTGTCTCAAGAATATTATGTGTTGTATCTCAAGGTCTTTACAGTAATCATTACATTTTGTAGATAATTTGTCTAAATTTTCCTTTTCATTGATTTTATTTTACTCTGCACTATTCTTCTCACTTTTAAGTTAACCATGGATACTTCTAAGCAGACATCTACACATAAGTTTTACTTTGTTGATTCATTGAAAATGCTTGATCAAATTATTTCAACAAAAACAGACTATATTAAACTTACAAAGAGAACTATAATATTTCAAATACAGATGTTGTTGGGCCAAACAAATATTTAATAGAACTCTCACATAACAACTGAGAGTTTTTAGACTGTTGCTGATTCAGAATTACATGGAACCAAAATTAACTATGTAAGAGTGAATAAATCAAAATAATTACCATAATTTTTATGAAACTAGCACACATCCTGTATATTTGTTTGTTAACTGCTTCCTCCCTTCTGCAAGATATTTTTCTAAGCTCTACTATGCTATTTTTTTTTTAACAAGTTGCTGTGAAAAACATGCAAAAAAAATTAGCATAGAGTCTTACAAAAATACCTTGCAAGGGGAGTAAGTGGTTAGGAAACAAACAGAAGATGTGTCTTATTTGCAAAAAATATGAGACTGTAAGTTTTATACAAGAATATTGCTGATATTCAGTGTTTTTTTAATAGATGTAGGAAGCCATTCAAAAAAAGTTCCCCTTTTTAATGTAAGAATCAGGAACTAATAATTCTATCATGCTTGTAGAATATCCAGTGATAAGAATTTTTCTCATGTCCTAATTCTTACTGTTTGACTACATCAAGCAGGACATCTTGGTTATGATACTCTAATCTTTGGCCTTAGCTCCCACCTGGATGGATTAACAGATACACTATGAGACTGAGCAAGATTCAAGATTTAGTATTAACTGACTTACTTCTTTCCACTGGCATCTTCCTTTTTAAGACTTAGCTAGTCCAGGTCTATATTTCAATCCTATAGTCATTTGGTTTCTATTTTTTATACTTCGAAAGGATTAGATATTACAGCTCATGTCAAAGTTTTGACTAAACATATTCAGAGAGTTTTAAGTGCTTTTACCCCATGTTATTGTTAGATGCTGTCAAGTCAGTTTTGACTTATAACAACCCTACACAAAAGAGAACGAAAGACTGCCTGGTCTTGCCCTATGTCCACAATCTTTTTTATGCTTAAACCCATTGCTGCAACCATTGTGTCACTGATCCTCCACTCTACCAACTATGAAATCTTTCTCGAAGGATTGATACCCCATGGCAATATGTCCAAAGTATGTAAGACACAGTCTTGCCATCTTTACTTCCAAGGGGCACTCTGGTTGTACTTTTCCAGCACCACAATTCAAAGATGTCAGTTCTTCTTCTGTCTTCATTATTCATCGTCCAGCTTTTGCATGCATATGATGTGACTGAAAATACCATGGGTTGGGTCAGGCCCACCATAGTCTTCAAGGCGACATGGAAACAAGTAAAATGAAATCCCTGACAACCTTAATCCTTTCTCCATTTATCATGATGTTGCTAATTGGTCCACTTGTGAGTATTGTTAACTGCTTCCTTCCCCCTGCAGTGTATTTTTCTAAGCTCTACTATGCTGTTTTTTTTTTGTTTGTTTGTTTGTTTTGTTTTTTTAACAAGTTGCTGGGAAAAACATGCAAGAAAATTAGCATAGAGTGCTTACAAAAATACCTTGCAAGGGGAGGAACTGGCTAGGAAACAAACATAGAAGATGCATCTTATTTGCAAAAAATATGATACTGTTTAAGTTGATGTTGAGGTGCAATCCATATGAAGGCTGTGATCGTTGATCTTCACCAGTAAGTGTCCAGTCCTCTTCAGTTCCAGCAAACAAGGTGTATCCTCTGCTTAAGGCAAGTTGTCAATCAGTCTTCCTCCAATCCTGATGGCTCATTCTTCATACAGTTCAGCTGCTCAGACTATTTGCTCAACATACAGACTGAAAAGGTATGGTGAAATGATACAACCCCAGTGCATACTTTCACTGACTTGAAGCCATGCAGTGTCCCCTTGTGCTGTTTACATGACTGCTTCTTGTTCTGTATACAGATTCCTTAAAAGCACAATTAGGTGTTCTGGAATTACCATTTTCTGTAATGTTAGCCATAATTTATTATGATTCACACAGTCGAATGCCTTTGCATAGTCAATGAAATGCAAGTAAACATCTTTCTGGTATTCTCTGCTTTCAGACAAGATCCATCTGACATCAACAATGATATCACTGGTTTCATGTTCTCTTCTGAATACAGCTTGAATTTCCAGCAGTGCCTTGTGAATATACCATTGTAGTCACATTTGAAAGATCTTGAGCAAAATTTTACTCGCATGTGATAGTAACAACATTGTTCAGTATTTCCATATTCAGATGGATCACCTTTCTTTAGAATGGGCATAAATATGGATCTCTTCCAGTCAGTTGGCCAGGTAGCTGTCCTAAATTTCTTGGCATAGATGAGTGAGCACTTCCAGCATTTCATCTGTTTGTTGCAATATCTAAATTGATTAATCGAAATTCCATCAGTTCCTGGAGTCTTGTTTTTTTGCTAATGCCTTCAAAGCAACTTTGACTTGTTGCTTCAGTACCATTGCTTCCTGATCATATGCTATCTCTTCAAATGGCTGAACATCAACTGGTTCTTTCTGATATAATGACTCTGTGTATTCCTTCTATCTTCTTTTGATGTTCCCTGAGTTTAATAGTTTCCCTGCAGAATCCTTCACTAGTGCAACTGGAGGCTTATTTTTTTTCTGCATTTCTTTCTGCTTGAGAGATGTAGAACATGTTCTTCCCTTCTGGTTTTCCATTTCCAGCTCTTTATACATGTCATAATAATGCTTTCCTTTTTCTTCTCAAGCTTCTCTTTGAAATTTTCTGTTTAGGTCTTTTACTTCACCATTCCTTCCTCTTGCTTCAGCTGCTCGATGTTCAAGAGCTAGTTTCAGAGTCTCTTCTGACATTCAGTTTGGTCTTTTCTTTCTCTCCTGTCTTTTTAATGACCTCTTGCTTTCTTCATGGATGATGTCTGTGGTGTCATTCCATAGTTAGTCTAGTCTTTAGTTATTAGTAATCAACACATCAAATTGTTCTTCAGATGATCCTTAAATTCAGGAGGGATATACTCAGTGTCATACTTTGGCTCACGTGGGCTTGCTCTAATTTTCTTCAGTTTCAATTTGAACTTACATATGAGCAATTGATGATCTGTGCCACAGTCAGCACCTGATCTTATTTGGACTGCTCATATGAAGCTTTTCTATTGTCTCTTTCCACAGAGGTAGTCAGTTTGGTTCCATCTCATTCGGTCTATGTATGCAGTTGGTGCTTGGGTTGGTTAAAAAAGTTATTTGCAATGAAGAAGTCATTAATGTCACAAAAGCCAATCAGGCAATCTCCAGCATTATTTCTGTCACCAAGGCTGTATTTTCCAACTACCGATCCTTCTTCTTTGTTTCCAACTTTTGCTCCTATAATTATCAATATGTCCTGATTGCATATTCAGTCAATTTCAGACTGCAGAAGCTGGTAAAAATCTTCAGTCTCTTCATCTTTGGCCTTAATTGTTGGTGTGTAAATTAGAATAACAGTTATATTAACTGAACTCCTTTGTAAGCATATGGATATTATCCTATCACTTATAGCATTGCATTTCAGGACCAATCTTGAAATGTTCTTTTTGATGATGAATACAACACTATTCCTCTTCAAGTTTTCATTCACAGCATATAAGACCATATTATTGTCTAATTCAGAATGGCCCAAAACAGTCCTTTTCAGCTCACTAATGCCTAGGATATCAATGGTTATGCATTACATTTCATTTTTGACTATTTCCAATTTTCCTAGACTTGTACTTCATACATTCCACCTCCCAGTTATTAATAGATGTTTGCCGCTGTTTCTTTTTATTTTGAGTCTTGCTGCACCAGCAAATAGAGATCCTGAAGGCCTTACTTCATCTGCATCATTAAGGTAGACTCTATTTTGAGGAGGCATCTCTTCCCAGTCATCTTCCAAGTACCTTCCAACATGGGGCCTCACTTTCTGGCACCAAATCTGACAATGTTCAGCTCAATTCATAAGGTTTTCCTGGTTAATTTCCTTCAGAAATTGACTGTCGGATCCTTTTTTCTGGTCTGTCTTAGTCTGAAAGCTCAGCTGAAACTTGTCCACCATAGGTGACCTTGCTGCTAACTATATGTCAATGGCACAGCTTCCTACATCACAGCAACAAGAAAACCTTCACTGACCGACAAGGGGGAACTACTCACTGTGTCTTTACCCTCCTTACCTGATGTTGTTACTGTCCTAACCTCATGGTGTTACCCTTTTACCTGATGATGTTACCTTCCTTACCTGATGCCATTACCCTCTTTGCCTGATGCTGTTACCCTCCTTACCTGATGCTTTATTAGGCATTTCCTTGACATAAATGTCTACCTATATATTTATATACACATGTTTCACTGATTTTGCTCCTATAGAGAACCCAGGCACTTATGCCGTTACTAAAAGGAAGCACCTGTGCTGTTAGTAAAAGTAATTGTTACTTTTGTATTTCTGATAATAGTGCTAGGATCACTCATTTTGTTTCCCATATGCAATGCATGGTATTTATTTTCAGTGATTCTGTTTCTCCTTTAAGTAATATTTTAAGTAAATATTGGGGTAGGTGGTGGGGAAAAAATGCTATATTATTTTGACATGTTTATACTCCTCCTCATTTCTATTATTGTATAATTATAATATAAAATGCTAGTTTGCTTTGGAGCCCTGGTGGCACAGTAGTTAAGAGCACTTTTGGTAACCAAATGGTCAGCAGGTCAAATCTACCAGCTCTTCTGTGGAAACTCTAGGGGGGCAGTTCTACTCTATTGTATAGGGTTGCTATGAATTGAAATTGCTCCATGACAACTGTTTGGTTTGTTTGTTTTGCTTTAGTTCAGTTCAACACATTCTAATCATGAGATACATACTTCAAAATCAACTAACATGAAATATCAAAACCATCTTCACATAAAATCCTGCTTGTTGCCCAGGCTTTCCCCAGTGACTGCACTGTTTAATCCCTTACCTCTTGCTTCACTGGATGTGTTTCACCTTGTTCTCTATCATTCTGTACTGACTGAGAAATATTTCTCTAAGTTGGCCTTGTATCTGTCACCCAGAAAATAAGGCCTACTAGTTCAGCAAAGTGAAGAAAGAATACATGTATTTGTTTATTATTTTTAGATGAAAAGGAAAAACTAGCTTCTCATTAAACAAGTAGTGCATGTGATTTTGTGACACTGGTTACTAACCCCGTGACATGTAAACATTCCCTCTTCTTGACATTGTGTTCCCTATTACCAGCTTTCTTGTTACCTCCTGCCTTCTAGTCCACTTTAGTCTCATTTGTTTTATAAAACACCAAACCAATTGTGTTTTAGTCAACTAGGCTGCTGTAACAGAAATAGCACAGAGCAGATGGCTTTACCAAAGGAAGGTTTACTCTAACACAGTCCAGTAGGTTACAAGTCCAAATTCAGGATATCCACTTCAGGGGAAGGTTTTCCCCCTTGTCGGCTCTGGAGGAAAGTCCGGTATTGTATCAGTCTTTGTCCAGGGAGCGTCTTGGCGCAGAAACCTCATGTTTGAAGGGCACGCTCTTCTCCCAGTGCTGCTTGCTTGATGGTGCGAGGTTCCCAATTGTCTGCTTGTTTCTCTTTCCTTTTATCTCTTCTAGGATGAAAGGATTAAGGGTGGGACAAGCCATACTCCAAGGAAACTCCCTTTACTGTGAAGCAGGGAGGTGATCTTATAAAGGCATTTATAGTCCCACCCTAATCCTTTAACATACAGTATAGGAAAATCACAAAATGGAAGACAATCACAAGATACTGGGAATCATGGCCCAGCCACATGGCTACACATATTTTTGGGGGGACACAGTTCAATCCATGACAAACAGGTACCCTATAAGACAGAGTAAAGCTGCCACATAGTTTCCAAGGCCAAGCCAGCCAAGTGCCACTGAGTCAAATCCCAAGGAGCTCCTTGTAAATTTGAACTGCTGACCTTTTGGTTGGCAGCTACAGCACTTGTCCACTACGCTGCCGTTGCTTTGTTTCATGGGCCTGTCTGATCTTTGGCTGAAAGGTAAACCTCAGAAGTGACTTCATTGCTAAGCTAAAAGAGCATCCAGGTAACATACTCTCAGAGTTTCTTTAGTCTCTACCAGGCAAGTAAGTCTAGTCTATTTGATGAGTTAGAATTTTGTTCTGCATTTTCCCCCAGCACTCTCCGCGACTCTGTTGTGATCCCTGTTAGAGTAGTCAGAAGTGGTAGCCAGGACACCATCTAGTTGTATTGGACTCAGTTTGATAGAAGATGCCTTAGTTCTGGTCCATTAGTTCTTTGAATTAATCTTTCCCTTGTTTCTCTGGTTTATGAAGAAAATAATTTTTATCAACCAAAGCTCCTCAAGAAAACAAAGCCCTTGCAGAAGGATTGTAGATTGTGGGTGATAAGTGTCCCCCTAGTGGTGGTTTAATGAAAAGGGGGAAATACGTCGATGGTAACTTTCAAACATAGAGGATCTCACCTGGGCCCAGGAACAGTGGAATCGTTATACATTCTTAGGAAACCAAATATCAGGAAGTGAGTAAAAAGAATGTGTAGGGACATGAATGACACGTTTATAGAAAGGATGTGTGTAAGTGTACCAGTTGACATCTCTTACCCAGGGAATAGCCTACTCCTTCCTAGTCTAGTAACTGATCTTTACACTGTAAAGGACTTCAAACGGAGCTTCTCAGCCATACACTCCTGACTTTCCTTTGACCTTATGCACATAGACTGTTCTCTACAGCTGGATGAAGGCTTGGTGGCTCAGTGGCTAAGAGCAAGGCTGCTAACTGGAAAGTGGGCAGTTCAGACCTACCAGCAACTGCTTGAAAGCCCTACGAGGTGTTTTCTGTTCTTCTCTATAGGGACACTATGAGTCATAACCTACGTGACAACAATGAGTTTTTATTTTGTTTTTTCTCCACTTGAACAGTGATGCACTTTGTAATTTTTACCTTGTGTTGTGCAGCTTGAGCTGTACTATTCATCAATAAAATCCTTTTCTCTAACAGAGTATGAGTTTTCATCACTGACATCTGTATTATCTTATATCTTCAAAGTGCTAGACACTTATGGATAAAGTTAGCCTAAATTCATGCCAAATCTAGTAACCAATGAATCTGTAATTCCAGAATTCTGATAAATTTCCTTACATAATTGATGGTTCAATGATTTTTTTTTCAAATATGTCACATCTAAAGTATTTGTCTTACTAACTTTCTTTGAAACATTTAGGGAAGTCCTGAATAGAGGAGTGAAGGATAGGTACTACCTTTACGAAAGTATCCAATAATTTATTACCATATCTTCTTTAGATGACTATGGTATGCTTAGCTGGTTGCCTACTGTATATGCGCCCTCATTTGTCATCTTTACTGCCTGAACTCCAATATTGAATATGGCAGTGGTGTGTGAGCTATAAATATTTTTCCCTGGATTCCCTGGCAATGAGAGCTGGCCATGTATTTTGATTTCTGGTAAAAGAAATATAAGTGAAAGTACTAATAAAGGGAATCTTTTCTAGAATAAAAGGGAGAGTCTCATGGAAAGAAGTCCTTTACTCTTTTTCCTTTGATCTTTCCATTTCTGTCTGTCTAACAATTGCAAATTATAGCCTGGAAATATGGACAAAAGTTACAAATTAAGGACTACTGATTTGGAGGGTAGAGAAATCTTTAGTTGTTCAAGATGCACATTTTTGAACCATTCAATCAACCAAGGAACTTCAGAAAAATAAGCCCTCATCTTTTTAAGTCAGTTATTTTCATTTTCTGTTATTGTAGCTAGACTGATGCATTGGGCTAATAGTTATGCAAGTTGATGGAACCATACAAACTGCAGGGTTCCACCCCCCACAATTGTTTTTAGGATAATTACTCAGGGTTGAGATAGCCCACCACTTTTTTCTGTTAATAGTCTTTTATAATTTAGCTTTTATTGCCTGTTTTATTTAAGGACAAATGGAGGGTCTTTCTAGTGTTCTATTTGGAGGCACAATGAAATAGAATACATAAACATCTATATCCTAGGCATTACTAAGCTGAAATAGACTTATGTTAGCCGTTTTGAATCAGACATGGTTTTCTATGTCAGGAATGATACACTGAAGATAAATAGTGTCACATTAATTGTCAAAAAGAACATTATCTGTCCTGAAGTACAGTGTTGTCAGTAATAGGATAGTGTCCTAATGGCTACAAGGAAGATCAGTTAATATGATTACTTAAATTTATGCATCAACCACTAAGGACAATGATTAAGAAAGTGAATATTTTTGCCATCTTCTGAAGTTTGAAATTGATGTATTGATACTGGTGTCTGGAATCAAAAACCTGGAAACAGGAAGGATTGGTACTTTGAGAATATAGCCTCAGTGATAAAAACAGTGTTAGAGATTGAATGATAGAATTTTGTAACACCACCACCAACTTCTTCATTGCAAATGTTTTACACTAACATAAATGGCAACTCTACATGAGGATCTCACCAGATGTGCTAGGCAGGAATACAAGAATAAAATCAACTACATCTGCAGAAAGAGATGTTGGAAAAGCCATCAGAACAAGGCCAGGAGCCAGCTGTAGAACAGACCATCCATTGCTCATATGCAAGTTCAAGCTGGAGTTGAAAAAAAGGAAAAAACTAGAATCAGTTCATAAGAGCCAAAGTATGACCTTCAGTATATCCTACATGAATTTAGAGACCATTTCAATAATAGATTTGATGCATTGAACACTAATGAGTGTAGACAAGATAAGTTATGGAATGACAGCAAGAATATCAGATATGTAGAAAGGAAGAAGTCATTCAAATGAAAGGAAAAAAGACCAAAATGGATTTTAGGAGGGGCTCTGAAAGTTGCTTCTAAAGTAGCTAAAGTGAAAGGAAGAAACAATGAAATGAAAGAGCTTAACAGAAGATTTCAAAGGGTAGCTTAAGAAGACAAAGTAAAGTCTTATGACGTGCAAAGATCTAGAGTTAGAAAACCAAATGAGAAGAACATGCTTGGCATTTCTCAAGCTGAAGGAACAGAAGAGAAAATTTAAACCTCAGAGTGCAATACTGAAGTATTCTGCAGGGAAGATACTCAACTATGAAGGAAGCATCAAACCATGATGGAAGGAATACACAAAGTCACTGTATGAAAAAGAGTAAGTCGGCATTCAGTTATTCCAGATGGTAACATATGATTAAGAACTAATCATATTGAAGGAAGAAGTCCAAGCTGTAATGAAAGCATTGGTGGAAAACAAGACTGCATGAATTGGTGGAACAGCAACTGAGGTGTTTCAACAAATATATGCAGTACTAGAAACATTCACTAGTCTATGCCAAGAAATTTGGAAGACAGCTACCTGGCCAGCTGACTGAAATAGATCCATATTTGTAACCATTCCAAAGAAAGATTTCCCATCACAATATAGAAACTATCAAATAATATGAAGGTCACACACAAGTAAAATTTTGCTGTAGACCATTCAAAATCAGTTGCAGCATTACACACACAGGGAGCTGAGAAATTCAGTATACACACAGAAATTCATGCCAGATGCAGAAGAGGAGGTAGAACATGGGATATCATGTCAGATGGATCCTGGCTGAAAACAGAAAACACCAGAAAGTATTTCCTCATGTTTTATTAACTATACAAAGCCATTTGACAGTGTTGACCATAACAACTTATGAATAACTTTCCAAAGAATAAGAATTCCAGAGGCACTTCACTGTGCTTGGTGAGGAGCCTCTACTTAGACCAAGAGGCAGTCTTTTGGGCAGAACAAGGGGGAACTGAGTGGTTTAGTCAACAAAGTTGCACATTGGGATTGCATCCTTTCTCCACATGTCTTCAATCTGTATGCTGAGTGCATAATTTGAAAAACTGGACTACATGAAAAACAGGGCTTCAGGATTGGAGGAAGACTCATTAACAACCTGTGTTCTGTAGATGACACAACCTTGTTGCTGAATGTGAAGAGGACTTAAAGCACTTCTTACTGATGAAGGTCAAAGACCATACCCATCAGTACAGATTACACCTCAATTTAAATCAAACAAAAATTTTATGATAAATGGAGAAAAGATTGTAGTTGTCAAGGATTTCATTGTACTTGAATCCACAATCAACACTCATGCAGTCAAGGAACCAAAAGATGCATTTCAAGAGGAAAATGAGAGGGAAAAGACCTCTTTAAAGAGTTAAAAAGCAAAGATGTCACTTTGATGACTAAAGTGCACCTGACCCAGGCATGGTATTTTCATTCTTGTCATATAGATGTGAAATCTGGGCAATGAATAAGGATGACTGAAGAGGAATGGATGATTTTGAGGAATATTGACTATACCATGGACCTCCCAAACAATGACCACATCTGTCTTGGAAGAAGTACATCAGAATGCTTATTAAAAGTAAGGATGGAGAGACTTTGTCTTATGTACTTTGGACATACTATCAGGAGGCATCAGTCCCTAGACAACGATGTTATGCCTGGGAAAGTAGGAGGTCAGCGAAAAAGAGGCAGATCCTCAATGAAATGGATTGGCACAGTTGTTGCAACAGTTGACTCAAGTACAATGAGGATTGTGAGGCTATTGCAGGACCGGGCTGTGTTTCCTTCTGTTTTACTGAGTGTTACTATGAGCTGCAACTGACTTGAAGGCATCTAACAGCAACAATGATTTGGTGACACTGTTTTACAGTCTTCCCAGGTGATGGTAGGAATTCAGTGATTCTTTGAGGGTAAGAGGTCACTCTGAGTGGAAGCCATTCCATGTGTCTTCTTTAGGGGAGGGGATAACTAACAGCTGTCTGTATTTCAGGAATTAGTAGAACTTTGGAGTAGACTCAAAATGAATTTTAAAGTCCCACTTTTTACGAAAACAATAACATTAATTTGACCAGACTATATGATGTTTACCTTTAACCTGAAGGTGTGTAATGTAGCTCTAGTTTGCCAATAGCATATCCTTTTTTATACCAGCAGCAGGATTTATATCACATTCTTACTTTACAATACTTGTGGATTTTTCTTAAAATAATGTGCTTCAGGCTAGTGCAAAGCTTTTCTCAGCATATAAATTAATGTTGTATATGGCTGTTAATGCTTTATTTAGTGTAGTTCCCCCCCCCCCCCAAGAATCTAGAACTGGGAGACTGAATAGCTCAGAGATTTATCAGGCATTCTTCCTTTTTTCCACATTGTCTTATGGGTACACGTAAGATCTACAGCACTTAACAGAAATAGTCTCTGTGTCTACAATTTCTATCTGCATCTATTTGTATTAGGAATCATGTCACAAAAAGCCAAAACTGAAATTTTGACATCTGATGTAATATTTTTTTTAAGGGTATTATTTACAGTGACACTCGGTATCTTACGTGTAGTGATACACATGAGAACTTTTCCACAGAGCTCAATACTAGGAAATCTTTTCTCTTCCTGGAGATTTGATGTGTTTGCTCATTTGCCAGCAGTAAGAATAACGCAGCTTTTACTTCCAGTTTCTTTCTTTTTCCCCTTCTTCAGTTGTCAGGAACTCCAGAGCCAAGATTTATGCCTAATCAAAACAGGCGCTTTGAGCCAGAAGATTGAAATATTTGCTTACTGTCATTATTATAGCTCTGATCTTATTTAAATTTTTATTTAATTTATTTGGGTATAGGTGTCTGTTTCATAAAATTCTTAAATAATCTTAGGAGTAACCCAAATCCATTGCCATCAAGTCAATGTTAACTCATAGCTGTGCTGCAGAACAGGGTAGAACTGTTCCATTGGGTTTCTAAGGCTATAATCTTCAAGGAAGCAGGCTACCACGTCACTTTCCCGTTTAAACAGCCACCCTTTGGGTTAGCAGTTTAGCCCTTTAGCTACAGTGCCACCAGGTCTCCTTCTTAGTAGTGAAGTGAGGTATAAATAAATCAAACTTTTGAAACATGAAGTGCTACTCTATTAGCTGGTTCAAGTGCATCACACTTGCCTAAAGAAAATAGGCACTGTGTTCAGCTCAATATTATAAGTTTAACCAGGTTTGATTTGATTTAAAAATCAACATATGAACATGGTTAAAACAAACAAACAACATAAAATAATGCACATAAAAGTATTCTTGGGCCTACCCTATAGCAGGCTGAATAATGGGCCCCCAAAGATCCTCAAGACCTAGTCCATAGAAACTCTTAAAGCAAAGGGTAACTTTTATGGCAAAAGGACTTTGCAGATGTGATTAAGAATTTTGTGATAGAGAGATTATCTCAGATAATTCAGGTGGGCCTGCAATCAGGGGGTTCTTTTGAGAGATATGAGGGATGATTAGGCCAACAGGGGGCCAATATGGTGACGGGAGCAGAGATTGGCATGATACAGCCACAAGACAATGAATGCCAGTAGCTGAAAGAAAAAAGAAATTCTCACCTGGGACCTCTAGAAGGACAAACCCTGTAACACTTTGATTTTTAGTTCTCTAAGACTCATTTAAAACTTCTTACCTCCAGGAATGTAAGACAATAAATATGCATTTTTTTAAGCCACTAAGCTTATAGTAATTTGTTACAGTGGCAACAGGAAATTAATACACATCTCAATACCCTACATCACTGCCTTGAAGTTAACAATGATTAAGAATTTCTCATGTATCTTCCAATGAATTTTCTATGTATACACAATACTCATATCATAAAGAATATTCTACTTAGCTTAGTATGCACTTGATTTTCTTTCAGATTTTGCAATTATAAACAGTTTCACAATAAACCTTACTGTATATGCATGTTTGAATATATTTGAGAGTGTATTTGTAGAATTATTTTATTTAAGTCTAATTAATGGATGAGAGATTATAAGTAGTATCCTGGTAATTTTGGTAGAACAAATTGTTCTCCAGGAAGTTTGAACTAATTTGCACAGCTCCAATATTGTGTGAGAATGCCTTTTCCATATCCTGTCAACACAGTTAGGGTAATGACCTTTAAGAAACAGGTCCTTTATTGGCCATAGGATTTTTCACTTAGTCTAAGAGTGTTTCTCTAAGGGATTCTTCACTTAATCTAAGAGTATTTCTTTGTTCTCTGTTTTCATATACATAAAGCATATGAATTAATTCAAGATTCCCTTTGGGGGGCATGTTATCCTGGAAAGAACACTAGAAAAAGTGCTTAGATTCTACTTCTGGCATTATTACTCAATGGATATATGCCTTTGGGAAAATCGCTTAACCCATTGCTCACAAACCTACCATCCTACCCGTTTACCTGGGGACCTTCTAAAATGTGCATATTAGTCAGAATCTCTAGTGGTAGAGACTAGAAAGTCTGCTTTTTCATATGCACTTGAGCTGATTGTCATAAAACTAGCAATGAGCTGTCTATCGATTGGCATTTGAGAGCCAGAGACCTAATCTTTCTGAACCCAAGGAATTTTTTTCACTTATGTTAAATGCGTGCAATATAAGTTTGTCTGCTCCCCCAGTTATATTGGTTCTCAAGTGCTAATTGTTCCCTGGGACATGTTTCATGGTTCAGTATGGAAGATTTAACCATTTTCCTGGGAAAGAATTTGAAAACAGCACACACAGTACCCCAGTGTACCAATGTGAAACTTTTGTGGCTATTTGATGTCAATCCTGAATTCAGCCATGTCTTACCACTTGATAATATTGCTTTTTGTTATCTTGCTTTACTTGTAAATGTTATGGGTGTGTGAGAGGGGAGTAGAAGTGTTTGGGAATCCCAGATTACTGAAACTCAATGGACCTATTATGTTTTCTATCCTGGAAATTCCAGTGGGAAGTAAACAAACAAAGGGTGATGTTAAATAGAAAAGCCGTATTGCACTGTGTTAATTTTAGGCCTGCACACAACATAAACTCTGTTATCAGACAACGTGATGACTGTCTAACATATTCAGCACAATAGTTAGATTGTTTCCTCAGTAGAACATGCTCACATAGGTCCAAAGCACAGGATGCACGCAGCCAGAAGTCACTGTCTAAAACATTTCTACTCCCACTCAGTTCTGTTTAAAAATCTTTGTATGCTATCTGTTCTCATTACTGAAATTACATAGTTTACTTAAACATAGTATAAGTTAATGAAATGTGCATGGGAAAATAAAGAAAACTGTGATAATTAAAACTAAGTTGAATGTTTTGGAAAACTACATAAATGTAAATTATTCTTGTAACTGCTTATATAAACGTCTATTTTTCAACATTTGAGTAAAGAACAGGATCCATTTCTATTAATATTCTGTTACTTGGAGGACTAAGCTTCTAAGCTTTCTTTATTATGTAAAACACACCCTAAGCCTTTCCTGATGTTCTTAAAGTACAACCTCATGAGCTAGCTAACAAGTTGCTGTTCATTCTGAGTCCTAGTGATTCCGTGGGACAGATTAGAACTGTACCATAGGGTTTCCAAGGGTGTAATCTTTTTTTTTTTTATTATGATTAAGGGAAAGTCTACAATCCAAATCAATTTGCCATACAAAACTTCCAGCACATGCCTCCATGCAACTCTTTCTGCTTTCCTCACCCTATGATAGCACACTCCTCCTTTCCACCCTGTATTTACAGTATCCACTCAACCAACACTTGTCCCCTCCTCTCGACCCTCCTTTCTCCCCTCTAAAGAGGCATCAGTTGGATAGCCTCATCTACATATATATACATATATATATAAGTCAAGAAGTACATCTACCATCTGCATCACTCTGTATCTCATAGTTCAGTCCAATCTTTGTCTGAAGAGTTGGCTTCATTACTATTTTCAGCTCTGGCTAGCAGCAAATCCAGGGACCATGTTCTCAGGGGACCTTCCAGGATGTCAGACCATCAAGTCTGGTCTTTTAATAGAGTTCTAGATGTGCTCTCCTGTTTTTCTCATGCCTCATCAAGAATTCTGTATTGTGTTCTCATCAGGGCAGTCTTTAGTTCTGGTCTAGTGCTGATGTAGTTTCCCAACCATATGGAGTGTTCTATCTCTTGGGCTCATATTTTCCTCATATCTTTGATATCTGAGGCTGTAATCTTTATGGAAACAAGCTGCCACATCTTTCTTCTGTGGAGTAGCTTGTAAGTTCAAACTGCTGACTTTGGTTAGAAGTTGAGTGCTTTAACTACTGCACACTAGGACTCCTTATTGGCTAACTAACTCATTTAAAAAGAGAACTCACAGTAAAACACAAGAAATGAGGAAAAAAGGTGAGACCCTCAGATAGCAAGTCTTTCATTAGCTTGCCCACACATATTAGACAGAAGAAGAAATTTATTTAAGAGATACACTCCTACAAATGTTACATCTCATCATGATGGTCACAGTCACTTATGAGTATTTTCCAATCAATATCCTAGAAACTGACTCAAATTGATGGTAAGGGGTAGGAAAGTAAAGAGAATTCTTTCCGTCTATCCTATATACATAATTAGAATGTAAACTTAATATTGTGCATGTTCCTTATGTATTTGTGAATTTTCCATTTCTCCAAAACACAGGTCTCCACAAACATTGGCTAAGGAAATGAAAACTTTTTTTTTTTTTTTTTTAATTTTAAAATACTTTTCAAATTGAAAAACTTCATTGCAAGTGACTTGGTGCTGTATTTTGTCACAACTAGGATCACCATGTGATAATAGGGCTGTGGTCCAATTAACTCTAGAGAAATCTTTTCACTGATTAACATTTGATTCTTGGGATAGTCCTAATTTTAAAAAAAAAAAAAGGCACCTTGAATTTCTTTCTACTTCTAGTCCGTACAAGTGGTACATTTCTGGTAAATTTAACCCAGGAATTCCCTGGTTTGACCTTGGGTGTAATCACCAAGTCTTGGAAGAGTGGTGTTCTCATAGCAAAGTCCTTCTCCAGAAATCCTGCGTATCACTGTTGCTGTTATTTCTTCTGTCAAGTTGATTCTGACTCGTAGCAATCCTACACAACAGAGTAGAACTGGCTCATAGGGCTTCCTAGGCTATAATTTTTATGTGAACAGATTACCAAATCTTTTCTCCCGTGGAGCTGCTGGTAGGTTCAAACTACCAACCTCTCTGTTAGCAGCTTGTCTTAACCATTGTGTCATCATGTCTCCTTTGATATTATTACATGTACTGAACTTATTTAATTTTTTTATTTTAATATTTTATTGTGATTGAGTCTACAATCCAAATTAAATTTGCCTGCCTATGTATCTGCAGCTCCTTCTGCTCTCCTTTCCCAGTAGCAGCACATTCCTCCTTTTCGTTCTATACATGTCTTTTCCTCTTAACAATCTCCTGTCCCCTCCTCTCCACCCTCTCCTCTCCCTTCTAGTAAGAGGACAGTAGGATGGCATCTGCTAGGTGCAAAGAACCATAAAGTACACGCACACTATGGTCACATTGTTTCCTCCACATTCAGTCCATTCCTGTCCAAAGAGTTGACTTCAATTATTCTTTCAGATCAGGGTCAACAGCAGGTCTAGGGACCATACTCCCAGGGGAGCACCCATGCTGCTGGGCCATCATTTGTGGTTTTTCATTTGCATTCTTAAGGTGCATCCCTCTTTCTCCCATGTTGCCAATGGGACTCGATATTGTGTGCCCCATCACAGCTGTCCCTGGTGGTGGCCGGACACCATCTGGTTCTTCTGGTCACATGTTGATACAGTCATCCATTCACAGGGGTCCTTCTGCCTCCTGGGCTCCCTTTTCATTGTGTCTTTGTTGTTCTTGGTGATCATCTGTTCCCCATGAGTTGGGACCATTTGGTGTACCTCAAGTGGCAGCGTGACAGCTTTTATGACTGCAGACAACACTCACCAATATGGGGTGCAGAAGACTATCTTAGCATTAGGCTAGTTATGCCAATTGACCTCGATGTCCCTTGAGAGCATGGTCCCCAGACCCCTGCCCCTACTGCTCTGTCCTTGTAATATTGGGTTAAGATTCGAAGAGTTTTGGGTTTATGGTAAAGTCCAGTTAAGTTGATCTTTCTACTGTGTGATGTCACTGCTTTCACTCAACCAAATTTCTATCAACTATCTAATCTATCACCAACACTTTCATCCATCCTCACCCTGACAGCGATCAAAGATCTTTCCTTCTGTACATCAATCTATTTTTAAGTCTCTATAGTAGGGGTCTCATACAATATTTGTCCTTTTGCCATTGACTGATTTCACTCAGCATAATGTCTTCCAATTGAAAGTATATGTACCATCGTTTGTTTTCCGTTCATCTGTTGTGGGGCATCTGGGTTGATTCCATCTCTTTTGTTATTGTGGACTGTGCTGCAATAAACATTCTTGAGAATGTATCTGTGTGACTGCCCTTGATTCTGTAGAATATATTCCAAGCAGTGGGATTACTGGATCAAATGGTATACCTATCTCCAGCTTTTTAAGGAAGCACCAAAAGCACTGAACTGCTTTCCATAGAGGTTGCACCATTTTGCAGTCCTGCCAGCAGTGTTGCAGGGTTTCCATCTCTCCACAGCCTCTCCAGCATTTGTTGTTACGTGTGTTTTGGATCATGGCCAACCTTGTTGGGGTGAGATGATATCACACTGTAGTTTTGACTTGGATGTCTCTAATAACTAATGATCGTGAGCATTTCCTCATGTGTCTTTTGGCTGCCTGGATGTCCTCTTTGGTGAAGTATCTGTTTGTCTCCTTTGCCCATCACTTAATTGGGTTATTTATCTTTTACTTGTTAATATTTTCTAGTACCTTGTAGACTACAGACATCAAACGTTGGTCCGACCTGTAGTTGCCAAATATTTTTTCCCATTCTGTAGGGGGTCTTTTAATTATTTTTGTAAAGTCTTTGGATGTGGGCAAGTGTTTGATTCTTACTAGTTCCAGTTTATCTATTTTCTCCTCTGTTGGTCATGGTTGGTTTGTCAGTTGTGTCTAAGTTGTGTCTAAAAGCTTCTATTGTTGACCCTATGTTTTCTTGCATGATCTTTATCATTTTAGGTTTGATATTTAGGTCTTTTGTTCCAATTTAAGTTGTTTTTTTTGTGTAAGGTGTGAAATGAAATATGGGTCTTGTTTCAATTTTTGGCCCAATTTTGCCAGCACCATTTGTTCAAGACACTGTTTTTACCCCAGTTTACAACCCTAGGGCCTTTGTTGAACATCAACTGTTCGTAAGAGGATGGTGGCATCTTTGGGATCTCACTGTTCCATTAGTCTATATATCTCTTTTAGTACCACTACCAGGCTGTTTTGAGTACTGTGACAGTGTAATAGGTTCTAAGGTCGGGTAGTGTGAGGCCTCCCACTGTGTTCGTCTTCTTCAGTAGTGCTTTACTTATCCAGCGTTTCTTCCTTTTCCAAACAAAGTTGGTGATTTGTTTCCCCATCTCATTACAAGATGTCACTGGAATTTGTATTGGGATTACAGGGTATATGTAGACCATTTTGAATAAAACAGACATTTTCACAGTAGTAAGTCTTCCTATCCATGAGCTGGGTGAGTTTCTCCATTTATGTAAGTCTCTCTTTGTTTCTCGCAGTAAGGCCTTGTAGTTCTCTTTGTATAGGTCTCTTGTTTCTCTACTTAGGTGTATCCCTGGGTATTTTAACTTCTTGGGGGCTGTAGTAAATGGTACTGATTTGGTGACTTCTTCTTTGATAATCTCTTTGTTGGTACACAGGAAGCCTAATGATATACTTAAGTTTATCTTATATCCTGATACTTGACTGAACTCTTCTGTTAGTTTGAGTAATTTACTCATGAATCCTTTAGGATACTCTGCATATACAATCGTATCATCTGCAAATAGGGAGATTTTTACTTTTTCTTTGCCACTGCCAATGCACTTTATTTCTTTGTCTGGTCTAATTGTTCTGGCTAGACCTTATAGTATAATATTGAATAGAAGGGATGAAAGTAGGCATCTCTGTCTAGTTCCCATTCTCAAGGGGAATTTTTCCACTCTCTTCATTCAGGATGTTGTAGGCAGTTGGCTTTGCATAGCTGCTTCTTATTGCATTGAGGAATCTCCCTTCTGTGCCTGTTTTGCTGAGAGTTTTTAGCATGAATGGGTGTTGGATTTTACCCAATGCCTTTTGTTTTAGTCAGCTAGGGCTGCTCTAACACAAATACCACAGAGTGGATGGCTTTAACAAAGGAAGGTTTATTCTTACGTAGTCTGGTAGGCTGCAAGTCCATATTCAGAGTTCGCTCCAGAGGAAGGCTTTCCCCTTGTTGGCTCAAGAGGAAAGTCCAGTGTTGCATCAGTCTTTGTCCAGAGAGCATCTTGGTGCAGGAACCTCAGGTCTGAAGGACACACTCTTCTCCCGGTACTGCTTTCTTCATGGTACGAGGTTCCCAATTCTCTGCCTGCTTCTCTGTCCTTTTATCTCTCGTAGGATGAAAGGATTAAGGGTGGGGCAAGCCATACTCCAGGGAAACTCCTTTTACCGTGAAGCAGGGAGGTAATCCTATGAAGGGATTTACAGCCCCACCCTAATCCTTTAACATACAGCGTGGGAAAACCACAAAATGGAGGACAGTCACAAGATACTGGGAATCATGGCCTAGCCACATGGCTACACATATTTTTGGGGGGACACAGTTCAATCCGTGACACCTTTTCTGCATCAATTGAGAAAATCAGGTGATTCCTATCTTTTGAGTTATTTATGTGGTTGATCACATTAACTGTTTTTGTGATGCTGAACCAGACTTGCATCCCTGGTATGAATACAACTTGGTCATAATGAATTATTTTTTTGATGTGTTGTTGAATCTATTAACATAGATTTTGTGGAAGATTTTTGTGTCTAGGTTCATGAGTGATATTGGTCTGTAGTTCTTTTTTGTTAGGTCTTTCCCTGGCTTTGGTATCAAGGTTATGCTATGTTCATAGAATGAATTTGGGAATATCCCACCTCTTTTTATGCTGTGAAATAGTCTCAGTACTGTTGGAGAAAAGTCTTCTCTGGTGAAGCCATTCTGCCAGGACTTTTTTTGGTTGGTATTATTCAATGACTTTTTTAGTCTCTTCCTTTGTAATGGGTTTATTAAATTTTTCTGCTTCTCCTTGTGATAATTTTTCAGGTAATATGAGTCTAGAAGTTTGTCTATTTCCTCTAGGTTTTTCAATCTGTTAGAGTGCAGTCTTTTATACTATTCTGTTATGATGCTTTTGATCTCAGCTGGATCTGTTGCGATATCTCCCCTCTCATATCTTATTCTAGTTATTTGTTTCCTGTCTTGTTTTTCTTTGGTAAGTTTAGCCAGTGGTTTATTAACTTTGTTGATCTATTCAAAGAACCAGCTTTTGGAGTTCTTTTTTTTTTTTTTTTCTTCAATTATTCTTCTATTCTCTAATTCATTTAGTTCTGCTCTAATCTTTATGATCTGTTTTCTTCCGGTAACTGAGGAATTCCTCTGTTGCTCTCTTTCTACTTGTACAAGCTGTAGGGTTAATTATTTGGATTGGGTCCTTTCTTCCTTCTGGATATGTGTTTATAGAGATAAACTGACCTCTGAGCACTGTTTTGGCTGTATCCCATATGTTCTGGTAGGATGTGTTTTCATTCTCATTTGATTCCATAAATTCCTTTATTTTGTCCTTGATTTCTTCTGTCATCCAAGGCTTTTTGAGCAAGGTGTTGTTCAGTTTCCATGAATTCCAATTTCTATGTTTTTTTTTTTTCTATTAATTCTCACTGTTAATGGCTTTATGGTCCAAAAACATGGTTTGCAATAATTCAGTGGTTTGGATTTGGTTGAGACTTGCTTTGTGTCCTAACACATGTCCTATTCTGAAAAATGTTCCATGTGCACTGGAGAAGAGGAAGATGTACTTATTTGTTGATGGATAAAAAGTTCTGTATATGTTGATGAGCTCTAGTTGTTTAATTGTCACAATGAGATCTTCTTTGTCTATAGTGGGCTTTTTTCTGGATGATCTGTCCATTACTGAAAGCAGAGTATTGAAGTCTTCAACTATTATTGTGGAGTAATCTATCTAATTTGTCAGTGTTGGATGTATTTAGATGTTCTAGTATTTGGTGCATAAATATTTAATATTGTTAGGTCCTGCTTATGTATTGAACCTTTCCACAGTAAACAGTGACCATCCTTGTCCACAGTAGTGTATTTTACAATAAAATTTATTTTATCTGTGAGTAGTATTGCCACACCGGTTCTTCTTTGTATGTTGTTAGCTTGGTATATATTATTCCATCTTTTAATTTTCAGTTTGTTCATATCTTTGAATCTAAACTGTGTTTCTTGTAAGCAACATACAGACAAGTCATGTCTTTTGAACCAGGATGCAACTCATTGTCTCTTTGTCGGAGCATTCAGTCCATTGGCATTCAGTGTGATTATTGATAGATACGTGTTTAGTGCTATCATTTTGAAGTATTTTTTTTTCCCTTGGTGTTTTCTATGTTGCTCTTAACATTCTTTTCTGGGTCAATCTTCTTTATGTCTTGACTTTCCATTTTTTCCAGTGAAGATTTTGTGTTTGTTGACAATCTTATGTTTTTTGTTTTGATATGTTGCATTGTTATTGTGCTTAGTGGCTACCTTTGTGATCCCCCTTAATATTCTAAGTTTAAACTAAATTTTAGCTTCTGCATATCTTTTTAACTTCCTCTCTATCGGAAAGGACTACAACTACTGTAGTATATCCCTATTTTTAGTGTGATGGTGTTGTAATTTTCGTGATATGATCACTGGTTCCATTCTTTTAAAACTGTAGCTTTGATTGAGTTTTGTGACTTCCCTGAGTAGGATTCTGGATGCTATGTCTTGCATTGCCTCCTTAAATGTACACTTAATGGTTTTGTTTTTCTAAACAAAGAGCTTCTTTAAGTATTTGTTATAGTTTTGGTATGTCTTCTGCAAAGTCTATAAGCTTCTGTTTATCTGCTAGTGTCTTAATTTCATCTTCATATTTGAGAGACAGTTTTTCAGGATATATAATCTTGGGTGCAAATTTTTCTCCTTCAAGGCTTTGAATGTGTTATCACATTGCATCCTTGCCAACATCATTTCTGCCGAAAAGTCAGAGAATACCCTAGAGGGCTTCCCTCAGAATATTAGCTTTGCTTCGAGCCTTGCTGTCTTTAACAGAATCTGTTTATGTTTTGTTTCACTAAGCTTGATTATAGTATGTCTTGGTCTCTTTCTTTTGGGGGTTAGTTTTTGTGGTGTTCAGTACACATTTTGAATATCTATGTTTTCTTTCGTAATTTCAGAGAAGTTTTCTGTCAGCAACTCAGCAACAGCACTCTATGTGTTTTCAGCTGTCTTTCCATGTTCAGGAACTCCCGTTAATCATAGATTATTCCTTTTAGTAGAGTCCCACATGCTTCTTAATGCTTCTTCATTTTTCTTATTTCTTTTCTCTGATTTCTCAAAAATGTTGATATCAGTTGCTCTGTCCTCAAGGTCACTAAGTCGGACTTCCGTCTGTTCCATTCTGCCGTTTTGGCTTTGGATTGTATTGTCTAATTCTGTAATTTTGTTACTGATCTGCTGGATTTCAGATTGTTGTTGTTCCATCAGCTCAAATTGCCCACTTAATCTTTCATTCTGCTCTGCTCCAGTTTGTTTAATTTCTAGGAGGGCTCTCTATATAATTCTTTTGTACTTGACCTCCACTAGTTTCAGAAAGCCTTCTTCATCTGGGAAGTTTTTTGGTTCTTTATTTTGAGAGTTTTCCAGAGCCATGTGGACTGTTTCTTTAAATGGTTAGGAATACTTTGTTGTCTTCTGGCAATCTAGAGGCTGTTTAGTTTCTCTGCTGTTACCTCAACAGAAGCTGAGACATAGTTCTGAGAAAGGAGTTGGTCACCAGTCTTTTCTATGTACTCTAGCAACTGGCCCCAGTGGACTCTCTGAGGTGGCAGACTCCACATCCTGGCTGGCAAAGATGGCTACCTAGTTATGAACTCTCTGGTGGGCTATCAACTGACCCTATGATGTATGTCAGTAAAGGCTGGAAGAGATGCTGTCAGGCTACTCAGCAGTTATTTATCCAAGCAGTCTTATTTTCAGAAGCTGGGAGTTGACCTATAGCAGTCAAAATCAGGCCATCAGGTATAGCAGGACCTGCCTTCTGGCTGACAATGGAAGCGCCTCTTTAGCTATTGCCAGATTGTATGATGTAGTTCAATTAGGGAGGAGTTACAGCCTTGCTGCCATCCTCAGCCAGGCCACTCCCATAGGTAACACTTTCTTATAGAGGCTTTCTTTTGGAAAAGTGCTTTTCAGACTGGTGCTGAGGCCTCCAGTTGTGTACCTCTGCCTCCCAGCTGACCAAGGTGATGTCTTGACCAAGCTGCCCTTACTACCTTGGAATCACAGAATCAATTGTGCACCCCAGAAGAGAGAGAGTGGAGTGGCAGTGGTGCCCTCAGTCAGCAGCTGGCCTCTCAAAATGTGGCTATCCCACTTAATGTCTCCCTGCTGTGCTGTACACTATTTAGTACTGCAGTTTAGGATGTTTGCTGGTTCATGTCCATCCCCCACCTCCTGGATAACAAAGTTGACATAGTACCTGCAATCTACCCACACGGTGAGTCTGCAGGAGCAGGGCTCAGCACACACTGCCCCATCAGAGAGAGGTAGTTTCCCATTTAGTGGTGTCTAGTCCCATTTGTGGCTTGGCTTGGCAGTCCCATCTGACAACGCTATGTCACATCCTAGGGTTTCCAGGGTGTCCAGAGTGCTCCATTCAATTATTAATTCAGGCCTTAGTTCTTGGAGGGAATTGAAGAATCATGTGTCTAGCCCGCTATATTGGCTCTGCCCCCCCAATTATTTTCTTGTCTTTTCAAAACTCTAGAGGAATCCCCAATATTTGTGTCAAATTTTAAAAAGGACAGAAACTCTAGGAATCCATACTAATTGTTTAGTGCCTGCGATCCCATCCTCGCATCTCATATAGATTTGTTTTTATTTTTTAAATAACTCAAGGTCACTCACTTAGAAAAACTGGTATAATAGATCACAAAGTAAGGTAGAAGAAATTGTTATCCCAGTGAAATGTTTGCCATTTGGTGTGGTAAGAAAGACTATGTACATATGCAAAATAGTTATCTGCCAAATTAGAACAAATTTTGGTGTATGTATTTGAGTATACTTTGGAGCCTTTTTAGTAGGCTTACAATTTTTTCTCTGTCTTATTCCTTTTTAAAAAAAAATCTATACACTAGGAATCATATTAATAGCTGGGAAACTTCATCAAATAGCTAACCTACATTGACTGAGAGTATCTTGTTAAATTAAACTGAGAAAAAAAAATCTTTAATTTTTCTCTCAAATTAGCAAGTTTAGGTTAGTGTCTGCAGCAGCATTATTTAATATTTATGCCACATTAGCAATAAATTAAGTCTGAGTGCAGATAAATGCGTGTCCAGACCTGAGGTAGCATAGCACAGAAAAGATAAGATCTATGTTACTGTTTATATTAGTCTTTCTTGTGTCTATATTATGGATAATTGTGTATATTCCTTACACTTTTTATGTGACTCAACAAGGAGCAAAGAGTGGTTCATGGGAAGATTGATTATACTGATGTGGCTTTCATAAATTTGGCTTTAATATATTTTTGGACAAATTTTCTTAAATTTTTCACAATAAAAATTATCTTGTATATTTAATGGTTTCTAAAATAATAATTGTAGGCTTATTCAAGAAGGATTACACTAAACCACCTTACCTGCATTTTTGAAATACTTGGGTAAAAACTAGCAACATCATTCCTTCCCTCCTTCCTTTCTTCCTTCACTCCCCCCCTCCTTCCCTCCTTCCCTCCTTTCATGCTTCCTTCCTTCACTTCCCTCTCCTTCCTTCCTTCCTTCCCTCCTTGCTTTCCTCCTTTCTTTCTTTTTGTATTCCCTAAATCACTGTGGTAGGGGAAACATACTAAGTTTTAAAAAAAAAAAAAAAATCACAGTGTTCTATTAAACTTTAGAAGACAGCCTGCCATTAGAAAGGTGTAGAGGATGAGAAAACTCTAGTTTCCCATACTGAAGGAACAATCCACCTCCACAGTGTTGTCTAATAAATCACTGGGCAGCTTGAACTTTGTCTATGTGTAGTGTTCTTCATTTCAAAGCAGAGTTCTAATCTTTCTTTCTATGTGATATAGATATAGGTATAAATATAAATGCAGATATAAGTGATACATACCCTGCCCTGGTACTACTACTGCCTTCTCTGCTTGGCAATGAGCATGCTGAAAGGCTTCTCTGATTGTCTCAATTTTGAGTGCCTCTGATCGCCATGAGTTGAATCCGACTCGATGGCACTTGGCTTGGCTTGGCTGATAGAAAGACTCGACAGCACTTGACTGGCTTGGCTGATAGAAAGAATATACATATTCTACAAAAAAAAAAAAAAGTGTGTCTCCATGTTTTAAACCTTCAGGAATGATTATAAGCTCTTGCTCCTGCCCACCTTCTCAGCCTACTCACTAAATCCTATTATTCCTGATTCCTTCCTCCTTTGATTTGGACTGTTTTTATCATTTTGCTCTACCCATTTTTAATTAGATGCAACTTTCATAACATGGAAAAAAGCCCAGGGAAAAAAACTAACTACCATCTGTAAACCCATATCCAAAATTAATCTGGATCTTAATTTATTTGCATGAATAATATATCATTGTATATTTTCTCATTTATTTGTTTTAATTAGAACACTGGAGATTAAAGCTAGAATATTTTTGTTCCACATCCCCATCCTGATTCCATGATGACACCCCCAGCCCCCCATATAACCAAAATTTTGAATTTGGTGTAAGTTCATTTCATCCAATTCATTTTTTTTGTGGTAGTTATTTCATAAGGTGTGCATATTAATTTAATATATGATAAAAAAATTTAGGAAAATATTTCTTGATAATGAAAATAATACTAGTGACCTATCCTGCTGATATATTTGTTTATTATTTTTAAATGTTTTATATTATGTTAATTATACTATAAACTATATATTGATTCTCCTACTGATGGCTATTTATGCTGTTTCTAATATCTGAATGTTACAAACAATACTCCAGTGTGCACTGATTTTCTACAGTTGTTGTTAGATACTATCAAATTGGTTCTGACTTGTAGCAACAGAATACACAACAGAATGAAACACTGCCTGATCTATAGCAGATAACCAAATATTCTGAGATATAAAATATGTGGTGTTTTAGTTTAACAGCCAGATTTCATTCAAGCTGTCATTATAAATTTACAGTATCACAGGGAAATGCCCATATTCCTATATCTTGTCAACACTTGATATTGTAAAAGGCTTATAAGTGAAAATAGAATCCTACTGTGGTTGAATTTGGTTTCCTAGATTACCAGTGAGATTAGAGGTGGGCTCTCAGACTCTGGCTGGATCTTAATGCTTTTCTTTCTTCTAAACAACTTGTCTCTTCCTTGAGTTCATGGCCTAAAATTGTTTCTAGCCATTTCTTCTTTTCTATTTCTATTTCTAACCTTGTATCACTGAAATCTTTTTTTTTTTTTTTTTGGAAGGAAATAATTGACAACATGTGTCTCTGACACTACTGCTTAAGACCAGAGATATGCTGTGGAGATATGTTGGTCATCTTGCTTCTGATCTAGATTTGTATACTTATTACTTGTTGCATTCCTGTTTTCTGTTATTTTCTTTCATGTGGAAGAAAGTAGACTGTCCAGATAGTTTGGTTGGGGTCCCATTACATCTTTGTATAACCTAACTCCCGAATAGTATTCTGTCTATTGGGTTTCAAGTAGCAGAAAATCCTGACCTAAATACCTGCATACCTGTTGCCATTGAGTCAATTTCAATTCATAAAGACCGTATCGGGCAGAGTAGAGTTATCTCATACGGTTTGCAAGGAGCAGCTTGTAGATTTGAACTGCAATCTTTGGTCAGCAACCATTCCTCTTAACCACTGTGCAATCAGGGCTCGAAATATGTGTCTATGTATGTATTAAGAAATTCAGGTGTTGGATTATTCCTAGCTTGGTAATTCAGTGGATCAACAATGTAAGCCTGGTCCTATTTAATTACATTCTTCTTTCATGCTGATCATTTTGGTTTCAGATTTTAGGATTATTCCTGAGTGATCCCGAAATGCAGTTCCTGTTCTAACATCACTTCTTAATATAGCCTCATCCAAAAGGAAATAAAGGGCTATTTTCCCCCATCTTATTCTTTTTAAAAACAAGGGGATGCTTCTCTGACATCCTTCTGGCAGATTTCAGATCCATGCTATGAAAAAGGAACTTCTCTCTGCCTTGAGAGATTATTATTTTGCAAGCTCTTCAGTTGGAATAACTTACTTTCCTTGTTCAGTCATTGTTTTTCCATCTGATGTTGGGTACAGATTATTTTATGTTACTATGTTTATTGCTTTTAAAATGCCATTTGATATTTTGTTCCTCTAGAAATTGTAGTTGTGCTTTATGAGATAAATGAGTGTCAACATAAGATATTTTGTGACTTTAAAGGACTATTTGGTTGGAAGCTAAATATCACCATTGCATTCTTTAATACAGAAGGATAAAATGTTTCCTGTAGATGAATGAACATCTTTTGAAAAAGGAAACCTGAGTAACTGAAAACAATGTAAAATTTACATTTAGAAAATGCTTTCCTATAAATAACCATGCATACTATGTACATACCATAGGAATTAAAAAAAAAAAAAAAACTGCCATGGAGTAGGGTCCAACTCATAGTGACCCCAGAGGTCAGAGTAGAACTGCCCTATAGTTTGTGAGGAGCACCTGGCAGATCTGAACTGCTAGCTTTTGGTTAGCAGATGTAGCACTTAACCCACTATACCACCAAGGTTTCCATATACATGCCATAGGAATAAACAAACTGAAATAGACACATATAAGAAATTGATATACAATTAGTATATAATTCTCCCAGGCGTCAGAAGTACGTTCTGTGTGCTCCATATCTGTATGAAAATGGTGTCTTTTCGGAGAAACAGGAGTGTTCCAAAGGCTTGGCTCTTTGTTCTACCACAAAAGTTATGAGAGCTGTGTGACATGGTCCCATAATTAATGCCATGAAACCTCTGTTTCGTAATTTGGATGGAGGTACTAAAAACAGTGATCTAGCAATATTTGATCCTGCGTATCACCTCCTTCAAAGCTAGGCGACAATTTTTTTTCTTTCTATCTATATTATATATTTCAAGCTCCAAAAGTAAATATAAGGTCTCCTCTTGTTTTTAAGTCCTGTGATACCTGTATTTACTACAGTGTACAAGCCACAAGGGAGATGTAAAACATCTTGGCTGTTAGCCATATCATGTTAGTTCAGCAGAGTGCAATACTTTTTTTACAATGGCCTGCTGAAATCCTATTGTTTTAGTCAGCTAGGGCTGCTCTAACAGAAATACCACAGAGTGGATGGCTTTAACAAAGGAAAGTTTATTCTTACATAGTCCGGTAGGCTACAAGTCCATATTCAGGGTGTCTGCTCCAGAGGAAGGCTTTCCTCCTTGTTGGCTCTGGAGGGAAGTCCAGTATTGCATCAGTCTTTGTCCAGGGATCATCTTAGCGCAGGAGCCTCAGGTCTGAAGGACACAGTCTTCTCCCAGTGCTGCTTTCTTGATGGTACGAGGTTCCCAATTCTCTGCCTGCTTCTCTGTCCTTTTGTCTCTGGTATGATGAAAGGATTAAGGGTGGGGCAAGCCATACTCCAGGGAAACTCCCTTTACAGTGGAGCAGGGAGGTGAACTTATACAGGGATTTACAGTCCCACCCTAATCCTTTAACATACAGCATAGGAAAACCACAAATGGAAGGCAGTCAAGATACTGGGAAACACAGCCCAGCCACAGGGCTACACATATTTTTGGGGGGACACAATTCGATCCATGACACCTATATTTACATTTTGTTCCATGTCCAGTGATTAAATGCTTCAGTGTTGCTAGGGCAGTTACAACTTAGAACAGTTGTTAGAGCAATAGAGTATCTAAAAGCTTGATCACACAAATACTCCTTCCTCTGGTTATCAAAATTGTAGTTCATCAACTGCACTTGTCTCTCTTCATCTCTTTAATGAAATATTTTGCATTTTGCTAGTTTGTGGCCATATTTCTACCCCATTAATTCCATTTTTGTTTACTCTCATTACCATTTATTTGTAGAAAGTGAAAATGAGGAAGATCCTCAACAAGATGAATTGACACAGTGTAACAGTGGGCTCAAGTATAACAAGTGTGAGGATGGCCCGGGACCAGGCACTGTTTCAGTCTTTGTACATCAGGTCATTGTGAGTTGGAACTGACTTGACAGCACCTGAAAACAACATTTATTTGACACATATACTTTTTATAGTTCTGAATTACATAACTATACTCTAAGTTCTTCAAGAGTAAGGCTTATATATTCCTGTGTATCAGCAATGTTACCGAAGGTTATGTTGTATCTAAACTCTTCAGACTAGATGCTGGGTAAACTAGGAAGTGACTAAGATAATAAGACCACTGTGGAAACTAGTGGGGCATTTTTCTCAGATTTTTCTGAGGATAAAACAATTTACATCTTGGTTACGTAATAATCAAATTTCCACATTACTCCTGATAAATATGAATTTTTGAAACACTGAAATTCCATACAAGGACAAATTGGAGTCTACAGTATAGTGTCTTACAGTTATTCAGTGAAAAGTTTTTATTTGCTCATGAAGAAACCAGGAACTACAGACATTGGTGAGGTGTCCATGGTTACCCAACTGGTTAGAGGAAGTGTCATAACTCAGATGTTCTTTCTCTGATGTGCTTTCCATCCCTCACAAAAAATCCAGTATTTTAGCAGTTTAATAGCCAATACAGATGATTTAGGTATTGGCTATGTATTTCAGATGACACACATATTTTCTCTCTCTCAGTGACCGCTCTATAATACTATTATCTGAGAGTTAAAGTTCTGATCTGTTCATATTCTAGTGGTTAATTCTTTCTATGGAAACTTCTGGGAAATGGAAATTTTATGTATGTTTAAGCCTCACCACCCTTCACAAACCCAAGAAATTCACTGTTATTCGCAGGGTGTTCAATTTCTGCTAGAAGTATCAGAAATGTCATAGGATATTCAATATATTTTAAAAAGAGACATTGACAAATTGAAGTGCATCCAAAAGAAGGTGACCAAGATAGTGAAGTGTCTAGAAATATGTCATGAGAGGAATGTGGCTGTCGTTTTGTGTTCAAGAAAGTGGTGATGTTGAGTCTAAAAGATGCTTCATATCCCTGCAGGGCATTGATAACTTTCTTCAGTTATTTGAAGAGCTACCACATGAAATTGGAATTCTGTATATTCTGAATATCTCTAGAGGGCAAAATGTAGACAAATGGTGACAGGTACAAGAGAGTTGACTACCACTCTACATAAACATCCTTATCCAATTGTTGAGGCTGTTTTAGTTTTCTTATTGGTGCCAGTGGGAGACTCATTGTGGGTACCCTTGTTAACAAAAACCAGTATCTCCACATTGAGTGGACGACAGACTAGATGGTCTGAGACTTTCTTCTGACTTGCAGATTGTATTAAACTATATCTGAATTGCTCTGAATTGCTCATTAAACTATATCTGAATTGTGCACCCAGAAATTCTCAGGTTTATGGTGAAGAGCACTTCAGGAAAGACCACACTATTAGAAGCCACTGCTGATACTAAAGGAGTCTGGTGGCACAGTGGTTAAGTGCACACCTGTTTGAATCCTCCAGCCACTCTTTAGAAACTCTATGAGGTAGTTCTGGTCTGTCCTATAGGATCTTTATAAGTCAGAATAGGCACAACAGCAATGGGTTCAATTCTTGTCTTTCTTTTTTCTAGTACTAGAACCTCTTGATTAATTTGTCAGGCTTTGTGTAGAGCTTAGCTTGTTATCTTGAAGTGATTTCTCTTCTTTCTTGAATAACTTACCAGAATCTGAAGCTTTTCCTACAAGTATGAAAAAATATAGTCATTTAAGAAGAGGCACCCTGCTCTGATCTACATGAAGGAAGTAAAGGGTATTTAAAATAATCCTTTACCCCCATCTTGTAAAGTTAACAGTAGAAATATAGAATGTCTTATGTGAAAAAAGGTATTATTTAATGAACTACAAATCTGAAAGTATTGTTAGAGCATGAATAAAACTGTAAAGTGTACCAGAGGTTTTAAAATAAAGTAACTTATGTTTGAGTGTATCATGAATTAATGCTCACAGAGAGGCAACATATAACAGAAATAGTCTTTCACCTGTCACCTTGATTAGAAGGTATATATTTAAAAGAATTATTTTGAAGGCTGAATGTAACTCAAACTACCATTCTAGTTACTGTTTGTTTTTTACTTTTTATTTTTTCTTCCTACTTTAGTAAAGCAGCCATAAAGTTCACATTTAGGTTTAATATAGACTTCATTGAGCACACAAGTTCTATGATGAAACTCATTTTATTAGGCCTTGTACTCAATACAAAACATCAATTTCAGGGAGTCACACTGCATCTCTCTAACTGTCACTCCGATATCTTGCTGAGTGCTGTCTGCAGCATCTCAGGTTCTTTATTTATATGGGAACTCATTTAGTTTGATCTGAGAGTTATTTCCAAAATGCCTGCAGTACACAAAACAGCACTTTCTCTACAGACAGTCCATTGCTTTGGAGACAGGAATATCGGCAAGATTTTCTGTAGTAGTAGATCTAGACAAATGAAGACAGTAAGTTTAAGGAAAAATAATGTTAATTCTAGAAAAAAGTTGTTTTGCATTAAGCTTTTTCTAACCTTGAATGGCTAAAATGGAATTTTGATATTTTACGACTTTGAGGTTTCGAAATGCAAAACCAGTATTTGAGGATTGTTAATTCTTCTCTTATAATAATTCTTTAAATATAGGTGGCTACCTCCAAGTGGTAATCTTGGATTAGAACTACATGGACTAAGTAGGAAATATTTCATTAATTATGGCTAACTGACTTTGATAGCCTCTGACAGACTGATGCCCCCAGTCAAGCAACATCTCACTATATTTCCAGGGGAAACAACAACAACAAGACATTACTTTTCTTCCTTTATGTTACACCTGCCATCAAAAAAGACACTGAATGGGATGAACTGGTTACAAAGATAAGCCTGTATGACTCTGTATCAATAAGAGCTTATAAATGAACAAGATAAATATTTGATCTAGAAGTAACTCAAGAAAAAAAAGACTGTAAGTGGAAAAGTTTTCCAAGAAATTGCAATTAAACTTATACAAAGAAGGGATAAAATGTTCTCAACTGAAGGAAACAGAGGAAGTTAAAAAACAAACAAACAAAAACTTTGCTCCAGGCAATGGAAGATGATAAATCTTTGAAAATAAAGAATGTGAGGAAAATGTTCTTAACAGAAGTAAGGACTCAAGTCTAAACTCATAGAAAGAAAAATAAAGTTTTCAAAGTGTGGCTAATAATGCAATATGGAGGCAAAAGAAGTGTTGGGGTAGAAGGCACTAGAGATAGAGCACCTCGGCCTGGTTTCTAACATTTGTTAGTTTAACCAAAGGTTTAGGGTGCTCACAACACATTTAAGTTTCAATTGTTTTAATAAAAAGTATGAGAAGAACTGAGAGTAGAGATACAGTTAGTAAAATGTTTACACTTTGAAATGCTCTCTTGAAATTTGCATTCACATGTAGGCAGTAAGTCTGCAAAAGGAAATTAAAGGCACTTGAAGTCTTGAACTCTAGGATTATGAGACAATATTACATGTGTTTTATAGGGAATGAGGAGCCTGAAGAAGTTTTTAGAAAACAATTGACAAGGATCTATCATGATTTAGGAAGTTCAATTTGGTGATGTTGTAAGGAGTTGGTATCAGGAAAGGAAGGGAAACTGTTAATGTTGAAAGAAGTGACTAATAATCCGGTGCAGTAAAAGGAGTGAGAGGTGGTGGCAGCCATAAAAATATGAAATAGCAGCATTCTTTGGTTCTTCAAGAAAGTTCATCAACTTTCTTCTAAACTGTGGATTGTAGAATGACACCAGTACCTGAAAGAAGAGCGTGGATTTTACTTTGTCAAAAAAAAGAGTGTGATAAAATTGATTAGAAAGCTTTTTAGTAGTAGATTGAATGGTAAACTGACTGGGATGTAAGATTTTAGTGGTCAGTCATTCCAGCAAGACATTAAGCCAGGGGTGTGAAAATAGCTGGATTCTACCTCTTAGCAGTACTTTCTCACTTTAGCGTGGAGTCTTTTTATTTCTCTCCATACTTCTGTATGTAATTTATTTTTCTCTTTACTCTTGTTGGAAATTTACCTAAACAGTTGTGATTTTTACCCTATACTTGTCTTGCATCATGTATTCCATGGATGTTTTGTTTTTTAATCTCCTTTCTAAAAGAATAATTTTTTTCTGCATAATTGTTTTTGAAACACAGTCAGCATTGAGAAAATGCCTTGTGTTCCAGAGCCAAAGTGTTTCCTTACAAAGAAGTAGTTGAAGGTAGCAGTTGAAGATGCTTAAAGAGAATGATAGGATGGCTATCAGAAGTAATAAAGAAAATGAAAACCTGGCAGCTTTTAAAAGGTCTTTCAGAAAGGAGCTATACTAAACTACTGGATACAAGGTCTTTAAATGTTTTACACTGGCCTTTACATACTCATTAAATTTCGTCTTTGCATCCATAAGTAACAATGTATGTGTATCAGCTATGACCCCTGAAATGTTTCCGTTGGGACACTTTCAGAAAACAATGCAGTCTGTAAGACAAAGTTATGGTCTTCACCTTCTTATTAAGAAAAACATAGATAAAGGATATCTATAAACTCTGTTGGCACAGTGTCTAAGCACTGGACTGATAACTGAAAGGTTTGGTGATTGAAATCCATAGGCTGCTCCTTGAGTGAAAGATGCTTTCATAAAGATTTACAGCCTTGGAAACCATAAGTCAGATCTGACTCGATGGCACTTGGCTGGCTGGCTGGCTGGAAACCCTGTGGAGAAGTTCTGCACTGTCTAATAGCATCTCTATGAGTTGCAATCAACTCTACAGCAGTGTTTTTTGTTTTTGTTTTTTAATTCATAAGGCTTTTATAAGTCTCCCACATGGCACCAATGATTATTTTTATTAAGTGTTCAACTACTAACTAAAAGTGTGGCAGTTTGAACCCACCCAGAAATCCCTCCTTGGAGGGAAGGTGTAGGAATCTCCTTTTTCATGGTCACAGTCATGAAAACCCTATAGAGACCCAGCTTTGAATTCCAGCCAATCCATCTCACATTCAGCTACCACCTGTCTAAGGTGGCTTTTACATTGCTATAATGCTGAACAGATTTCAGTAGAGCTACAGACTATGCACATCAGGAAGAAATGCACGGTAATCTGCTTCCAAAAAGCAGATTCCAAAGTGCAAACCCTATGGATCACAACAGTCAAGTCCACAGTCTGTCATGGAGATGGTACAGGCCAGGCAGCCAATATGCTAAAGACTGACTCTCTGTAAGCTAACATCAAAAATGATAAAATTTTTAATGGGTTATTTTTTCCCAATGGTAATTGTTTTAATATCTCAATAGAGTAGTATACATGCAGTAATAGGAAAACTATTTTTTCTATCATTTACTCTTTTTTGATTCTTTAAATATAAAATTCTCTAGCATCCTTTTGAGAGTCAATGAAAATAAGAATAATTTTCTAATTGTCTAGAACACACTTTAACATCTGTTTGTTTCTATCTACATTAAAAAAATTGCTGTCAAGTCAATTTCAACTCAGCAACTCTGTAGGCATTAAGAATAATTGTTTTTAGTATTACCTTATGCTGAAGTTCTGTTCACATGGATCTTACATTCCAATAGGAGTAGCAATAATAGGCATTTAAATAAATAGTAAAAATATGGTTTGTTATAGGAGTGAGGACACTTAGTGGCATCATTTTTAAAGAGTGACTTTTGAACTGAGTTCTGAGGGATGAAAAAGAGCCAGTGACAGAGCATTCCAGACAGCAAGATTTTAGGTGATGAAACCCATTGCTTACTAATGGAAGAGTATGCTGAAGCCCACTAAAATGGGAAGAAGTTGGGTAAAATAAAGTTTAAAAGAGGTAGATTGAAGCCAGCCCATGTCAGAGCTTGTAAGCCATAATAAGATGATGAGATATTATTCCAAATGTGATGGAAAGCCATTGAAGATTTTAAGCAGGGAAGTAAAATGAAGCTTTATGTCATTAAAAAAAAAAAAAAAAAAAAAGTCCATCCTAGCTAGACTATGAGATCATGGAAATGATCTATTGTGGGATCAGGAAGAATAGGTAAAAGGCTCCTACTGTGAGGATCGATGACAGGGCTTCAAGTGGAATATGGGAGTAATAAGAGAGAGCTGTCTGGCCTCAAGCAATATGTAAAACCCAAAACCAAACCCACTGCTGTCTGACCAATGCTGACTCACAGTGACACTATAGGGCAGAGTAGAACCTCTCCATAGAGTTTCCAAGGAGAACCTGGTGGATTCAAACTGCCAGCATTTTGGCACTTAACCGCTATGCCACCAAGGTTTCTAGCATAGATACAGCATGGAAAAGGAAGATGACAAGGAAAATCCACATGTATTTCATCTGAGTACTAAGTTGTTTTAGGTGCTGGTTAGTTTATTCTGACTCACAGCAACCCCATGTCACAGAGTGTAATTGCTCTGGAGTTTTTAGGCTGTGATCTTTACGGAAGTAAATTCTTCAGGACTTTGGCTTGCGGAGCCACTGGGGTGGGTTATAACTGTCAATCTTTTGGTTTAATTCCTAAGTACTTGGGTCAATTTCCTGAGAAATGTGGGAAGATAAAGGAAGGTACATGAGGAAAATCAAGAGTACCATTTTGGATTAAGTTGGGAGGTTATTATAATTATATTTGAGATTGATAGAATAGCCTCTGGAGGAGGTTCAAATCCTATGCTGTTGCTTACTGTTAGTGTACCTTGAATCACTTCATCTGTGCCTCAGTTTTTTTTTTTTTTTTCTATCTTTGAGGATAACAATAATACCTGCCTCATTAGGTTGTTATGGATATTAAAGAAGATGATATTAAAGAAGATAAAAAATAGTTCCTGATACATTATAAGTGGCACACAGTAATAATTATAACTGACATTGATCACACAAGTATCAATGTCAAGTAGAAAATTAGATATACAGATGAGATTTGAGGGAAAGTAGTTGACATTCTAAACTTAAGAATGCATTTTCCCTCATTTCGGTTCTTCTGAATCAATGAAAATTACTCTAAAATACTTCTGCCATTCTCCATAAACTTATCTTTTGGCCTTCTACCTTTCTCTCTTTGGGAGAATTGGGGGTGAAGATTGTGGTGGGGGTGGGAAGCAGAGTTATAAGGAAAAGAATGATGGGATGATGGAAAAGAGGAAGAAAAAGAACATGAAATTTCCTTCACCAATTCTGCAATTAGACCAAAAGTAGATGTTGCCTTTCATGCTGTTGCAAATTTCTTCCATAAATAAATGACTTATTTTTTAATATATGTATAATAGATTTTAAGATTTACCCAGTAATTACCAAAAAGTGAAATCACTAGGGATAAGTTGTGGCTTGCATGCTGGCATTACAGTTAAATTTTTAACCTTTGAAATGGCAGGTTTATTGACATAGCAAAAGGACAGTCTCCTTCAGGCCTGTTTTCTTCTCTGCAGACAGCTACATTATAAATATATATATATATATATACATATATATATATGATCTTGCATTCTTTAGTTGAAATACATAGTTCTTGAAATATATAAGTGGATTTGAACATGAGTCGTTCATTCCTTTATTAAATAAAAAAAGGAAATAATTTAATGGATGGCTTGGTAATAACCATTGTGTCTGGAAAGTTCCAAAATAAGTAAGATAACGTATTTGTCTTCAAGGATATTTAAAAGCTTTTTAAAACAGGTGCTACCCAAATATGGAATATTAATGTTTAGTTCATTAGTGTCTGAAGGTTGTCTTGCAAGATGCAAGTGCCATTATTTTTATTTTATTTTTCTTAGGTAACCTTCAAAAAGAGTTATGAGAAGAGTCTCAGAGAGGGACACTGAAAGCGGCCACCACCAGCATGAGGAGCCTATCAATTCAAACTGGTAAGTGTAAAGTGTTTCCTTTTCTACATATTGTTAAATTTGTTTATACTGTTTCTTATGCAAAACAATTCTCAGAGTTCTTAAAAGAAAAATGAGAATTTTTCTAAAATGTAACCTATGCAATTGGTTCTCATTACTTACAGCCGTATAACGCATGGCAGCAGTTGTTTCTTCTTGTATATCCCCTGCAGTCCAACATGACCACCACTAATTTCATGAATCCATCCTGTAGAAAGCCACAAGTAAAACCAGCCAGCAAGCAGTAATGCTGAAGTAATATAAAAGGACGGAATATTTAATATAATACTAACAATTAATCACTGGCCATTGATTTCTAATAATTCTTCAATTAAACTACCAGATAAAAGTTGAGTTGAGCTATTATTGTAATATCTGGCAAAAGGAGTGTTATCCAAGCAAAAGACAAAAAAAGGAAACAAGTACAAATGGTATGCTTGTCTACAGCATTGCTGGATATTCACATGATTTTTATTCTTCTGTATTATAAATATTTGTTCAAACTTTTTCTGTGGAATGATATCCCAGTTTATTTCGTAAGCTATTTTTATGCATATATTTATATTGCTCCTTTAAAAGGGAAGTGAATTGGCTCATAAAGCTACATAAGTCAATGAATCTTATTGTCATCAAGTCAGAGTGAGCCTATAAAACAGAGTACAACAGCCCTTCCTGGAGTTTCCAAAGCTATCATCTTTCCAGAAGCAGACTTCATACATCTTTCTCCCACAAGGCAAAGGATGAGTTCAAACTGACAACTTTTTGGTTATCAGTCAAATGCTTAACCACTGAATCACAAAGACTCCTTTGTGGGGGTGTGCTGACAGCAGACAAAGGGAAAAGATAGCATAAACAGTAGTTCACAGAATTATACCAAGAGGGCCTGTGCTATTTCTAAAGTTGAGCCGATTTTCTTTTTCTGGGATTTGTAGTAGCCAGTGGAATCCAAAACTAAACCAATTTCTGTCTTGTGGATTCCAACTAATAGTGATCTTATAGGACAGACCAGAACTTCCCCATAGAGTTTCCAAGAAATGGCTGGTAGACTCAAACCACTGACATTTTGGTTAGCTACCAGATTCTTAACTACCGTGCTATCAATAGCAACCAGTGCAGAAAGGGACATTTAATCAATACATATTGCTTGTTCCAAAACCATAGTGAGTTTCATTTTGTGGCTCCTGTAATAAGACTGACTCCATGTAATACACTAGACAATGTCCTCCGTCACATCTAATATTTGCAGTGTGGTCAAAGGGGATTATTAGCAATTTGTGATTACTAAAACTCATTCAGCAGAGTCATCGAACAGTCACTGTGCCAGGAAGAAAATTTGTGGTTACTGAAACCCATTCAGCAGAGTCACTGTGCCAGGTAGATAAAATTCTGCAGGTATGAATACATTTAGGTTTATTTTTAACTCATTTGGAAAAATAGATAAACTGGGCATGTTTCAGGCAATGCTTTGTGCATATTGTTCCTAGTGAATGAGCTTGGGATAAATGTATTCAGTGCTGTTGTTTAACAATATTATTAAACTTGACCCATTCTCCAGGGCCTCTCATGTATGGTCAATTGTGTTGGGGTTGCACTCTCACACTTGTCTGAACAGTGAATTGTCTGAATAGATGGCTGGTCAATCAGCACATAGATGAGGATGGAAGTACTCCCTTTCAGTGCAGTCAATAGTAAACTTGAGATGGAATTTTGTCTGTGGTCCAAATGAAAAATCAGTCTAGTCTCAGAGTTTGGCAGTAATCTCCTGAGGGTTATGCTTTCTTCCTTTCCATGGTTATTACATTCTTTTTGTGCATTTGTTATTAGAGAGAGAGGGCACAGGGGAAGGCTAATATATATAGTTAGAGAAATAATTTTTGATATAACATTTTTCAGAGGGATTTGGTCACAGCATTCAACTTCTTTGAAAGTTGTCCATGATAAAAAAGGAGAGAAGGAAAATTTTGTTTTTCTCAAAAGAGGATGTGCTTCAAAAAAGTTAAGAACCATGCACTGTCACAGAGATCAAGGCCACAGTAATTTTTTAAGCAGATGTACCCTTACATCTACTTCACTTATAAAAGTAGAAATATAAACACGTATCTGTAAAGTAGTCATACAGACATAGTATTGCACAGTGAAATGAATTTGCATTCCCTTCTAAATAAGTCATGGAGTAGCATAGTTTAACATTCTGGGCAGCATTACTAAGTCTCAAACAGCATTACCTCTCACCGTTACTTATTTAGGGCCTTGATTTAGTCAAGTAGAGAAGAACTATCATAGAATATCATAACCAGAAAGAGTCATATAAGACCTTCCATTGCTGTGGAATTGACTCTACCTCATAGTGACTTCATAGGAGAGAGTACAGTTGCCCTACAGAGTTTCCGAATTCATCATTTTTACAGATGCAGACTGTCATGTCTTTCTCCCATGGAGGAGAATGTGTGTTCAAACGGTTAAACTTTGAATAGCGGTCGCGGGTTAGCCACTGCTCTGGCGCGGCTCTTTCAGAAGACCGCACCAAAAGAAGCCAGACATGTTGCATCCAGTCAGCTCCAACTCACTGTGACCCTGAAGGACAGAATAGAGCTTCTCCATAGGATTTACAAAGCTGCAACTCTTGACAGAAGCAGACTACCATCACAGAACAGCTGGTGGGTTCAAACCTCTAGCCTTACAGTTAATAGGCAAGCTCTTAAATAATGTGCCTTCAAGGATCTTTCAGAAAACTTGATCCGTTGCCTTCAAAGTGATTCTGACAGTCGCCCTAAAGGACAAAGTTTCACTGCCCCGTAGGGTTTCCAAGGAGCAGCTGGTGGGTTGAACTGCAGACATTTTATTTTTTATTTTTATTTTATTTTTTTATTATGACTGAGTGAAAATGTACATTCCCGTATAAATTTACATGCCCACCTATATGCAGCTTCCACCACTCTCCCTGTCCGGTGACAGCACACTATTCCTCTCTGCTCCATACATGTCTCATCCTCCCAACGGTCTCCTTTCTCCTCCTCTCCACCCATTCCCCTTCCTCCAGCCAGAGGTCAGCAGGATGATATCCTATAGATGCATAGAACCATAAAGTGCATCCAATATGTGGTCACTCTGCATCACCAAGTCCAATCCATTCGTGTCTGAAGAGTGGACCTTCGTTATGATTTATGGGCAAGGGCAGCATCCATGCTCCCAGGGGAACCCCGAAACCACTGAACCATCAATTGAGGTCTTTTAATGGAGATCTCAGGTGCACCCCTTTTTAGATTTGTGTTGCCAGTGAGACTCAACTTAGTGAACTCCATCGCAGCTATCACTGGTGGTGGCCGGGTACCATCTGGTTCTTCTGGTCCCAAGTCGAACTGCAGACCTTTTGACTTTGGCACTGCACCACCAAGGCTCCCAGAAGAACCTATGAAAAAAAAGAAATAAATGATGTCAAGTCAATTCCTACTCATAGAAGTCCTTAGGGAGGTGATATTCTTTATATGGAAAGTCACAGACTTTGTTATAGACACACATAGATTTAAAGAGGTGATAGGGTCACTATGAGTTGAAGTTGACTTGATGGCAGTGGGTTTGTTTTTTGGTTTATATGACTTTGGTGGAAATTTACTTTAGTCTTTGTTTCCTCACTGAGTAAATAGAGAAAATAATGCTGTTTTCCTAAGCATTAAGTAATAAATTACATAGTAAGTATTGGATTCCTTGGCATACGTAGCTTAACGCTATGGCTAAAAAACAAAATCAAACTTACTGCCATAGAACAGATAGTGACTCTATAGGGTTTCCAAGGCTGTAAATCTCTACAGAATCAGCTGCTGCATTTTTTTTCCTGTGTTGCCCCTTGTGGTTTCCCAAACTGATGACCACTAGGTTAGCTTTAACTGTGGTGCAATTAGGACTCCTTAAAGATATAGCTGATATCTATTAAGTACTTACAATATGCCAAATACTAAATATTTGTCTGTATTATTTATCTTTAGAAAAAACCTAAAATTTCAGTGATAGGGAGCTCTAGTGAGGCAGTGTTTAAGAGCTCGGCTACCAGCCAAAAGGTCAGCTTCCTCAGTTTGAATCTACTAGCCTTAGAAATGCTGTGGGGTAGATCTACTCCTTCCTGTAAGGTTGCCATGAATCAGAATGAATCGATACTATTGGATTTGGTTTGCTTTTATTGATGAAGAAATTGTGCTACTGACAGATTATGAAACTTAAAACACCACTCCCTTAAACAAGTTTTTCAGTGCACTTCTGTCTAATGCCAGAGTTCTACTCTTCCATTTATTCATAAAGTCAACAAACATTGATTGGGTACCTACTATATGCCAAGCTTCTCTTAACTGAAATGCTAGTATCACAAATGATTATTTCCTTAGACAATAACTCTACATTTATATGAGGCCTTATAGTTTACAAAAAACATACAGTTTATTAATGTTTACACATTCTGCAATGAAGTAAAGTAAGTATTATGACTCATACTTTTACAGATGGGGAAATTGAGGTCTTTAAGGAGTAGTTGACTCATGTAACATCTTGTAGCTCAATATTTGTCAGAAACTGTCGTGAAGGATCACTATTGTTTCATTTCTTAAAATATTTCAGGCTGAAATTCTATAAATTATTATAAAATCAATTGCTGGAAAAAATAATAAAAAGACACAAAACACATAAGACTGTATTTTTATTATTATTTGTTAGTCTAAGCATAGAATTTACCAAGTTGCTATGACTTTTTCTAAATGCTTTTGTCTCAGTTTCTGGCCAGTAAACACCTGCAGACTGATACTAGCCTGCAGACCAAAAGGTAACTACATAGCAATGATATAGTTAGTATGAGGAAAATCAAACACTAGATCCCAGGCCTTGTCCAGTCTGTACCTCATTGTGTTATTCCAGACTGCCTCAATGTACAGCAAGGAACCTTTTTTGTGGTCTAAGAAAAAAGGACTCCAATTGTTAAAGTGAGAATGGTACAAGAAAAATGGCAATGATAAAACATCTAAAAGACTCATGTTATGTAATTGACTTACAAGAAGTGGAAAAAAATAAGTGTATAGGAATAGCTTCTTCTATTCATAAGACATGAAGACTTCAAGATATATGATATATGATAATTGGTTAAAAGCATTTCTCAGATATCCTTTTTTTTCTCTGCTTTTTTCATTTTGTTTATTCTTTGAAAAGAGAACTTAAGGTGTATTTAGAAGACTCGGCCCCATCAGTTTCCGAGAAACATGCAGACTTATGTATAATTCTAAAAGATAAACATGGGACTTGACCAGATATGCAATGAAAATGAACTCATCTCCTTGCCACATTGAAAGGTTCTGAAAATAAGTATGACATGTTCATTTCAAAAACTACCAAAGAAAATTACAGCACTTTTGGTGCAATGTAAAACACCCATTAAGTCAGCAATGAAGTTTTACTTTGTAAGGTGGTTGTGAGGCTTTCTCAGTACCACTGAAATGGATCCAAATATTTATATGAGCTATTTTATTAATAACTGTTTTGCCATCTGTGTCCAAGGAATAGTGCACAGATGCTCAGGAATAGCTTTTGGGTGTGAATAAATATTAGAAGAAGATTGAATTTCTCCATTCTCATTTCTCCAAATGATGCTGATGGATTAATTTTTTACGGTAGTTGAAGATGTCAGAAATAAGTTTAAAAAAATAAAATTATGCCAGCTTAACAATGCTTGATGCAGCTTAAAATGATTGAGGGTAGAGAAAAAGTGAAAATTCATTTAGTCGGTCTATTCTTGGTTTCTGGAAAGATTCCACATAGCTAAAATTAAATTCACAGTCAACTGTGTGAAGTAGAGCAAACCCATGGCATTCAAAAATATAAAGTCTGTACTTCTCACTTACTCTCTACTTACTCTCTGATTCAAAGGCAAGAGATATGAGAAAGGCTGCCAGTCATATCTGGACTGGACAACTCTCTTCAATCAATTCCTTTACATAGATACCAATTTTGAGACTATCTCCCCTACTCTCCGTAAAGGGCAGCAAGAAAGAATGATTTAGAGTAATACGTTACATCCCAGGGGAATACGGAGGACAAGGGCAAAGGAAAAGGGGGGGAAAAAAAAAAACACAAGGGAAAAAGTCTTGCTCAAGAAGAAAGGGAAAGGATTTTTACCACTCTAGAAATTATTTGCTATAGTCTTGGATGTTCTGTATGACATGAGAATCATCTATTCCTTAAAAGGTAGGAGCCTACTGGTATAACAGTTAAACACTTGAGTACTAACCAAGGAGTTACTGGTTCAAACCGCCTAGTGGTGTAGGAAACCCTATGGGACAGTTTTCACTCTTTGTTGCAAATGCCTTCACCAACATAAGCCAGCATATGGATATACTTTACCAGATGGAATATACAGGAATCAAACTGACTACACCTGTGGAAAGAGACAATGGAAAAGCTTGATGTCATCAGTCAGAACAAGGCTGACTATGGACCAAGTTCAGTCCATCAGTTACTCGTTTACAAGTTCAAACTGACACTGAAGAAAATCCGGGTAAGTCCAGGAGAGCCACAGTATGACCTGAAGTAAGTCCCTCCTGAACCGTCTCAACTCTAGATGTGACGCATTGAACACTAATGACTGAAAACCAGACAAGCTGAGGAATGACATCAAGGGTATCATATACAAAGAAAATAAGAGGTAATTAAAAAGACAGGAGAGAGAAATGATATAACTGAGAGTCAGGAGAGACTCTGAAACTTGCTTTTAAACCTTGAGTCACTACAGAAAAACAAAAGGTGAAGTAAAAGAATTAAAGATTTCAAAGCACAGCTTGAGAAAGCAAACCATTATTATGACATAATATGCAGAGACTTGAAGATAGAAAATCACAAGAGCAAAAAAGCTCAGCATTTTTAAAGCTGATATAACTAAAGAAAAAATCCAAGTCTCAAGTTGCAATACTGAAGGATTCTACAGGAAAAATAGTAAACAGTAGTGCAGGAGGCATCAGTAGAAGATGAAAGAAATACAGAGTCACTATATCAAAAAAGAGGAAACCCTGGTGATAAATAGTGGTTAAGTGCTGTGGCTGCTAGCAAAAAGATCAGCAGTTCAAGTCCATGAGGTGCTGCTTGGAAACTCTATGGGGCAGTTCTATTCTGTCCTAAATGGTAACTATGAGTCAGAATTGGTTAGATGGCAATTTTTTTTTTTAAATACCAAAAAGAATTGGTTGATGTTCAACTATTTCAGGAGGTAATATATGATTAAGAACTGATAGGACTGAGGGAAGCAGTCCAAGTTGCACTGAAGGCACTGATAAAAAATAAGGCTCTGGGAATTGATGGAATACCAATCAAAACATTTCAACAAACAGATATAGCACTGGAAGTGCTCAATTGTCTGTACCAAGAAATGTGGAAGACAGCTACTGGGCATCTGACTGGAAGAGATCCATATTTATGACTGCTCCCAAGAAAAGTGATCCGACTAAATGCAGAAATTATTGATCAGTCTCATTACTATCTCGCACAACCAAAATTTTGCTGAAGATCATTCAAAAGCAACTGCAGCAGTATATCAACAGAGAGCTGCCAGAAAATTCAAGCCAGATTTAGAGAATGATGTGAAAAAAGGGATATTATTGTTGATGTCGGACAGATCCTGGCTGGAAGCAGAGAACACCAGAAAGATGTTTACGTGTGTTTTATTGACTCTGCTAAGGCATTCAACTCTGTAGATGATAACAAATTATGGATAACCCTGGGGAGATAGGGAATTGTAGGACACTTTGTGCTCATGAGTAACCTGCAAATAGATCGAGTGGCAGACATTCAAACAGAACAAGGGAATACCAAATGGTTTAAAGTAAGGAAAGGTATATGTCAGAGTTGTATGCTTTCACCATACCTATACCATCTATATGCTAAGCAAGTAATCAAGAACCTGGATTATATGAAAAAGAACAGGGAGTCTAGATTGGAGGAAAACTCATTAACACCCTGGATTATGCAGATGATACAACCTTATTGCTGAAGGTGAAGAGGACTTGAAATACTGATGAAGACCAGAGACCACAGCCTTGGATTACACCTCAACATCAAGGAAACAAAAATACTCACAACTGGGCAAACAAGCAACATCATGATAAATGAAGAAAAGATTCAAGTTGTCAAAGATTTTATTTCACTTGAATCTACGATCAATATTCATGGAAGCAGCAGATAAGAAATCAAAAGATGCATTGCATTGGGAAAATCTGCTGCAAAAGACCTCTTTAAAATGTTGGAGATTGAAGATACCACTTTGAGGATTAAGGTGTGTCACACCCGGCTCATGGAGTTTTCAGTTGCTTCATATGGATGGGAAAGCTGGCCAGTGAATAAAGAAGAACAAAGAGGAGCTGATGTCTAAATTGTAGCTTGCTGCCCCAAAGGGACAAATCTATCTTGGAAGATGTAAAACTAGAATGTTCCTTAGAAGCAAGGATAGCAAGACTATGGTGCACATATGTTAGACATGCTATTAGGAGGCATCAGTTCCTGGAAAAGGGCACCATGCCCAGTAAACAAAGATTAGCAAAACTGAGGAAAACCCTCAACACAGTGGATTGAGACAGTGGCTTCAACAATAGGCTCAAGCATAACAACAGTTGTGAGGATGGTGCAAGACCTAGCAATGTTTTGTTCTGTTGTCCATAGAGTCACTATGGATCCGTGATTATTGTTACGTGGTCTGACAATTAAGTCTGTGAACTTAATTGTTCTAATTGCTACATACCTCATGGCTGAATATCATTATGGTCACTTTCCAAGTACTCCCTTTGAGGAACTATGCACCAATGCCAGCACCTAGTCTACCTTTCAAAGCAATTTTGGAACTCTTCCTGGAATGGCTATTGAGCACCGTGGCAAAGTGGCATGTTTACAAACTTAACTGTATAGTTGTTTGTGATGGAGTTTTTAGCTAGTAAACAAACAGTTGTACTGGAACATCCTCTCTACTCGTATGATCTGGTCCCTTATGACCTTTTTTCTTTACCCAAAGACAAAGGAAAGGAAGACATTTTGATGCCATTCAGAACATCAAACATAATATAATAACAGCTCTGATGGCCATTCAAGAAAGAGTTCCAAAATTGCTTTGAAGGGTGGACTAGACACTGGTGTCAGTGCATAGTTTTCCAAGAAGAGTACTTCAAAGGTAACCCTAGTGATACTCAGCAATGAGGTATGTAGTAGCACTTTTTCTAGGATGAGTTTGTGGACTTAATTGTCAGTCCTTTTATATTCAAGTTTTCTTGCTTTCGTTTACTAAATTTTGATAAATGATGTTAAGATAGAAAAACTGTTAATGCTGACCAGTTGTCTGTGTTTGAAAACATATATACAGAAATGACTTGTGTTTGATGCACTACGGCACTGGTCTATGCACTGTTCTGCTTTAGTCTCTTCTCTATTTTCTGTTGTAGCTGAAATTAAGGAGCTGATAAATATCTATAGTCCGATAATTTCAAAGCTCAAACCCAATGTGGAACCTCCAAAAGAGGAACAAAAAATGGAGAACAGAATGGGCCAGTGAATGGCCAAGCAGACAGTTCAGGCCCCCAGGCTGCTGAGTAGGGCACAGACATGGTTGTGCCTACAAATTCTGACAAGAAACTTTCTAAGAAAACATTAATTGATCCCAGCACTTGTTAATATTAAAGAGTACTGTTGCATGTATTAACTGTATATCATATTTTTCATTTTATATTTAATATATGTAAGAACAGTACACAAATAATAAAATAGTAGTTCAATGACTTCCCACAAGTTGTAAAACCAGCATCAGCAACTACTCAAATCTGGAAGTAGAGCATAATCAGCAACATTGAAGACATTTTTTATGATCTTTCCAAATCCTAAGTCCTCTTCTTCAATAATGTAATTACTATCCTGAATTCTAATACTATGAGTTATTTTACCTGTTTTTTATTTTTATATCAATGGAATCATAAAGTATGCACTTATTTTTGTCTGAGGAGTTGTCTTCTGGAATGGTTTCAGGTTGTAGCTAACAGAGAGTCTGTGGATCATGTCAGACCACTTAGTTTGCCAGACCACCTTTTCAATGTTGTATATGTGATATTCTTATATGTTGGAATAGTTTCTAATTTTTACAATCCTATAGTTGTGGCTCTTACAATCTTGTGCATTCTATTAGAGTAATCATACACAAATGTCTGTTGAGTGTACAGTTACTTATGTGTAGTTCATGTTTACCTTGAGAACATGCTGCTACTTTGCTGGAATGGTTGTAGAAATTTATATTCCCACTGAGAAAGTATAAGAGAACTTGTTCTATCTCTTCACCAGCACGTTATAGTTATCAGAATTTTTATTTTTGCCTTTCTGATGAGTATACTGTGGTATCCCATTATAGTTTTAATTAGCATTTACATGATGACTGATATAAGGATGACAGTTCAACAAGATCAACAATCCCCTAGCCACCACTAAATGAACAGGCACATGAAAATTTATAAGAGGCATTGAAAGGATAGTAGTTTTATTCACTTCCCCTGAATGAACACCTAGTCTAAAGGGACTTAGATTTTTTCATTACACAGGCAAATGTGAAATTTTGTAAAAATGCATAACGTTAACTATGTGGAGGCCTGACATTCTTATTCAACTTGAACTTCGTTTTTATCTTACCAATTTTTTTTCAACTTTTGCTTTTGTATTACACAATTAGCATGTTCAGTCTATCCATCCTTGGTTTGTTTCATTGCGTGCTGACCAATCTTTCAACAACAGAATTGCAAGTAACTGGTGATGAATAAAGCTTGATGCGGAAGAATGATTACATACCGCATTTTTACTCTGGGAAAACAACTTATTTGTCAAGTGATTTGAAACTTGAAATGGCATATGGACAACAGTCACAAAAGCAATCCAGAGGTCCAGGAGGTCAATGTGATTTTGACAGAGGCCCTAGGTTTCTCACCCATGCAGGAAGTATGCCAGCTCTATCACTTCCCTGGGCTGTTCCTCTGGTGAGCTGTGTGATGGTTCATTTGCTTCCAGTACTGTTAGTTGCCAAACAGTATTAGGGCTTAGCTTATATGTTGTTGAGACAGTTTGGAAGTACATAATTTGATACTGTGTTATCAAATAACATATATTTTTCTGAAGCTATATTATCAGTTATTAGTTAGGTCCCAATGCATTTTGAATGTAACCTGATACTGACATTTCAAAACAAAAGATTGCTTTTCTATGTGACTTTTATGTGTAATATATGATCCCTGTAAACACTCTGTTGAATTGCTTTTTTTTTGTAATTCCAGTAGATCAAAAAGCTTCTACTTATTAAAAATTACATTTTTATTGATTACCTATTGAACAAGGAATTATTTTTAAAATTTATTTACTTCATTTCTAGTGTTAATCAGTTCATTTGTTCGTACATGAAGCAGTGTTTTAACTACATTTTGCAAAAGACAGTAAACATTATGATGTTTAAGGAATTGTTTTTTCTTTTTGATATGTAATTTTAGCACTGACAAAGCAGAACTCCAATGATTGAAAAATATGTCGATGTTTTCATCATAGGAGAATGGAGTTAGTAGAATTCCTCATGTGAATTTTGTGTCGACCACATTGTCTCTATTCTAACATATAATTTAGACGAGGAAGTAGTTGAGGTTATAAGTCAACTAATTTGAAGTTCTTCTGATTGGTAGATGAGGTCACCTACTCTATTATATCAGAAGAATTAGTTTGGCTTTTATTCTATTTTTTTTTAATATGTTTTTCATTGTGTTCTAAGTGAAACTTGATGATTCTAGTCAGTTTCTCATACAAAAACTTACACGTACTTTGCCATGTGACTGTATCTGCTCTGCCCACACTGTCGACAGCACACTTCTTCCCTCCACTCCTGTTTCCCATGTCACTTTAATCAGCTCCTCTCCCCTTCTGTCTTCTCATCTCACCTCCAAATTGGAGATGTTCAGTTAGTCTCCTGTATCTACCCAAGCTAGGAAGCACACTGTTCACCAGTATCACTTTATTCTTCATATACCAGTTCAGTCTTTCTCTGAGGAATTGGTTTCTGGAACAGTTTCAGATTGGGGCTAACAGAGAGTCTGTAGATCATGTTCTCCAGGTACCCTCTGGTTTGCCAGACCACCATGTCTGGTCTATTCGCTAGAGTTTGAGTTCTGCACCCCACATTTTTTCCACTCCATCAGGGACTCTGGTAAATTCCTTGTAAGGGCAGCCTTTGGTGGTCGAAGGGTACTGTATAGTTCTTCTGGTCTTGTGTTGATGAAATATCTGTTATATATGGCCTTTTCTGTCTCTTAGACTCACACTTTTCTTGTGCATTTGATCCTCTTGTTTCTCCTTCGCTCCAGGTGGCTTGAAGCCAATTGACGCTTCTTAGTTGGCCACTTACTAACTTTTAAGATCCAGACAACACTCACCAAAGTTAGATGTAGAACATTTAAATCAACTTTCTTATGCTAGTTTGCCTAGATGATCACCAGAAACCATCTTTAGAATATGCCTAAGCTTTGGGTTTAATTCATGTGTTCTGACTTCTCCTCTGATGTGTGTTCTCTCTCATTCACCTAAAATACTTCTTCTCATTTATTTAATTAGTGAATACCTCTCTTCCTCCCACCCCACCTCATAACCATGAAAAAATACTTTCTTCTGTGTTTAAACCTATTCTTGAGTCTTTATGATAGTAGTCTCATACAGCATTGGTTCCTATGAGTCGAAACTTACTCGACAGCACCTGCTACCAACAACAATAATTTCACTTGGCATAATGCCTTCCAGATTTTTCCATAATATGTATCCCAAATTAATTGTTGTTCTTTATCATTGTGTAATATTCCATTCTGTGAATATACCATAGTTTGTTTATCCGTTCTTCTGTTGATAGGTGCCTATGCTGATTCCCTCTTTTTGCTGTTGTGAACAGTGCTGCCATGAACATTGGTGTGCATGTATTCATTTGTGTGGCAGCTCTGATTTCTCTAACCTATAGTCCAAGTAGTGGGATTTTTGGATCCTATGATACTTCAATTTTCAACTTGTTTAGAAAGCTCCAAATTTATTTCCAAAGCATACCAGTTTATAATCTTGCAAGCAGTGCATAGTGCTCCAGTCCTCTCCAACATTTGTTGTTATTATTTTTTATTTCTTGGTTGATGCCAGCCTTGTTGGGTGAGGTGGTGTCTCATTGTAGTTTTAATTTGCATTTCTCTGAAATCTAATGATTGTGAACTTTTCTCATGTATCCATTAGACCCTTGAATGTGTTCTTTGAGAATAGCCTTCTCATATCCTTTGCCCATTTTTTAAATGAATTATCTGTCTTTTTGTAGTTGAAGTTATGTAGTAGTTTGTAGATTTTAGGGAATAGATACTGACCAGGTTTGTGCTAGACTTTTTTTTTGGTCTGTAGTTAGTCCTTTTACCCTTTTAGTGAGGTCTTTGGATAAGCATAAGTGTTTGATTTTTAGGATTCCCATTTACCTATTTTCTCTTCTAGTGTTTGTACATAGTTAGTAATATTTTATAGTCTGTTTATACCATGTGTTAGGGCTCTCAGTGTTGTGCAAGTGGTTTTCTTCCATGATCTTTATCATTTTAGATTTTATATTTAGATCTTTGATCCATTTTGAGTTAGTTTTTCTGAATGATGTGAGATATGGGTCTTGTTTCCTGTTTTGTTTTTGCAGATGGATATCCAGTTATGCCAATACCATTTGGTAAAAAGACTATCTTTTACCCAATTTACAGACTTTGGGCCTGTATCAAGTATCACCTGCTCATAAGTGGATGATTTTATGTGTGGATTTTCTGTTCTGTTCTGTTGGTCTATGTGTCTGTTGTTGTACGAGTATTTGGCTGCTTTGACTTCCATGTCAGTGTAGGAGATACTAAAGTCATATAGTTTGAGTCCTTCCACTTTGTTCTTTTTCAGTAATGATTTACTTATCTGGGACTTATTCCCATTCCATGTGAAGTTGGTGATTTGTTTCTCCATCTTATTAAAAAATGCTATTGCAATTTGGTTTGGGATTGTATTGATTTCAGAAGAATACACATTTTCACAATGCTGAGTCTTCCTAAACATAAGCAAGGGATATTTCTCCAATTATGTAGGTCTCTTTCAGTTTCTTGCAGTAGTACTTTGTAGTTCTCTTTGTATAGGTTTCTGACATCTCTGATTAGGTTTATTTCTTCTTGGGGGCTATTGTAAAATGTATTGATTAAGTGATTTCTTCTTTGATATTCTCTTTGTCATGTAGAGGAATCCAACTGATTGTATGTTTACCTTGTGTCCTGATAACTTTACTGAACCCTTCCTTTACATCCAGTAGTTTTTTTTGTGGATTCTTTGGGGTTTTCTGTGTAGAAGATCGTATCACCTGTGACTACAGATACTTTCACTCTACCAATTTAGACATACTTTATTTCTTATTCTAGCCTGATTGCTTTGGCTAGAATCTCCAGCACAAGGCTGAATAAAAGTGGTGACCATAGGGAACTTTGGTTCCTGTTCTCAAGCAGAATGCTGTCAGGCTCTATTTAAGATGATGTTTGCTTTGTGCAGATGCTGTTTATTATGTTAAAAAATTTCCCTTTTATTCCTGGTTTGTTGAGAGTTTTTAACATGAATCAGTGTTGGGCTTCATCAAGTACATTTCTGCATCAATTGATAAAACCAGTGTTTCTTGTCTTTTGTTTTATTTATGTGATTTATTACATTAATTGCATTTCTAATGTTGACATCGCTGGTGTCAATCCCGCTTGGAAAACGTTCCATGTGCACTGGGAAAAGTAGGTGTAGTTATCTGTTGATGGATAGAAAGTTCTGTATATGTCGACAAGGTCTGATTGGTTAATTGTGGCAATAAGATCTTCTGTGTCTTTACTGAGCTTATTTCTAGAAGATCTGTCCAATACTGAAGGTAGAGTGTTGAAGTTTCCCACTATTATTGTGGAGTGATCTATCTCATTTTTCAGTGTAGTCAGTGTTTGTTCAATGTATTTAGATGCTTCTGGTATTGGGTGCATAAATATTTAATATTGTTGAGTCCTGCTTGTGTGCTGAAACTTTCAGCAATAAATAGTGACCATCCTTGTCCATGATGATAAATTTTACATTGACATCTATTTTATCTGAGATTAGTGTTGTCACACCTGCTCTTCTTTGTATGTTGTTAGCTTGGTATATATTGCTCCATCCTTTAATTTTCAGTTTGTCCATATCTTTAAGTCTAAGGTGAATTTCTTGTAAGTAACATATAGATGAGTCATGTCTTTTGATCCAAGATGCCACTCGTTGTCTCTTATGAATTCCACTTGATATGAATTATTATTTTGGTGTGATGTTTGAAGTCTATTAGCTAGAATTTTGTTGAAGATTTTTATATCTAAGTTCATGAGAGATATCGGTCTGTAAGATTCCTTTTTTGTGGTTCCTCTATGTTGTTTTGGAAACCCCAGTGGTATGTGGTTAAGTGCTGTGGCTGCTAAACATAAGTCAACAGTTCAAATCTACCAGGTGCTCCTTCGAAACTCTGTGGGGCAGTTATACTCTGTCTACAGAGTTCCTATGAGTCAGAATCAACTCGATGTCAATGGATTTGCATTTGGCCGGCTTACCTGGTTTTGGTATCCAGGTTATATTGTCTTCTGAAAATGACTTCGGGCATATTCAATCCTTTTCTCTGCTGTGAACTACCTTTAGTAATAGTGATGTTACATCTTCTGTGAAAGTTTCATAGAATCTCTAGTGAAGCCATTTGGGATAGATTTTTTTTTGTTGTTGGGGGTTTTTAATTACCTTTTCAACCTCTTCTTTTATTATAGATTTATTTAGTTGTTCCGCCTCTGTGTTAATTTCAGTAGGTAGGTATTTAAAGAAATTTGTCTCATTTCCTCCAGGTTTCTGAATTTGTTAATTTCCATAGTATTGTTATGACTTTTAAAATTGGCGTTTAGTCTGTTGTGTTATCACTCATCTCATTTCTAGTTCAGATTATTTGCTTCCTCACCTGTTTTTTCTTTTGTCCTTTGAAAAATGGTTTATCTGTTTTGTTGATCTTTGGAAAGAATCAGCTTTTGGGATTGTTAGTTCTTTGGATCTTATTCTCTCATTCATTTACTTATGCTTTAATTTTTTAATTTGCTTTCTTCTGATACTGTAGGGCTTCTTTTGCTGCTCTTTTTCTACTTGTTCAAGTTGTGAGGTTAATGCTTTGATCTAAGTGCTTTCTTCCTTTTGGATACGTGCACTTGTTGAGATAAATTGACTTCTAAGCACTGCTTTTGCTGTATGACAAAGGTTCTAATAAGATATGTTTTCATTCTCTTCTGATTCTATGGATTTCTTTTTTCTGTATTGGTGTTGCATAGTTTCCATGTGTTTGATTTTTTTCTTGCTTATTCTGTTACTGATTTATACCTTTATGACTTTGTGATCTGAAAACATGCTTTGTAATACTAATATGCTTTAATTTTGTTAAGGCTTGCTTTATGACATAATATGTGGTCTCTTCTGGATAATGTTCCATGCCCATTCATAAAGAAGGTATACTTGGCTGCTGTTAGGTGGAATGTTCAGTATATGTCAGTTTGGTTGACTGAGGCATTTAGTTCTTCCTTATCTTTTTTGAGCTTCTATCTGAATGTTCTATCCTTCAATGAAAGTGATTTTTTCAAATCTTCTGCTATTATTGTGGAGCTGTCTGTTTTACTTTTTGAAGCTGTTTGATGTATAAAGGAGTACTATCATTGGGTCTGTGAATAATATGTTTATGTCCTCCTGATATATTGACCCTCTAATCATTATGTAGTATCCTTCTTTGTCCACTATGATTGATTATACCTCAAAGTTTATTTTATCAGAAATTAATATTGCCACTACTGCTGTTTCTGGAATGTTGTTTGCTTGTTGTATTTTTTTCCATCCTTTGATTTTTTTAGTTTATGTCTTTGAGTCCAAGGTGTGTCTCTTGTAAGCAACATATAGATGGATTATTTTTTTTTAATCCATTCTCCTACTTTCTTTTTATTTGTGCATTGAATCCATTTACTTTCAGCATACTTATTGATAGGTATGAATTTAGTGCTGTCATTTGATGGCTTCTTTTATGCACTGTAGATGGTTTCTTTGTACCACTTAATTTTTTGTTCTAAGTCATTTGTCTGGGTTTTCTTTTCATCATTTTTGTTGTTGGTTTTATACTTGCTGAGACTTCAGGTTTTTATTGTTTTTTTTTTTTTTTTTTATTTTGATGTGTTGTTGTTGTTAGATGCTGTCAAGTCAGTTTTGAGTCATAACAACCATATGCACAACAGGGCAAAACACTGCCCCGTCTTGCACCATGTCCACAATCATTTTTATGCTTAAGCCTATTGTTGTGGCCACTGTATCAATCCATCTTGTCTAGGGTCTTCCTCCTTTTTGCTGACACTCTACCAAGCATGATGTCCTGCTCCAGGGACTGATCTTTCCTGACAACATGTCCAAAGATGTGTAAGACACAGTCTTGCCATCTTTGCTTTCAAGGAGCATACTGGTTGTACTTCTTCCAGAACAGATTTGCTTGGTTTTCTTGGCAGTCCATGGTATATTCAGTATTCTTCTCCAACATCACAATTCAAAGGCATGAATTCTTTTTCTTAATTCTTTATTCCTTGTTCAGCTCTCTCATGCATATGATGCACTTGAGTCAGGTGCACCCTAGTCTTCAAGGTGACATCTTTACTTTTCAATACTTGAAAGAGATCCTTTGCAGCAGATTTTCCAATGCAATGCATCATTTGATTTCTTGACCACTGTTCCCATGGGTGTTGATTGTGGAACCAAATAAAATTAAATCCTTGACAACCTCAGTCCTTTCCCATTTATGATGATGTTGCTTACTAGTCCAGTTGTGAGGATTTGTTTTCTTGATGTTGAAGTGCAATCCATACTGAAAGCTTTATTGCTTTGAATTCCTCTCCATATAAAAAATCTATGACTACACTTTTTAGTCCATCTTTTTTTGTTGTAATACTGTTATCTTTTACATATTGACATATGTTTTCCTATTTGCAGTATTTTACCTTTCATTAATTTTGCAATTTCCCTATTATGGCTGTTATCTCTTTGATCTGTCCTGAGTTCTAGTCTTGCATTATTATCTGATGTTGTTGATTTTCTAAAGGAAGAACTCTCTTTAGTGTTTCTTCCAATTTTCATTTATTTTTGCAAATTCCCTACATTTATGTTTATCTAGAAATGTCCTAATTTCCATGTAATATATGAAAGAGAGTTCTGCTGGATGTGTATTCTTGACTGGCAATTTTTTTTTTCTGTCAAGGTTTTGTATGTTTCATCCCATTGCTGTATTACCTGCATGGTTTTTACTAAAAATTCTGAGCTTAGTCTTATTGATTCTCCTTTGTAATTTATTTTTCATTATGCTTAGCCACTTTTGAAACTCTCTCCTTGTCTCTAGTTTTGGCAAGTTTTATTATAATATGTCTCGGTGTCCTTCTTTTGGGATCTACCTTGTGTGGAGTTTGTTGAGCATCTTGGATGGATATCTTCTCATCTTTTATGACATCAGGGAAATTTTCTGTCAACATCTTCAAAAATTCTGTCTTCATTTTATGTTACCCCTTCTACCCTATGTTTTATTACTCCAATAATTCTTCTTCTTGATGGAGTTCCACAGAACTCTTATTGTTTCTTCATTTTTTTAAAATTCTTGTATCTGATTTTCCCCCAAATATATTGGTTTCAAGTGCTTTACTTAGTTTCACTAATTCTGCATTCCACTGTCTTCGACTTTCTATAGAGTTGTCCAATATACGAAATTTCTACTTGCTGTCTCTCAAGGATTTCTTGCAGCACGTTCAACTTGTCATTGTGTTATACTGTGTTTTGCCTTGTTTCCTTCCTGATCTCTTCAAGAGTGCTGTATATTATTATTTTGTATTCTACCACTGACAATTCCAGGAAGTTCTCTTCATCTGGAAAATTTCCCAGTTCTTTGTTTTGGGAGCTTTCTGAAGCCATCCTGGTCTGCCTCTTTATTGACTGTTGTCTCAGAGCCATCAGTGAGTTGTTGTATTTATTCATGTTTGTTTACAGTGTTCCAATTTTTTCTTTTGTTCTGAAATACAAAATAGGCTAATCATGAGACCTAGTTTATTACTACTGCTTCAGAGATTCTAATATTCTGTCACTGGGTAATTACAGCTGTTCCTTGACACCAGGGTCCAGGCATCAGTGTACTTTTTCCATATGTTTTCAGCTCTTGTGCTCAGGTAGTTAGTTAGAAACGTGGGGTATAGGCTGTCCCCTGAAGTCCTAGATGTAGAGGGGCAGTTGGTGTAGGCACAGGCAAATGGCTGCATGCTCTGAGAAAGTTAGGGGAGCTAACAGCTATCCATAGTGTGTGTGAGGAAGGCTTGTAGCTTTTGCTGCATAACAATGGCTGTGGTAAATGTTGTATGCAATTCTGAAACGTTTAACACGTCGGTGGACCCCATAAGCCTGCGCTTAGAGAAAGAACCTATATTTGTCCTAAGTTCCCAGCTTAGAGGAGCTGGCAAATTTTTTCCTCCCATTTGTTAAATTGTTAACTCTCCAAGTCTGAGAGAGTTGTTTAGGGTGTGCATAAACCTGGCCCCTAGGATCAGATCTGACTCAATGACACTTGACTAGCTAAGGAATCCTAATTCCAATCCAGGTAGCTTTTTAAAATATGTAGCCACTTACAGTCCAGAGAGGGAGGAGGAAGCACTGGGAAAATCAAGAGACGGTTTGCTCAAAGGAAAGTTTTACATTCACACACAACAGGTTAGATGGAAGCCACTTAGCTTTAGAAGATCCAGTACCTGCTTTTCACTGATTCTGGAGGCTGGAGTGGGCTCTGCACTGCTCAGTCTCTCCTGCTGCAGAAGATGCTCTCTAAACATTACATTTTGCTGACTGCACCACTGATCCTTCTGTGGGGTGCTGATTCCCATCTGGTCAGGTCTGGCCAGTCCTAGGAGCTTCTGGACCTACTCTCCCTTTCCTGTTGCTCAGTGCGATTTCTTAACTTTCCTTTTGATGTTCAGGGTTCCTAGAATGTCACACATAATTGATTTATTTGTTTATTTAGATCTTTGTTTTTAGTGGGATCATAGGAAGTATCTGTCTACTCTGCCATCTTGGCCGAACCTCTGGAATTTTTTATGCATAAGCAGAAATTTTATAGTGGAAATTTGTATGTGATATATAAGTAGTTGACTAATTTTATGTATTCCTTTTGCTAGAATTAAAAAATAAAAATAAAAACAATTTGGAATTCCAGTAACACTTTTAATGAAATTAATATTCTCATGAAAACCTCAAAGAAGTGAACTCTTCATTATTTCTCTCTAAGCTCCTTTTCCTAAAATAAAAAAAAAACAAAACTACCAGTGCTCTTAACCAAGAATTTCTGAAGAAGTGTATTTAACAGCAGTGTGATAAAAAATTGAGAGGAAATACCCATATTATGATCCATTTCTTTAGTCTTGTTTGTTTTTTCCAGTATTATATCCCACATGCATTCACAGATTTTTCCCACAAACATGGCTTTCAAAACAGGAACATTTGTAATTAGTTTTATATAAAGGAAGTGTATGTTTAACACATCCAAGCGACTATAAAATTTAGTTGTATTTTGTACTAATCTATGTTTATCTATATTCTTTATGAAACTCAATATTATTAAACTTTTCTGATTATATCATTACTATTTTCCTGATTAAAAAATAAATAGTAGAGTATTCCTTGAATACTCTAGAGGGCAGTTCTACTCAGGCCTCTAGGGTCACCATGAGTCAGATCTGACTCAAAGGCTCTTGGCTTGGCATGACATGAATGAATATAGGTACTTTTAATTTATTAGTTTCATTGAAAACTATTTTTTCCTTACCAAATACATTAAATTAAAACAGCTACCATAAGCTTATTCTAATGTCATGAAATCACTGTGCATTTCCTCTGTTATGTGTTTATAACTGAATACTGTAACTATCTGGTAGCTTGTCTTGGCCTCTTCACCTTCAAAGAAGCCGTCTTGGGACAATATTTCCTATGTAAATACACACTCATGTACACACGTGCACATGTATTTGTCTATGGAGATTTGATAAAAGTCTATGATTTGCTTTGCAATCATAATTTAAATAATCTTGCTATAGACCATTATCTCCTAAAATCAAAGGCCACATTCCTTCTGTTTGATTCATGTAGCTAGCTCCTTGTCTCAGAGAAAATTAAAAGCACAAGTATAGCTGTAATCCAGATTACTTATAAGCATTTTTCCCCCCAACTTGGGAAATTTCTTTTTTATTGTGATTAAGTGAAAGTTCACAATCCAAATCAATTTTGCATGCCTGCCTTTCTGCAGCTCCATTTGCTCTCCTCACCCAGTGACAGCACATTCCTCCTTTTCACTCTGTATTTCTAGTATCCTCTTAATGAGCACCTCTCTCCTTCTCTCTACCCTCTTCTTTCCCATCTAGAAAGAAACCAGTAGGACAGCCTCCTGTAAATGTATAGAACCGTAAAGTACACACACCATATGGTCACACCATGTCCCCAAGTCCAGTCCATTCTTATCTGAAGAGTTGACCTCAGTACTGGCTTCTGCTCAGGGCCAACAATAGGTCTAGGAGCCATGTTCCCAGGAGGCCCTCCAGGCTGTGAGACCATTGTTTCTGGTCTTTTAGTAGAGTACTTGAGATGCACCACTCCTTTCCTCATGTTGTTTCAGGGACTTTATACTGTGTCCCCCATCACAGCTGCCTTTGCTGGTGACAGGGCACCATCTTGTTCTTCTGCTCTCATGTTGATACAGTGTCCAATTCATATGGGTCCTTCTGTCTCCTGGGTTCCTTTTCCCTGTGTCTTTGTTGTTCTTGATCACCATCTGTTCTGGACGAGTTGGGAAATTTGGTGTACCTCAGATGATGTCTTGCTAGATTTTAAGACCTCAGATGCCACTCATCAATATGGGATGCAGAAGACTCTCTGAACAACAGGCTAATTATGTCAATTGGCCTCAGTGTCCCCTGAAAACATGGTCCCCAGACTGCCGCCTCTGCTACTCTATCCTTTGAGATGTTTGGTTGAGTTTATCAAACCTTTCAGTTTGTGGTGCAGTCCAGTTATGCTGATCTGCTGTCTCCTACGTGCTGTCACTACTTTCACCTAACCAAATTCCTATCTACTATCTAACCTATGACCAACCCTCTCCCCCTACCCACCTTGTAGCTTTCAGAGTCTTTTTTTCTGCATATACATCTATTTTCAGTCTTTATAACACATATGTCATATAATGATTATCCTTTTCTGCTGACTAACTTCACTCAGCATAATGCAGATTACTTATAAGTAAAATAGAAAGATAGTTGAACTTTTTATTCTTTTACTCATTTCACCTTTTATTTCTTTTCTCAGTTTTTTAAATTTTTTTGTGGTGAGTGGGCCTTGTGACCTGGTGTTCTCTTTATCATTCTGCTCCTTCAGTTGTGTTTTAGGTATCAGATAAAAAGTATTTGATAAATTACTTGACACTAAATTGAAAGCAATGGATATATTCTTCTATATTGCATATCTAGGCACTGATGGAAAAAGTAGAGGTAGATATTTACTTTACATTTTTTGTGATCATGTAGTTTGTTGGTCAAATCAGAGAAGTCTTGATAGTGGAAAAAGCACTGTTAACAATTCAGGGAGACTATGTAAATTACAGCTGTCACTGGCTCTGGTCTTCTCTGTCTACTGTATTCAACCCTATGTCCCACACAGTCTGAAGGCATATCACTGTCTTGAAAAGCTTAGGGTCAAAACACATGACTTTTATTCCCACTTATTGTGTCCATGAGAAGACTTGAAAGTCCTAGGTTAAAGTAGCAAATGTTGGGGAGGCTGCAAGGAGATTTGAACTTTTATGTACTTCAGGTAGGAATACAAACTGGTGCAGTTTTGAAAAGTGATTTGGTGCTTCCTTAAAGAGCTAGAAATAAAAATACCATGCAATTGAGCAATCCTGCTCTTAGGAATATATCCTAAATAAAGAAGAGTCATCATATCCACAGACATATGCACACTTATGTTTATTGTAGCATCATTCATAAAGCAAAATATGGAAACAATCTAAGTGTCCATTAACATATGGATGATATGTTAGTCACCTAGTGTTGTTATAACAGAAATAACACAAGAGAATGGCTTTAAAAACAGACATTTTCTTTCTCACAGTTTAGAAGACTAAAGTCTGAATTCAGGATACCACCTCCAGGGAAAGGCTTTCTCTTTCTTTCACTTCTGGGAAAGTACTTGGTATTAGTCTTTTCCTGGTCTAGTTTCTCTCAGTGCAGGGACACTACTGCTTCTTCTTTGGTAATATAAAGTTCCCCAGTCTTGTCTCTGTTTGCTTCTCTCTTTTATATCTCAAAAGAGAGTGACTCGAGATAAAACCTAATCTTGTAGATTGTGTCCTGTCTCATTAACATAACTTCGACTAATCCCACCTTATTAACGTCTTAAAAATCTATTGCCATAGAGTATATCCTTACTCATCATGACTCTATAGGACAAAATAAAACTGCCCTATAGAGCTTCTAAGTGTGGCTGGTGGTTTTGAACTTCTGACACTTTGGTTAGTATCCAAGCTCTTAACAAATATGCTACCACAGTTTTACAACATGTATGAAAATCATATCAGATAACAGAATGGTAGACAATCACACAATGCTGGGAACCCTGGTTTTTGGGAGCCACAGTTCAACTCATAACAAATTAATAAACAAACTGTGGTACATATATACAGTGGAATAATATGCAACAATAAATAGCAATTATAAATCTGTGAAATATCTCACAACGTGATGAATCTGGATAGAGTTTTGCTGAATGAAATAAGTAAATCACAAACAGACAAATGCTGTATGAGACTGTTATAAAAACTCATGAAAAGACTTATACACATAAAATAAAATAATCTTTGATGGTTGGTTATGAGGGATTGGAGGGGTAGGAGGTAAAAATCGTAACCAGACCGTAAATAAGTGGTAACTTGGGTGAAGAGTAAGACAGTACACAGTTCTGGGAAAGTCAGTATAGCTTAACCAAAGCAGAGACAAGCTTTATAGAAACATCGAAACTCCCTGAGTAACCAAATTACTGGGCTGAGGGCTGGGGACCATGGTCTCACGGAGAAATTTAGCTCCATTGGCGTAATATAGTTTATAAATGATATAGTGTACATTCTACTTTGGTGATTAGCATCTGGGGTCTTAAAGGCTTGTGGGTGACCATCTAAAATATTCCTTTGGTCCCACCCCATTTGGAGCAAGGGAGAAAAAAGGAAACCAAGGACACAAAGGAAAGCTTAGTCCAAAGGAATAATGAACCACAACTATCACAGCCTCCAGCAGGCTGAGTCCAGCACAAGTAGGTAGCTCCTGCATGCCATCACTAACTGTTGTTCCAGCAACCACAAAAGAGTGTTACTGAACTGGAAAAAAGCATAGAACAATATTCTCACTCTTAAAAAAAAGATTGGACTTAGTAGTCTGACAGAAACTGGAGAAACCCCAAGAACATAGCCCCTACACACGTTTTTAACTCAGTACTGAAGTCACTTTTGAGGTCCACCTTTCAGCTGAAGATTAGACAGAACTATAAAATAAATAGTAATGCATATACTTCAACCATGTATACAAGAATGAATAGACACACTGTCCCAGGGGCAAGCAAGAACAGACAACAGGGGGTAGGAAACCTGGAGGAAGGGAAATTGGGAACCCAAGGTCAAGAAGGACAGACTGCTGTCATGTGACAGGGCTGGCAACCAACACTGCAGCAATATATGTATTAAACCAACAATGTATGTATTAACTTTTTAATGAGCAACTAATTTGCTCTGTAGATTTTCATCTAAAGCACAATTTAAAAAAATCCTAGGATAGGCAATTTTCCAATTTTTGGTATAGAGTGTATGGCTTCTTGAAAAATAAGTCCCCCTAACTCAGTTTCCAAGAATCCAAGTCACTTCGCTGAATCTGTACTCCCTCATCTCAACTAAGGGTGGAACAGCCAGTGTAATTAGAATGGAAAATACCCAAACATCCTCCTAGCACTAATATTCTGTAATTCTTTGCAGTAGCTAGAGTGAACTTTCATGCTTCCAGTACATGATGGCACAAATTGAAAGAGTAACTTATATAATCAATGTGAAGCTTTAGAGCCCTATAAAATAATAGTTGGAGAGAAATTTCACAGAAACTTGCAACTCCATTTTTCCCCTAGTTTACCACCTTTGCTCATTCACAAAGTGTACTCGATCTCTGTTAAAAGTGAGACATCATTCAAGTATCTGATATTTAAGTTAGAGCATAAAGGATGTTTGGTGTAGTATGTGACCTCTTCTTATTGATTATAGGATGAAATAAAGGCAATTAAAAAAATCATCTCTAAATCATCATTTACAATAAATAAATAATAAGTTTAAACTATATTATTGATACTGAAAGAAGAATATCACCCTAGTGACTGGAAATGATTTCTCTCCATAATGCTGTTAGGTGTTGCCTCGTAGGTTCCAGCTCACAGTGACCCTAAATACTGCTCAGTCCTATGCCATTCTCACAATTGTTGCTATGTTTGAGCTCATTGTTGTAGCCACTGTGTCAATCCGTTTCACTGAGAGTCATCTTTCTTGCTGACTCTCTAGTTTACCAAGCATCATATGCTTCTCTAGGGAATAGTCTCTCCTGCTAAAATATCCAAAGTAAGTGAGATGAAGACTCATTATCTTCCTGGCTGTGGGGTCACTGTGAGTTATAATTGACTCAATGGTAGGTTTGTTAGTTTGTTTTAAGGAGCATTTGGCTGTACTTCTTCCCAGACAGATTTGTTTGTTCTTCTAACAGTCCGTAATTCAAATGTGTCAGTTCTTCTTTGGCCTTTCTATTCATTGTCCAGTTTTCATATGCATACGAAGCAGCTGAAAACAACATGGCTTTGGTCAAGGGCACTTCAGTCCTCAAAGTATTATGTCAGCTTTTGAATACTTCTTAAAGTTCTTTTGCCCAGTGCAATATATCATTTGATTTCTTAATGACTGTTTCCATGGGCAGAGATTATAGATTCAAGTAAAATGAAATCCTTGACAGCTTCAGTGTTTTCTCTATTTGTCATGATGTTGCTTTTTTGTCCAATTATGAGGATTTTTTTTTATGTTGAAGTTAATCCACACTGAATGCTTTACTCTTTGCTCTTCATCAGTGAATGCTTCAAGTCTCCTTTGCTTTCTTTAAGCAAGGTTGTGTCAGTTGTATATTGCCTGTTATTAATGATTCTCTAATCTTGATTTCACATTAATCTTAATATAACACAGGTTCTCCAGTTGTTTGCTTAGCATACAGACGGAATACGTATGGTAAAAGGATAGAATTCTGACGTACTTCTTTCCTGATTATAAGTCACACAGTATCACCTTCAATTTTTACAGTATTTAATTTTGGGGGCAGAGTTCAAGTTGCATAATGAGGTTGTTATATAGTCAGAGAATACCATAAAGAGTGGGCCGTGGACCCATGATTTTCAGGAGTAATGTGGAGGATAATATAAGGGTTCCACTGCAAAGGATCTCTTTAAAGTATTGAAAAGTAAAGATGTCATCTTAAAGAAGAAAATGCACCTGACCCAAGCCATGATATTCTCAATCACATCATATGCATGAGAAAGCTGGACAGTGAGCAACAAAGAAAGAAGAATTGATTCATTTGAATTGTGGTGTTGGAGCACAATGTTGAATGTACCGTGGACCACCAAAAGAACAAACATCTATTCCAGAAGAAGTACAACTAGAGTGCTCCTTGGAAGCAAAGATGGCAAGACTGCCTGTTACATACTTTGGACTTGTTGTTAGGAAGGGTCAGTCCCTGGAGAAGGACATCATGCTAGGTAGAGTGGATGGTCAGTAAAAAAGAGAAAGACCCTCAATAATGGATTGGTACAATGGCCTCAATAATGGGCTTAAGCATATAAATGGTTGTGGACATGACACAAGACTGGCAGCCTTTTATTCTGTTGTGTATAGGGTCATTATGAGTTAGAACTGACTCGACAGCACCTAACAACAATAACAACAATATGAGGGTCTATCAGTGAAAAGTTAGATGGGCTTAGTAGTGTTCATCAGACAAGTAGCAGAAGGGTCTGGCATCAGGTAATAAGGACTCACCCAATGGGAAATGAGTTTTGAAGAGGCAACTTCAGCTTCCAAAGAGATCAGTAAGAGGAAGATAGACCATTATTTCCAAGACCTCTTGAGTTCTTCATAATATTTCTGGATATGAGAAAGAGACCCAGCTATATTACCAACAATTCAGTTCATAGAACTTATAAGTATGTGATCTACCCTGCTGAGTAAGACGAGTCTGTCCAGGTGAAGAGACGTAAAAACTTTTACAAGATAATTAACAGGACTGAAATGAAAACAACAGAAATTTCAGTTAATCAGCAAGTAGTTTTTGAGCTCTGGACACTATGTTAGGCATACAGAGATTTAAAAAAATGTTAAAGAAAATTAATTTAACCTTCATGAAATTTATACTCCCACTGATATATTAAATTTTTACTATAGTGATTTTTTAAAAATCTTCAGAGAGTCATTTGTGACAATATTTGTGTACTTCTGAGACACATGACAAAGAACAATTTGTTGTACAAATCTTAAAGGTAGTTCTACCAATTCATGAATTAACATCCAGTAAATTTTCTCAGCAATTTTCTTCTTACATACTACAGGCCTGAACAGCATTGAGTGAAATTGATAATTATAGTCTCCTTTACAATTTGCATTGTAAAGTATTCTCATTGAAATTCACTTTGTGTACCCTGCCTGAGTTGTTAATTCTTTTCAGTGTGATTGCTTTGGCTGAGTTATGTTATTAATCAAAATTTATGCCTCTCAACAACTTTTTCTATGAGGGGCAAAGAAAGTAGTGATGAGAAAGGGAAACTGTAAGTGTGAAATCCGTGTACAATGTTGCTTTTTTTCCCCTGGTGAGAAAGGTAGTGTTATATTCCTAGAACCAGTATGCATATTAAAATTTTCCTTGAGACTTGGTAATAAGATTAGGGATTTTACATTTTGGAGTATAATTAACTTCATGAACATATCGTAATGTTTCAGTGTATACTTCGACAGCATTTTAGTCTTCATGTAAAGCCTTCCTTTTGTTTTACTGTGTGATAAGATATGTAATTAGTCCTGTGCAAGATAAAGCAGTGAATATAGAAAAAGACTGCCATACACAGAGCCTATGAGCATTTTTAATCATTGTAACAAATTCCTCCATTATTGCCCCAGGTTTGCATGTTTCCATAATGCACTATTTGGCTATGTTGCTTCTGGAATTTGTCTTTATCATATTCACTTATGATTCAAATGTTTATTTAACAACACTTTGGCAATTTCAGCAAAGTGAGCTCTCCTCATAGTTGTTGAAGATAGTTCTCCTTTTCATCATAGAAGCTCCAAAACTGAGCAAGTGTGAGGAAAAGAGAACATTTAGATTAGAAAGAGTCAAACATAATTTCGAATAAATACCTAAAAGGAATAAATAATCTTCACTGCTATTGAACCAGTTTCCACTCATGGTGATCCTATGGAGTTTCCAGAGATGGAAATCTCTTTATTTTTATTTATTTTGATTGAATGAAAGAGTATAACCAGCATAAATTTGCATGCCTGCCTATGTGCAGCTTCCACTACTCTCCCTACCAGTGAGAGCACACTCGTCCTATCCATTCTGTACATGTCACATCCTCCTAACAATCTCCTGTCCCCTCCTCTCTACCCTCTTTGCCCCCTCCAATAATAGGCCAGCAGGACAACATCCTATACATCATAGAACCATAAAGTGCGCACACGATATAGTCACCCTGTGTCACTGAGTCCAGTCCATTCCTGTCCAAAGTGTTGACCTCAGTAGTGATTTATGCACAGGGGCAGGATCTAGACCAGGGGACACGCTCTGGGGGAACCTCATGGCCCCTGAAACAATTGTGGTCTCTTAGTGGAGTTCTCAGGGTGCACCTCTTTTTATTCTCATGTTGTCAGTGAGACTCAACTTTGGGAACCCCATCACGGCTCTCCCTGGTGGTGGCCGGCCACCATCTAGTTTCCCCACTCACACATCGATGTAGTCCACCACTCACGTGGGTCTCTCTATATTCTGGTTTCTCTTTTTCCTGTGTCATTTTGGTCCTTGGTGATCATCTGTTCCTGATGAGTTGGGGACAATTTGGTGTACCTCATATGGCAGCTTGCTAGCTTTTAAGACCCCAGACACCACCCACCAACAGGAGGAACAGAAGACTCTCTTAGTGTTCATGTTGAAGTCCAGTTAAATTGATCTTCTTTCTAATGTGTGCTGTCACTGATTTCACCCAATCAAGTTTCTATAAACTAATCTATAACCCAAACTCACCCTCCCTCCCACCCAACCCTTGCAGCCATCAGAGTCTTTTCTTCTATACATGAGTCTGTTTTTAAGTTCTTATCGTAGGCATCTCATGTGATATTTGTCTTTTTGTCACTGACTACTGTCACTCAACATAATGTCTTCCAATTGAAACCAGGTTATGAGATGCTTCCTAAAATCACCATTGCTCTTTATCATTGCATATATACTACAGTTTATTTATCCAGTCATCTGTTGTTGGGCATCTGGGTTGATTCCATCATTTTTTTGTTCTGGACTGTGCTGCAATAAGCTTTCATATGCATTCATCTGTTGATGTAAATGCCCTTGATTCTGTAGGATATATTCCAAGCAGTGGGATTACTGTGTCAAATGGTGTATCTATTTCCAGCTTTTTAAGGAAGCACCAGATTGATTTCCAAAGAGGTTGTACCATTTTGCAATCCCACCAACAGTGTAGGAGAGTTCCAATTTCTCCACAGCCTCTCTAGTATTTGTTGTTTTGTGTTTTCTGGATCATGGCCAACCTTGTTGGTGTGAGATGATATCTCACATAGTTTTGATTTGAATTTCTTTAATAGCCAATGATCGTGAACATTTCCACATGTGTCTTTTAGCTGCCTGGATCTCCTCTTTAGAAAAGTGTCTGTCCACCTCCTTCACCCATCACTTAATGGGATCATTTATCTTTTTCTTATTGATATTTTGTAGTATCTCATAGATTATGGTGTTGGTCTGACATATACTTATCAATATATTTTCTTCCATCCTGTAGGTGGCCTTTTAATTCTATTAATAAAGTCTTTGGATGAGCAACAGTGTTTGATTCTTAGTAGTTCCCATTTATCTATTTTCTCTTCTGTTGATTATGCTTTGTTTCACAGATTTTGAAGTCTATATAGGCTGTGTATTAAAACTTCCATTGTTGATCCTACTTTTTGTTGGCTTAGTTTTACTGTTTTAGTTTTGATATTTAGGTCTTTTATCTAGTTTGAGTAGGTTTTTGTATAAGGTATGAGATATGGGTCTTGTTTCAGTTTTTGCAGATGGATATCCAGTTTTGCCAGCACCACTTTTTGAAGAGATTGCTTTCACCCCAGTTCAAAGTCTGAGAGCTTTTGTTGAATATCAACTGTTCATAGGAGGATGGTGGCTTCTCTAGTGTCTCAACTCTGTTCCATTGAGCTGTATGTCTCTTTTTGTACTAGTAGCAGGCTGTTTTGACTACTGTGGCAGTGTAAAAATTTCTAAAGTCAGGTAGTGTGAGGCCTCCCAGTGTGTTCTTCTTCAGTAGTGCTTTACTTATACAGGGAATCTTCCCTTTCTGAACAAAGTTGGTGATTTCTTTCTCCATCTCATTAAAAAATGTTACTGGAATTTGTATTGGGGTTGCTTTATGTAAGTAGATTGCTTTGGGTAAAATAGACATTTTTACAATGTGAACTCTTCCTATCGATGAACAGGGTAGGTTTCTCCATTTATGTAAGTCTCTCTTAGTTTTTGTAGTAAGGGCTTGTAGTTCTCTTTGTAAAGGTCTCTTATTTGTCTAGTTAGATTTATTCCTAAGGTATTTTATCTTCTTGGGGGCTATAGTAAATGGTATTCATTTGGTGATTTCTTCATTAATAATCTCATTACTGGTGTAAAAGAATTGTACTGATGTATTTATGTTTAGCTTGTATCCTGATACTTTACTGAACTCTTCTACCAGTTTGAGTAGTTTACTTATGCATTCTTTAGTATTCTCTGCGTGTACAATCATATCATCCACAAATAGGGAGATTTTTACTTCTTCTTTGCCAATGCAGATGCCCTTTATTCCTTGGTCTTGTCTAATTGCTCTGGCTAGAACTTCTAGTACAGTGTTGAATAGGAGAGGTGAGAGTAGGCACCCTTGTCTAGTTCCCATTCTCAAGGGAAATTGTTTCAGTGTCTCTCTATTCAGGGTGATGTAAGAATTGGCTTTACATAAATGGCCCTTATTGCATTGAGGAATTGGCCATCTATTCCTATTTTGCTGAGAATTTTCAGCATGAATCGGTGTTGGACTTTAACAAATGCCTTTTCTGCATCGATTGACAACATCAGGTGATTCTTGTCTTTTGTGTTATTTATGTGGTTGATCACATGAATTGTTTTCCTGGTTTTGAACCAGTCTTGCATCCCTGGTACAAATACCACTTGGTCGTGATGGATTATTTTTTTGATATGTTGTTGAATTCTACTGGCTAGTATTTTGTTGAAGATTTTTACATCAGATTCGTGAGTGGTATTGGTCTGTAGTTGTCCTTTTTGTTGGGTCTTTCCCTGGCATTGGTATCAGGGTTATGCTGGCTTCATAGAATGAATTTGGAGGTATTCCATCCCTTTCTATGCTGTGAAATAGTCTCAGTAAAATGGAGTTATCTCTTCTCTAAAAGCTTGGTAGAATTCTGTGGTGAAGACATCTGGGCCAGGGCTTTTTTTTGGTCGGTAGTTTTTTTATGGCTTTTTCAATCTCGCCCCTTGTGATGGGTTTATTTAGTTGTTCTGCTTCACCTTGTGATAATTTTGGTAGGTGATATGAAACTACAAATTTGTCCATTTCCTCTAGGTTTTCAAATTTTTTAGAGTACAGTCTTTCATAGTATTCTGTTATAATATTTTTGATTTCTGTTGGATCTGTTGTGACATCTCCCCTCTCATTTCTTGTTTGGGTTATTTATTTTGTTTTCTGTTTTTCTTTAGTAAGTTTAGTCAGCGGTTTCTCAATTTTGTTGATCTTTTCAAAAAGCCAGCTTTTGGTCTTTTTAATTTTTTCAGTTGTTCTTCTATTCTCTTGTTTGTTTAGTTCTGCTCTAATCTTTATGATCTGTTTTCTTCTGGTGCCTGAGGAGTTCCTCTGTTGCATTCTTTCTACTTGTCCAAGCTGTAGGGTTACTTCTTTGGTTTCTTTGGGTTCTTTCTTCCTTATGGATGTGTGCGTTTATAGAGATAAACTGACCCCTGAGCACTGCTTTAGCTGTACCCCATAGGTTGTGATAGGAAGTAATTTCATTCTCATTGGAATCCATCAATTTCTTTATTTGTTCCTTGATTTCTTCTATAACCCGTGGTTTTTTTGGTCAAGATGTTGTTCAGTTTCCGTAAGTTCCAATTTCTACCTTTGTTTTTTTCTGCTATTGATTTCGACTTTTGTAGCTTTATGGTCTGAGAAGATGCTTTGCAATAATTCAGTAGTATGAAGTTTGCTGAGATTTGCTCTGTGTCCTAACACGTGGTCCATTTTGGAAAATGTTCCGTCTGCACTAGAGAATAAGGTGTGGTTATCTGCTGATGGATAGGAAGTTCTGTATATGTTGATGAGGTCTAGTTGGTTAATTATAGCAATGAGATCTTCTGTGTCTTTACTGAGCTTTTTTCTAGATGATCTGTCCAATACTGAGAGTGGAGTGTTGAAGTCTCCCACTATTATTGTGATCTATCTCATTTTTTAATACACTTAGTGTTGCTTTGATGTATTTAGATTGTCTAGTATTGGGTGCATAGATATTTAATATTGTTAAGTCCTGCTTGTGAATTGAACCTTTCAGCAATAAATAGTGCCCATCCTTGTCCGTGATAGTGGATTTAGCATTAAAATATATTTTATCTGAGGTTAGGATTGTTACACCTACTCTTCTTTGTATATTTTTAGCTTGGTATATGTTCTTCCATCCTTTAATTTTCAGTTTGTTCATATCTTTGAGTCTAAGGTGAGTTTCTTGTGAACAACTTATAGACAAGATGTCACTTGTTCTCCCTTTACTGGAGCATTCGGTCCATTTACATTCAATGTAGTTATCGATATGTATGTGTTTAGTGCTGTCATTGTGATGTGTTTATTTTTGAGTCAATGTTTTCTCTGTTGTTCTTACTATTCTGTTCTGGGACATTTTTCTTTATGGGTTGGTTTTTCACCCTTTTCAGTGTTGGTTTTGTGTTTGTTGAGATGCCTGCATTATGTATCTTGCTTTGATGTATTGCACCTTTCTTGTGCTTTGTGGCTACTCTTATGATCCCCCTTAATAATCTATGTTTAAACCCAATTTTAACTTCTACATGTCTTACTAAATTTCTCTCCATCTGGAAAGACTATAAATACTATAGTACATCCTTCTTTTTAATATGATGATATCATAGTTTTCATGATACAATTACTAGATCATTTCTTTTAATATTATAGATTTGTTTGAATTGCGTGCCTTCTCTAACTGAGCAGGTTTCTGGATAATGTGTCCCAGATTGCCTCTTAAAATATAGAGTTAATGGTTTTGTTTTTCTAATCCAAGAGCTTCTTTCAGTATTTCTTGGAGCTTTGGTTTGGTTTTTACAAAGTCTCTGAGTTTCTGTTTATCTGCAAATGTCTTGATTTCATTGTAATATTTGAGAGATAGTTTTGCAGGATATATAGTTCTTGGTTTGAAGTTCTCCTTCAAGGCTTTGAATGTGTCATCCCATTGCCTCTTTGCCAGCATCGTTTCTGCTGAGAAGCCAGATGAGAGTCTACAGAGTTTCCCTCTGAGTGTTAGCTTTGCTTTGAGTCTTGCTGCCTTTAAGAGTTTCTGCTTCTGTTTCATTTTGTTAAGCTTGATTATAATATGTCTTGGAGTCTTTCTTTTGGGATCTAAATTGAGTCGTGTTCAATATGCATCTTGGATATCTATATTCTCTTTTTTTCCATAATTTCAGGAGAGTAGTCTGTCAGCAGCTCAACAACAATATTCTCTGTGTTTCCAGGTGACCCTCTCTGTTCAGGAACTCCAATTAATTGTAGACTGTTCCTCTTGATAGAATCCCACATGTTTCTTAATGCTTATTCATTTTTCTTGTTTATTTTCTCTGATTTTCCTCATAGATGCTGGAGTCAGTAGCTGTGTCTTCCAAGTCAGAAAGTCTGTTTTCCAAATCTTCAATTCTGTTTTCTTGGTTTTGAATTAAATTTTCTATTTCATTGATTTTGTTATTGATCTGTTGGATTTCAGACTAGTGGTGTTCCATCAGTTCAAACAACTTGGTTAATTTTTCATTTTGCTCTGCTGCATTTTGTATAAGGCATTTTGTGTAAGTATAGTGCCAGCCAAGCCAAGTAGGGCTCTCGATATAATCCTTTTTTTACTCAACTACTGATAGTTTCAGAAAGGCTTCTTCATCTGGTAAGTTCTTTGGTTCTTTCTTGTGGAGGGTTTCTGGAGCCATAGGTGAATTTTTCTTTAAGTTTGTGATCAAAGTTTGTTGCCTTTTGGGCATCTAGAGACTGTTTAGCTTCCCTGGTGTTACCTTAACACTGTGCTCAGATAGAGAGGATGGAGGAGCTGAGGTTCACAGAGTCCAGAGCTGGACTCTCAAAATGTGGTTATTACTCCTGCTGGCCCCATCAGCAGTACGGTTAAGCTTTGTTGCCAGTTAAGCCCAAGCCCCACCTGCCAGTTAAGAGAGAGAAAAAAACGTTAAAAGTTACCTCAAGTCCACAAGAGCCATCATTTAACAAGGGTGGGGGTCAGCAAAAAGAAGAAGTTTCCCCAGCAGTGGCATATAGTACAAATTGACAGCCCAATGCTATGTCCTAGGGCTCACTGGGTGTCTAGAAGCCTCCATTTAATTATCATTCCAGGCCCTAGTTTTCAGAAGGAATTGAGGAGACGTGTGTTTAGTTGGCCATCTTGACTCTACCCCCTGAAATGGAAATCTTTATGAAAATAGAATGCTACATCTTTTTCCCAGGGAGAAGCTGGAGATTTTCTACTGTTGACCTTTCAGTTAGACTGCTTTTCTATGTGGTAGGGCCATAAATCTTCCAGTGTAGACGAAATGTTTTTTCCCCAACAAACAAACAAAAAAAGCTATTTATTTATACAGGTATTGATTAAATTAGATTAACAAATATTTTATATGTTTAAATGTCCAGTTTGTGTCTTATGTGTCAGAAAAAGAATCTTCAAGGAACTCCTCATAGCCATAGTTTATGATGGTGAAGAAAGATGGCATTGGTTCCATTGTACATGTCACTGGGCACTTTACTGTAGAACTTCTAAAATAATCACTTCTCTGTACTCTAGAACATCAGCAGTCACAAGAGAGCAAATTTCTGAAATTTAGACCCTTTAGCAATCTTAAATTAATCTTTCAGGACTATAAAATAAATAAATAAATAAAATTCCCTTGAAATTCTTTATGTACTTGGCGGAAATGTACTATTAAGTCTCCATGATAGAAAACATGGACTCCATGATAGAAAACATGGAGACAATGGAGACACCCAGGAAAGTATGATTAGGCTGTGAGTGAGGCAACCCAGTAGAGAAGCCACCCTTGGTTTAGAGATGTAAGTATCTGAGCAAGGGGAGGAGTCAGGCTAACCTCTGTATTCACTTTGTGTTGGCTTTTCTTGATCTTGGTGTTTACCAGCATGTAAATTCAACAGGTTATTTCAGATTGGTGGTCTGTAAACTGGCAATAATAAAAGCTTTTAATAAAGTTCAGGTGGTCATTAAATAGCATGATGTTTGTGAAACATTTAACATAGCACCTAGCATAAAATGTACACTCAAGAATGACTAGCTCATATCTGGAAAATGAAACTGGTTAAGAAATGATAGGCACTATCTGAAAAACAAATAATAAAGCCTGAGGATAAAAACACGAAGGAAGAAAATGTTAGGGGATAGATGGGATGTGGAATTGTTAATTTGCTGAGCTGAGCCTAGCAGATGAGATTACAGAAACTTCCAGATAGGTGGGGCAGTATAAACAGAGAGACTAACACATTTATAAAAAGTACCATGGTATGAGTAGACAACTAGCTACAGTATAGCTATTGCAGGACTGTGCTGGGCCAGAAAGAAGTGAGATACAATTTAAGAATTAGGTACGAGCTATCTTACTTAGGCCCTTTGGACAGCAGGATCCCAGATAGTGTAGTGATTCAACCACTCAGCTGCTAACCAGGAGGTCTGTGGCTTGAGGCCAATAGCTGCTCCACAAGAAAAAGATGCATTGGTCAGATTCCATAAAGATTTATAGCCTTGGAAAACCTAGGGGGCAGTTTCACTCTGTCCTGTAGGGTTGCTATGAGTCAAAATTGACTCAGAAGGCAGTAATTTGGGGATTTGGATGGATGATATAATGCTTTTGAAGGGTTATGAGCAAGGAAATAAGATAGTCAGTTCTCCTAGATTTTCAGGAAAGCAAAGATTAAAATAATAAATACATTATTCTTAGTGTAGTCTTTTCTTGAATCACTTTATTTGTGCTTGCTTATTCCTTTCTATCAAGTTTAGTATTTACATCCATCTTTTCCCCTTATTTGCTTCTGGCTTTAATTGTATCCTGCACTTATGCAGTGGTTTTGATTGTGTCTTGGTTGTCTATCTTTTTAACAACAAGCATCTTTCAGTTGCTTATTAAATGAGTGTAGTTTTCCTAGGAACACATCACAGGAAGGGAAAATTTGTCTTGATTATGATCACAGGAGCATTTAGATGGGAAATCATGCTAAATCTGAGATTGCTTTGTAAATCAAATCTGTCTTATGAAATACATGAATTGATATTTCAAGATGTATTCACTTGCATCCATGGTGCTTATCAGGTAGGAAAAAGGTAGAACTATTTGAATAATGTAACATACGATAGCAATACTAATATTCTATAAAAACTGTAAACTCAGTAACACTTCAGATGGCATGTTGGGAGACATTGGGTTACAGACAAAAGATTTCTCTCCTATAACTTGTATTATCTCAGTGTGGCAGGCATGAAGATTTTCTATAAGCCAAACAGAAAGGAAATTTAATTTTAAACTTCAAGAAATAGAAAAGCAATAAAGAAAGTTGTTGAAGGCATCTGAGAGTATATTAGAAACATCTAGGGGAAGAGCTAAATGATTTTGGGAAATCCTTAGTGCTTGTTTTTAATACTAATTGTGACATTCTGAAGTTCAACTAAGGAAGCTGAGAGGTGTAGAAAATGTTTCACATTATGTTCTGGCAGATGGTTAAGCAGTATTTTGTTGTTGTTGTTAGCTCATTGTCTAAGGCTTTTTCATCTGTATTAAAATTGTCCCAAAGGAAAAGGGAAGTTTCAGAAATGTTTGTGATGCTGTACTTTGGGGGAGAAATCTATTTTCTATGATTTCTGTCAAGTGCAAAAAACTGTTTAAAGGAATTAGCTGTGATAACTCACTTCTTTGGATTGGTTCCTTTTCCAATACTGTTTCCCACTCTTATATTTTATTACATTCAGCTGAAATGTCTTTAACTTGCAGTTTTGTGATTGAACTACATCAACGTGTGTGTGTGTGCTCATGTATGTGTGTGTGCACATGTATCTCTGTGTGTGCATGTGTATGTGTTTGTTTCACATACAGAGACCTGCTAAAAATCTCACATGTGAGCACCTACATTTTTTTTCTAATTGTGATTGAGTGAAAGTATACAATCCAATACAAATTTGCATGCCTGCCTATGTGCAGCTCCCACTGCTCTCCCAGCCCGGTGACAGCACACTCCTCCTATCCACTCTATACATGTCATATCCTCCTAATAATCTCCTGTCCCCTCCTCTCCACCCTCTCCTCACCCCCTCCTGTAAGATGCCAGCAGAACAACATCCTGTAGATGCATAGAACCATAAAGTGTACACACGATATTGTGTTGATGAGTCCAATCCATTCCTATTTGAGGAGTTGACCTCAGTAATGATTTATGGAGAAAGGCAGCATCAGAACAAGTGGCCGTGCTCCCAGGAGAATCCCGAGGCCCCCCTGAACCATCAATTGCAATCTTCTAGTGGAGTTCTCAGGGTGCACCACTTTTTATTCTTGTGTTGACAATGAGACTCAACTTTGTGAGCCCCATCATGGCTGTTACTGGTAGTGGCCAGTCATCGTCTGGATCCTCTGGTCACATTTTAATGCAGTCAGCCACTCAGGTGAGTTTCTTTCTTCTGGGTTCTCTTTCCCCCATGCCGTTTTGGTCCTTGTTGATAGTCTGTTCCTGCTGAGTTGGGACCATTTGGTGTACCTCACATGGCAACTACAGCACCTACTTTTGTTATAAACTTCCTCATTTCTACTTGGTCCTCACTTTAAATTCATCATTCTGAAAGGGTTATGTTAATTCTTGTGAAAACTTCATTTGAGTTGACTGTTTGAAGGTGGTATTTATATCTATGTGTGTATGCATATGTGTGGGGGGGTTGTGTGTGTTTGTGTGCTTTGGTTGAGGGGTGGTAGAGAAATAAGAAGAAAGGCTGTTTAAAACTAAGTACCAAAGTTAGAAACAGTTTTAACAAAGCATCACAAAAGGACGCTGGCAAATATAAAGAAAGGAAGAGTGGCTTTTTTTCCTATACATTCTGAGATTTATGGTTTCCAGACCTGAGAGTTAGCAAGATAATGAAGTTAATGTCTTAAAAAGAATTTGCACAGCCTACCACTGAGGCTCTTCTAAGTATCATTCTTAATAGGTTGTACTTTACTTCCAGGGACACTCACTACTCAAGATGCATTTTAGCATGCCTCCTTAAGAAACTGTTTCCAAGGTTCCCGGTCCACTCCCATATTGTCAGCGCTCTAATTCCACAATCCAACCATGAGTTCAGACACACTGCAAGAACAGTTATAACAAAGATTAAAATTGCTGCTCAATATTCAGTTTCTACATGGTTGAGAAGAGACATCTGAAAAATTAAAAGACGGCAGTAATTAAAAAAAAAGAACAAGTATAATGGCATGGGCATTTAGCACACAGTTGGAAGTTATTTAAAGAATGTCACGTGGGCTCTGACGGTGCTGCCAAAGAGGAATTCCAAAATATCTTGAGCAACAGGAGCTTCAGTGTTATAAAGGGCTCAGCACACATTTGGGCAAATGTATTCTAGTGTATGCAATCTGGCAGGATGTTCTAAAAATGAGAATTGAACCATTTTATTCCTCTTTATAAAACAACTTCAGAGATTTACTCTCATCTCTGTAGTGATTTTCAAACTTTTTTCTACTGAAATATCTTTATGGACAGTATGAGGCCATGAGTACCCAAGGTATCTGTGGGCATAATGCAAAGACACAGCCCTAATCAGGAAACTTCTGTGAAGTGCTGTGTCCTCATCTTGGAAATATACCTGAATGTTTCATTTGCCTCACAATTTAAAAGATCTTGTTAAATAGTTTAGTAGTGAGCAGAGCCAACAGGCCAAAAAGATGCATCACTCTTCCCTCTGTATAGTAGTAGCCTGCTGCCACTGCCTCCAAATTTCACTGATTCATTCATTCAAAAGGTATGAATGAATTTCCATTATACAGTTTATAGTTTTAGATGGTGGACATAACATGTACCTCACTATAACTATTTTTAGCGAGTGACTCTCAATAAATTGAATTTCTTGAGATTAAGACACTATTATTCATTTTCTTATTTGTTGTTCAAAAGTAAAGAGACCACTTTGAGGACTAAGGTGTGTCTGACCAAAGCCAGAATGTTTTTAATCAACTTGTATGGATGTGAATGTTGAACAGTGAATAACAGACAAAAAAAGAATTAATGCTTTTAAATTATGATGTTGGTGAAGAATATTGAACATGTCATGGACTGCTAGAAAAATGGTCAAATTCTTTTGGAAGAAGTACAAATGGATGCCCCTTACAAGGAATGATGGCAAGATTTTATCATTCATACTTTGGACATGTCATCAGGAGAGACCAGTCTCTGGAGAAGGACATGATGCTTCATAAAGTTGAGGGTTAGCATAAAGAGAATGACTCTCAATCAAATATGTTGACATTGTGGCTATAATAATGGACTCAAGCATAGCAATACTTACAATGTGACACAAGCCTCAGCAGTTTCCTTTTATTGTACATATGGTCTGTTTTAGTAAGAACTGACATGAATGTACCTAGTAGCATCAACTAGTTTTATTTAATTTCTGCAATTATTTTACTAAGTTCACTAGTTAATTTAGTTAAAATAAAGAATTGACAGAATGATTTGTATGGCAATTCTATCTGACCTCCTGTTACATAGTATTTTCCTGGTATTAGACCACATACTGAGGGGTCAGTTAAGCGCTCTACCATTTCCCTTCTATTTTTCCCTTTATCGTATGATTATTTTCTTCTTTGTTTTGCTATCTTACATTCTTGAGAGACAATGATTTTATGGGCAGTGTTCGTAGGTAGCATTGTAAGTAGTGGGTCACTGAAACTCCAGGCGATAGGAGCACTGAAAGCTTGTAACTAACTGATCCTTATTGGTTAGGTATATGGAATTCTTTTTGTTAAGCAATTTGACACAAATTTCATTCAAAAATTTTTATCTCTTTTTACTCAGAAGATACAGTTGCTGCCACTCTGCCAATGCTTTATTCAAAGAATAAAAAATTTTATGACTTTTTCTATTAAAAAAAAAGAGATCCACACCCATTTATATTGTTTGCCTCAATTAAGTGATACAGTGAATGCAGAGAATGAACCATTTAAATACAAATATTAATTACTTATTTTTGATATAGTTTAACACTTTCTTTTATAAGCAAAACTGTGTAACACAAAATTATCTGGAATACCATCCAGCAGAGTTAATGAACACATTCATAGAACTGCAAAAGTTATTGTCTTTATAGTTTCATTTCAACCCACGGTCAAGAACATTCTGCTCTATCCTCCTAGTAAGGGAATAGATGGTAGTACAATTACAATGTTCTTGGATTAGTTCAATTTCAGAAGTACAAAACTTTGGTATGGAAACTCTTAAATTGTGTATAACTGATCAAATTTCAGTGTTGAAATGGTGCTGTTACTTGAATCAACTGTAAAGCCTTTGCTGTTGAGTTGATTCTGATTCGCAGCAACTCTATAGGCCAGAGTAGAACTGCCCCATTGGTTTTCCAAGGAGTGGCTGGTGGATTCGAACTGCTGACCTTTCAGTTAGCAGCAGAGCTCCTAACCGCTGTACCATCAAGGCTCTAAAGTTGAATGCATAGTGATCTAATCTAACTCCTAAGTTAATTATATGACCCTAGATGTTTAATAATAAGGTCATGCCTTTCCCTAAACCCACTCTAAATATACTTCTCTCCCACTGAACATTCTTTACTTCATTAGATTTCCTAAAGCTATCATGATTTGTGAAAGAGACCATATGCTATAAAGCAGTAATACTCAAACACTAATGAATTTAAGATGTTTGTTATAGTGCAGATTTATAGGGCTCAATTTCAGAGCTTCCTACTATTGGTATTGGGTAGGACTTAGAAATACCATTTTATGGAACCTTCTAGGTGAATCTGTTACAGGTGGGTCACAGATCATATTTCAGAAACACTTCAGAGAAGAATTGTTAAAAGGCCAAGGAACAGTGTCCAAAGGTTATACCAAGTTCATAAAGGTTTCAGACAATCCTGCAAAGAAATACAATTCAGAAGGCAAGCATAGCAAATAGGGAGCATAGCTAATAATATAATGTAATGTGGAAAGGTATTCTATGTATCTAAAAATTGAAGAACAGTGCTATCCCTTTACTTCCGTCAGTACAAGGGGAAGAGGATAGTAGAATGAGATTCAGTACAGTTCACATTGTACCTGTAAGACTGAAGCAGAAGCTGACGGATACTTGGCCTAATTTTGTGAGCACTGGGTAGTGTCACTAAGATTATTTACATAGAGTCAGTCTCCGAATTGATTCAGACACTATTTTAGACTGTCAGTAGGTGCTTCTTGGAAACTCTTTGGGGCAGTTTTACTCCATCCTATAGAGTTACTGTGCGTTGGAAATCGACTCAAGGGTGATGAGCTTAGATTTTTTTTCTTTTCTTTCCTTTTTGGTACAGGTAATCAGTACCAATTGCCATCAACTTGACTCTTGTTCAGAGTGACTTCATGTGTATCAGAGTAGAATTTTGTCACACAGAGTTTTCAATAGCTGATTTTCATCAGACCTTTCTTATGAGATACCCCTAGGTAGACTCAAACTTCCAACCCTAGCAGCAGAGTGTGTTAACCATTTGTACCACCCAGGGACTCCAAACTGCAAATGGAAACTATTAATTAGAGCACAAGCTAATGAGCACAATGCTTCAGATTTGCCTTTTAAACATTTCCTTGCTGGTCCCTTTTCTCCTGCTCCTGTAATTCCAAAATGTTGTTCTTAGCAAGACTTGAGCTTTTGCAGATACATATGCAGTGCGTTACCATTACCCGTAAAATAAGACCCAGCTTCTTGCCATGCCATTTATCCTTCTTCATTGTCTGTTCCCAACCTAGCAATATTGCATTTCATTTTATTTTTATTTTTGACACTTTCTTTGATTTATCTTTTATTTTAGTTGAACTAGACAACTCACCATGGGAGCTGGATGCAGATGGTTAAGAACTCAGCCGTTAACAAAAAGGTTGGCATTTTGAGTCTGCTAGTTGCTCTTTTGAAACCCTATGGGGCAATTCTATTCTGTCCTGTAGGATTGCTATGAGGAGAAACTGACTCAACATTAGTGGGTTTAGTTTGGACAACTAACCATTCCTAAACTCACACTAGGTATCACTGTGACTGTGCCTTTCTCATACAATCAAAACTCTCTATAATCCTACCTGTTATTCAAGGCCTGCCTTAAATGCCAACTCCACTTAGAATTCCTCTCTGTTCTTCATGACAAGTCACTCTCCTTCTTTTTTATTTCCGCTATACTTTAGCTTTATCTTCTTTTTTGGCCTTTTCTCGCTTCTTGTTTCTACTGTAGTTATCTGCATTTGGATCATATGTTTTTTGGAATAGTATGTTCCATGGGTTCAAGAACTGTGTGTTTTTCTTCTTGGAATTTGCCTTAGCATATGGATTTATACATGTAGTTATTAGGCAATATATATTTTAATGAATGCCCTAGTCTTCACACATTTTAATTTATAATTTAATAAGACTTTAAAATGTAAAACTTGAAATTTATATAATAGGAAAATGCTTTCTGATTCTATTAATGAAATCTAGATTTTCAGTTCAGAAGATTTTTAATGATTTGATGAGACTGCTATCATTAATTTTTTACTACCAGTCAAGTCACTAATTATATACATGTATATATATATAAAACATGAAAGATCAGGGTTTTTTTTATGTAACAAAATCTATTAACTCATTCAGTTATTCCCTATTTTATATTTGTACAAGTTTCAAACTCATACAGTATTTTAACTTTTTTTTTATTTATGACCTTTATTCTGTTCTCTCAAGTTATTCTTGGTATCTTAATCAATTCTGCTAGTCAACAGATCAGCTGTTCCCCTCCTCACCATCCCACTGCCATCACTATCAGCTTTGAATGATATGCTCATTGAAGAAGTATCACTTTTTTGTCTTTAAGCAATCTGTTGACAAATAGACAGAATCTGCACATTATGTGTCCCCTACCTGACCATAATTTTCCAGCATATCCACAAAGATGGTTGTGAGAAATATTTCAGTTAATTGTTATAATCAACTTAAAATATTTTTGACTTTTCCTTTGTGATGCAGTCCATCACAGTAAAAAGAGGTGAGTTTCTAATCATTCAAATAACCGAAAGTTCTATGTTGCAAATCAGTTTACTTTTATTGGTAATTTGTATTGTGTTCCATTGCTAGCATTTAGATGTTAATCACTACTAATATAAGAGATCATATTAATATTTTCAAAGTAGTAGAGTGTTTTATTATTATTATTTTTTAAATCTAATATGTTATGTCTCTAGCAAATGAAGGAAACTCTAGTGGTACAGTGGTTAAGTGCTACAGCTGCTAACCAAAAGTTTGGCAGTTCAAATGTGCCAGGTGCTTCTTGGAAACTCTATGAAGCAGTTCTACTTTGTTCTATAGGGTTCCTATGAGTTGGAATTGACTCAATGGCAGTGGGGTTATACCAAATACACAGTTTGTCCTGAATCTTTTAAAGTAGTTATCCTGATCTCCTTTATGATTCTCTGAGTTGTTTAAAGAACTGAGAAAAAAAAAGAAAAATTGCCATGTTAATGTGAATTGTATTGCCAAAGGGATTGAAAGAAGTTTGAAATGGTATTAAATACAATAGTTACTTATTTAGAGAGCTTAATATGTGAAAGGCATAATGCTCAATGCCTTAAGTATGCTATCTCTCAATCCTCACCACACTCATAGGAAATAAATATTACTGTCTCATTCCACAGAAGGAAAACCTGAGTTTTAGAGTTTTCCTCATTTATTCAGTAACTCTTTAGCAGCTGTCTGGTATGTCCCTTGTGCGAAATTAGTCTTGGTTATGTTTCAGTAGGAGATGGGATTTTCATCATCTCTTTAGAAAAATTGTAAGCAACTAGTTAGAGGACAGATCAGTCGGTTCTAATTGTGAAAAGTGCTATAGAGAAATCTGGAATGGTATAAGGATATGTCACAGATAAACTCTATGTAGTTGAGTGAAGGATTAGGAAAGGTCGATCAGAGTCAGTGATATGTAACGTGAGCTGTGAATAAGAGTTGGACAACCAAGGAAATTAGGATGGAATGAGGATGGTAAAGATGGATTTTTCCAGACAGAGAGAGAAGCATGTTCAAAGACCTGAACTGGGGAAGGAAACTGAAAAGTTTTAGAAAAAAATAAAAGGCAGCTAATATGACTGTAGTGCAGAGAGCCAGAAGGAACATAGAAAGGAGTCTGTGGTTTACGTGTGGCCTTGCCTGTAGGCCACCTATTCATTTTAGATCTTAGCTTAAAGGAGATGGGAAAAACTTAAGGCTTATATGCTTGTTCATATTCTATTTGTTTGTTTTTAATTAGCAGTTAAATATAATCAGATTTTCACTTTGAAAACATCATTGTAACTGCTCTGCTAGGAATGCATTGGAGAACCACATAAATGTTGACAGAATACCAGTTAGAAGTGTTTTGCAGTGACAAAGATAAAAGATAATGTTGCCTTAGGGCAGTTAATGACAGAAGGGATAGTGACAAATGAATAGAGTCAAGAGAAGTTTAAGAAATAGAGTTGGCATGACTTAGTGATTTATTGAATGAGCTGGTGAGAGAAAGCAAAAAGTCAAGCTTGTCCAGCTGGGTGAATGTTAATTAAATAGTTACCCAAGGACAAACAGTTAATGAGCATTGGTCATTTGGAAGTTTTTCACAATTTATGGCCTTTACCTCAGGCTCCTCTGCAACCCAACTTAAAGTGGTCAAGTGTTTGAGTATTTGAAATTCTCCACTATAAACTGCATGTGCTTGGACATGTGAGACAAGCTACTGGAGAGACATGTGCAATGCAAAATGGACTGTGGAGGAGATCCAAGTTCCATCATTCAGAATTCACTGTGGGGAATCTTTAGAGAAAGTGTAAAATAGAGGAATCTTTCATTTTTGTTTCTTCCTATAACCTGGTAATAACTAATAACCACAATGAGGTTACTCAATCTAAAATGAAAAATAAACATTCCCAAGGATCCTTGAATGAAAGAAAAATTTATTGTCCAAATCATAAAATCACATATTTTCTGCATAATATTCTAGCTTACTCTGTCTTATTTAATAATCCTAAAATTGTGTCTCCTCAAATCAGTATTTAATGATTGTGCCAGATCAGGAGATTAATTACATTTGAGATCAAGTAGAATCTCTTCCATTTGGAATGCAGATATTTTCAGAAATATGAAATAGTACTGATCATAAACTGTACTCTTTTCCCTTTTCGGTTGAAATAAGCGACAAAAGGAATTATAACTACAGAATTCCGTATAGAAAAATATTACCACCGAGAGGTAATACATTGTTTATAGGAAGAATTAGATTGAAAAATGTTTTTTATTCATTCATTTTTTTAGATAGCTTTAATTTGTTTTTATTTGCATGTTTTAGGATTTTCTCCCAAAGTCTATAATGTCAAGCTCCATCTATACCTCTGAATCTGTTTCCAGTGCAACATGTCTTATTATTATATGTAATTGCACATGGACACTGTGCATGTTATTGAGATGAAAGAAAGGCAGTAACAAAAGATGTAAAATTATTTTAAATGTGTATAAGCAAAGCTATGGTCATATAGTTTCGTCTCCTTCTTAAGCCTATCACTGTACAGTTATTTGTCCAATTTATCCTTTTCCAACCCAAGCAAATGAAAGGTTTGCCAGATTTCTCTGGATTTGTGGAGGATGAGCCAGCCCTGTGGCTCTGATTACAAACCTCAGTATGGTTAGGATAAGGAGCAGGGATTATGTCTCTCCAGCCCTGGAGGACAATGGAGGTACATGTCAACCATCAAGTGGGAAGAAATAAATGGTTCATAATAGATGCCTCATCATCCTTGTTTACAAGGCCCTCAGACACCAGTGAATCAAGAAATAACTATAGCTTCTGAAAGTAAAGGCTAAGAAGCATTTTAAGAACAAATGTTATTGTTGATAGCATTACCATGGTGGAGTCATTAAGAGCAGAGACCTCATGATTTACTAACTCTGTAACCCTGGTTGTTGTTGTGAGGAGTTGTTGAGTCAGTCCTGACTCCTAGCAACTCTGTGTATGACAGAACAAAACACTGCCTGGTTCTGCATCATCCTCACAGTCATCGCTATGTTTAAGCCGTTGTGTAAGCCTGTCAATCCATCCTTTCAAAGTCTTCCTCCTTTTCCCTGACTCTGTACTAAGCATGATATGTTCCTTCTATTAACAACATATCCAAAGCCTATGAGACAAAGTCTCACCATGCTTCCTTCCAAGGAGTGTACCTACTATACTGCTTTAAAGATAGATTTGTTTATTTTTCTGGAAGTCCATAGTGTATTCAGTAACCTTCACTAACACCATAATTCTTCAATAACACTAGAATTCAAAGGCATCATTTTTTTTTTCAGTCTTCTTTATTCATTGTCTAGGTTTCACATCCATATGAGGTGATAGAAAATGCCACAGTGACATCGTTGCTTTTGAACTCTTTAAAAGAGGTCACTTGTAGCACACTTGATGTGTGATTTGATTTCTTGACTATTGATTTCTTGACTATTGCTTCCATGGGTATTGATAGTGGATCCAAGTCAAATGAAATATTGACAACTTCAGTCTTTTCTCTGCTTATCATGATGTTTTATATCAGTCCATTTTCGAGGATTTTTGTTTTTTGTTAAGGTGTAACCCATAATGAAGGCTATAGACTTTGGTCATTATCAGTAAGTGATTCAAGACCTCTTAACATCTTCTTCATTTCAGCAAACAAGGAGAGAGAAATTATACCACTCTATTTGTTATATACATGACACAGGCATACACAAAAGCACTGATAGTGTTCAAGACTAAAGACATGCAGATGGGCCTAAATACCTTGCATAAGAATCTGACTCTTCCGAATATAATCTCTTAGCTGCCTTTGTAAGAAATCTATGTTAAAAGATAATGTGAATGCATCCAATTGGAACATTTGTTAATTTGCCCTTAAAACTGAGGAGCATACTAAAGCAAATTAAGTGATGTCTTAAGTGTCTAGTGGCTGCCATAACAAAATATTTCAAAATGGGAAGTTTTAGATAACAGAGTATATTTTTTCACAGTTCTTCAGACCAGCAGTCCAAAGGTATTGGCTGTGGCGATTTATTTTGAGAGATTTGGGAATGGAACTGTTCCCATACCTCTCTCCTAGTTTGTGGTGGCTGCCAACAATCCTTGGCATTCTCTTCCTGTGTGTATTACAGAAGCTTCTACTTCCATCCCCCATCCCACAGTGCCTCCCCCCTGTGTGTGACTCTGTTTCTGTATCCATTCTCTTCTTTTATAAAGTACAGCTCGGAAGGGGTAAGGATTAGGATCCAACCTACCCCATTTAATTTAACCCATAGTAGAAGAAACCCATATTTTCCAAGAAGGTCACATATGTGAGTTTAAGCATTAGAACATCATCATATCTTTTGGGCGAACACATTTCAATCCATAATAGTGAATAAACAGATAAATGAGAGGAAAAGTATGTTTAAAGAACAGGTTTAGAGCATTAATTTTTTACCTTAAATAAAAATGCTGAAATAAATACTTTATTTACTCATTCATTTTGTGTCCTTTTATTCCCCAATTACTTTATAGTTATTTCTTCTATTAATTTATGTTTTAAAAAGATATAATGACACTTTTGTTTTTATAAGGTAACTATGAGTTGAAATCAACTCAATGGCAATTAATTAGTTTTTTAGATTTGAAGAATAAATAGTGAAATGCAGATAAAGCTGACCAGACAGCAACTAGTAGAAGTCATTTGTTGAGAAAATCTGTAAAGTGAGAGTTTTATTATGCTGAGAAAGTTCAGGAAATCCCTCAGACTTCTAATAACATTAATATTCTAAACATTAATGTTCAGTAGCCTAATTTCACAACTACAGAGCCTTGTACAGGATTACTTGCTTCAAATAAATCTCAAATAGTAAGTGACTCAGTATACGCTTTATAAAGTAAAGCACATCAATAAGACAATATATTGTTTTCTCCTTTGTTGTTGAGAACTGGATGTTCATGAAAAGCATGATTAACTCTAAATTCATGAAGGAAAGGGAGAAAATCATTGACCAGTGCCATTGTGAATTTCAACATGCCTACTTTGGGTAGTGTGCTTCAATGGATAGTGCCTACACAAACTGCACCAGAAATAACATAGGAATGTGACGTCTTGCACTGACTCAACTCTCTATAGCCATGTCCCAAGTAGTCTGCATTTTCAGTAAGTTCCCAGAGTGATTCTGCTTGATGTTCACTGAAGTTTAAGAACATCAGTAGTGAACTGTGAGTTAAAATTCATGAGAGATGAGTAAAGTGGTACATGTTATACTTTTTTTAAAAAAACAAAAGGCTTCTTTATTTAACTGAAAACTAGTTTAATATGTAAACTTCCTGATGAGAACGGGCTGATGCACCTTTAAGAGGCCAGTGAGTTTACAATGCTGTGCTTGTATGCAGGGCTTTTTGAGATATGCTTCTAGGTCATTTTCATTCAAATTATTTCATATATTCTGAATTAATATGTGAACTGGGAAAACCTTAAAATGTCTTGTTCTCATTTGCACAACTGATGGAAATAAAATATGCTTGTTAATCACTCAGGCATATGTAGTATGCTTCAGCTGATTAAGTTTGTTTTAATGTGATCCCTAGTTTTTTCTCCTATTCCATAGAGCAGTCATGGCTGAAACAGAAAAGCATTCTCTGGGATATGTAATTCTCTTTAGTTGGTATATCCAAAGGTAAATCACTTTTGTTTCCAGAGTTTTTATTTCTTTTTTCTTTCTCTCCCTGTTGTGTTCCTAAAAGATATAACTTCCACTGTAAATGCTTCAGAAAGTTTAAAAATCCCCCTCCACCCATCCCCATCCCCATCCTTGAAAAAATAGAGCTCATGAAACAAACAGTATGGTCAAATCAGAGGTAAACTTCTGGCCTCATAATTCAGGGGGTTGCTTTTTAGAAGGGGGATATTTCCACATTCCTTGGAGGAGCACATTTTCTGCATTTCTTGGAGAAACACACTTTTTAGAAATGTCACTTGTGTGCTCCACTGAAAATGCACCTGCAAATTTATATAACCACATCATTCACATGCTCCCTTATTTATGCTTTATACCAAGTGCTGTGATTCATGAAAAATACAATAATCACTTACATATACCCAAACCAAACTGAACTTATCAGCTTCAAGTTGAGTGTGACTAATAGTAACCCTATAAGACAGCGTAGAACTGCCCCATAGGGTTTCCAAGGCTGTAAATCTTTATGGAAGCAGACTGCGACGCCTTTCTCATGTGGAGTAGCTGGTGAATTTCAACCATTCAACTTTCGGTTAGCAACTGAGTACTTTAACCACTGTGCTACCAGGGCTCCTTTCACTTATGCATATATTTAATATTTCAAAAATTTCTTGAATCTTTTGTTTCCTAAATACAGTAATGTACAAAATGCACAGGTTCCTTGTTGTGTTCTTACTCTTTGAAAAATAAAGACAAATCAAAGTTTTGAGGAAAATGAATTGTCACTGTGTAGAAACCAGACATTGGTGGTATAAGTCCTATGAGGGTTGTACCAGTCAGGATGTGTTCTGTTATGCCTTGGTAACAGGTAATGCCATTGTAGTAAATACAGTACAGTGTGAGATGGAGTAGGAAACTCTAGTGTTAGCAAACTATCAAAATTATGTGAAGAAAAAGCAATTACACTGCCCCTGAGAGTTTGCTGTGCTGCACCGGCAAATTATGAAAAGTATTTGTCAGCTATTCTGTTTGTTATTGGGATTCTCTCTGCATTTTTCTGTGCCCTTCCTGTAGGTACAGGTAAGCTTGCCATGGCTTCCTGAGTCTGGAAAGTGGAGGCAACTTCAAGGGATTACAAAGAGGGAGAAGGGTGAGTTTGGGATATTTAATCCTCAGTTCACTGTGTTGTAAGTCTTAGAAAGCTGGCTGCATCCCTTATTCAAAGACTATTTTTCTTAGCACTTGGCCTTTTGAATGGAAGTACACTTTCAAGGCACTCATAACAGTTCTTTTCACTCATGTTCCTTCATGCCTTGGGATGGTAAGGGTTTCCTACAATGGCTAGTCCTGCTAGTAATACATTACCTCTTGTTGGTATCACAGTTGTTAAAGCACTCGCCTGTGAACCAAAGGTTGGCAGTTAAACCAACGAGTCACTACATGGGAGAGAAGTATGGTGGTCTGCTTCCATCAAGATTTACAACCTTGAATGTCCTGTGGGACAGCTCTGCTTTGTTCTATAGTGTCACTATGAATCAGAATCAACTCGATGACAATGGATTTGGTTGGCATCCATACACTATGTCACATCTTTATAAATGTCCTTTCTTATTCACCTCTTCCACACAGACTTTCTTGTCTGCTTCCTGCCAGAGTCCAGTTCATGCAGTTACCACCTGCAGGTGTTATGGCAAGTGTTTATGTCTAATGCCAATAACCAAAGCTATTAGGTTACAAAGGTTTTGGCAAAATCTAACATTCGATTAGGGTTTTATAGTCTTAAGAGCTCCCAAAGTATCTACTCTTGTATAAAGAATGAACTCAAGCTCTGTCTTTATTGAGTGAACGTAAATGTTTAAAGTGCTTGCAATTATACAAGGTCTGACAATTAAGTCTGCTAACTTCATTGCTCTAAATGCTACATATCTCATTGCTGAATATCACTACTGTTGCCTTCAAAAAACTCCCCTTGGAAAGTTATGCACTGACGCCAGCACTTAGTCTACCCTTCAGAACAATTTTGGAGCTCTTTCCTCAGTGACCATTGCCCATGGTGTCAGGGTAGCAAGCTCGTGAAGTTAATTGCATAACTGTCTTTGAGGGAGTTTTTAGCCAGTAAACAAATAACTGTATTGGAACACCCTCCCTACTCACCTAATCTGGGCCCCCTGAAGATAAAGGAAACCTTGAAAGGAAGACATTCGGATGCCATTCAGGACATCAGAGGTAGTACAACAACAGCTGTGATTGCCATTTCAGAAAAAGTGTTCCAAAATTACTTTGAAGGGTGGACTAGGTGTCGATATCAGTGCATAGCTTCCCAAGGGGAGTACTTCAAAGGTGACTGTAGTGATAGTCAGCAGTGAGGTATGTAGAACTTTTCCTAGGATGAGTTGTGAACTTAATTCACAGTCTTCATGTTTTGCTGCTGTAGCTCTTTCTGTCAAAAACTTCTGAGTAACTATGGAGTGGGTTTTTTAAAATTTATTCTAAGAGGTATGGAATCTTAATGAAGCTGTAAGAATCTTGGTTACTTCTCTGTGCTGACACAAATAGAAGCCAAAGAATGAAATAAGTGAAAACAATGTTAATCAACCTGTTAATCAGTATTTATTGCTATATAACCTCACATGCTCTAAGTCTACTCTTTCTATTGCTTAATCTAAGATTCCCAAGTTTTGTTTATGCTTTTATTTTTTTAATTGATTTCTATAACTGTCTGTTGGCCCTGTTCAAATAAAAGTTTCAATGTTGCTTTTTTTGTATATTTTCTTTCTTAGTCTGATGCTTCATTCTCTCCAAGAAGACGGTTGATTAATGCACAAGAATAAAAAAGGATAGATTCATTATAATCTTGTGAATAAAGAATGACAATTATGGGACTGATAGTGGTGTGTCTAGGGCATTGCACTGGCCCTAGATGCATGGTACCACTGAGCACTTTGTATTAACCTGGTATGTCCCAGCCTCTTTCCTCAAACATCAAAAAGAAAGAAGAAAGGAAGGGAGGGAGGGAGGGAGGGAGGGAAGGAAGGAAGGAAAGGGAGAGAAAAAGCATTGCTGTCAAGTCACTTCTGACTCAGTGATCCGCCAGGACAGAGTAGAACTGCCCCATAGAGTTGCCAAGTAGTGCTTAGTGGATTTGAACTGCCAGCCTTTTGGTTAGCATCTGTAGTTCTTAACCACTACAAAACCAGAGTTTTCTCCTTAAGCACAGTAGCAGTTTAGTTAAATGATTGATGAGCTTGGCGTGTATTTTTGAGCTGATGGTGCATAAAGTTGTCTAAAAATTAAATGCTTGGACAAGGGCACAATTTCAGTTCTTGCCATAGGCACCAGTTTTCATAGATACACCACTGGCAGTTGCAAGTTAATAGAAACTGCTGTGTGGTGTCACATGCTCAGAGCTAGTGCAATACATATCATATCTGCCTAAACCTAGTTAGACCTCTGCTGATGTTTAAGCCTGCCTTACAGCCACCAGTCCAGATTGTCTCTCCCCTCCCCCAATTATGTTCTCGTTCTAATTTAAGTTCATTTGTCCTTTGCAGAAACCCTGACGTCACATAGAAGGACAGGGGGGCATCAAACTCCATGGTCTGGAGATCATCATAGTTTTTGTTGGCAGTTCCCATTTTATCCATTGTCTCGTTTAATATTTCTTTAGTATGGGAAAATGGAGCATCACAACTCCTAACTTATTAGGAATTTTCTTTGTGGCAAAGTACGATAGCCCTTTTTGCATAGTGGTCTCCCTAAAAAGAATTAGGATTTTTAAATTAGATGGAGTTCACAGAGGTATAAAAGCTGTAGACCCTGATAAGGAAGAGTTGTGTTTCATGTCAATAAAATTGAAAGGTTTTCTCTTTTAGTCATAGGCTTGTACATTTTGTTTTTAGTGCCTAACTCTTTCCATCAATTATTTTGTTTTCATATTTACATGATGAATGTGCAAACTTTGTCCTTCATTATAAAAAGAATATCTGCCCATGATATGCTCTTTTATCCCCAAAATAAATCTGCTAAAATGGAGCTGGGGTGGGGAGAGGGGAACTTGGCATTTTAAAATGGAAATAAGTTTTAAAAAGTGAATGAAAAAATGTGAAGAGAAAAAATGTAAAACGTTTATTAGATCAGGAGACAACTGGAATATTCTACGTTAACCATAACCAAACCTAAACCAGTTACCTTGCAGTCGATTCTGATTCAAGGTGGCCTCACATGTATCAGAGTAGAACTAAGATTCGTAATGTCTGATTTTTTTTCAGAAGCAAATTGTCAGGCATTTCTTTAAGGTAACTCTAGGTAGATTAGAGCCTCCAAATTTTTGGAAGCCAAACCTGTTAACCATTTGCAATATCCAAGAGCTCAAGCTAACTGTGTTGTTGTTAGGTGCCATTGAATCTGTTCCAATTCATAGTGACCATGTCAACAACAGAATGGAACACTGCCCATCCTCAGAGTCATTGCTGTGTTAGAGCCCACTGTTGCAGCCACTGTGTCAATGCATCTCATTGAAGCTTTTCCTCTTTTTTTGCTGACACTCTTCTTTACTACATATGATGTCCTTCTCCAAGGAACTGCTCCCTCCTGATAAAATATCCGAAGTACATGAGTCTCACTATTCTTTCTTTTACGGAGCATTCTGATGGTACTTTTTCCCAAGACAGACTTGTTCATTCTTCTGGTAGTCCATGGTATATTCAATATTCTTTGTCAACATCATAATTAAAATGCATCTGTTCTTCCTCTGTCTTCCTTATTCATTGTCTAGCTTGGACATGCTTATGAGGCGATTGAAAATACTATGGCTTGGGTCAAGTGCACCTTAGTCCTCAACGTGACATTGTTGCTTTTGAAAACACTAAAGTGTTTTTTTTTCCAGTGGATTTGCTCTATGCAACATTTCTTTTGATTTCTTGGCTGATGCTTCCTTGGGTGGTGGTGGTAGAACTAAGTAAAATGAAATCCTTGACAACCCTAGGGTCGCCATGAGTTGAGTTGGATCCTACTCGACAGTACTTGACTGTCTTGGCTGACAACTTCAGTCTTTTCTCCATTTATCATGATGTTGTTTGTTGGTCCAGTTGTGAGGATTTTTATTTTCCTTATGTTGAGGTGCAATCCATATTGAAGGCTATAGTCTGTGGTCCTCATCATTAAGTGCTTTAAATCTTCCTCACTTTCAGCAAGCAAGATTGTGTCATCTGCATAACTCAGGTTGTTAATGAGTCTCCCTCCAATTCTGATGCAGTTTTTCTTCATATAGAGTGATAAAATATGTGCATAGTCTTTGTAGGCTACACTAAAGCCTCTCATTTCTTTTTCATTCTTCCATAAGAACTACACTAGGTTTAATGAGGTCAGTCTCCACTTATTGGGTAGTAAGTCCCTATACAGAAGCACCATTATTTTATTCTTGTGGTATAGTAGTTAAGAGCTCAACTGCTAACTAAAAGATCAGCAGGTGGAAGCCAACAACCTTGGAAAGCCAGTGGGGCAGTTGTACTCTGTCCTATAGGGTCACTATGAGTTGGAATCATCTTGACAACAATGCGTTGGGTTTGTGTGTGTGTGTGTGTGTGTGTGTGTGTGTAGATTTTCCTTAAGCCCAAACCAAACCAAACCCACTGCCATCAAGTTGATTCTGACACTCATAGTGACCCTACAGCCGAGAGTGATGCAAATGATACTATGGAATATATAAGGAAAAAGCTCTGGTGACTAGTCTGTACATCCAGTAGCTTCAATCTTCCTGTTTATATAGGTGTAGAGGGTGACATCTGTGTGAGCAAGGAAAGGACTATACACTTGATTTTTTTTTGTTTGAGTTTATGAAGCTTATCTGCAAGATTGTATCTTATGTACTTTCCCCACCTTAAACTATATGAAGTGATGCTTTCCCACCAAACTATCTCCTATCATCTGTGCGTCTCTGTAGTAAACTGCTTTTTCAGAGAGGATAGCTATTTTGAATGCTAAAAAGTGGCATTTAAATTGCTATATCTAGTCTTTCTATACCTGATTTTTTTTCAAAAGAACCCCAAAATTGGGTTAAAAGTGTGCATATGCTTGATGAGTTGTATTACTTCATTTTCCAACTTTCCCCACTATCTCTAGAAATTAAAGCAAGTCTCTTTACAATGTCAGTTTTTGTCTAAAGTAATTGTGATTAATCTTCAGAATATTTGACTGATAGAAAATTGAAAATATAGTGAAGTTGAAGGTAAAATCTCTTTTATCTCTTTTATCTGCAGTGATCTATTGCAGAAATGTTTCTGAATTAAATGCAAACATAAGAGTCCTGTCTCTTGAAAGTGCTATTAATATAGCCAAAATGTCAAAATGTATCCTGTAACAGTATTTTTCTAGTCTAAACTTGTGATTTATGTAAAAATAAAGATGGAGAACATGGAGACAAAATTCAGGTCTGAAAGAATTCAAACTATCCTTTACTAGTTCTAAAACTACAGTGAAATTAACTCATGTTATGAATGTATTGATTGCTTATTTAAATTACCACAAAACCAATCATTGTTAATCTGAAATAGAAAATATTCTGGCTTCCTTTCTGAGCAGTGTAAGGAAACATTTTGTTTTGAAATTTCTTCCATCATCAATTGCACTTCTTTTTGTTCAAATTGCAATTGAGAGGCTTTTATTTTATGTGAAAAAGTAAATATTTTGTAATTTTCTAAATTGCATTGATGTTGATTAAAACTAGTATATATAGATGCAATATACTTTTATTCAAGTAATGTTATCTAATGTTTAAGTCTGATATTAGTAAAACTGAGTAAATTTCAAGAAATTCGATCTATAACCACATCACATGCCTTTTGTTACTTGTTTCTTTTTTAACATGAGGTGAGCCATTCTGCACTGTCCTATAAATTCTTAAAGACTGTTCATGTCATTGATGTGACTTTTTGACCTCTTTCTGGCAGAGCTAATCAGTATTTTCCTATAATCATACAGTATTTTATATACAATATTGTTTACCACTTTCACATTATTTTATGGTTATTTGATTGCATACCTGTATAGTTGCACATACACTGGATTCTGTGGGCAGGGAAAGATTCTAATCATGTAAGTTCTTCATATCACCTAAGCGTTTAGCAAGAGATCTGGAGTGAGTGAGAAATAGTTTTCAAAATAAAATATATATGTATATCAAGTATTATTAAAGCTAATGGATACCTTTCCATTTTGCTTTTAAGGGAAAATCATCCTAAATTAGAATTCACTTTAAGTAAAACATTTAAGATAGCCCATTTAAAATAATTGAACTTCTGTTTATTACATAAAAATACATCTATAAGCACATGCTTATCAATAATTACACTGAATGTAAATGGACTGAACACTCCAGTAAAGAGACAGTGAGTGATATCCTGGATGAAAAGACATGACCCATCTATATGTTGCTTACAAGAAACACACCTTAGACTTAAAGATATGAACAAGTTGAAAATTAAATGGTTTAGTAATATATACCAAGCTAACAATATACAAAGAAGAGCAGGTGTGGCAATACTAATCTCAGATAAAATAGATTTTAATGTAAAATCCACCATTGTAGACAAGGATGGTCACTATTGCTGAAAAATTCAATACTGAAGCAGGACCTAACAATATTAAATATGCACCCAATATCAGAGCATCTAAATACATTGAACAAATACTGATAACACTGAAAAATGAGTAGATCATTCCACAATAATAGTTGGAGACTGCAACACTCCCTTTTCAGTTATGGATAGATCATCCAGAAAAAAAGCCCAGTAAAGATGCAGAAGATCTTATTGCAACAATCAACCAACTTTACCTTATTGACATGCACAGATCTTTTCATTCATGAACAGATAAATAAACCCTCTTTTCCAATACACATGGAACATTCTCCAGAATAGACCATGTGTTAGGGCATAAAGCAATTCTCTGTAAAATCCAAACCATTGATTTACTGCAAAGTATCTTCTCGGACCATAGAGCTATAAAAGTTGAAACCAATAACCAAAAAATTCATAGGTAGAAATTCAAACTTATGGAAACTGAAACACTTTGCTCAAAAAGCCTTGGGTTATAGAAGAAATCAAGGACAAAATAGAGAAATTTATGGAATCAAATGAGAATGAAAACACATCCTACCAGAATCCATGGGATATGGCAAAAGCAGTGCTCAGAGGTCAGTTTATTTCTATAACTGCACACACCCAGAAAGAAGGGCCCAAATTAAAGAATTAACCTTACATCTTGAACAAGTAGAAAGAGATTAACAGAAGAACCCCTCAGGCACCGGAGGCAAACAGACCATGAAGATTAGAGCAGAACTAAATGAATTAGAGAATAGAAAAACAATAAAAAAAAAAATTAACAGTCAAAGCCAAGAAAAAAAAATATCAAAACCAAAAGCTAGTTCTTTGAAAAGATCAACAAAATTGATAAACCACTGGCTAAACTTACAAAAGAAAAACAGCAGAAGATAGAAATATCCCAATTAAGAAATAAGATGGGAGCTATTATAATAGACCCAGCTGAAGTAAAAAATATCATAACAGAATACTATGAAAGGCTGTACTGTAACAGGTTTGAAAACTTGGAGGAAATGGACAAATTTCTAGATTCATATGACTCACCAAGATTATCACAAGGAGAAGCAGATCAATTTAATAAATCTATCATGAAGGAAGAGATTGAAAAAGTAATCAAAAATCTACCAACCAAAAAAAGTCCTGGCCCAGATAGCTTCACCAGAGAATTCTACCAAACCTTTAGAGAAGAGTTAACTCCAATACTATTGAGGCTATTTCACAGCATAGAAAGGGATGGAATGCTCACAAATTCATTCTATGAAGCCAGCATAACCCTGATACCAAAGCCAGGGAAAGATCCCACAAAAAAAGAAAATTGCAGACCAATATCACTCATGAATCTAGATGCAAACATCTTTAACAAAATTCTAGCCAATAGAATTCAACAGCATATAAAAAAATTAATTCATCATGATCAAGTGGGTTTCATTCCAGGGATGCAAGGCTGGTTCAACATAAGAAAAATAATTAATGTAATCAACCACATTAATAACACAAAAGAATCACCTTATTTTGTCAATTGATGTAGAAAAGGCACTTGACAAAGTTCAACACCCATTCATTCTTAAAACTTTCAGAAAAATAGAAATAGAGGGGAAATTTCTCAATGCAATCAGTAGCAACTCCACAAAGCCAACTGCCTTTATTGTCCTGAATGGTGAAAGACTGAAAAAATTCCCTTTGAGAATGGGAGCTAGAGAAGGATGCCCGCTCTCACCACTTCTGTTCAACATTTTGCTAGAAAATCTAGCCAGAGCAATTAGACAAGACGAAGAAGTAAAGGACATCCGTATCAGCAATGAAGAAGTAAAAACATCCCTACTTGAAGATGATATGATTGTTTATATAAAGAATCCAAAGGAATCCATAAGGAAACTATTGGAACTAATGGAGGAGTTTAGCAAAGTAACAGGATACAAGATAAAAATAAGTAAATCAGTAGGATTGCTTTATACCAGCAGTGAGATTATTAAAGAAGAAATCACCAAATCAATATCATTTACTATAGCCCCCAGGAAGATAAAATACCTAGGAATAAATCTAACTAGAGAAATAAGAGATCTTTACAAAGCGAACTACAAGGCCTTACTATAAGAAACTAACAGAGACTTATCTAAGTGGAGTAATCTACCCTGCTCATAGATAGGAAGACTCAACATTGTGAAAATGTCTATTTTACCCAAAGCAATCTACTTATATAAAGCAATCTCAATACGAATTCCAGCAAGAATTTTTAATGAGATGGAGAAACAAACCATCAACTCTGTTTGGAAAGAGAAGAAACCTCAGAAAAGTAAAGCACTACTGAAGAAGAGCATACTCGGAGGCCTCTTACTACCTGACTTTCGAACCTATTACACAGCCACGGTAGTCAAAACAGCCTAGCACTGGTGCAAAAAGAGACATATAGACCGATGGAACAGAGTTGAGACCCCAGAGATGCCACCATCCTCCTATGAACAGTTGATATTTGACAAAGGCCCCAAGATTTTAAACTGTGGTAAGAATGGTCTCTTTAACAAATGGTGTTGGTAAAGTCATATATCTATCTGCAAAAAACTGAAACAAGACCCGTATCTCATATCTTATACAAAAACCAACTCAAACTGGATAAAAGACCTAAATATCAAATCTAAAATGATAAAGCTTATCCAAGATGAAGTAGGATCAACAATAGAAATTTTAGTACACAATGTAGACAGACTTCAAAATCTGACAAAGCAAGCACATTCAACAGAAGAGAAAATAGATAAATAGATAAGAATCAAACACTTTTGTTCATCCAAAGTCTTCATCGAAAGAATTAAAAGACCACCTACAGAATGGGAAAAAATATTTAGCAACTATACATCAGACCAATGTCTGATCTCCATAATCTACAAGACATTACAAAATATCAACAAGAAAAGGATAAATAATCCAATTAAGTCATGGGCAAAGGAGATAGACAGACATTTCTCTAAAGAGGATATCCAGTCAGATGAAAGACACATGGAGAATTGCTCACAATCATTAGCTATAAAAGAAATTCAAATCAAAACTACTATGATATACTATCTTACCCCAACAAAGTTGGCCATGATCCAGAAACCACAAAACAACAAATGCTGGAGAGGCTGTGGAGAAATTGGAACTCTCCTACACTGCTGATGAGGTTGCAAAATGGTACAACCTCTTTGGAAAATAATCTGGCACTTCCTTAAAAAGCTAGAAATAGATACACCATTTGATCCTGGAATTCTACTGCTTGGAATTTATCCTTCAGGAATGAAGGTTGTCACACGAACAGACACATGTACACACAGCACAGTCCACAATAGATGGAATCAACTCTGATGACCATCAACAGATGAATGGCTAAACAAACTATGGAACATATACTCAATGGAACACTACACTATGGTAAAAAACAATGACAATTTTAGAAAACATTTGACAACATAGTCTCATTTGGAAGAGATCATGCTGAGTGAAATCAATCAGTGTCCAAAGAACAAATTTTGTATGAGACCCCTGTTATAAGGACTTAACAAGAGAATTATCCACAGAAGAAAATGACTGTGTTGACTCCATGAATGGGTGGGGGCTGAGGGTTTATCATATGTGAGATAATTGATAGATTTTAGAAGTTTTATTCTTTTACTGTAATTAATAAAAATATATATATTTTTAAAAGAAAGAAAAACAACAAAAATACATCTATGAATGACAGTATTTTAGCCAGTGGGATTTTTGGAAGAGTCACAAAATGTATTTAAGGAGCCACCATGAACTGGGAGAATGAATGTAGTTAGCTTTTTCAATTTCTAAACCTCAATGCTTCTATTCCATACGTATATAATGGCTGTTAAACTATGGCTTGCTTCTTTTTTCTGGTAAAGATCATACCCAAGGGCCATACTGCTAGAAACTGCATGTAATTTCAGTCTTGACTAGAATACAAAAATTTTGTGTATTTATTCCAAACAATACCTCTATAGCTTGGTCAACTTGAATTGTTTAGAGAATTTACAATAGTTCTTTATAGAGATCATTTAGAATTGTTTGAAAGATTTAATTTATGATTTGGTTTGGATGAACTCTTCCTTCTGTTTTCTCTTTCTGTGTTTATTCTTTGCTCAGTATTTAGTGTACACTAGTCACATGGTAGAGAAGCACAGAGAAATTAAGTTTGGTTCAGCATCATTGAGTGTAGGTACAAAATATGCCCTATGTGGTAGACAACCTCTGAAATAGTCCCCATGATTCCTGGCTTCTGGTATTCATGTCCTGGTGTAATCTTATTCCCTTCAGTGTAAACTAGATTCGTTAACCTCATTCTAATGAACTGAATGCCACAGATGTTATGGGATGTCGTTTCCAAGATTAATGTATAAAAAAACTAACCAAACATATAATAAAGATGCACTGGTAACTACTGGTGATTGGAATTCAAAAGTTGGAAACAAGGATTGGTAATTTGAAAATATAGCTTTGGTGATAGAAATGATGCTGGAGATTGCATGATAGAATTTTGCAAGATCAACTTCTTCATTGCAAATACCTTTTTTCATTGACACAAATGGAACCTATATACATGAACCTTGCCAGACAGAATACACAAAAATCAAATTGATTACATCTTTGGAAAGAGATGATGGGAAATCTCAATATCATCAGTAAGAACAAGACCAGTGCTAGCTGTGGAGCAGACTATCAAGTGCTAACATGCAAGTTCAAACTGAAACTGAGGAAGATTAAAACAAGTTCATGAGAACCGAAGTATGACTCTAAGTGTATCCCACCTGAGCTAGAGACCATCTCAGGAAAGGATTTGATGCCTTGAACAGTAATGAACAGAAACCAGACAAGTTGTAGAATGACATCAAAGACATCAACCATGAAGAAAATAAGAGGTCATTAACAAAACAGAAAAGAAAGAAAAGACCAAATTGGATGTCAGAAGAGACTTAGAAACATGTTCTTGAATGTCAAGTAGCTAAAGTGAAAGGAAGAAATTATGAGGTAAAAGAATTGAACAGAGTGTTTCAAAGGGCAACTTGAGAAGACAAAGTAAAAGGATTATAACGAGATGTGCAAAGAGCTGGAGATAGAAAACCAGAAGAGAAGAACATGCTCTGCATTTCTCAAGATAAAAGAACTGAAGAAACAATTTAAGCCTCAAATTACAGTAGTGAAGGATTCTACAGTGAAAATATTAAACAACTCAGGGAACATCAAAAGAAGATGGAAGGAATACCCAGAATCATTATGCCAAAAAGAATTGATCTACATACAACCGTTTCAAAAGGTAGCATATGATTAGGAATCAATGGTACTGAAGGAAGACGTTAAAGCTGAATTGAAAGCACTGGGGTAAAACAAGGCTCCAGGAAGTGATGGGATATACATTGAGCTGTTTCAACAAATTTGTGAGTACTGGAAGTGCTCACTCATTTATGGCAAGAAATTTGGAGGACAGCAACCTGGCCAACCGAGTGGAAGAGATTCCATATTTATGCCTATAACCAAGATGAGTCAACTGAATGCAGAAATTATTGACAGTATCATTAGTATCACATACAGGTGAAATTTTGCTAAAGATCATTCAAAACAACGACAGCCATACATTGAGAGGAAACTGCCAGAAATTCAAGCTGGATTCAGAAGAGGACATGGGACCAGGGATATTATTGCTGATGTCATGGGATCTTGGCTGAAAGCAGACAATACCAGAAAAATATTTACCTTTGTTTTATTGACTATACAATGGCATTGGACTGTGTGAATCCTAATAAATTATGGATAACATTACAGAGAATGGAATTCTAGAATACATAGTTGTGCTTGTGATTAATCTTTACACAGATCAAGAGGCAGTCATTCTAGCAGAACTAAGGGATACTGAATGGTTTAAAATCAGGAAAGATGTGCTTCAGGATTATATGCTTCAAACATACCATTTGAATCTGTATGCTGAGCAAATAAATAATCCAAGAAACTGGACTATGTGAAGAAGAACGAGATATCAGGATTGAAGGAAGACTCATTAACAGCCTGCATTATACAGATGACACAACCTCACTTTCTGGAAGTGAAGAGTATTTGAAATGCTTACTGATAAAGATCAAAGAGCACAGTCTTCAGTATAGATTGCACCTCATCCTCAAGAAAGCAAATATCCTCACAACTGGACCTGTAAGCAACATCATGATAAATGGAGAAAGGACTGAGGTTGTCAACGATTTCCTTTTACTTTGTTCCACAATCAACACACATAGAAGCCAAGCCAACCAAGCAGTCAAGAAATCAAAAGACACTTTGCACTGGGAAAATATGCTGCAAAAGACCCCTTTAAAGTGTTGAAAAGTAAAGATGTCATCTTGAAGACTACAATGCTCCTGACCCAAGCTGTGATATTTTCAATTTCATTATATACATGCAAAAATTAAACAATGAGTAAAGAAGACAGAGGAACTGATTCCTTTGAACTGTGGTGTTGGAGAATATGAATAATGAATGTTCCATGGACTGCTAAAAGAACAAACGGATCTGTTCTGGAAGAAGTACAGTAGAGTGCTCCTTAGAAGCAAAGATGGTGAGACTTGGGTCTTACATACTTTGGCCATATTGTCAGGATGGATTAATCCCTGAAGATGGACTGACCCAGTAGGTGCAACACTGGGTGTAAGCACAAAGACTATTGTGGTCATTGTACAGGACTGGACAGCGTTTCATTCAGTTGTGCACAGGGTCACTATGAGTCAGAACCAAAGCTACAGCACCTAATAACAATAATAACAAGACAGAAGTATCGGCTGAGTCAGTCTTGGATTCCTGGCATGCAGAAATTAGAATAAAATGATCATTAAGAAAGTGTTAAGGCAGTTTACTACTCAGTAATTGGTAGCATACAAGAGGTCTGACAATTAGGTCCACAAACTTGCCACCATGTGCTTACATTGGCAGCACTGTACAAATAACTCAGTAAGGTTTTAAACCTTGATATATCAGCATCCCACAGCTATGTTCATGTCAGTGTGTGGAGGTATCTTTCTGAGTGGCATTCATTATTGTTGATACATTTTTTTTGTGTGTGTGCCATTGCAAGAAATGTCAGAGCTTGAATTAGAGCAACTGACAAACATTAAGTTTCTTGTTAAGCTTGGCAAGAGTGGAAGTGAAACCAGGGACATGTTAGCCCAAACTTATGGGAATAATGCCATGAAGAAAATGGAAGTATACAAGTGAATTAAACATTCTCTGTGGGGAAAGAAGATGTCACTGGAGAAGAGAGTTTGGGGCAGCCAGTAATGAACAGAAGTGACAAAAACTTTCCAAAAATTCATCAAATTGTGTGTTTAAATAGTTAGCTGACTGTGAGAAGCATAGTGGACCAAGTAAACATTGATAGGAAAACAGGAGAGTCTTCACTGATAATCTTGGCATGAGAAAGGTGTGTGCAAAAATGCTCATGAAGGAGCTCACTGATGAACAAAAGCAAAGGAGAGTAGAAGTTTGCCAAGACCTTTCAGAGACGCGAGACAGTGTTTGGGGTACATATTATCACTGGTGGTGAAACATGGGTGTACCAGTACAACTCTGACACAAAGCATCCAAGTGCAAAATGGAAATCAGCCAATTCTGACATCAAGGGAAATATGACAACAGCTCTGATGGCTATTCCTGAAAAAGAGTTCCAAAATTGCTTTGAAGGATGGACTAGGTGGTGGTGTCAGTGCGTAACTTCCCAAGGAGCTTACCTCAAAGGTGACCATAGTGATATTCAGCAATGAGGTATGTAGCACTTTTTCTAGGATGAATTCATGAACTTGATTGTCAGACCTCGTATTTCATATGTAGGATAGGCAGTGTAAGCAAATATGTTCATTAAGATATGTCAGAGGCCTTTATAGGATAATGTAGGGGAAGCAAAAGAAGTCAGAACTGTTTAGAATGGGGTAAAGTCAAAATTCTTTTAAGGTCCAATTTTAAAGAAAAAGATTTTCTCCAAGAGAATAACTGGAATGAGAGGTAAATTATCCAAGAAAGGGTAGTCATGTGAGCAGATACTCAGAAACATAAAACAGTATGTCATTTAAAAACTGTAAGTGTTTCATCATGAGTCAAATTATTGGATGCTGTATAGTACATATGTCTGGAATTAGACGCTAAGAAACTTGAAATTTAGTATGTAGGTGACGCAGTTGTAAATTGCAGACACCTTATTCACATGGCTGGCACTCTTCTGACAACCCAACCTTTGAATCTTTTTCTTTACTGTGATTCAGGCAGCTGTTATGAATTAACCCATCAACACTGGAATGAGACGTATATGCTAATTTCCTTGGAAAAAATAAGCAAAAGAGCCTTGGATAATATCATCCACCTGAAATTATAGGCACACACACTTTTCAGGAAGTCACCTAACTTTGGAAGTTACTTCCTTAGGTTCCTCAGTTACTGGAAATCAGATATGTAAATCTAAATGAATGTGAGAAATTTGAAAGTGCTTCTTACTCATCTTTGTATATTCTGCAGGTGTTTTCAAAAGCAGTGATTAAATACTGCTTGTGTTGAATTGAATATCCATCCACTCTCTCTAGTTCATCATTTTCCTACTTTCCTTTCCTCTTTTCCCTGTTTCTCCACTTTTATTTCAGTCAGTCTGAGGAGCATAGACACAACCTTCTAAAAAAAAATAAATACCATCAAGTGGATTTTCACTCATAGCAACTGTCTAAAACAGGGTAGAACCATCCCATAGAATTTCTAAGAGCACCTGGTGGGCTTGAACTCCTGGCATTTCGGTTAGCATCTGCAGCACTTACCCAGTACACCACCATCTTTAAATCAAACCAAACCCAGTGCCATCAAGTCAATTCCAACTTATAGAGACCCAAAGGAGAGACAACTGCCACGTAGAGTTGCCAAAAAACAACTCGTGAATTTGCACTGCCAATCTTTTGGTTAGCGTATGTATCACTTACACCACCAGCGTTTCCCTACCATCTTTAGCCAGCCAGCCAAGTGCCATGTTTAGAGATGTGTAAAATCCACAGAAGAGCAGACTGAGAAATAGATGAGAAATAGACAGCAGTTAGCTGGTTTGGTAAATAAGAGCTCAAATATTTTTTTTTTTTTTTTTTAATACCAGTTATACTCAAAGGTAATGGATGTTGGTGGTATTTTAGACATCATAACTGAAAACAGAGGCAAAGTAGCTCTATTGAACATCCTCATAAAGTATCATATACACAGCACTTTATGTGAGTAACTAGCTTCTTTATATATACATTAAAAAAAAAATTAAGAAGACAGTGGACCTCAGCCACCAAAAGACAGGGTGAGACTTCTTGCTGCAGCATTTTTATCTGATTTGTAGTCAAGAGAATATCTTTTTAACCAAACCATTACACCTGGGCCGTAGAGAAAGGAGACAAGGGCATTATTATCACTGTATAACTACTTTTGGTCTGCCATTTTTATTTTCCTGTGAGGTTTTTTGAACGAAACACTCCAGAGTGTACAATACAGCTTACAGTGCCCTTGCAGTGTGTTCTGCAAGCCTGCAGCAACAGAATGATAGCACAGTATTTTTTATTTCCGTCTCATTTTTCTTTAAACCGATAAAAGTGCTAAGCCAACATTAAAAACTTACGGAGCTGTTAAGATGTATCATTTCCATTTTCCATTGCTATGATACAATTGTCAAAAAAAGTTTGTAAGTAAACAGTTAGATTTACTTTTCAAGCAAAGCTATTTAATGAATTAGATGGTTATGATAAGAGAAGGAATCTTGTCTTCTGGAACAATTTGTTCATATTGCTTTTTGATTATATGGATAATTGAAAAGAACTAGGATGTGCCAACAGTTTCTATCTAGCACTGTGCTACATTCTTTCTATATGCCAATGAAAACCACTACTGTCGAGTCAATTCCAAGTCATTATGACTCTATAGGTCACAGTAGAACTGCCCCCTAAAGTTTCCAAGGAGAGTCTGGCAGATTTGAATGGCCAACCTTTTGGTTAGCGGACATAGTACTTAAGCCACCACGCCACCGTGGTTCCCTCTCTATACACAGTAGATATTAATTTCATTATTGTACAGATGAGGAAACAAAACCTAGAAAATTGCAAGTAAGTTATCTAAAGTCATTCAGAAGCAGCATAGCAGATTTCAAATCCAGGTCTGTGTGATTCCAAAGCTTGTGTTCTTCTAGTGTAACTAGCTGCAACTACACGTGAGCTCACCATGACCCTGGTGGAAAGCAGAGTCAAGCTTTCTAACAGTGTTACTGCTGTGATTAAAGCCAGATAAATCACCCAGTTTTGACTCAATTGAGGTTGATGACTGAAAACCCTCGGCACTGCCAAGTGGTTAATAAGGTCCAGTTGTTTTGATCAGATGACTTTCTCAGCAATTAATCATTCTGATGAACCATAGAATTGATTAGACATGAAAATAGCCTTCTTTGGGGAAATGAAAACATACTTGAAAACAGCCTCTTAGTTTCCTTCCTGTAAGGAGAAGCCGTGATATGCTTTATCAGCCAGAAGGTGAAGGCAGACAGGATCCTCATTCCTCTCTTGTGATTCTTCACATCATGATTTTCTTAAACATTTTTCTCAAAGACAGTCCAAAGTACCTCTAAAATATCAGAAACCCTTGTTCCTGATCCTAAGACATAATTTGAAAACCAAATAGAAGGTTGTATTGTTTATCGTTCTGTGAAATTACAGTATTAGGAGAGGCATCATTTAAATTAGGAAGTGATGCATAGCTATAACCGGTTTCAATCTGCTACCTTTTCATGATTAAGGAATATTTCACCATGTTAAGGAATCCTGAGGAAATGCTGGTATATGTCTCAGGCTGTTCCTGTCCTGGGTGTATTTGACTGTATAACACACTGAGAGGCAATGCAAGGGAAATGGATATGATGTAGTTTGGAGGAATTCAGAATAAGGTCTAAGATATAATATTATCATATTTATCTTGGGCTGATTTATTATTCACTTAAAACTCCATGGATAAATGATCCTACTATGCTTGGAAAGTAGGCACTTTTAGCTAGAAATTAAAAGCTCAGGTTTTTGAATGAGACAAACTTGTGCAAAATTTATCACTATCATGGTGTGAGTTTAAGCAAAAGGCTTAACTGTCATAAATAAATAGCCCCACTTTCCCCTGTATATAAAATGAAGATTATTACCTCATAAAGTAACAACAAAGATTAAGATAGAGAATACACATAAAACACCAAGTGTATAATAAATGCTCAGTAAATAATAAGTAATAGTAGCTCTAAACTAAAGCTCTAGGCTGCACCCACTAGCTGGTCCTTGGGAGAAAGATGCAGCAGTCTGCTTCTGTAAAGATATACAGCCTTGAAAACCCTATTCTGTCATACAGGGTCGCTATGACTCAGAATCAACTCAAAGGCAATGAGTTTGGGTTTGGGTTTGAGTCACTTACTTGAGTGTTGAGGTTTTCCAAGTGGGCTAAATAATTTGCAAGGAAACTTTTACACTTCCTGTTATTCATCTAGTAATATAGCCCTGAGAATAAGGGGACACTTAATGAAACTGTCATCTTCTCTGGATTATGTCTCCCTGTTTTCTAACATTCTGTAAACCTGTTATTAACTACTATTGGTCTGGCTTGTAGGAGAGACACATGCCTATTCCTCTAAGAAACAACCTCCCTATACTCATCTTTTATAAACATGGTGAAATTATAAAAACATAGCACAATTTACTTGGATATTTTAAAAATTCTATTGAAAGTGATCCTTGGGTGGTAAATTTGTGCTATTTCATGAAAAAATCTTTCTCATACTTTCTACTTTTCAAACTAATGTAATTGTAAATGTTATTTTACATTCACTATACTTATAGCTCCACTTTAAAACATCAACAGTCACTTCTTTTTCAGATTTATGAAATCAGTCCTAGCATTACACATCCTATGTGTATTTCAAATGACAGTATGATTTTAATAAACTAACCAATGACTTATCCTCTAGAAATTAATGGTGGATGGATTTTGTTCCCGGATTTCAAGTGTCATCAACCTGATATTTAGTATAACTTATATACCACTGAGTTGCCTTTGAATTGTGGTGTTGGAAAAGAAGACTGAATGTACCATGGGCTGCCAAAAGAACTAATGGAACTCTTCTGGAAGAAGTACAACCAGAGTCCTCCTTGGAAGCAAAGATTGTGAGACTGAATCTTACATACTTCGGCCGCATTGTCAAGAGGGCTCAATCCCTGGAGAAGGACATCATGCTTCCTAAAGCAGAAGGTAGCAAGAGGAAGATCCTTAAGGAGATGGATTAACACAGTGATCACAACAGTGGGCTTAAGCATAACAATGATTATAGGCATGGCACAGGACTGGGCAGTGTTTGTTCTGTTGTTCATAGGGTTGCTATAAGTTGGAATAGACTTGATGACACCTAATGACATACACCACTGTGGGAGCCCTTAGATGGTGCAAGTGGTGAAATGCTTGGCTGCTAATGGACAGGTTGGCGCTTTGAACTTCCTAGACTTATGATGAAAGAAAGGCCTGGTACTCTGCATCTGAAGGGTCAGTAATGTAAATCCTGTGCAGCACAGCTCTACTCTGAGACACATGAAGTCACTGTGAGTTGGAGTCAGCACCACAACAACTGGTTTTATATGCCATTGTATTGGTGGCCTTCTGAGTTTAATAAAAAAAATTGTCAGTTCCCAGTGTCCAGTATTTTAAAACTAGGACCAGATAGTTTTGATTCCTGAAATAACACATCTTTTGAAAGATGTGTTATCTATAGCTAACTAGTTGGATATGTGACTATTTTATGTAATGAAATATTTATATATATATATTACATATTTTATCAGGTATTTTGTGTTCTAAATACAGTCATATAAATGTAGAAGATGTTTAGTTTGGGTGGGGAAGATGATTGTTTTTTTAGTTCTTATTGGTAGAATAAATTATTGCTGTTTTAGCGTGTGTATAATGTGTCATTTGACCTGTTAAAAGGCAAAACAAAAATTTGATTTTAAGTAGCTGAATTTCAGTGATACCGTTTACTGAATTTTAAATGTGTTCAACTTCAAAACAAATGACTCTATCTCCTCTAAAGCAAAGTAAATTATAGTTATAGATGAATTTAATCTTGAAATGAAAATACAGCTAAAGTGGATCTCAGAAAGCAGACTGAATAGGCACTTCAAAAAGAAAGTAATTTATCTGCATTTAACATTAACAAAACAAAACAAAAACTGTATTCAGGCTCTTAAGAAAATGGTCTTTGAATGAGTTCCCTTTTTGACTTCTTTGGACAGCCCTCATATTGTGAAAATATATTTAATGAGTATAGGTCATAGGCAGCTGGTGCACTGAGTATCAAGACATTACTCCTTAGAGAAGATAACTTAGTAGATGACATATTGTTATGAATCGTTAATCACAGTTTCTGTTTTGATTTGATTCCTCCCAGAAAAATGGACCCATTCTCCTCTAAATGGGCTCTGGTGGTACAGTAGTTAAGAGCTGGGCTGGTGACCTAAAGGTTACAGTTTGAATCCACCCCTTGGAAATCCTATGGGGCAGTTCTACTGCATCCTATAAGGTCATTATGAGTTTCAGTTGATTCAACAGCAACAGTTTTCATTTTTAGAATCATCCCCAAATGCCTAGAATGTTGGATATCACCCATATTAATGTAATCACATGTGAGAATATTCCAGATCACCATAAAAAGAAAAAGATCTGCAGCTAATGTACATCGTATGATGACAATAACATATATTCTAACACCAGGCTACCATGGCAAGTAACTTACACTCTCTACAACTCACTTTCCTCTTTTCTAAAAGGAGTATAATATGTTCTTTTGCTAAAACAAATAATAGAATATATATGTGAGAACTAAGTAAGTCAGAGTGTGTATGTTTGTTTATAATGTACAATATTTTTTTCCACTTAGAAAATTCTATGGAAGAATATTTTTTACATTATTGAGATACAGAATATAGAGAAAATTAAAGAAAAGGAACTGTGGAAGTAAAAGGAGTTGAAAATTTTTATGTTATTTTTATATTAATGCAAAACATCAGGTCACTCCTATGTGCTAGAAAATTTAATAATAAAATCCTTTGAAGAGTTTCTATACATGAAGCATTAAGCGTATTGTAATCTTAACCTTATCACAGCTCTATAATATAAAATTTCTCCGTATTTTGTAATGGAGAAATTAATTTATCCCAAAACAAAGAGTCGGTATGTAGTGGAAGGGTTTAAACTAAGGTCAGTTTAGTAGTAGGGCCTGACCACTTGAGCAGTTCACACACTGCCTCTTGTATGCTAATCTGTATAGGTAGAACTCACTGATAACAATACAGGTAAAGGTAATACCTGGTTTTAAAGAGTATAAAAGACAAATCAAGCCTTATTGGAATACTAGTGATAGCTGTGAACCAAAGATATAGTAATTAATTAGTTATTGTTTGGATGTACTTAAATGTCATGGACTTAAATCCCATAGGGCAGTTCTACTGCATCCTATAAGGTCATTATGAGTTTCAGTTGACTTAACAGCAACAGGTTTCATTTTTAGAATCATCCCCAAATGCCTAGAATGTTGGATATTACCCATATTAATGTAATCACATGTGAGAATATTCCAGATCACCATAAAAAGAAAAAGATCTGTAGCTAATGTACATAGGGCATTTTCATACATACACACACACACACACATGGTTTGCCAATTAAGTTCACAAACTCATCCTAGAAGAAGTGCTACATACTTCATTACTGAATATCAGTATGTTCACCTTCGAAGTAGTCCCCTTGGGAAGTTATGCGCCCATGCCAGTACCTAGTCCACCCTTCAAAGCAATTCTGGAATACTTTTTCTGGAGTGGCCATCAGAACTGTCATCATATTTCCTGTGATATCCTAAATGTCAATGTTTCCTTTATCTTCAGGTACAGAGAAAAGTCATTGGGGGCCAGATCAGGTGAGTAGGGAGGATATTCCAATACAATTATTTGTTTACTGGCTAAAAACTCCATTACAGACAGTGCTATGTGAACTGGTGCATTGCTGTGATCCAAGAGCCATGAGTTGTTGGCAAAAAATTCAGGTTGTTTTCCTCTAACTTTTTCACACAGCCTTTTCAGCACTTCCAAATAGTACACTTGGTTTAATTGGTACAAATTAATAATGAACAATCTCCCTGATATCAGAACAGTTGACAACATTGTTGTGACTCTTGATTTGGACTGATGGAACTGTTTGGTTGTGGAGAACTGGCTGATGTCCATTTAGCACTTGGATACTTTGTTTCAGGGTTGTATTGGTATACCCATGTTTCATCACCAGTGATAACATGGCCCCAAACATCGTCTTGCCTTCTCAAAAGGTCTTGGCAAACTTTGATTCTCCTTTGCTTTTGTTCATCAGTGAGCTCCTTCATGAGCATTTTTGCACACACCTTTCTCGTGCGAAGATTATCAAGACTGTCGTGTTTCCCTATCAATGTTTACTTGGTCTGTTATGCTTCTCACAGTCAGCTAATGATTTTGACACACAGTTTGATGAATTTTTGCAATGTTTTCATCAGTGCTGGCCTTCTGACTTTTGTTCATCAGTGATGCTTTCTCTCTGCTCAGAAAAACGTTTAATCCGTTAGTACACTGGCATTTTCTTCATGGCATTATCCCCCCAAACTTAGACTAACATGTCCCAGATTTCATTTCCACTCTTGCCAAGTTTAACAAGAAATTGAACGTTGATTCATTGCTCTGATTCAAACTCCAGCATTCTCTTGATGGCACACGAAACTGTGCAACAACAATAATGAGCCCCACTCAACAAGACACCACCACTCTTTGACATGAACACGGCTGTGAGTCACTGATATACCACTGATACACTTACTGAGTTGTTTGTACAGTGCTGCCGACCTAGGCTCATGGCGGTAAGTGAACGAACTTAATTGCAGACTGTGTGTGTGCATAAATTGTTTTAAAATTTACTATTTGAGTTACTTTCTTATATGAAAACTTACACTTTTTCATGTAACTTTCAATGTTCTCCCCATGCTGTGATAGCACACTCCTCCACCGCACTCCACTCCAGATTTCCTATGTCCACTCAAAAAGCTTCTGTTCCCTTCTTTCTTTTCACTTCATCTCTAGACAGGTGCCGGTTTAGTCTCCTGTATCTACTTAAGCCAAGAAGAACCCTCTTTACCGGTATCAGTTTATGTGTTTTAGATGAGCCCCACCTTTGTCTGAGGAGTTGGCTTCTGGAATGGTGTTAGTTTCTGAATTAACAGGAATTCCAGGGGTCATGTCTTCTGGGGATCTTTGAGTCTATTACACCATCAAATCTGCTCTTTTTACTAGAGTTTGAGTTTCTTGCTCTTAAGGAGGTACTCTTTGTTTAAATGTCAATTATACATTGCTGCGTAAAACACATCCCCAAAATTTCATGGTTAAAAATTAACCGCCATTAATTTAGTTACTAATTGTGTTTTTATCTTGATGGGCTTGATCGGATTTGTGCAGCCTGCTGATGTGCTGGCTGCAGGCAGAGTAGTGTCGGGTGCCCCTGCTCACATGCCTTCCCGTTGACTGACTGTTGGCTGCAGTGCCTTGGTTCTCATGCATTTGCCTCCTTCTCTTACTGGAGGCTAGCCTGGTCTTGTTTATATGGTGGCATCAATCCAAGAATGGAGGCTCAAAGGGCTCTTGAATCTAAGACTCAGGATTTGCACAATTTCACTTACTTTGACTTTTTTTAAGACACACTTACAAAGCCAAAGCAAATTACAAGGTAATTTTCAATAGAGGAAAGAGATTTTTTTGTCTTGATGAGTGGAGCTGAAAAATCCTGTGGCAAATTTTGCAGTCTACCATGGTTTATAGTTAAATACTTCCACAAAGTAAACTTCATTTCTCTGTAAATTAATGTCTGTCAAAGTAAAATGCAAGAGATGCAAATTCATGGCATCAGTCCATTTTTCCAACTTTGACTCTATTTACCAGATATCTAGGAAGGGGAAGCTCACTTTGGCCAAGATACTTTCATTTGTCCATTGAAACTGAATCTGGGAAATAGGTCAATCTATATACCTGCTTTTGAAATTAATCCTTGGAAGACAGGAAAATTTGAAACATAAAAACTAAGTATGTGTGAATAGCTATACCATGTTATTTTTCTGTACTACACTCTGCTAAGAAGCAAAATTTAGAAATTCTAAATGTGGGTCACTTTTGTTTCTGTTTATTTTTTCCTACTCTTTTTTTACCTAGGACCGCCATGAGTCTGATCTGACTTGACGGCACTTGGCTTGACTTTTTTACTTTGCCCTGGGGGGCAAGAAAACAGAAATAAGCACTTGCATCTTAGTCAAGTAAAATTATTCCTCCAAAATAGGTCATTTATGTTTATATTAAACATAAAGCATAAAACATGAAGTAGTGCCTAATTTAGTTTTCTTGAAATGTGACTGTTTTATAAATATATACAGTCATCACAAGATCCTCCTCCTCCTTAAGAATCACTGAGGAATTATAAACCATGTCACTACTCATCCTGGAAATTTTATTCTAAACAGAGTATCAACTAATTTAGTGACAGGTCACATCATAAATTGTATTAATTGACAAAGATGCATTTGTAATTCATTAAACATAGCTGAGAAGCCACAAATAGCTTTGACTGATAGGTTAGTTTCATAGATTAATTTCCTTTTCAAAAATTTAGACTGTTCACAATTAACTTCCATATCCCACCTCTAAATCATTTATTTTTCTTTTTTAACTAATTATCTTTGCTTTTTATTTAGTAGTTCAGTCAAGAGTGTCTTAGGATAACATGGAGTCTTTTTTGACATGCAAAGTCCTAGGGTGTTTTCTTAATATTGCAGGATATAATCCATTAGAGACTTAACTCAAAAAGAGGAAACTTCACAAAGATTTTATAGATTCACATACCTCTCCAAATTTTCTCTAAATTCTATGCTATTCTATAATCACAATAACCTTTACTCCATAGTGATTAGCACAGTTTGGGCATAAGGAAAGACATTTGGTGTTTGCTTTGATATATCTTAAATGCTTTGTCATCCAATGAAATATTCCAACCAGCAGCTATATCATTATCTACAAACATTCCAGAATCTTAGACATGTGCTTAATGTTTTTAATCTTTTCTCCATGATTCATATGTCCAAATATTAAGTAAAAAACAGTTTACATATCAAATGTGAAAACCTAGGCCCTTTTAATATTGACATAAAATTCTTGAGTACCCAAAAAGATATCCTAAAGCAGTTTTCCTTAAATATCACAATATAGGTTTATCTTACTTAATGCAAACGTTATAGGTTTGACATGGAAAAAAAAGAGGAAAGGACAAGGGTGAAAGTTTTCTAAATTTTACCAGTTTGCACTTACTTTCTTTGAATATGGTTCATATTTCCTTTTATAGGAAAGAATGATATTATAGTCCAATCCTGTGGCCCGTAGCACCCAAGTAATGCCAGCTCTGCCCTGACCATATCTGTGAATGTGTATTAATCCTCTTCCTCTGCCTTATTCTGTGTTCATCACAAACAGCTACATACATGTGCTAGGTGGGAAGCAACATGCAGAAAAAGGTATTTTACAATAAATGAAGCAAGTCTTGGGAAACTTAAATTGAAAACTGTGTAACTATGAAGGAATGTTCCTATATTAACTATAAAATGGTGTTGTTTATCAAGAAAAAAAAATCAACTACTGCTTCCTAAAATGGATCTTGTAATTAAGATTAAGTCTAACTGAGAAATTAGCCAATTTCAAAAAGGGAGAGTATTTCTAGAGTATTTATCCATTCTGGTTTGGGTTTGGATATTTGGGGGTTAGAATTTTATTTGGGCAACAAGGTTTCCTATATAGAATTATGTAAACTGTAAGGAATTGTACAAAAAGACTGATTCATATGCTGGTTCATTTGAGAACAAGACCCCTATAATTTTTGACTTGCGTATGCTATTGCCAAACATAAAAATATATCATTTGTTGTTGACAGTTTTCTTCATTATATTCAAATTTTTCTGTGATATAACTTTTTACACATATTTTTAAGTTGTTATATCTCACTTGTTATATACTGGCAACCAATTTAGTTATTGCTTTTTATAATCCATTGATTTCTAAGCCTATACTTATTAAAAATGTTTGTATATATACAAATATGTATGCAGTCCTTACTGCACAGTATTATTGTTAATATTATTGTAATACTACTTTATAGTATTGTCGTGTTAGTATTATTGTAATACTATTTTATAGTATTGCTGATAACATTGCATATTTAATTTACTTAGACTATAAATTTTAAACAGCTGACTAATTTTCTGAAAGTCTTTTTTTAATGCTGAATTTTGCTTATTGCTACATTAGCTAATTTCAGAACTATAAAATTAAGGTTTGATATTTTATTTTTCCTATGTGTCTTCACATCTGTTTCTTTTTCTCTTAATGGACATTGAAATGTGTTAGCTGATTTATGTACAGAGACAAGATGTTTTAATGATGATGTCCTATGTACAGATCCTACCTTTTCAACAATCTTAGGTGAAGGAAATAAAACTATGAATCTGTTTCTACATCTGGAAAATGGCAATGACAATCTAAATTACAAATGAGGATTGCTAATATTAAGTAATGCATGTAAAATGTCTATCACTTCATAAATAATGTGTTCCTCTGAGTTCTTAGCACATAAATTTGAGGCAAAGAAGAAGTCAAAATAAGGTTTTAAAAATAAGTGAAATCCAAGGATCAAGAAGTTTTTGTACCACTTTGTGATCATAGAAAAAGACAAAAACTCTCCTATCTATTTCTGTAAATTAACCTAACCTTGCTACCGAAACAACCTGAACTACACAAGTAACACAAACAAAGGTCAAACCACTGAGTTGATTCTGTCTTATAGCAAACCTATAGGACAGAGTAGAACTGCCCCATAGGGTTTCCAAGGAGCACTTTGTAAATTCAAACTGCCAACATTTTGGTTAGCAGCCAAACTCATAACCTCTACACCACCAGGGTTTCCAATAACACAAAGAAGACAGCAAAAAAAAAAGAGAGAGAGAGAACATTTTAATTCACCAATTTAGAAAGGAATGCTACATCTTAACCATGAGAGATTTACTCTAGAAATGTCTGAATTAACATTAGAAAATGACTTGTGTAATTCAACACATTTCTAGGGCAAAAGAGAAAAGTACATATGAATATTTTAATTTGTACTAAAAATACATTGGTGGAAATCAACAATATTCATTCTGTATTTAAAAAGAAATGAAATCAATATTAAAAATTAAGGAAATTATAACATTTCCTTTAACAATCAAAACTTCTTGCAGAATAAAATTTTTATCTTTATATTCAAGAGGCTGTTAGCTCTGTTTGCTTTTATTAAATATTCCTGTATGCTAAACACTGAATCTAAGTGCTTTTTTTCAAACCTCTCAAGTATGCTAGGAGAGAAAGTAGTTTTCTTCCTATTTAGCAGATGAGGAAAAAAAAAACAACTGAGTCTTTAAAAGTAAATTAAAATGTCTCATATTTATTGTTGTTTTGGGGTGCCATCAAGTCAGTTCTGAATCACAGTGATCCATATATACAATAAAATGAAACACTGCCCAGACCTGCACTATCCTCACAAGTGCTTCTTTGCTTTAGGGTATTTTTGCAGTTACCATGTCAATCCATCTCTGTGAGGCTTTCCGTCTGTTTTGCTTCCTACTTTACCTAGCATGATGGTCTTCTCCAAGGATTGTTCCCTCTTGATAAAGTGTCCAAAGTGTATGAGACAAAGTACTGCTATCCTTGCTTCTAAGGAGCATTTCAGCTCTACTTCTTCTAAGATAGATTTGTTGATACTTCTGAAACTCCGTGATATATTCAATATTCTTTATCAACACCACAATTCAAAGGACTCAGTTTTTCTTTAGTTTCCCTTATTCAGTGTCCAGATTTCACATGCGTGTAACCCCCAAAAAACCCAGTGCCATCGAGTCAGAGCTGACTCATGGTGACCCTAGAGGCCAGGGTAGAACTGCATGGCTTGGGTCAGGTGCACTTAGTTCTCAACTTATACTTTTGCTTTTTAACAATTTAAAGAAGTCTTTTGCAGAAGATTTGTCCAATGCATTGTGTCTTTTGATTTCTTGACTATGGCACTGATTATGGATAGCAGAGTTTGGAAAAAACTCTGGCTAGACCAAAACTACACATTTGGTTTGAGTTGGTTCTAATTCGTGGTGACCCCATGTGTTGCAGATTAGAACTGTGTTCTATAGGGTTTTGAAGGCTGTATGATCTTCTAAAGCAAATCATCAGGGCCTTTCTTCCAAGATGCTTCTGGGTGAGTTCGAACCACTAAGTCTTTTGTTTAGTAGTTGAGTAATTAAGCATTTGTGATACTCTGGCCTTCTGCCTGAAGCTGGGTCCTTCTTATTTTAGAATCCATTATATTAATCAGGCAGTGTTCAGTACCCAACACATCCGCAGGGTACCAGCAAACCAGAAGTACCAAATAAAATGTTGAAAGAATTTGTTTTTTCCTGGTTAGCAACAGTAGTCATCATCGGGGGAAGTAGAGTCTCAGACTTCTTTATGATTATGGCTTAGATACATTATAGTTGGAAACCCTGATGGTGTAGTGGTTAAGTGCTACGACTGTTAAACAAAAGGTCAACAGTTCAAAGCCACCAGACTTTCTCAGAAACTCTATGTGGAAAATTCTACTCTGTTATACAAGGTCACTATAAGTTGGAAGTGACTCAGTGGCAAGGGGTTTGGTTTGGTTTGGTTTTCATAATATAGCTTTAGTGCTTCAAGTCTAAGTGTCGTATTCTCACCTCTGTTGTCTTCCCCCATACACCTGATAGGTTAGCCAGTAGAGTTAGCTGAGAAAACTACTATAAATTTATTCATTTATTCATTCATAATCATCTATTCAGAATCTATCTTGTGCCACCTTTTGTTTGGAATGAAGGATACAGAGATGAATTCAGTTCAGCCTTTGCTCTCAAAAGTCTCATAGTTTAATGGTATTGAAAGGCATGTGTACAACATACAGTATGATATGTATCACACAGGAGGAAATGATAAACTGTATGAGGTGGGATTGGAAATTATTTTGAAGCAAATATTCTTGAAGGAGGTGACATTTGAACAGTTTTGAGAAATTAATAGGAATTTGTCATACAGAATGAAAGCACAGCTTGACATTTTTCAGGGAGCTGTTAAACCTGTTTTTGTATAATTAAGAGACTTTTTGTTAGTTATTGAATCATCCCCCTCAAGTGCTTGTGCAATATGTACATTTCTATCGTATCAGATTGGCTATACTTTAAGCCAATACTACATTTTAAATATAATTAAATATCACTGGAATAAAACATCGACTGGGTTTGTTTTTTTATTTGGTTGGCATAAAATGCAGGAAAATTGTGCTAAAGTTACTAGCTATTAATTTATTCTTTATTATACTTCAATATACATACATACATACATAAATAAAATTGCTGTTGAGTCAACTTCAACTCATAGCAGCCCTGTACAACAGAAAGGAAACTGTCTCATAGGGTTTCCAAGGAGCAGCTTGTGCATTCAAATTACCAGTCTTTTAGTTAGCAGCCATAGTGTTTCTCCACTGTATCACCAGGGCTTTTATATACTTCAATACAGCAACCACATTTAAAATAAAGTATGTCCTATGGCAATTAAATATTCAGTAATTATACAACAAACTAAATACACTTATATTTAATATACCTTGAATTGCCATCAATTGTATTTATTGAACTTAAAGTTTTGAAGAGATGTCAAAAGATAATGTGGCTAGTTTTCTTGATTTTAGGTGGATAAGAAAATTTTATAAATCAACTAGGAAATAGGCTGAGGAGCTTGAAGCGAAATCTCTCTCTTACCCTTTTATTCCTTCTATCCATTCTTCCATACTGCCTACTCCTAGCTCTCATAGTTGGTAGATTTAGGATTATAGTTTACATGAATATTGTATAAACATAATCCAACAATAAAAGCTGTAGAGGAAGTTCTTTAAAAAAATACTATAGCAATCTATCACTTTATGGTAATAAAGGATGATTTGATCAGCTACATACATAATGGATACTGTCTGTAACAGTAGAGGGCTTCCTGTTACAAAATAGGTGTCATTAGACTGCTATATTCAGAAAGGCTAAGTGAGCGAGGGGTGAGTCTACATCAAGTAGTGGTAAAATGTATTCCATGGACCACTGTGTCAGAATCTTCTGAGCAGTTGTTTGTCCTACCCTGGACCCACTTAATAACTTCCTAGAATGGAAGTTAGAAATCTGAATATGTAACCACTGACATAGACTTTTCCTTTTATAGTTTGGAGTAGGTGATACAGAGTGACCATATCATGTGTACACTTTATGGTTCTATGCATCTATAGGATGTCTTCCTACTGGCCTCTTACAAGAGGGGAGTGGAGAGTGTGGAGAAGAGGGGACAGGAGATTGTTAAGAGGATATGACATGTATAGAACAGAAAGGAGGACTGTGCTGTCACCAGGCAAGGAGAGCAGTAGGAGCTGCACAGTGGTGGGCATGCAAATTTAACTGGATTGTACACTTTCACTAAATCACAATAAATAAATAAAATATAAATAAAAGAAAGTTTACTTCAATTTACTGTTTGCCAACTATATGTGAATGTTTCCAAGTTCTGGGTATGTACCGTGTCATTTGGTGATATCTCCATCAGTTCAGCTGGAAGCTTTTTCTCCATATGCTCGTTTTTGTGCTCAGCGCTATGTTGGAGAATCTTGCCCAATCATGCCTATGTTTATCCCTTTCAAGTATGTTCAGTCTTACCTTACGTTTCTTACTACTTCCCTCTTCCCTCTATATGAAATTTCTCATTCTACATTTTGTTTGAAGGCACTGAGCAATTTATTATACATGTAAATAATCATGGAGTGGTGGTAATGGGATGATATTTTTCAAGCACCTTCTGTGCTTCCTCCTTCCAGCCCTACTCAGAAAATAAACTGGTCCACAGCTAGTTAACTACGTACTCCTGTGTTATGGATTGAATTTTGTCCCCAGTAATTTCTGTTGTAAAACCTAACCCGTGTAACTGTGGTTATAATCCCACCAGGGAATACACAGAAACCCTAGTGGCATGGTGGGTTAAGTGCTACATCTGCTAACCAAAAGGTTGGCAGTTCAAATCTGCCAGGTGATCCTTGGGAAAGTTCTCCTTGGGAAAGTTCTGCTCTGACCTCTAGGGTCGCTATGAGTCAGACTTGACTTGATGGCAGTGGGTAGGGAATACATTTTCTATGTCATATTATTAATGAGGTGAATTAGTGTATATTTTAAGTCAATCTTTTTTGAGATATTAAAAAAAAGAACAGATAAGGCAAACTTATCCTCAAATTCCTCAGAATATCACTCTAGCTCATGGATTTTACTATCCCCTTTATAAATTAGTCTCCTACTAAGGAAAGAAAAAAGTGAGTTGAAGATGGGGAAAGAAAATGCATGTAAAATAATAATTCTGGAAATTTCTGCGTATTAGACCAGCCTGCAAGCTTCAGATGTTGAATTTGTGTGTTTGAGTTTAAAACTTAGAATAGCAGCTGTGTTTTACCAAACCTCGGAATGACTGGCTCAGATATTGGTTCACTGGCATCAGTAAGTAAACGAATGCCAAGTATTCAGAGTGTCAAAGAGGAGTACGTGTAACATCTCTGTGAGCTACGTGGTCATGATTGATTCCTAGAAGAACATATAATTTGATATTTTGTCTTTTAAAATTTCCTTGTGAGTGATGAAATCTAAAGAAAGGCAGAGGTATGGGAACATTATATCAAAGGATTTGATTTTTGCAATATCATTCTTGTCATCATTGAAATGGGATAGTATACATTTTATGTATTTTTTATTCTCCTTCTCTGTCTTACCCTCTTTTGTTGTTGGGATGAATAATGAAAAGGTAGAATTGATTCTTCACCAATTATGTAATTGTATGAATACTTCTTTGATATTCCACCAACTGATACTGTTTATTGCCTGCACTTTTAAAAATCACTTATAGTGTTCTGTTAAGTAATTTCTCTTTTCTTGTCAGTAACTTACTTCTTAATTCTAAGTGTATACTTGGGTCTGTGAAATTCATTTTTCTAGGTCAACTCCAGATTCCAACTCTCTATACCATTATGTGGTAATGTTGCACTAGGATTATCTTGCTATGCTTTCATCTCTGTCTGTAATACTGGAAAATCCTTTCGACCAAGTTGAGGTCTTATTGATCTCTACATAACTAAAGTCTAGGTTTTTGTTTGCTTTCATGATGTCATCTTTTAAGGAATGGGACTCATCTCCACAGAACCACAATGATTTCTGATACAGCTTGATTTAACCTACCCCTCACTGTGAGTCAGCATCAGCTTGATAGTACTTAGTTGAGTGTTTCGGGCTTGGCATGCATTCCATGCCCTTGAAAACCACAATCTGCCTTGCCAGAGTCCTTCCCAAATTAACCATCTTCCCAACTGGCTCCTTTTATAAATTTCACATCAGCATGTAACGGAAGAGTGTTTTTATCTGAACGCCTTACTAGATTGCAAAAAAGAGTTCCAACAGCAGTTATTTCTTCTCTACTAGGCCAGAGTTACAGTTACAACTAATATACTTTAGAACTGGATGCTTGTAGTAAATTGTATACTTATAAAGTATTGTGAGGGTATGTGGATACACATGTGTCTCTATATTTCTTTATTAGAACAACAAACTAGGTACATACATATAATTCTTAGTTTCTGTAGGTATAGCAAGAACATGCATGTATTAAATTATAAAGAATTTAAACTATACTGAAAGCCTTTATCTAACATTCACAGCTTAAATATGGCCTAATAAAAACAATCTCTTAGACTGTGCAGCCCTCTGGACAAAACCACTCCACTGCTCATTGTTTTTCAGACAGATTCTGACCTTTTCTAAGATACTCACAGTGAACAGATAGCCTATCAAATTTTTTTCTTGTTAGGCATTTTGAGGGTCTCTCTAATGTGAGAGATTGAAGTTGAGTACATTGGGAGAGAAAGCAGACGCTCATTGTAATTCATCTGGAATACTTTGTAATCTTGAGTTTCCCTATCTCTCTCTAAAAATAATTAATGTTACACAAAAGGTAATATCTCCTTGAAGCAAATTTAATTTAAAAATCTATTTTACGTGATAGCGAGGTGATGACACACTTTAGTAAATGGTAAATGTTCAAAATATTCTGAAAAACAGAATTTGTGGGTACGTGGTGCAGGGTGTTCTAAATTCAAGAGCAACTATGCTGGAGAGGAAACCATAGCAATTCTGTTACTTTTCAAAAATCCAGTTGATTATAATGATAACTCTTCTCTGAACTCATTACTCTAACATCTTTCATTAAAGCAGATAATGTTGAGATGTATTTATTTAACCAAAAAATATTTAATTTTTTGAAAATGCTTTGTTTCCCTAGCTTTGCTTGTGTGGACATACAAGCCAGATTGTTTATATTGTCCTCTTTATATTGTTTATATTATATACATGTCACATGTGAGAGTGATGTGATGAGCATTTTGTCTACGATTTTGACAAAATCATCAGATGGCATGCAACTTTATATATAAAATCACTTTTTCTGATTAAATGAAAAGTGTAGGATTAGTGGAACTTACTTTGTGTAATCTTCAGTTTAATTGGAAACTGTGGTGGCATAATGGTTAACAGCTGTGTCTTTTAACCTAGAGATCAGCAGTTTGAATCCACCAGGTGATTCTTGGAAATCCTGTGTGGCAGTTCTTCTCTGTTCTAAAAGGTTCCTCTGAATAATAATGGACTCAATAGCAAGAGATTTATTGGGAGGGGTTGTTAATCAGCTATAGTCTATAGAAATTAAAACATGAGTACTATTTTAAAGTATGGTTGTTCTTTTTCATTGCAGTTGAATTATAATTACATTTCATGTGAGTATACCAAAAGAGGGAAATCCTGGTGGCATAGTGGTTAAGTACTAACCAAAAGGTTGGCAGTTCAAATCTACCACGTACTCCTTGGAAACTCTATGGGGCAGTTCTACTCTGTCCTATAGGGGTGCTATGAGTCTTAATCATCTTGATGGCAATGAGTTTGGATTGTATACCAAGAGAGATAAGAAAATTGGTCATACATTTGTTTAACAATTATTTTTAGCAGCTACAATTGTCAGGCACTGTAAAGTAATGTCTACAGCAAACATGGTACCCAACCCACTGCCATCTAATTAATTCCAACTCATAGAGACCCTATAGGGCTGAGTAAAACTGACTTGTAGAGTTTACAAAGATTTCTACAAAGGACTAGATGGACAAACAAATAATAAACACCGATTAAGGGTATATTATATAAAATGATAATGAATACAGCAGGACCACCTTTAACTAAGGTTGTGAGAGTATTTGAGGAGATGCTGTTGAGGCTGGTACTTGAAGAATGATCAGCCAGAGGAATATTTCAGGAAGGATAGCATGGTTAGATTCTCAACTGGAAAAGAGCTTGGAAGAGTGCTAATGTGATAGGAGTCATGTGATCTCCAGTAAGAACATCATGAGCTACAGACTGGCAGGACCATTTCAGTCAGGGTCTTACAAGAACTAGAGTAAACAGTTTGGGATTTAATAAATTTTATGTATTCATTCACTAATTTATTGGTGAAAATATGCACAGCAAAACATATACCAACTTGATAGTTTCCTACATGTAAAATTCAGCTAAATTAATTGTTCTTCCAATTGTACAACCATTTTTGTTATTCTTTTCCAGATTGTTCCAACACTATTAAGACAAACTCATTGCCCCCTAAGCTTCTCATTTAACCTTTTGATTAGCTGTAGTCAGTTAGATTTCTTAAGAGTTTGGGATTTATTGTCAATGTGGTAGGATGTCATTGACTGTTTTGGGAGTGGTGTCATCCAAATTTCCTTTTAAATATACCACTTTGGCTGCTGTCTTCAGAATAGATTATGATACATCAAAAGTAGAAGTAGACAGGTTCAAGAAGAGACTGAGAGGAAAACTTGATATCCAGGATTTACTGAAATAGTCTTTCATACATTCCATTATACTGTGGAAGAAAATCTCTTTTAATTAAAAACAGAAGGAAGTACATGTAGTCGATTTTTTTCTAAGTATATTTTAAAGAGTTTGCTCTTACGAGGAATTTCATTGCATATCCTTTTAGGTTTTCAGTGTCTGCTGTCTGTCTTCCTCTCTTATTATATGTATTGATGTGCTGACTTTCTGTAAAAATGCAATGAGCAAAATCCCATGCCATTCATTCATTTTCTACAATATCATTTTTAATGTATAGACTATTACTGTATAGAAATAATATTCATTTATTTAAATAGTCCCTTATTTTTGAACTCTTGAATTGTTTCCAGTGTTCTACTATAACTTTTTTCTACTGAAAAATTTTAATATATATTCTTAATGCTAAATAAATTAATACAAGCATCTATTATTCTGTGGAAAAAGATACAGTATTACTAGTGACATTCAGTTGAGAGGAAGTTATAGACCATGAGCTTGGTTCACTCATTAATAACTGACTTATTGCCACCCTAGACATGCCCTCCTTCCACACTCATCAGAAGATCATCTAAACCAGGGAATCTAACTAGTTCATTCTGGTTCCACCTCCTGCTGAGAATTTGAATTTCTACCCCCAAATACTGAATCATAATCCACAGTTTATGAATAATGAGTTTTGAGAATCACTGCTCTACTAGTGGCACTCGGAATTGGTCCCAAACCAACAGCATTAGTATCTCCTGGGAACTAGTTAGAAATGATATTCTCTGCAGGGCTTTCAAATGAAATGAACTGATTCGAAGCACTGATTTGAACTTATGTCTCAGCAGGCTAACAGGAGACTGCATGACAGAGACCTCTAGAGTTTTCAAGCAAAGAGCTGGAACTGCAAATATTAAATCCGCAATTGCTAAGACACACTTTTTTTCCAATTTCCTTATAAAGTTATTCAAGGTTTATAGAAACTATTACTAAACATTAACCCGTTAATCAGTATCTTCTTAATGCAGTAGATTTTAAAGACAAGTAACCATGTCATGGAAACACTGGTGTCGTAATGGTTATGTCCTACAGCTGCTAACAAAAAGGTCAGTAGTTCAAATCTACTAGGCGCTCCTTGGAAACTCTGTAGGGCAATTCTAGTTTGTCCTATAGTCACTATGAGTGGGAATAGACTTGACAGCAGCGGATTTTTTTTTTTAACCATATCATAACTGTGTTGAAAAAATTTTTCATTTAGCCATCTCTCCATCCATCCACCACTCTATCATCAAGGGTGGGATCACAATAAATAGGTGTGAACCAGACAGTTGCAAAGTCATTGGAAAAAAATGAAATTTGAAAAAATCTGGAAGCTTCCCCTGCAAAAAAAAAAAAAAAAATCAAAAAAACATAGTGTTAAAAGGCTTCTTATTTTCATATTGATAGATGGAAGGCTGAAGTTGGAAAATCTGGGAGATAAACCTGAGAACAGTCCCTATCATTTGTCAAAAAATATTTTATAAAAAAAATGACTGCTTCTTTGCTTATGTGTATCTTTGAATCAGTGCTAATGTGTTTCTGGAGGGAGGTGGCTTTGCTATTCACTTGACTAAGAAATACTTTTTATATAGGAATTAAAGAACAATTAATAATTTAATAATTATTACATTAGTATTAAGTTTTTTGCATTTTGTAAAGCCTCTTTTCAGAGCACTTAGTGGAAAAATCTTTAATTCAGATGAAGCTTACAATTGAATAGCAATTTATAAAACAGGCATAAGCTTAGACTGTACTTGAAAGGACAGATTGAGCTTCACCTACATCCCGAATGCCACCCCAAATTTAACCTCCTCCCAGCACCTAGCTCCCAGCCCTGGAAGCCATCGCCTGAACTGTTAGGCATAGTAGAGCTCTGTGACTACCTGAGCAAGGTAGATGCACTAGTTGAGGCATGCTTCCATTGTATTTTCTCAAGAAAAGGAAATTAAGCCAAGAAAGAGCAATGATTTCTCTATTCACTGAACTACTGAGAGACAGAGAATGGGGAGGGGGGTGTCTTTTATTCCTAATAGCTCTCTTTTCAGTACTCTTTATCTATTTTTACATGTGGTTATAGATCTTATTTTATGGAAAGAAGTTAGTAGAGTATATGCATAAAGACCTAGTTGTAAAAAATTCACGAAGTTGATTCTCCAACTATAAAGTGAAGAAAGACTTATGTAATAGGTAAACCTTAATATATTTTAAATTACATCATTTGAGAAAAATGAAAAAAATTTAACATTTACTGTCAATATAGTAAATGGCTAAATGAAAGTTCAAATTTTCTTTTTTTTTTATTATGATTGAGTGAAACTGTGCAATGCCATAGACATTTGCATGTCTGCCTGTGTACAGCTCCTACCACTCTCCCCACCTGGTGACAGCACACGCCTCCTCTCCATTCTGTACATGTCATATCCTCCGAACAATCTCCTATCTCCCCCTCTCCACCCTGCCCCCACCTCCATTAAGAGGTCAGCAGGATGACCTCCAACGAATGCATAGAACCACAAAATGCACACGTGATATGGTCACTCTGTTTTGCGAAGTCTCAACCATTCCTGTCTGAAGTGTTGACCTCCCTTATGATTTATAGACAGGGGCAGGACCAGGGCAAGGAACTATGCTCCCAGGGGAACACTGAGCCCCCTTGACCATCAGTTGCAGTATTTTAGTGGAGATCTCAGAGTGCATGTCTTTTTATTCTCATGTTGCCAGTGAGACTCAACTTTGTGTGCTCCATCATGGCTATGACTGATGGTGGCTGGACACCATCAGGTTCTTCCAGGTACATGTCGATGTAGTCACCCACTCATGTGGGTCTCTCTGTCTTCTGGGTTCTCTTTCCCCCATGTAGTTTTGGATCTTGGCAAACATCTGTTCCTGCTGAGTTGGGACCATTTGGTGTACCTTAGATGGCAGCTTAGCAGCTTTTAAGCCCAGATGCCACTCACTAATGTGAGGAGCAGAATACTCTCTTAGCAAAACACTAGCTATGCCAATTGGCCTCGATGTCCCCAAAGAGCGTGGTCCCCAGCCCAGTGCCCCAGCTACTCTGTTCTTGCAATATTGGGTTAAAATGGGAGGAGTAATCATGCTATGTTGAAGTCCAGTTAAAATTGATCTTCTTTCTAATATGTGCTGTCACTGATTTCACCCAACCAAATTTCTATCAACTATCTAATCTACACTGCACCTTCACCCTCCCTCCCTCCCCAGCCTTGCAGCCATCAGAGTCTTTTCTTCTATGCATGAGCCTGTTTTTAAGTTCTTATAGTAGAGGTCTCATACAATATTTGTCCTTTTGTCACTGACTTTCACTCAACATAATGTTCTTCTTTATGGGTTGATTTTTCACCTTTTTCAGTATTGGTTTTGTGGTTGTTGAGACTCCTGTATTACGTTTCTTGATTTGATATGTTGCATCTTTATTGTGCTTTGCAGCTGCCCCTGTGATCTCCCTTAATAATCTATATTGAAACCTAGTTTTAACTACTACAAGTGTTATTAACTTCCTCTTCATCTGGAAGGACTCTAATGACTGTAGTACATATGATGACATCATAGTTTCCATGATATGGTCACTGCATCACTTCTTTTAATATTATATCTTTGATTGAGTTTGGAGCCTTCCCTAACTGAGTAGGTTTCTGGGTGATGTGTCCTGTATTGCCTCCTAAAATATAAAGCTAGTGGTTTTGTTTTTCTAAGCCAAGAGTTTCTTTCAGTATTTCTTATAGCTTTGGTTTGGTTTTTACAAAGTCTCTGAATTTCTGTTTATCTGCAAATGTCTTAATTTCATCTTCATACTTGAAAGATAGTTTTGCAGGATATATAATTCTTGTTTGGAAGTTCTCCTTCAAAGCTTTGAATGTGTCATCCCATTGCCTCTGTGCCAGCATCATTTCTGCTGAGAAAACTGACAAAAACCTACAGGGTTTCCCTCTGAATGTTAGCTTTGCTTTGAGTATTGCTGCCTTTAAGAGTTTTTGCTTCTGTTTCATTTCATTAAGCTCAATTATAATATGTATTGGAGTCTTTCTTTTGGAGTCTGTGTTGAGTGGTGTTTGATAATGTGTCTTGGATATCTATATTCTCCTCTGTCATAATTTCTGGGAAGTTTTCTGTCAGCAACTCAGCAGCAATACTCTCTGTGTTCTCAGGTGTCCCGCCCTGTTCTGGAACTCCAGTTAACCATAAATTGTTTCTCTTAATAAAGTCCCACATGCTTTTTAATGCTTCTTCATTTTTCTTGTTTCTTTTTACTGATTACTCCTCCTAGATGCTAGAGTCAGTAGCACTGTCTTCCAAGTCAGAAAGTCTATTTTCCGTTTGTTCCATTCTGTTTTCTTGGCTTTGAATTGAATTTTCTACTCTTCAATTTTGTTATTGATCTGTTGCATTTCAGATAAGTGGTGTTCCATCAGATCAAACAGCTTGCTTAATTTTTCATTTTGCTCTGCTGCATTTTGTATAAGGTCTAGGAGAGCTCTCTATATAATCCTTTCATACTCACCCTCGAATAGTTTCAGAAAGGCTTCTTCATCTGTGAAGTTCTTTGGTTCTTTCTTTTGTGGGCCGTCTGAAGCCATAGGTGAATTCTTAATGTTTTTGTCCAAAGTTTGTTGCTTTATGGGCATCTAAAGGTTGTTTTGTTTCTCCCTTGTTACTTTAATGGGATTTAAAGCTCAGTCTGAAAAGGAAGTTGATCACCGGACACTTTTATGTACTCCAGTGATTGGGCTCAGTGGAATCTCTGGGGTGTCAGACTCCACATCCTGATTGACAAAGACATAGCCATAGTTATAAAGTCACTAGGGAGCTGTCAGCTGACCCTTTAATGTGAGTCAGTAAAGGCTGGAAGAGATGCCATCAGGATACACCACAGTTATTTCTATAGGCGGTCTTACACTGAAAGGTAAAAGGTATTTGACAGCTTCCAAAAATGGTCAGGCTTTCAGGCATGCAAGCCCCTCTTCCAAGCTGCGAAAGTAAGCACCTCTATGTCCAACCCCAGATGCTGTAAACTAGTTCAAAATACAGAAATGCTACTGCCCTGCTGTCATCAGCCTCTGGGCCACCCCATAACACCACACTGTGCAAAAGACTGCTTTTCTACTGGAAAAATGCTCTCTGGGCAAGCACTACCTCTCAGCCTAGGAATTAGGTCCAACTGAGGCCTCTGTATGAGTAACTCTACCTCATAGTCAATCAAGATGGCATCCTGCACAAGCTTTCCCATCTGCCTTGGAATAGGCTACTTAACAGCAGAAGAGAGAAGGCAAAAGCACTGAGGTGCACAGATTCCAAGGCCAGGCTCTCAAAACGTAGCAACTCGACTCCCCGATCCCATCGGTGGTACATCCAGGCCCTGCTACCAGTCAAGCCCGAGCCCCACCCACTGACCAAGACAGAGGACAAAAGTTAAAATGGAGAGTTGCTTTCAGTTTGCAAGAGCTGGCACTCAACAAGGGCTGGGGAGTGGCGAAAGAGAAGAAGTTTACAGCTCAGTGGTATATAGTCCAAATAGACAGCCTATGCCATGTCCTAGGGCTCACTAGATGCCCAGAAGGCTCTGTTTAATTATCAGTTCAGGCCTTGGTTTCCAGAGGGATATAGGGAGACATGTATTTAGTCTGGCATCTTGATTCCACCCCCCAGTTCAAAATTTCTAGTGTATATTTTGTAATTTATGACTTCCTATTTTCTCCATCACTCCTTCATTTGTGGCATACATTCTGCAAAGGAGAAAACCCTTTTGCTACTCTGGGTCCTTAATTTTTAAATAAAACAAACAAAAAAATACATGTAGTACACTGAATTCATTTTGATTGGAAATTGACTGGACTTTAAATAACTAATCTTGCATGTTCCTATATGCTATAGTTGGATTTTGTATTAAATTTTTAGAATGCTGTCCACTAGCACCTGGTTTATAATGATTTATTGTTGCATTTAAAAGACAAAAAGAGTATTCCCAGAAATGAGCAGCTTAGACTGAGGACATGTTTTTGTAGCTAACAGCCTTCAGAGGTTTGTGTCTGGGAACTCTTACTTCGCAAGATCTCAAATCTCAGCCACTTTCGGTAGTCATACATGTTGACATTGAAGGAAGATGAATTTGTAAGGGAACCAAATCTTTACTCATCAGCAAACTGCAGTGAAGCTATGCACTTTTACCTCTGAAAAAGCTAATATTGTTGCCCAGCAATTGACCTCTCAGTTTCTATCAAAGACAAATAATCAGAATCTCAAGATATTAGACCAAATTGTCAGAGCTTATATTGCAATAGAAAGCAGGCAAGACTTGCATCATGCATTTGTCCCCTATTGCATTTGTTGTTTTAAGTTCTTAAACTACAGTTTCTAATAGAAAACAAACTTACTATTGTTGGTGTTCATCTCCAAAATAATGAGCCACTGGCATTTAGGAAACTGTAGACTCACATTCTCATTAGTGCCAGGGCTTAAGTCTCAGGAGCTCTCCTGGGACTCTTGGCTCTAGAACTTGTTTTTGTTGTTTTGTTGTATGTTTGCTTTCTTAGGTGAGCAAAAATTCTAAATAGGCTTTCAGCTGGTAAGGGGGAACAGTCTCATCTTTATGCCTCTGCAGTTTTGATAATGACTCTCAGCACTTCTATTTTAGTAAGAGAAGTGTCTTGTTACTTCTCTGCAGAAGGGCCCAGTAAAACAAACAACTGTTCAGCACTGTTTTGTGTGAATTCTAGTTTCCCTGCTTAGTAATTTATTCATATACAAATTATAAAATAAAATGGTACATAAATTTTTAAGAAGGCTACATCAAATCTTAACCTCTTTTGCATTATCCTTTCTTCCTTCTTTCCTTTCCCAAACTTCCTTTGTTCCCTACCCTCTTAGAAGCTTCCTATTCTTTTCCTAATAGAGTGTCTCCCTCCTTCTCTCCCTCTCTTTCTTCTCTCTTTCTCCCCTGCCCTCCCATACCCTTTCCATTTCCTTGAGTCTCACTTGTGTCATTGGTAGAATGAGAATGTTGTGCTAAATGAAGTCTGAGTTCCCTTTTACTCTGGCATACTGTGAGTATGACTTTAGTGGTCAATTCAGAGGAAGGCTCACAACAATAAATACTGGCATGCTATTGTTCACTGAATACTAGACATTATGATCTTGAGTGCTCTGCTACCTATAGAGTGGCTTTGAAGCATAATGTAAACATACACGTCTGTTAAGTCAGTTTTGTATTAAGAGAGAAGTATATCGTACAGTGGTTAAGCAGTGGGCTGCCAACCAAAAGGGGAAGGTTTGAACACGCTAGTGGCTCCATAGAAAAAAGATACAGTTGTCTGCTTCTGTAAAGATTTAAAGCCTTGGAAATTCTATGGGACAGTTCTGTTGTGTTCTATAGGGTCACTACTGATCAGAAGCAACTCAGTGGAATGGGTTTTGTAATAAGAACAGAAATTTTATTTGAATTCTGGGTTTTGAATCTTCTTAATATTTGAGTTATTAATATCAGAATCTCACCTGGAAAATATATTAAACCGTCTATGACTTTTTAAAACATCCACCCCAGATTCAATAAAAGTGACTCACATATACCAATATCACATCAAAGTTCATGATGAGTTATTATAAAACTACACAAATATGTATGTTATCATATGTGGGGGTGTGACTGATTTCTTCTTCCAGAAAGGAAAACTGAGGTAGGTGTTAAAATTATGTCAGCTTGTCTACCTTGGCCCCTAGGGTCGCCATGAGTTGGATCCAACTCGACGGCATTTGGCTGGCTTGGCTGTCTTTCTGAAAGATGGGATGCCTAAACTCTATGTGAAGGTGTCATTTGAATGAGAATTTGGACAGGTAACTTATCTCATAGCAGCAGCCCAGAAAGTAATTACCATCAGTAACTGGGCACACAATGTAAGCTTTCCCACTTGTTCTCAATAAATTTTAATTTGGAACATGTGAGCTATAATTTCTGGGAAAATGTCTACATGGAAATAATTGTGTTGACAGATGTCCAGTAGGAGTTAAGCTTATGAGGGCAGTTGGAAAAGGGTGATTATTCAAAATCTAAGCTTTGTTCCTAAGGTCTTTAAGGTGATAGAACAAATACAGGGTCAAAGAAGATCAATTTTTTTTCCCCCCAAAGAATGTTTCTAGGATCTTTCTAAAGAAATACTAGAAATTCAGATACCACTCATGAGTCAGATTTTCTAAATTCTTCATCCTTTTATGAATCTGAAAGCATTTATAATGACTACAGACTATGGACAGAAAGATCATATTCTATTTTGAGTGACTTTGAGAAATTTGGGTAAGCATACATGGCCCTGAGTTCCTTGCATGTAAGTGAAAGAATGACTCTCTGCAGGCCTGCCTTTCCAGTTCCATCAGCCCATGTTCTAAATAACAGCAATAAACAATCAAAAAAAAAAAAAAAAAAAAGAAAGAAAGAAAACAGCTGCCATAGAGTTTATTCTGATTGGTGGTACCCCTGTGTGTGCAGACGGGGTTTTCAAGGCTGTGTCTTCTAAGAAGCAGATAGTCAGGCCTTTCTTGGAATACACCTCTGGGTGGGTTTGAACTGTAAACTTTTCAGTGAGTAGCCCATTACTTAACAGATTTTACCCAGGGATTTCATAATAATTATAATACTCTAGATACTTTGAGTACTTTTTTTTATTCGTCATGCACTGTACTGAGTGCTCTAAAATACATGATCTCTGTTTAGCCAGTATGTAGAGCCAAGCCAAGCCAAGTGCCGTCGTATATTGATTATTAATCCTTCTTTACTTTACGTATGAAGAAACTGAAACCAAAAGGGAATGAAACATGTGCCCAATGTCATGCTGCAAGGCCATGTCTCAACTCTGACTGTCTACTGCCACGGACAAGTGATAGTCCTATCCTATGACCACTGAGCTTTGCTTCTCTTTATAAAACCATTCAGGGAATTGTAAGCAAGGCAGTGAAAACTTCAGGTTACTTCTCTTTTCTACCTTTTTAAACCTTTCCCCTCCTCCTTGCCTCTCTCCTTTTGCATCTCCTACATCTTGATTTATTTTGCACAATCAAGGACTAGGCTTTCTTGATTGTGTGAAATAAATCACTTTATTTTTTTCTTTTATTCTTTCTGATCTATCTTATCTTGGTAACTAGTTTATGTATCATTATAAACCATCATAAATGCATTTTGTAATAAACAATAAACGTGTGTGTGTGTGAATATACCCACTACTGTCAAATACATATATATGTATATCCCTAAATTTAAAATGTAGAAAGAACCATATTCCCTTGCTTATAACATTTAGACTCTAAAACTAGTAATTCAGTGAGTACTCTGTGCCCAGGACAGAGATGAAAAGATTGAGATTATTGCTATTGGTTATACTGAACTCTAGGAGTCAAGCTTTGGTAGAAAACTGCAAACAATGTGGTGTTTGGCTGATAATCAGAAGGTTGATGGTTTGAATCTATCAAATGTATCTCAGAAACTCTATAGGACTGTTCTACTCTGTCCTCTAGGGTCACTAGGAATCAGAATCAACTTGAAAACAATAGGCTTGCATATTTTATGGAGCCCTAATGGCAAAGTGGTTAAGAGCTCAGCTGCTAGCCAAAAAAAAGAAAAATCAGAGTTTGAATCTACCAGTCACTCTGGAAATCCATGAGGCTGTTCTACTCTGTCCTAAGAGTTGCTATGAGTCACAATCAGCTTACAAACAATGGGGTATTAAATAGACAACACTGTACATGCTTTTGTCACATTAGAATGTCTTGGCCAACACAGAAGACTGTATTAGAGGGGATCTTATAGCCTGTGTGTTTTCACAGAGATTTATGGGTGAGGCGCAAACACATATTTATTTGAAAAATTATAGCTTTCAGAAACACTAATGTAAGGAAAAGGCTAACAGTTGATTGCTGGTTTAAGAAAGTTAAGCACCCTATCAAAATAGAACCATTCTTGGCTTTCCCTCTCCCCTCTTCCCTCTTTACTCTAATGTGTTGTTTCACACTTCCACATTTGTTTTGTGATGGCTTCAAATTAGCAGAAACCCTTAAGAAAATTTGCAATTGTTGGCATCAAATTCAAGTTTCATTTCTCAACTTGTTGACTGTGCTATAGCCTTAGAAACCTCAGTCCTGTGCTGAGCAACATCCTGGAACAGGGAGCTAGGTGAGCTGCCTTACCTTGCCAAGTTACAAAGAAGTTAATTTTCCAAATCATAAGTAATTTGTGCCGTAGCCTAACTCTGGCTCCAGCTCTGTCTTACCTTTCTACCTTATTTCTGCTCTTGACCTCAATTTTCATTTCTTTCTTCCTCCTCTTCTCATCCCTTTTCTTCCCATCTACCCTCCCTCCTTTCTATTTTTCTTCACTTTCTTTATTCTTTTCCTTTTTATGATCAATCTTATCTTGGTAACTAGTTTATGTATCATTATAAACTATTACAAATGCAACTTGCAATGAAAACAGTGAAGATATATATAGCCAGCCAAGCCAAGTGCCGTCGAGTCGGATATATATATATATACATATATATATATATACATAAATAGCTCTAAAATTAAAATGTAGAAAGCATTGTATCCTTTGGCTTATAATACTTAACTCCTACAACTAGCAATTCATTGAATAATCAGCATCCAGGACAGAGAAAAAAAGAGTGAGATTATTGCTTCTGGTTACCCGGAGTGTTTGGACTGAAGAACTGTGGTGAATTCTAGGAGTCAAGCTTCAGCAGAAAATACATTTGAAAACTCATTACCTAGCAGTTGTGTCCAGCCTAATATCTTTCACCTGGACTGATATTGGTAAAGAGAAGAATATAATAACTCTTCCACAATAGCTTATATATGAACACATCTGTCCTATAGGCATATTTAATTTGGACCTTAAAGCTAGAATCAGAGAGGAGAAGGAGAAGAACAATTTGCTTGGGTAAAGGGAATGCTATAGATGGCCTCATACCTGCTGAGAAATGCTAAACAAAACTACACCACCCATTGTCAACACTGTGTGAAGACAGAGTAGGGAGAGTTGTTTCATCTACTTTCACTGATTCAAAAACATAACATTTAGTTGTGAGGAAAATAGAGGAAGCATAGAGAGAATAACAAACAAACATATCTGAATAGAAATGATCAAAAGTTAAGTACATTTGATGATCATGGGTGCAAATCTGGACAGAGTGATAATAGTCACATAGCAGAAATCTTTAATGTAAATAATCTCTCAAACTGTATGTTCTGAACAATGATAAGTCATTAAAGTTTGGATTCAAGAAAATATAAAAAGATTAAACAAAGAATATTAGTGCAGGAATAATCTAGAAAGTTGCTGGCAAAAGTAGAAATTGAATTATCCTGATGTCTTGACAAAAATTCATTATTCAATAAAAACATTCTGGTAGAGTGAGTAAATAAAGGCACTAGCATTTCATTGGAAAACTTGGTGTAGTGGTTAAGAGCTATGGCTGCTAACCAAAAGGTTGGCAGTTGAAATCCACCAGGGTCAGTTTGCCATAGTAGGGGTCTTGCATGTTGCTGTGATGCTAGAAGCTATGTAACCAGTATCCAAATACTAACAGGGTCACCTAGGTGGGCAGGTTTCAGCTGAGCTTCCAGACTGAGACAGACAATGAAGAAAGACCCAGATAGAGGTCTGCTTCTGAAAAGAATTAGCCAGTGAAAACTTTATGAATAGCAGCAGAACAGTGTCTAATACACTACCGAAAGAGGAGTCCCCCCATTTCAAGTGCCTATTTCAAGGCACTTGAAATAGGACTAAAGAAGAGCTACCTTCAAAAAATAGAGTCTACTTTAATGATGTAGTTGGAGTCAAGCTTTTGAGAACTTCATTTGCTGATGTAGCATGACTATATGAGAAGAAATCACTGTAAAAATTGATTAATAATGAGAAATTGCAATATACACAGTATGAATTTAATAAAGTTGGAAATCACCAAAATGAAATGAAACACATAGGTACCACTACCCTAGGCATCAGACATTAAAAGCCACTGCCATCAAGTCAATTCTGACTCCTGGTGACCCTACAGGACAGAGTAGAACTGCCCCATAAAGTTTCCATGGAGTGCCTGGTGCAGTTGAACTGCCAACCTTTTGGTTAGCAGATATATAATACTTAACCACAGTGCCACCAAGTTTTCCTCCTAGGTATCAGTAGTCTGAAGTGAGTGGACTGATATTGGCCATTTCAATTGGACAACCATATGGTCTACTATGGCAGGAAGTATAACTTGAAGAGGAAAAACATTGCATTCATCATCAAAAATAGTGTTTTAGGATCTGTCCTGAAGTACAGTAATGTTGATAATAGGACAATACTCATTTGTCTACAAGGAAAACCAGTTAATATGACTATTATTCTAATTTAGCACCAAGTACTAAGGGCAAAGATGAAGAAAATGAAGATATTCACTAACTTCTGCAGTCTGAAACTGATCAAACATGCAATCAGGGTACATTGATATTTACTAGTCACTGGAATAAGAAAGGAGAAGCCTTGGTAGAAAATTTGACCTTGGTGATAAAAGTGATGCCAGACATCGCATGATGGAATTTTGCAAGACTAAAGCTTCTTCATTGCAATTATGCTTTTTCAACAACATGAACGGTGACTAAACTCATAGAAGCCATCAGATGGAATACAGAGGAATCAAATCAACTGCACCTGTGGAAAGAGACAATGGAAAAGGTCCATATTATCAGTCGGAACACAGCCAGGGCCTGACTACAGAATAGACCTTCAATTGCTCATATGTAGATGTAAGCTGAAACTAAAGAAAATTAGAATAAGTCCATGAGAGTGAATATATTTAAAGTGTGAACTTGAGTACATTCCACCTGAATTTAGAGATCATCTCAAGAATAGATTTGACATGTTAAACACTAATGACCAAAGACCAGACAAGTCATGGAGTGACATCAAGGACATCATAAAGAAAGAAAATAAGAGTCATTAAAAAGACAACAAAGAAAAGCCCCAAAGGAATGTTAGAAGAGACTCTGAAACTTGCTCTTAAATGTCCAGTATAAACCAAAAGGAAGAAACGTTGAAATAAAAGAACTGAACAGAAAATGTCAAAGGGTGGCTCAGAAAGACAAAGTATTATAATAACATGTGCAGAGAGATGCAGACAGAAATCCAAAAGTGAAAAAACACACTTGACATTTCTCAAGCTGAAAGAACTAAAGACCAAATAGAAACTTTGAGTTGCAATACTGAAGGATTATACAGGAATTATATTAAATGTTTCAGAAAGTATCAAAAGAAGGTGGAAGGAATAACAAAAATAATTAGTTGGCATTCAACCATTTCAGGAGATGGCATATAATTAGAAACCAGAAGTACTGAAGGGGGAAGTCTAAGCTGTGCTGGAGGCTTTGGGAAAAGACGAGGCTTCAGGAACTGACAGAATTCAAACTGAGATATTTCAACAGAGTAGTACTGTAAGTTCTCACTTGTCTATGTGAAGAAATATGGAAGATAGATATCTGACCAACTTCCTGGAAGAGACTCATACTTATACCTAGTCCCAAGTGATCCTACTGAATGTGGATATTATTGCACAACATCACTAATATTACGTGCAAGCAAAATTTTGCTGAAGATCATTCAAAAGCAGCTGTGTCACTATATAGAGAGGGAACTGTGAGAAATTCAAACCAGATTCAGAAGAGGATCCTGGCTGAAAGCAGAGAATACCAGAAAGGTAATAGTCTCTGTTTTTTTTTTTTTTTTCTCTCTTTTTCATTATGCAAAGTCATTAAACTGAGTGGATAATAATAAATTATAGATAACATCATGGTGAATGGGAATAATCCAGAACACTTATTAGTACATGTGAGAAACATGTACGTAGATAAATAGACAACAGCTCAAACAGAACAAGGGTATACTGTATGGTTTAAACTCAGGGAAGATGTGTATCAGGGTTGTCTCTTGGAACCATGGTTATTCAACCTGTATGCTGTGTAAATAATCTGAGAAAGTGGACTCTAAAGAAAAACAGAGCATCAAGATTGGAGGAAGATTTGTTAAGAATGTGCATTATTCATTTGACCCAAACTTGATTGCTGAGAGTGAAGAGGACTTGAACTAATGAACATCAAAGAACTTAACCTTCAGTCTAGACTACGGCTCAACATAAAGGAAACAAAATTCCTCACAACAGAACCAAAAGGCAGCAACATAATAAAGAGAGAAAAGATTGAACTTGTCAAGAATTTCATTTTACTAAGATCCACATTTAACATCCATGGAAGCAGCAGTCAAGAAATCAAAAGATACATTTCATGTGGGAAATCCATTGAGAAAGTCTTCTTTGAGGTGTTGAAAAGTAAAAATGTCACCTTAAAGATTCAGATGTGGCTGTCCCAATCATGGTGTTGTCAGTCACACAATATGCATATAAAAGTTGGACAATGAATAAGGAAGACTGAAGAAGAATCCATGCCTTTGAATCGTGGAGCTGGAGAAGATTATTGAAGATACTATGGACTGCCAGAAGAATGAACAAATCCGTACTGAAAGAAATATAACAAGAATACTCCTTAGAAGCAAAGATTTTGAGACTGTTTCACATACTTTGGACATATTATCAAGCAGGATCAGCCCTGGAGAACATCATACTTAGGAAAGTAGGGGGTCAGCAAAAAAGAGGAAGACCCTCAAGGAGGTAGATTGACACAGTGGCTTCAACATTGGGCTGAAGCATAACAATGATGATGAAGGAACAAGACTGGGTAGTATTTTTGTTTTCTTATATGTGGAGTCATTATGAGGCAGAAAGGCCTCAATGCCATCTGACAATAACAAAAATATTTAATCTTCACATGGTGGCGAAGTAAACAGATTCAAAAAGGAAAGAAAAAGAGATATCGATCATATAACAATGTGGACTGGACTTCAATATTGGTAAGAAGAAGGAGGCGATGAGAAGAGATAAAAATATGAACTGTGACAATTAAATTCATGAACTAATCCTAGGAAAAATGCTACATACCTCGTTGTTGAATATCACTAAGATCATCTTTGAAGTACCCCCCTGGGCAGGTGTCCACCTGTGCTAGCACCTCGTCCACATTTCAAAGAAGTTTTGGAACTCTTTCTGTAATGGCCATCAGAACTGTTGCTGTATTAAGATTGATATCCTGATGTCATCAAAATTTCTGCCTTTCAATATTTCCTTTATCAGATCAGGTAAGTAAGTAGGGTATTCCAATATTGTTATTTGTACACTGGCTAAAAACTCCCTCATAGCCAACTATACAACGAGTTTGTGAATTTGCCACCGTGCCACTCTGAGTAATGGCCATTCTAGAAAGAGTTCCAAAATTGTTTGGAAGTGTGGACTAGGCGCTGGCATTGCTGCATAGCTTCCCAAGGGGAGTACCTCAAAGGTGACAGTAGTGATATTCAGCAATAAGGTATCTAGCACATTAAGTTCATGGTCTTCATTGTCAGACCTCATACATTGAAGCCAAAGGCTGGGGACCTGGTAGAAAGAGAAATATCTTGTATTCTAAAAATAACCAACTCTAAAACTGTTTTCAGTAGATAATGAAAATAATCACAACAAGGATGTAAATGTATATTATTCTCATCATTGTATTCCGTGAATGTGTGTGGCTGTAAGGTAAATATGACGCAGCTAGTAGTGGTAAAGTCACAGCTAATTGATTTTGCATTCTTCAAGAAGGCAATTTAGTTAGATGAAGGGGTTCATGCGCTCAGTACTAGAAATAATGAGTTAAATTGAATTAGAAGTAACAGTGCAGCATCTAGGAGAAGGTAGTAAGGCTAATATCCCCTGAGAAGACAAGAACGAGGACACAATTTTGGAGTTAATCACAATAGAGATTTCTGACAGGTCACTCTTTTTGAAGTACTCAATTCTATTTTGAATGAGAGGACACATATTAATATAACCATGCTGAATAATAATGCAGTTTCTAAAGCCCAAGGGAGAATTTTTTTTTGAAGGAAGCTTCAGTTGAATATACTTTAATGTACACTAGTGTTCTTGGAAAGTTTCAAACTTGGGAAATATTAAAGTATCAGTGAACATCCTCAGGAGCCTGTTCGTAAGCTTTCTAGGCAGGCCTTTTTTTTTCTAAATGGGGCTTTTCTTTGCCTCCTGAAGAGAGACACATTTTTCATCATCAAGTTAGATATCTTTATTCTAACTGGGGAGTAAATTTCCTTTGTCTTGCTCCAAATGAAATGTCTTAGTTGAAAGGTTCATATGCCAAGGTCAAAGGTAAGGTTTCTTTTTTAATTTTACACTGAAATAGGGCAGCTCAGCTTCTGATTTGAACAGTTCTGTTCTTTCTTGCATCTCCACAGCTACTACTTTCTACTTGCAAAGGCCACTGCAGGTCACTTATGGATGGAATGATTCAGCCTTGTTCTATTTACAGTGGCAAAATATCATTACGCAAAATGAAGTTTTAGTGAAGAGCTTACTGAAAAAATTTACCCTGACTATAAGCCCTCAAATAATGCAAATGTCCCTGGAGTATTTCAGTAGAATTCAGGTCCTTTCTAATTATACATTCTAAGCAGAAAACACATAGCGTCTGGGCCACCAAGTTTGAAATGCCTCTGCTAGTAATGTTATTTGTTCTAATACTTAACATTACATTTTCTTTAAAAAATAAAATTTATATAGGAATGTACATTTTCATTCAATCATAAAAAACCATTCATTTTAGAAAAAAATAAATATAAAAAAATATGAGAATTGTTTCTCACACAGCATATTATTTTTAGTAACAATGTATTAAAAGGTAAAACCTATGAGATTTGACATTATTAGCATTTAATGTGTGAACTGTTTTTTTCCTTTCAATTTCTACAACAAATAGTTTGGAGGATATGTATTTTCTCTTTGTGATACAAAACAGTATTCTGTTATGATACTTTGGATTTCTGTTGGATCTGTTATGGCATTTTCTCTTTGTGATACAAAACAGTATTCTGTTATGATACTTTGGATTTCTGTTGGATCTGTTATGGCAGCTCCCATCTCATTTCTTATTTGGGTTATTTGTTTGCTCTCCTGCATTTCTTTCTTTTTTTGTGTGCGTAATTTTTTGTTTGTGTTTTGGAACTTTTTTTAATTGTGATTGAGTGAAAGTGTACAATCCAGTTTAAATTTGCATGTCTGCCTATCTGCAGCTCCCTCTGCTCTCCTTGCTTGGTGACAGCACACTCTTCCTTTCCATTTTATACATTTCATAACCTCTTAGCGATATTGTGTCCCCTTCTCTCCACCCACTTCACTCACCTCTAGTAAGAGGCCGGTAGGATGGCATCCTATAGATGCATAGGACCATAAAGTGCACATACAATATGGTCACTCTGTGTTCATGAGTCCAACCCATTCCTGGCTGAAGACTTGACTTCAGTAATCATTTATGATTCAGGGGCAGCATCAAGTCTAGAGGCCATGCTCCCAGGGGAACCCCCAGGCTTTCAGACCACCAATTGCAGTCTGTTAGTGGAGTGCTTAGGGTGAACCCCCTTTTTTTCCCTTGTGCTGCCACTGGGACTCAACACTGTGAGCCCCATTGCAGCTGTCATTGGTGATGGCCGAGCACCATCTGGTTCTTTTGCTCCCATATTGACGTAGTCACCCACTCATGTGGGTCTTTCTGTCTTCTGTATTCTTTCTCCCTTATGTCGTTGTTGTCCTTGGTGATCATCTGTTCAAGCTGAGTTGGGACCATTTGGTGTACATGTACATTTGGTGTACATCTGGTGCCAGTACAGCTAGCTGGCAACCTGCTAGCTTTTAAGACCCCAGATTCCACTCATCAATATGGGGTGCAGAAGACTCTCTTAGCAATAGGCTAGTTATGCCAGTTGGCCTTGATGTCCCCTGAGAGCATGGTCTCCAGACCCTTGCCCCTGCTACTCTATCCTTGCAATATTGGGTTAAAATTGGAAGAGTTTCCAGGTTATGTTGAAGTCCAGTTAAATTGATCTTCTTTCTACTGTGTGCTGTCACTGATTTCAGCCAACTATCAACTATCAACTATCTAATCTATAACCAACCCTCCCTTGCAGCCATTACAGAGTCTTTCCTTCTGTACATGAGTCTATTTTTAAGTCCTTATAGTAGGAGTCTCATACAATGTTTGTCCTTGTGCCACTGACTGATTTTACTTAGCATAATGTCTTTCAATTGAAACCAGGTTGTGAGATGCTTCCTAAAATCATCATTGTTCTTTATCACTGCATAGTGTTCCATTCAGTATATATATATACCATAGTTTTTTATCCATTCCTCTGTTGTTGGTCATCTGGGTTGATTCCAACTTTTTGCTTTTGTACACCGCGCTTCAACAAACATTCGTGTGCATGTATCTGTTCTTGTGACAGCCCTTGATTCTGTAGGATATATTCTAAGCAGTGGGATTACTGGATCTCCCCTGCTTTTCTTTAGTAATTTAGCCAATGGTTTGTCAATTGTGTTGATGTTTTCAAAAAACTAGTTTTGGGTCTTTTCAATTTTTTAAATTGTTCTTCTGTTCTCTCATTTAGTTTTGTTCCAATCTTTATGATCTGTTTTCTCCTGCTGGAGGGGTTCCTCTGTTGCTCTCTTTCTACTTGTTCACGCTGTAGGGTTAATTCTTTGGCTTGGTTCCTCACTTCCTTCCAGATGTGTACATTTATAGAGATAAACTGACCTCTGAGCACTGCTTTGACTGTGTCCTACAGATTCTGGTAGTATGTGTTTTCATTCTAATTTGAATCTATAAATTTCTTAATTTCAGCCTTGATTTCTTCTGTAACCCATGAATTTTTGAGCAAGGTGTTGTTTAGTTTCCATCAGTTCCAATTTCTATCTATGTTTTTTCTGCTATTGATTTTGACTTTTATGGCTTTATGGCCTAAGAAGATGCTTTGCAGTAATTCAATGGTTTGGATTTCATTGTGATTTAGTGTCCTAACACATGGTCTATTCCGGAAAACATTCGAAGTGCACTGGAGAAGATGTAGTTACTTGTTGATGGATAAAAAGTTCTGTATGTGTCAATGAGATCTAATTGGTTAATTATGGCAATAAGATCTTCTGTGTCTTTGTTGAGCTTTTTTCTAGAAGATCTCTCTAAAGTGAGAGTGGAGTGTTGAAGTCTCACTATTACTGTGGAGTGGTGTATCTCATTTTTCAATATAATCAGTGTTTCTTTGGTGTATTTAGATGCTCTAGTATTGGGTGCATAAATATTTAATATTGTTAAGTCCTGCTTGTTTATTGAAACTTTCAGCAATAAATAGTGGCCATCCTTGTCCATGATGGTGGATTTTACATTAAAATCTATTTTATTTGAGATTAATATTGCCATACCAGCTCTTCTTTGTATATTGTTAGTTTAGTATATATTATTCCATCCTTTAATTTTCAGTTTGTTCACATCTTTAAGTCTAAGGTGAGTTTCTTGTAAGTGATATATAGACAGGTTGTGTCTTTTGATCCAAGATGACACTCGTTTTCTCTTAACTGGAGCATTCAGTCTGTTCACATTCAGTGTAATTATTGATAGATATGTGTTTAGTGTTGTCACTTTGATGTATTTATTTTTGTGTTGGTGTTTTCTCTGTTGCTCTTAATATTCTATTATGGGTAATTCTTATTTATGGGTTGATTTTCATCCTTTTGCAGTGTTGGTTTTGTGTTTGTTCAGACTCCTGTATTACATTTCTTGTTTTGATATGCTGCATCTTTATTGTGCTTTGTAGCTACCCCTATAATCCTCCTTAAATATCTATTTTAACTTCTACATATTTTATTACTCTTATTCTACTTCTAATTTTAAGTTCTATGTATCTTATTAACTTCCTCTCAATCTGGAAGGACTATAACTATTGTAGTATATCCCTCTTTTTAATGTGATGATATCTTAGTTTCCATGGTATGATCTCTGGATCTCTCCTTTTAACATTATAGCTTTGACTGAGTTTGTGCATTCCCCAACTGAGTAGGTTTCTGGATGTTTTGTCCTACACAACCTCCTTAAATATAGAGTTAATAGTTTTGTTTTTCTAAGCCAAGAGCTTCTTTCAGTATTTCTTGTAGTTACAGTTTGGTTTTTACAAATTCCCAGAGTTTCTGTTTATCTGTGAATGTCTTAATTTCATCTTCATATTTGAAAGATAGTTTTGTAGGACATATAATTCTTGTTTGGAAGTTCTTCTCCTTCAAGCCTTTGAATGTGTCATCCCACTACCTTCTTGCCAACATCGTTTTTGCCAAGAAGTTGGATGAAAGCCTACAGGGTTTCTCTCTGAATGTTAGCTTTGCTTTGAGTCTTGCTGCCTTTAAGAGTTTCTGCTTCTGTTTCATTTTGTTAAGCTTGATTACAATATGTCTTGCTGTCTTTCTTTTGGGGTCTATTTTTTGTGGCATTTGATAGATATCTTGGATATCTATGTTCTCTCATAATTTCAGGGAAGTTTTCTGTCAGCAACTCAACAACAATACTCTCTGTGTTTTTAGGTATCCCTCCCTATTCAAGAACTCCAGTTTTTCATAGATTATTCTTCTTGATAGAGCCCCATATGTTTCTTAATGCTTCTTAATTTTTGGTTTCTTGTCTCTGATTTGTCCTCATAAATGCTAGTGTCAGTATCTCTATGTTTCAGGTAAGTAAGTCTAATTTCTAGTTGTTCAATTCTATTCTTTTGACTTTGAATTGAATTGTATAATTCTGTAATTTTGTTATTGATCTGTCAGATTTCAGAATACTAATCTTCATATCAAACAACTTGTTTAATTTTTCATTTTGCTTTGCTGCATTTTGCATAATGTCTAGGATGGCTCTCTATATAATTCTTTTATACTCAACCTCTCACAGTTTCAGAAAGCCTTCTACATCTGGGAAGTTCTTTGAGTATTTTGGGAGTTTTCAGAGCCATGGTTGGATGTTTCTTTAAATGTCTGGCTAGGGTTTGTTGCTTTCAGGACATCTAGAGGCTGTTTAGTTTCTCTAGTGTTGCCTCAACAGGAGCTGACACACAGTTCTGAGAAGAGAGTTGGTCATCAGCCACTTCTATGTACTCCAGTAACTGGGCCCAGTGGATTCTCTAGGGTAGGAAGCTCCACCTCCTGGCTGGCAAAGAGATGGCCTTACTTATGGAGTGACCAGGGGGCCATCAGCCGACGCTATGGTGTGCGTCAGTAAAGGCTGGAAGAGATGCCACTGGGGCTATGCCACAGTTATTTCTCCAGACATCTTTATTTTAAAAAGCTAAAAGCTGTCTGACAGCTTCCAGAATCAGTCAGGCCATCAAGTGTGACTAGCCCCTCCTTCCAGCTGATAATGGAGGCACCCCTTTAGCCATCCCCAGATGCTATGATGTTTTTCAAAATAGGGATAGGCTACTGCCCTGCTATCATCCCCTGTCAGGCCCCATCCGTAACTGCACTGTATTAAACAAAGCTACTCTGCTGTGAAAGCGCTCCCCAGACTGGCACTGCCTCTCAGCCTGGGAATTAGCTCCTACTGAGGTGTCCATCTGTGTAACTCCACCTCCCAGTCAAAAAAGATGGTGTCTTGGTCAAGTTGACCTGTCTGTTGTGAAATAGCTGAATCTGTGGTGGAGGTCCAAAAAGAGAGGGTGGAGAGGTTGTGGTGCTCTGGACTCAGAGCTCTGAAAATGTAGCTATTCCACCCATTAATCACTTCAGCAGTGTGGCTCAGCGTAGCTGCCAATTAAGCCTATCCACTGCCTACCTGCCAACAAAAAGAAAAAAAAGTTAAAAATACCAGTTACCTTCAGTCTGTGGGAGCCAGCCATTCAAGAAAAGTGGGGCTCAGCTAATGAGAGGAACTTTCCTGTTCAGTGGCATGTAGTCCAAACTGACAGCCCCTATGCCATGTCCTAGGGCTCAGTGAGTGTCCAGAATGCTCCATCTAATTATCAGCCCAGGCCTTAGTTTTCAGAGGAAATTAAGGAGATGTGTGTCTAGTCCAGCATGTTCACTCTGCCCCTTCTTTGTGGTATAAAATAGTAACAGGTTTCTTAAGAGACAAAAAAAAGAACATCAATATCTACACAATCATAAAAACTCTGCTTTTAGTATGAATAATAAGAAAAAACAGACACTTGTGGAAGAAATAGAAACTACTCGTACCCTACTTTAGAGGTGTGTTAGGTAAAAATTAGGAATGTATGACAGCAAAAACAAAACAAAATAAAATATCAATACAATATTCATAATTACATTTAACATTTCCACTTGATCCTTGAACAACAACAACAAAAAAAAACCCACTGCTGTCGAGTTGATTCCAACTCATAGAGAACCTATGGGTCAGGGTAGAACTGCCCCATAGAGTTTCCAAGGAGTGCCTGGCAGATTTGAACTGCTAAACTGTTGGGTAGCAGACAGTAATACTGAACCACTATGCCAGTATAGGGGATATGAAATGGATCTAGGCCCTGATTTCCAACAGATTGATAGTTTTATAGGCAGAAACAAGATAGTTTTTATGCAAATCCTGTTTCATGTCAAAATGTAAAGTTTCAAGCTTATTGCTTTAGGAGTCCAGAAGAGGAAGACATTAAAGACATCCTATTTTTTGTTTGTTTGTTTTTAAATATATGCATTTTAAGAGCAGTTTGGCATAATTATTCACAATAATGGAATTTCAGCTATTATTTGGAAACAGTGTAACTTCTCACTAGGCATAGAAGAAGTTAAAGAAAGGCCTTTGGGGCAAAGACAATACTACATCATTACTGTACCAGCCAGGATCCTGGCAGAGTAGATGGGGTTCAAATAAGTTAAGTGAATTTATCACTACATAGGATGAAAGGGCTTGTCTAGCAAGCAGTTCCCAGTTCTGGAGAGAGTAGCTGTAGCCATGAGAAAGGGCAGTCTTATGAGATCTGTGGCCTTTTTTTTTTTTTTTTGATTGAATGAAAATGTGCATTCCTGTATAAATTTGCATGCTTCCACTGCTCTCCCTGCACGGTAACAGCACACTCTTCCTCTCTGCTCCATCCATGTCTCATCTTACCAACAGTCTCCTATCTTCTCCTCTCCACCCATTCCCCTTCCTCCAGTACAAGGTCAACAGGACGACCTCCCATAAATGCCTAGAACCATGAAGTGCCCACACAATGTGGTCCATCTGCGTCACCAAGTCCAATCCATTGCTGTCCAAAAAGTTGACCTTGATTATGATTTATGGACAAGGGCCGCATCAGGGCCAGGGGCCACACTCCCAAGGGAATCCCAAAGTCCCTGGACCATCAACTGTAGTCTTTTTGTGGAGATCTCAGGGTGTACCGCTATTTATACTTGTGTTGCCAGTGAGACTCAACTTTGTGAGCTCCATTGTGGCTATCACTGGTGGTGGGCAGGCACCATCTGGTTCTTCTAGTCACAAGTCAATGTAGACATCCACTTACATGAGTCTCTCTGTCTTTTGGGTACTCTTTCCCCCATGTCATTATAGACCTTGGTGATCATCCATTCTTGCTAAGTTGGGACCATTTGCTGTACCGTCAGATGGCAGCTTGGCAGCTTTAAGATGCCAGACGCCACTCACCAATGTGGGGTGCAGAGAGTCCTCTTTAGCAAAATCCTAGCTGTGCCAATTAGCCTCAATTTCCCCTGACAGCACGGTTCCTGGACCCCCACCCCAGCTACTCTGTCCTTACAATATTGGGTTAAGATGGGAAGAGTACACAAGTTGTGTTGAAGTCCCATTAATATTGATCTTTTTACTAATGTGTGCTATCACCAATTTCACCCAGCCAAATTTCTAACAACTATCTAATCTAAACCCTCCCCCCTTGCTCTCCTACCCTCCCCACACTTGCAGGCATCAGAGTCTTTTCTGTTATGCATGAGTCTACTTTTAAGTTCTTATCACAGGGGTCTCATAAAATATTTGTCCTTCTGTCGCTGACTACTTTCATTCAACATAAGGTACTCCAGTTGGAATCAGGTTAAGAGAAGTTTCCTGCTATCATCATTCTTTATCATTGCATAGTGTTCCATTGAGTATAGATATCATAGTTTACCTATCCATTCTTCTGTTGTTGAGCATCTGTGTTGATTCCATCTTTTTGCTATTGTGGACTGTGCTGTGATGAACATTTGTGTGCAGGTATCAGTTGGTGTGAATGGCCTTGATTCTGTAGGATATATTCCCAGCAGTGGGATTACTGGGTCAAATGGTATATCTATATCCATTATTTTAAGGTAGCACCAGATTGCTTTCCAAAGAGGTTGCACCATTTTGCAATCCCACCAACAGCCTTTCCAGCATTTAGTGTTTTGCATTTTTTGGATCATGCCCAACCTTGTTGGGCTGAGATGGTATCTCATTGCCATTTTGATTTGAATTTCTTTAATAGCTAATGATCATGAGCATGTCCACATGTGTTTTTTGGCTGCCTGTATCTCCTGTTTAGAGAAGTATCTGTCCATCTCCTTTGCCCATCACTTAATTGAATGATTCATCTTTTTCTTATTGATATTTTATAGTACCTTATAGATTATGGAGATCAGGCGTCGGTCTGACATAGAGTTGTCAAATATTTTTTCCCATTCTGTAGGTGGCCATTTAATTCTATTAATAAAGTCTTTGGATGAGCAAAAGCAATTGATTCCTAGTAGTTCCCATTATTCTATTTTGCCTTCTGTTGTTTGTGGTTTGTTTGACGGATTTTGAAGTCTGTCTATTTAATGTATGAAAGCTTCCGTTTTTGTTCCTACTTTTTCTTGGATGAGCTTTATCATTTAGATTTGATATTTAGGTCTTTTATCCAGTTTGAGTTGGTTTTTGTATAAGGTGTAAATATGGGTCCTATTACAGTTTAATGCAGATGGATATCCAACTTTGCCAGCACCATTTGTTGAAGAGATTGTTTTTACTCCAGTTTAATGTCTTAGGGCCTTTGTCGAATATCAGCTGTTCATAGGCAGATGATGATGTCATCTATGGAGTCCCAATTCTGTTCCACTGATCTATCTGTCTCTTTTTGTACCAGTACCAGGCTGTTTTGACTACTGTGGCAGTGTAATAATTTATAAAGCTGGGAAATGAGAGGCCTCCCAGTGTGTTCTTCTTCTTTAGTAATGCTTTACTTATCTGGGGCTTCTTCCCTTTCCAGACAGAGTTAGTAATTTGTTCCTCCTTCTCATTAAAAAAATGTCACTGGAACTTGTACTGGGATTACATTATATAAGCAGACTGCTTTGAGTAAAATAGACATTTTCACAATGTTAAGTCTTCCCATCCATGAACAGAGTAGGTTTCTCCACTTATGTAACTCTCTCTTAGTTTCTTGTAATAAGAGTTTGTAGTTCTCTTTGTAAAGGTCTGTAATTTCTCTGGTTAGATTTATTCCTAGGTACTTTATCTTCTTATGGGGTATAGTAAATGGTATTGACTTGGTGATTTCTTCCTTAATAATCTCATTATTGGTGTAAAGGAATCCTAGTGATTTACTTATGTTTATCTTGTATCCTGACACTGCTGAAATCTTCTATCAATTTGAGTAGTTTCCTTATGGATTCTTTGGGATTCTCTGCATATACAGTCATAGTCATCTGCAAATAGGGAGATTTTTAGTTCTTCGCTGCTGATGCAGATGCCCTTTATTACTTGGTCTGGTCTAATTGCTCTAGCTGGAACTTCTAGTACAATGTTGAATAGGAGAGGTGAGAGTGGGCATCTTTGTCTAGTTACTGTTCTCAAGGGAAACTGTTTCAGTCTCACTCCATTCAAGATGACATAAACAGTGGGCTTTGTATAAATGGCCCTTATTGCATTGAGAAATTGGCCATCTATTCCTGTTTTGCTGAGAGTTTTTAGCATGAATGGGTGTTGGAGTTTATCAAATGCCTTTTCTGCGTCAATAGACAGGATCAGGTGGTTCTTGTGGTATTTATGTGGTTGATAACATTACTTGTTTTTCTGATGTTGAACCAGCCTTGCATCCCTAGTATGAATCCAACTTGGTCATGATGGATTATTTTTTTGATATTTGGCAAGAATTTTCTTGAAGGTTTTTGCATCTAGATTCATGAGTGATATTGGTGTGTAGTTCTCCTTTTTGATTGGGTCTTTCCCGGGCTTTGGTACCAGGGTTATGCGGGATTCATAGAATGAATTTGAGAGTATTGCATTCCTTCCTATACTGTGAAATTGTCTCAGTAGTATTGGAGATAACTCTTCTCTAAAAGCTTGGTAAAATTCTGCAGTGAAGCCATCTCAGCCAGGGCTTTTTTTTTTTTTTTTTTTTTGCTTGGTAGTTTTTGGATAACTTTTTCAATCTCTTCCTTTGCAATAGGTTTATTAGGTTTTTCTCCTTCACCTTGTGATAATTTGAGTTGGTGATATGAATGAAGGAATTTGTCCATTTCTGTATGTTTTCAAATTTGTTAGAATACAGCCTTTCACAGTATTCAGCTATGATATTTTTGATTTCTGCTAGATCTGTTGTGACAACTCCCCTCTCATTTCTTATTTGGGTTATTTGTTTCCTTTCCTGTTTTTCATTAGTAAGTTTAGCCAGTGGTTTGTCAATTTTGTTGCTCTTTTCAAAAAACCACTTTTTGGTCTTTTCGATTTCTTCAATTGTTCTTCTATTCTCTAACTTGTTTAGTTCTGCTCTGATCTTTATGATCTGCATTCCTCTGGTGCCTGAGGGTTTCCTCTGTTGTTGTCTCTCTACTTGTTTAAGCTGTAGGGTCAGTTCTTTGATTGCTTTGCATTAATTCAATGGTATGGACTTTGTTGAGAATTGCTTTGTGTCCTAACATGTGGTCTATTCTGGAGAATGTTCCATGTGCATTGGAGAAGAAGGTGTCGTTGTCCACTGATGGACAGAAAGGACTGTAAATGTCAATGAGGTCTAGTTGGTTAATTGTGGCAATAAGGTCTTCTGTGTCTTTATTGAGCTTTTTTCTAGATGATCCGTTCAGTATTGAGAGTGAAATATTGAAGTCTCCTACTATTATTGTGGAGTGATCTATCTCCTTTGACTGTAGTCAATGTTTCTTTGACATATTTTGGTGCTCTAATATTAGGTGCATAGATATTTAATATTGTTAAGTCCTGCTTGTGTATTGAATCTTTGAGCAATAAATAGTGTTCATTCTTGTCCACGATGGTTGATTTTACATTAAAATCAATTTTATCTGTGATTAGAATTTCCACACCTGCTCTTCTTTGTTCATTGTTAGCTTGATGTATATTCTTCCATCCTTTGATTTTCAGTTTGTTAATATCTTTAAGTCTAAAGTGAGTTTCTTGTAGGCAACATATAGATGGATCATGTCTTTGGGGCCAAGATGTCACTTTACTGGAGCATTCAGTCCATTCACATTCAGTGTAATTATTGATAGATATTTGTTCATTGCTGCCATTGTGATTTGTTTATTTTTGTATTGATGTTTTCTGTGTTGTTCTTATTAATCTGTTCTGAGACCTTCTTCTTTATGTGTTGATTTTTCCTCTTTTTCACAGTTGGTTTTGTGGTTGTTGAGACGCCTATATTGCATTTCTTGATATAGTGTGTTGCTTCTTCATTTTGCTTTATTACTGTCCCTATGATCCCGCTTAATAAAGTATCTATAAACCCAATTTTGATTGCTATCAGTCTTGTCAACTTCCTATCCATCTGGAAGGAGTATAACAACTGTAGCACATCTCTCTTTTTAATATGATGATATCATAGTTTACATGATGTGATCACTAAATCATTTCTTTCACTATTACAGCTTTGATTGAGTTTGGAGCTTTCCCTAACTGAGTAAGATTCTGGATAATGTGTCCTTGTAAAATACAAAGTTAGTGGTTTTGTTCTTCTAAGCCAAGAGATTCTTTCAGTATTTCTTGTAGTTTGGTTTGGTTTTTACAAAGTCTCTGAGTTTTTGTTTATCTACGAATGTCTTAATTTCATCTTCGTGTTTGAAAGATAGTTTTGTGGGATATATAATTCTTGGTTGGAAGTTCTTCTCCTTCAAGGCTTTGAATGTGTCATGCCACAGTCTCTATGCCAGCATTGTTTCTGTAGAGAAATCCGACTAAAGCCTACTGGGTTTCCCTCTGAATGTTAGCTTTGCTTTGAGTCTTGCTGCTTTTAAGAGTTTCTGCTTGTGTTTCATTTATTGAGCTTGATTATAATATGTCTTGGAGTCTTTCTTTTGAGGTCTATATTGAGTTGTGTTTGATGTGTATCTTGGATATCTATATTCTCTTCTTTCCTAATTTCTGGGAAGTTTTCTGTCAGCAGCTCAGCAACAATACTCTGTGTTCTCAGGTATCTCACCCTATTCAGGAACTCTACTTAGTCCTAGATTGTTCCTCTTCATAGAGTCCCACGTGCTTCTTAATGCTTCTTCATTTTTCTTGTTTCTTTCTTCTGACTTCTCTTCATAGATGCTGGAGTCAGTGGCTCTGTCTTCCAAATCAGAAATTTTCTTTTCCATTTGTTCCATTCTGTTTTCATGGCTTTGAATGGAAGTTTCCATGTCTTTGATTTTGGTCTTGATGTGTTGGATTTCCAAGTACTGATGTTCCATCAGATTGAACAGCTTGCTTACTTTTTCATTTTGCTCTGCTGCATTTTGTATAAAGTCTAGGAGGGCTCTCTATATGATTCTTTTGTATTCACCTTCTGATAGTTTCAGGGAAGCTTCTTCAGTGGGGAAGTTCTCAGGTGGTTTCTTTGGGGGGCCTTCTGATGCCATGGATGACTTCCAGGTTACCATCTTCTCCAACATTTGTTGCTTTTTGGGCATCATGTGAGTCAATAGAGTCTGGGAGATGTGCTGTGAAGATGGACCATAGTTGTTTCTGTAGGCTGTCTCAAAATAAGAAGTAAAAAGTATTTGACAGCTTCCAAAGTCAGTCAGGTTTTCAGGTTTATATGTCCCTCTTCCCAGCTGGCAAAGTAAGCACCTCTATATTGAACCCCAGGTGTTATAAACTAGCTCAAAATACAGAAAGGCTACTGGCGTGCTGTCCTCTGTTGTCAGGCCCCAGCTGTAGGCGATACTGTGTAGAATTCTGCTTTCCTGTTGGAAAATCAGTCTCTTCTGGGTAGACACTGCCTCCCAGCTCAAGAATTAGGTCCAGCTGAGGCTTCAATATGGATGACCCTGCCTCCCAGTGAAACAAGATGCCGTCCTGCATGTGCTCGCCAGTTGGCCGAGACCAGGCTCCCAGTGGAAAGAGAGGCCCAAGAGTGCCAAAATGCCCAGAATCCACAGCCTCCCCCACTGGGAACCAGTCCCAGATGATACTGTGCAAAACACCACCTCCCTCCTGGAAAAGCACTCTCCCCCTGACAGGAGCCATCTCCCAGCCTAAAAACCAAGTCTGACTGGGGCATCTGCCTGGGCTTCTCTGTTTCCCAATAGGCCAGAGGAGCTGAGGTGTATAGAGTCCAAAGCTAGGCTCTGAAAACATGGCAATTACACTTGCCGGACCCACCAGCAGTGTGTCTGAGATTAGCGGCTAATCAAGTCCCAGCTCCAACCACCCACTAAGATAGAGGGAAAAAAAATTAAAATGGTGAGTTGCCTTCAGTCCATGAAAGCCCACAGTTGCTGAGAGTGGCATCAGTGAAAGAGAGGAGGTTTTGCATTCAGTGGTATGAAGTCCAAATTAACAGCCCTATGCCACATCCCAGGGCTCACTAGGTATCCAGAAGGCTCCGTTTAATTATCATTTCAGGTCTTGGTTTCCAGAGGGATTTAAGGAGACATGAGTTTAGTCCACCATCTTGAGTCCGCCTCTGAGATCTGTGGCTTTTGACAGAGTAATCAACACCTTGCATCCTGTGGCTTAGCAAGTAATGAATAATTGTAATAAATACCTGCAAAGTACTTCTCCTAGCACTCCTCCATCTTCTGTAGGAAGCTCCCTTTGGCTTGGTCAAACCAGAACGCACAAGGAAGGAATCCCAGTGATTAAGCTCATGAACGTGAGCCTCCAGGCATACAGAACAGGTTATAAATTTAGGATCAGATCTGCAGGGGCAAGGGGAAATATTTAGCACAGTCATCATCACCTTTATCATCACTGAAGTTATTATGCCAAAGGTATCTTAATGAATACAATATGTATGATATCTCTGTTTCTCACAGTACCTCTAGATAGGGTATTGCTCCTTGCTATACTTTAAGTATTAGAAGCATTGAAAAGTCAAGTAATTTGTTCTTTATACCACAACTGCTAGGTGTTAGAGAGACACTAAATTTAAATATTTGCTAAAGCCCTGTCTTTTCCACTACACAGTTTCTTTTCTTCTGATGGAAGCATAGAAGGCTAAAAGTGTAACACAGTCTGGAAATGTCTTGCCTATACGTTGCTGAAGCACACGGTGTTCTGAAAAAGGAGAGATTAGAAATGTGATGGGAAAGGTAGACTGGGGCACAGGAGAGAATGTGTTGGCTCCATTGTTCATTTAGTATAAACTGTTTCAACACAAATGTCATAATCAGATTTGTACTTTATAAATTTAATTTTGAACTAAACATAGATGGTAGATTGGAAGACACAGGGAAAGAAAGCAATGATATAAGCAGCAAGAAAAAAGTGTCTTGACTAGGGTAGTAGTTTTGAGCTATGATGATAAGGTAGAAACAAATTAATTTTTTAAAGGGAAGTTGCATAAAAGATAAAGGGGAAGAGCCAGCCAAGTGCCGTCGAGTCAGGGAATCACAATAACTTGGAGGTCTCTGGGAGAATGGGAAGATAATTTCCAATTGAGATAAGGAGTGCTAAAGAAACATTTTTCATTCCTTAAAAAAAATGGATATTGATATACCATTTGACCCAGTAATTCTACTACTTAGAATATATCCTACAGAATCAAGGCTTTCACACCAACAAACACATGCACCAGAATGTTAATCGCAGCACAGTCCATGATAGCAAAAAGATGAAATCAACCCAGATGCCCAACAACAGAAGAATGGCTAGGTAAACTGAGGTATATATACTCAATGGAGCACTACGCAATGATAAAGAACAACGATGACTCCAGGAAACATCTTATGACCTGGTTTCAACTGGAAGACATTATGTTGAATGAAAGCAGTCAGCGACAAAAGGACAAATATTGTATGAGACCTCTATGATAAGATCTCAGAAACAGACTGTGTATAGAAGAAAAGACTCTTTGACAGCTGCAAGGGAGGGGAGGGAGGGAGGAGGGAGGGCTTAGATAGTTGCTAGGTATCTGGTTGGGTGAAATCAGTGACAGCACACATTAGAAACAAGAACAATATTTAGGGGACTTAAACATAACATGAGTACTCCTTCCATCTTAACCCAATACTGCAAGGATAGAGTAGCTGGGGCGGGGGGCGGGGGACCATGCTCTTAGGTGAAAGCGAGGCCAATTGGCACAACTAGTGTTTTGCTAAGAGGGCTCTCTGCACCCCACATTGGTGAGTGGCATCTGGGGTCTTAAAAGCTGCGAAGCTGCCATCCGAGGGCACAGCAAATGGTCCCAACTCAACAGGAACAGATGCTCTCCGAGGACCAAAATGACATGGGGGAAAGACAACCCAGAAGACAAAGAGACCCACAGCAGTGGGTGCCTACATTGACTTGGGACCAGAAGAACCAGAGGGTGCCTGGCCACCACAAGTGATAGCCACGATGGAGCTCACTAAGTTGATTCTCACTGGCAACACAAGAATAAAATGGGGTGCACCCTGAGATCTCCACTAAAAGACCTCAATTGATAGTCCAGTGGTTTCGGGGTTCCCCTGAGAGCATAGCCCCTCGCCCTGATGCTGCCCTTGACCATAAATCATAACAAAGGTCCACGCTTTGGACAGGAATATATTGGACTTGGTGATGCAGAGTGACCATATATTGGATGCACTTTATGGTTGTATACATCTGTAGGATGTCATCCTGCTGACTTCTGGCTGGAGGAAGGAGAGTGGGTGAAGAGGAGGGAAAAAAGAGACTGTTGGGAGAATGAGACGTATATGGAACAGAGAGGAATAGTGTGCTGTCACCGGGCAGGGAGAGCAGTGGAAGCTGCATATCGGTGGGTATGTAAATTTATACAGGGATGTACATTTTCACTCAGTTATATTAAATAAAAAAATTTTAAAAAAAGAAAGTAATAAAAAAAAAGAAACATTTTTCAGTAACAGAGGGCAGGCTGATTGAGTTTTGTCCATGTTGAGTTTGATATACTGAAGTTCTAGGTTACTGTAAAAAATTAACCTGAGTTTATAAAAGAGTTTGGGTTGAAAATGAGAGCTTGAGATAGCCTACATATGTATAGCTAAAGATGCAGGATGTATATAGAAGAAAGAAAAATAGCCTAGGAGTAAAACTTCAAGGACCCGTTGAAGAGGTCAGCCACAAATAAATAATGAAACTGCACAGAAGAAACCTGAAGGAAAACTAGGAGAGATACAGCTGCTACTATATACCACCATCTAGTTGATTCTGACTCATAGTGACCCCATAGGACAGAGTAGAACTGCTCCATGGAGAGAGATAGGTCACTTAATCCAAGTGAGAATGGACTTTACGAAAATGTCAGAGTAGTTTATAGGCTAAGGAGCCCTGGTGCCACAGTGGTTAAGAGCTCAGCTGTTAACCAAAAAGCAGCAGCTGTTCTAACTCATCAGCTGCTGCAACAGAGAAAAGACTTGGTGATCTGTCCCCATAAAGATTACAGCCTAGGAAAGCCTATAAAGCAATTTTACTCTGTCATATAGGGCTAGTACAAGTTGGACTTGATGCAGCAGTATGTAGAAACAAGTCTACAGGCTAAACTATTCAGAAATGGTGAGATTCATAAATAGCTGCAAACAGATTGTTTTATCAAAAGACTGGAAAAATCACTGGTGGATTCTGAGGAAGCAGTCTCAGTAGAATGTCAGGAGTAGAGAGTCTCTCAAGTGCCAATGTGAAGACTACAAATAAAGAAGTTTGGCTGTGGAGGCAAACAGCAGAGGAAAGATTCCTGATGAAAACAATAATTGGGGAGCCATCTTCCTGAGAAGTCACAAGCGGGTAGTATATTGAAATGAATAATTTACTTTTATACTGGTAATGTATTTTATTCATCCTCCTAGCAGAGACCCGAGGTGAAAGCAATAATTATTTCCACTTTACAAATTATGACGTTATTCTCAGAGAGATTTCTCGACTAATGTCAAAGAGCTATTAGTTGTGAAGAGGAGACTAGAACTTCAGTCTCCTAAAGTGATAGAGTTTTATGAACTTCCTTCCTTACCATGACCCAAATTGTGTGTATAAATGAGGGATATGTGGACTAATGCCAACAATTACATTTAACTGCTCCATTCTTCAAGCAACCTAACCCAGAACCAAACCAAACCAAGCCTAAGAATTCAGGAATTTCATATTGCCAACAATTTCTATAAGCTCATAAAACTGCTCTTTAATGTCCTGTCCCCACATTCTCCTCCTTCTGGTTGGAAGGAAAATCACTGAGATGTCAACAAAGGTATCTGAACATGGTACAAGAGTGTGAGCAGTTATGATGGAAGTCAATCTTCAGGAAAATTATTTGCATATATACATAATTAAAAATACATAGAAATGAATCTCCTCTCTAAATACCATCAAGAGATACACAAGTTTAAGCAGCTTGTCTTAAAGGATGAAGAACGTGGAATCCTTGGGGACTACCAACAGCTAAAATGTGCTAATGGATTATTTAAAAATTAACTGTGTTTTCCTTCACATATGCCCAGAGGAGATCTCTTGTAAAATGTCAAGATTTCCCAAAAGAGAGGTAGAAGGAAGAAGACAGGTGAGGGGAGGGGGAAAGGAAGGGAGAGAAAAAAGCACAGAGCAAGAAGAAGGAGGAGGCTGACAGAACAGGAAAAACAAAAAGAAGGAAACAACGAATGAAAGAAGACATATTAACAATCAATTTTCATTCTTGTTTTAGTGTTCTAGAATATGAAGACCACCAATTAAATTTGTGAACTCACCCTAGAAAAAATGCTGAGGATCACTATGGTCACCATCAGAGGGCTACCCTTGGGAGCTATGCATCAATGCCAGCACCTTGTTCACCCTTCAAAGCTATTTTGGAACTCTTTTTCTACAATGGCTATCACAGCTGTCGTTGTATTACCCTTGTGGTACTGAACGTCATCAAAAAGTCTTAATTTCAATATTTCCTTTATCTTCAGGTAAAGAAAAAAATCATTAGAAGTCAGATCAAGTGAGTAGGGAAGGTGTTATTTGTTTACTGGTTAGAAACTCCCTCACAGACAACTATACACTTAAGTTCACAAACTTGCCACCTTGACACTATGTGCAGAAAGAGTTTCAAAATTGCTTTGAGGAGTGGACTGGGCGCTGGTGTCACTGTGTAGCTTACCAAGGGGAATACTTCAAAGGGGGCTATAGTGATATTCAGTAATGAGATATGTAGCACTTAGAATAATTAAATTTGCGGACTTCATTTTCAGACCTTGTATTCACTACTGTAAACAACAGTTTAATGCCAAAGAATGCGTATTCCCTCATATGTTTAGCAGTCTGTTGGTAAGATTGTCCATGGTAAAAACTGTAACATCATGGATGATGATGATTTACATTACACTTACCACCAGTATTTTTTTTAGACACCTAGAAGATGATTTCAAAGTCACTAATCTCACTGCCCACCTGCCAATTTTTTTGTCTTATAGAAAGCATTATATTTATATATGATGTAAACTCTTCTTGGGACTATTCCTCTTTCACCCACTCTTTTACTTTATTTTTCCCAATTCAATATTTTTACTTATTATTTACATATTTTTATTGTGATTAAGTGAAAGTATACAATCCAAATCAATTTTCCATGCACGCCTATCTGCAGCAACTTCTGCTCTCCTTGACCAGAGACAGCACATTCTTCCTTTTCATTCTATACTTCTATTACCCTCTTAACAAGCTCCTGTCTCTCTCTCTGCCATCTTCTCTCTCACCTAGAAAGAGACTAGTAGGACAGCCTCCCATGAATGCATAGAACTGGAAGGTATACACACAATGTGGTCACACCTTGTCCCAGAGTCCAGTCCACTGTTGTCCAAAGAGTTGACCTCAGTAGTGTTTTCTGTTCAGGAGCAGCAGCAGATCTAAGGGTCATGCTGCTAGGGGATCCTCCAAGCCATTGCATCACTAATTGTTGTCTTTAGTAGAATTTTGAACTGAACCCCTTTTTCTCAGGTTGACACAGAGATTCTACATTGTGTGCCGTATCACAGCTGTCTCTGGTGGTGGCTAGGCACCGTCTGTTTTTTCTGGCTACATGTTGATAAAGTGTAACATTTTCATGGGCCCCTCTGTGTCCTTGGCTCCTTTTTCCTTGTGTCTTTGTTGTTCTCCATCATCATCTGTTACAGATGAGTTGGGACCGTTTGGTTTACATCAGATGGAAGTTTGCTAGCTTTTAAGACCCCAAACCCCACTCACCAGTATAGGGTGCAGAAGACTCTCTTAGCAATAGGCTAGTTATGCCAGTTGGCCTCAGTGTCCCCAAAAAGCATGGTCCCCAGACCTCTGACCCTGCTACTCTATCCTTGCAATATTGGGTTGAGATTTGAAAAACTTTTCAGTTTATGGTGAAGTCCAGTTAAGTTGATCTTCTTTCTACTGTATATTGTCACTGCTTTCAACTAACCAAGTTTCTATCAACTGTCTAATCTATGACCAACATTCTCCCTCCCTCCATACCCTTGTAGCCATCAGAGTCTTTTCTTCTGTACCTGAATCTATTTTTAAGTCCTTGTAGCAGGGGCCATATACAATATTTGTCCTTTTTCTGCCGACCAATTTCACTCAGCATAATGTCTTCCAATTGAAACTAGGTTATGAGATGCTTCCTAAAATCATCATTGTTCTTTATATTACATAGTGTTCCATTGAATATATGTACTGTAGTTTGGTTATCCATTCATCTGTTGATGGACACCTAGGTTGATTAACATCTTTTTACTATTATGAACTGTGCTGTGGTAATCATTTTTGTGCATGTATCTATTTGTGTGACCACCTTTGTTTCTGTAGGATATATTCCAAGCAGTGGGATTACTGGATCAAATGATATACCTCTTTGTAGCTTTTAAAGGAAGTGCCAAATTGCTTTCCAAAGAGTTTGTACCATTTTACAATCCCATCAGCAGTGTAGGAGAGTTCCAGTCTCTCCACAGTACCTCCAGCATTTCTTGTTTTGTGTGTTTAGGATTATGCCCACACTTATTGAGGTGAGATGGTATCCCATTGTAGTTTTGATTTAGATTTCTCTGATAGTGTGTTGGGCTGGGTTTTCTAGGGAAGCAAACCAGTAATACATATATGTACAAGGAAAGAGTATAGTGTGATGGTCAGGATTGTGTTAACTTGGCAACTCCAAATAGCTGACGATCATGAACATTTCCTCTTGTGTCTTTTGGCTGCCTGGGTGTGCTTTTCAGTGAAGTGTCTGTACATCTCCTTTGCCCATCACTTAATTGAGTTATTTACCTTTTTCTTGTTGATATTTTCCAGAACCTTGTAGATTATGGAGATCAGATATTTGTCCAACATGTAGTTGCCAAATATTTTTTTCCATTCTGTAGGCAGTTGTTTAACTGTTTTGATAAAGTCTTTGGATGAGCAAAAGTGTTTGATTCTTATAGTTCTCATTTATCTGTCCCCTATTCTGTTATTTGTGCTTTGTCAGATTTTGAAGTGGGTCTAAACTGTGTATTGGAACTTCCATGGTTGACTCTATGTTTTCTTGCATGATCTTTATTGTTTTATGTTTGATATTTAGGTCCATTTTGAATTACTTTCTGTGTAAGGTGTGAAATATGGGCCTTATTTCAGTTTTTTGCAGATAGATGTCCAACTTTGCCAACACCATTTGTTAAAGACTGTTTTTACCTCAGTTTACAATCTTAGGGGCTTCTCGAATATCTATTGTTCATAAGAGGATGTTGACATCCCTGGTGTCTCACCTCTGTTCCATTGGTCTATATGTCTCTTTTTGTACCAGTACCAGGCTGTTTTGACTACTGTGGCAGTGTAATAGGTTCTAAGGTTGGGTAGTGTGAGGCCTCCAAACTGTGTTCCTCTTCTTCAGTAGTGCTTTACTTATCTGGGGTTTCTTCCCTTTCCAAACAAATTTGGTGATTTGTTTCTCCACCTCATTAAAAAGTGACATTGGGATTTGTATTGGGATTGCACTGTATATGTAGATTGCTTTGGGTAAAATAGACATTTTTACAATGTTAAGTCTTCCTATCCATACGCAGGGTAGGTTTCTCAATTTATGTAATCTCGGTTTCTTGCAGCAAGGTCTTGTAGTTCTCTCTGTATAGGTTTCTTATTTCTCTAGTTAGATTTATTTCCACGTATTTTATCTTCTTGTGGGCTATAGGAAATGGTGTTGATTTTGTGATTTCTTCTTTGATGATCCCCTTGTTAGTATAAAGAAATCTTTACTAGTTTACTTATATATTCTTTTGGATTCTCTGTATATACAATCATATCATCTGTAAATAGGGAGATTTTTACTTTTTCTTTGCCAGTGCAGATGCCATTTATTTCTTTGTCTTGTCTAACTGCTCTGGCTAGAACAACTACTACAGTGTTGCATAGAAGTGGTGAGAGTAGGTCCTTGTCTAATTCCCATTCTCAAGGGGAGTTCTTTAAACCTCTCTCCATTCGGGATCATACCGGCAGTTGGCTTTGCATAAAGGCCCATTATAGCATTGAGAAATTTTCCCTTCTAATCCTATTTTGCTGAGAATTTTTAGCGTGAATGGATATTGGACTTTTTCAAATGCCTTTTTCTACATCAGTAGATAAAATCAGGTGATTCTTATCCTTTGTGTTATTTATGTGGTTGATCACATTAATTGTTTTTCTGATGTTGAACAAGCTTGCATCCCTGGTATGAATCCCACTTGGTCGTGACGAATTATTTGTTTTGATATGTTGTTGAATTTTAATGTCTAGGATTTTGCTGAAGAGTTTTACATCTAGGTTATTGAGTGATGTTGGACTGTAGTTTTCTTTTTTCATGGAATCTTTTCCTGGCTTTGTATCAGGGTTATGGTCACTTCATAGAATGAATTGAGTAGTATTTCATCCCTTTCTACGCTGTGAAAGTTTCGTTAGTATGGGAGTTAACTCTTCTAAAAGCTTGGTAGAATTCTTCAGTGAGCCATTTGGGCTCACTGGTTAGTAGATTTTTTTTTGTGTGTGTGGCTTTTTCAATCTCTTCATTTGTGATGGGTTTATTAAGTTGTTCTACTTTTCCTTGTGATAATTTTGGTATGTGATGTGAATCTAGAAATTTGACCATTTCCTCCAGGCTTTCAAAACCATTAGACTACAGCCTTTTGTAGTATTCTGTTATACTTTTTATTTCAGTTGGGTCTATTGTGACATCTCCCATCTCGTTTCTAATTTGGATTGTTTATTTTCTCTCCTGTTTTTCTTTTGTAAGTTGTGCTAATAGTTTATCAATTTTTTGATCTTTTTAAGGAACCAGCTATTGGTTTTATTCATTTTTTCAGTTGTTCTTCTATTCTGTAATACATTTAGCTCTCCTCTAATCCTTGTAATCCGTTTTCTTCTGGTGCCTGAGGGGTTCCTGTGTTGCTCTCTTTCTGCTTGCTAAAGCTGTAAAGTTAATTCTTTGGTTTGGGTCCTTTCTTCATTCCAAATGTGTGTACTTAAAGAGATAAACTGATCTTTGAGCACTGCTTTTGCTGTGTCCTGTAGGCTCTGGTTGGATATGTTCTCATTCGCATTTGAGTCCATAAATTTCTTTTTTCCACCTTTGATTTCTTCTATAATCCATGGATTTTTCAGCAAGGTGTTATTCAGTTTCCATGAGTTTGAATTTTTACCTATGTTTCTGCTGCTATTAATTTTGACTTTTATGGCTTTATGGTCTGAGAAGATGCTTTGCAATAATTCATTGGTTTGGATTTTATTGAGGCTTGCTTTGTATTCTAATACCTGGTCTAGTCTGGAAAATGTTCTATGTGCATTAGAGAAGAAGGTGTACTTATATATTGATGGGCAAAAATTCTATATATGTTGATGAGGTTTAGTTGGTTAATTGTAGCAATAAGATCTTCTATATCTTTACTAAGCTTTTCCCCAAATGATCTGTCAGTTACTGAAAGTGAGTGTTGAAGACTCCAGCTATTATTGTGGAGTAGTCTATCTCATTTTTCAATGTTGTCAGTGTTGGTTCAATGTATTTAGATGCTCTGGTATTGAGTGCATAAGTATTTAATATTGTTATGTCCTGCTTATATATTGAAACTTTCAACAATAAGTAGTGATCACCCTTGTCCACAGTAGTGGGTTTTACATTAAAATCTATTTTATTTGAGATTGTTGTTGCCACACCTGCTCTTCTTTGTTGTCAGCTTGGTATATATTTTTCCATTCTTTGATTTTCAGTTTGTTCATATCTTTGAGTCTAACGTGTGTTTCTTGTAACTGACATATAGACGGATCATGTCGTTTGATCCAAGCTGTCACCCTGTGTCTGTTTATTGGTGCATTTAGTCTATTTAGATTCAGTGTAATTATCGATAGGTATGTGTTTTGTGATGTCATTTTGATATATTTATTTTTGTATTGATGTTCTCTGTGTTACTATTAATATTCTATTCCAAGTCATTTTTCTTTATTGGTTGACTTTTTGTCTTTTTCCAGTATTGGTTTTGTGTTTGTTGAAACTCCTGTAATGTATTTCTTGTTGTGATGTGTCACAATGTTATTTTGCTTTGTGTCTACCCTATGGTCCACTGCAGTATCCTAAGTTTAAACCAGAGTTTAGCATCTATATTTCTTTTTAATGTACTCTCCATCTGAAATGACTGTTTTTAGTATGTTAATGTCATAGTTCTCATGTTAAGATCACTGGTTCCCTTCTTTTAATATTGTAGCTTTGATTGAGTTTTGTTACTTTCTTGAGTAGGATTTTGGATGCTGTGTCATGCACTGCCTCTTTAAGTATACACTTGATGTTTTTATTTTTCTAAACAAGAGCTTCTTTCAGTATTTCTTGTAGTTTTGGCTTGGATTTTACAAAGTCCCCAAACTTCTGTTTATCTGTTAGTGTCTTAATGTAGCCTTCATATTTGAGAGATAGTTTCACAGGATATATAATTCTTAGTTGGAAGTTTTTCTCCTTCAAGGCTTTGAACGTGTCATCCCACTGCCTCCTTGCCAACTTTGTTTCAGCTGAGAAGTCAGACAAAAGCCTACAAGACTTCCCTTTGTATATTAACTTTGCTTTAAACTTTTCTGCCTTTAAGAGCCTCACTTCATAGTTTTTGTTTGTTTGTTTGTTTTTTAATAGACTTGACTATAATATGTCTTGTTTTTTTCTTTTGGGGTTTGGTTTTTGTGGTGTTCGATAAGCATCTTGGATATCTATATTCTCTTTCACTATTTCAGGGAAGTTTTCTGTTATGAACTCTACAAAAATACTCTCCGCATTTGGAGCTATCCCCCCCTATTCAGGAACTCCAATTATTCTTGTATTATTCCTGTTAATAGAGTCCCACATGTGATGACACTTGGCTTGGCTTGGCTTGGCTCATTTTTCTTATTTCTTTCTCTGATTTCTCCTCATAAATGCCAGTGTCAGTTGCTCTATACTCAAGGAATGAAAGAAAGAAGGATGCCACCAAACTTGTCTCCCTGGGACTGCTGCACTCTGTAGATGTGTTTAGCTTAAGAATTACTTATTTGCTGAGAGAGGTGCTGTAAGGTGTCCACCAAAAGTGGGTGGGCCCTCAGGGTTGGCACGTTCTGCCTCCTGGCTGGCAAAGACGGTGCACTACTTATGCAGTCACTGGAAAGCTGTCAGCTGAAACTATGATGTGGATCAGTGATGGGTGGCAGAAATGCTGCCACCCCCTACTCAGCAGTCAGTTCTCCATGTGATCTTATTTTAAGAGGGTGCTTACCACTGAACCAGGAGCTGTGAATCAGCTGCCAAAATCAGTCAGGCCCTCAGGTGTAGCAGTCCCGCCTTCCAGCTGGCAATGAAAGTACCTCATCAGCCATCCTGACTCTATGATGTGGTTCAAAGACGGGAGGTATTAGGGCTTTATTACCCTTTTTTGCCAGGCCCCACCTGTAACTGTAGGCATGATCATCTAAAATGCAGCTTTTTTTGCTGCAAAATCTCTATCTGGACAGGGACAGTTGTTCAGTGTCAGCATTAGCCCCAGCTGAGATCTCCAGTGTAGCTGATTCCACCACTCAACTGAATAAGATGATGTCCTGCCCGAGCTACCCTTCCTACCATGAGTCATCAGCATCTATGGTGCAGCTCAGAGAAGAGAGGGTGGAGGGGCACCATTGCTCTCCATTGAACAGCTGCACTGTCAAGATGCAGCTATCCCTTGGAGGTTACCCTGGGAGCATGCCCCCTAGACCTGATGCTGCCCCTCAGGTCAACTCTTCAGATAGGAATGGATTGGACTCGGAGACACAGAGTGACCATATCGTATGTACACTTTATGGTTCTCTGCATCTATTGGATGGATGTCATCATACTGGCCTCTTACTAGAGAAGAGTGGAGAGGGTGGAGAGGAGGGGACAGAATATTGTTAAGAGGATATGACGTATATGGAATGGAAAGAGGAGTGTGCTGTCACTGGGCAAGGAGAGCAGAGGATGCTTCAGATAGGCAGACATGACATTTTGAATTGTATTGTAAATTTTCACTCAAATCACAATAATAATTAAAAAAAAAGTAAAAAAAGTTAAACAACAACAACAAAAGAAAGAAAGAAAGAAAAAGAAGATGTGGCTGTCCCGAGCAGTCTCTGCTGCACCATACACTGTTTACTTAAGCACTACAGTTCAGCATATTAGCCGGCTGATGCCCAGTCTCCAGTCCTTGCCTCCCAGATAACAAAGAAAGTGTCAGTACGGGAAGTCCTCCCAAGAGTTGCATCAGTACTAGTAGGACTCAGTGTGCCACTGCCTCATCTTTGCGAGAGGGCTGGCACCTAGTCCAATCTGACAACCCTATGCCAGATCCTAGGGCTCCCAGGATGTTCAGCTGCTCTGTTTATCATTCCAGTCCTTAGTTCTCGAGGGAATCAAGGAGATGTGTGTCTAGCCTGCCATCTTGGCCCTCCCCCTATTTTTTTATTAAATGAGATGGGGTAGAAAGGACAGAAGAATTATAAATATGAAAATATAATTGTGTTTTTGTTTTATAATTTGAATATCAGTGTTTGGTTTGTTTGTTTAGTTATATGATTACATCCCTGTTAGGAGCTGTCAAATCAATTTCAGCTCATAGCAACCTTATGTACAACAGAGTCAAACACTGCCTGGTTCCATGCCTGATCCTGTCCTTACAATCATTCCTATGTTTGAGCACATTTGTTTGCACACAGTGTGTCACTCGATGTTGTGAAGGCTCCTCCTCTGTTTCACCTACTCTTTACCAAAAATGGTGTTTTTCTTTCAGGAGCTAGTAGCTTCTGATAACAAGACCAAAGTATGTGAGATGGACAAGACCAAAGTATGTGAGACAAAAGTATGTGAACATGTGGCCATGCTCACTAAGGAGGATTCTGGCTGTACTTCTTCTAAGATAAATTTGTTTGTTCTTATGTTAATCCATGGTATAACAGTATTCTTCACCAACACCACAGTTCAAATGCATCAGTTTTTCTTTGATTTTCCTTGTTCATTCTCCAGCCTTTTCATATATATGAGGAGATTGGAAATACCATGCTTAGGCTAGGCACAGCTCAGTTCTCAAAATGACACCTTCACTTTTTAATGCTTTAAAGAGGTATTTTGAAGCAGATTTTTCCAATGAATTACATTGTTTCATTTCTTGCCTGCTGCTTCCTTGGATACTGATTGCCAATGCAAATAAAACAAAATCCTTGAAAATTTCAGTCTTTTCCCCATTTATCATGATGTCAAGTACTGTAAAAAGTCTTCTTAAATGACAGAATAGATAACGTAGTGGTTCTAGGTTGCATTATATATTGACTACATTCAGGTGTACTACAACACAAAATTAATTATGTTGTCCTAGTGAAGATTACAGAGCTCTGGTGGCACATTAGTTAAGTACTAGGCTGCTAATAAAAAGGCTAAAGGTTCAAATCCACCCAACCACTCTATGGAAGGAAGACATGACAATCTGATCACATAACATTTATAGTCAAGAAAGCTCTATGGGTCATTATGAATCAGAATCGAGTCAATGGTACCCAACAACAACAATTACCCTTTTGAGTTGCTGGGTGGCACAAATAGTTAATTCTCTGTGCCAAAGTTTGGCAGTGCAAAACTATACAGTGACACCTCAGAAGACAGGCCTAAATATCAGCTTGCTAAAGGATACGGCCTAGAAACCCTGTGGAGCAGTTCTGCTCTGCACACATGTGGTCACTCTGAGTTCAAACCAACTTGATAGCAACTGACAACAATCATCCTTTTGTTCTCAATTCTTTTTCTTCCATTGGAAATAAAGGATGTGTTTCATATTTATTTGCTCACATGTTGTGATATCAAAACAATATGCATAAAGTGATATTATTAATGACAACCTGCAAGACATGTTATGTCTTACAAGGGACTTTTAAATCCTTTAGTCTAATATCCTTTGATTCTTCAACAACCTATTGCTTAAACTGATGATGTACTGATAATAAGCATGCTCTTTCAGATTGTTGACAGAGAAGGAGCTGAGCCCTGGTTTATAATGTTTCCTAATTTCTAGTCAGCTCATACCAATTTCAACTCACTAATGAGATATTTCAAGCCCTGAAGGCGTAGTGATTAGGAGCTACAGCTACTAACTAACCAAAGAGTCAGCAGTTCAAATCCACCAGGCACTCCTTGGAAACTCTATGGGGCAGTTCTACTCTGTCCTATAGTGTTGCTGTGAGTCACAATAGGCTCAACGGCAATGGAGTGTGACATTGCCGAGCAGCAGGCTGGGAAGTGATGTTCACAGTTAACCCTCACAATCCTATATGAGCCAGTTCCAACACATCACTACAACTGAAATTCAGGAAAATCCACAAACTGTATAAGCTTACACAGATGGTAAAAAACAGAGCTTGCGTTTGGATCCAGGTCGTCTGACCCCAAATAAATTCTTGTAAAACAAGCTATAATCCAAAGATATAATTGTATCTTATACCTGGTCTTTTGGTGCCAGAGGGTCACACTAGAGCAGTTGTGCGTGTCTTAGTCATCCTAATCTCGCCTGAAGTCCAGCTCCATGTGCACATAGATAGACTTGTCACTCCCACCTTCTTCCAGAAAAATAATACTGCAAAATTAAATGTAATGGTTCTGTTGGACCTTAGATCATTTGTTTCAATTTTGAAAACTGAGCTGTAATTGAAGTATATATTTGTTTAGTTCATTACTGATAGTATTTTATGCCATGTGAAAATAAGTTTACAGCGGAATTTTATTACGCATATATATATATGCATTTGTTATATACGTATAATATACATATACATTTGTAGAATACATTTGTATAATAAATTGATTAATGACTAGTTGTTGAACATTTAATTGCTTCTAGTGATTTCTATGACAAATAATCATTTATGAGCAAGTTACTATGTAAAGACTTTTTTTATACATCATGTAGGGCTTTTTGCATTATAATTGATTGACAAGAGTAATACTAGTTAAACAAAACATGTGTATATATTTTATTGATGAAATTCTTAAAAAAATATTTTACCAATTCAAATTCCGATCAGAAATGTGAGTGCTCATGTAAGCATGGTTTTACTATTAAAAAAAGAAAAAAAGAAACATCTTTCATTTAGGTTTCTGGAAGGATTTATATTGGATATCCTGACTGACCTTCCTGTTTACCATCAATTTAAAAAGATGGAAAAATATCAAAGCTTTTTTATATGAAATTATGAGCTAGTAATTTTGTATAGAATACCTAGGAGCCCATGGTCAAAGCAGGACACGCCAGGAAAGTCAAGAACACTTTAATCTGGTGTTGTTGTCTCAACTGGGTGAATGTGAGCTTTGATTTCAAAGCCTCACCAAGTACACGTGAGAGGAGACACGGGTATTCTCTGTCCAAGGTAGAAACTGAAACCAACAAGCCCAAACTATACCAAGAGTAAGGATGAACAAGAAATATGAAACTCTGGTGACATAGTGGCTACTAACAAAAAGGTCAGCAGTATAGTATGGGATAGTTCTACCCTGCCCCATAGGATTACTATGAGTTGATCCCTTGTATGAGTCAGGATGGACTTAAGAGCAACAGTGTTGTGTGTGTGTGTTCTTTTTTTTCTTTTTTAAGTATTTTATTGTGATTAAGTGAAAGTTTACAATCCAAGGCAATGTGCCACAGGAAACCCCATACCCATACCTCTGTGCAACCTAGCTGCTCTCTGACAGCAAGCACATTGTTCCTTTGCATTCTGTACTTCCTGTATTCATTCAGCAAACTCCTGTCCCTCCTCTCTACCTTCACATCTCCTTTCTATAGAGGAGTTGCTCTGACACCCTCATGTATATATTTAAGGCAAGACACACAAACAGCTCCAGCATCTCTCTATACCTTTAGAGTCCAGTCTAATTTTTGTCTGAAGAGTTAGTTGACTTTAGTACTAGTTTCAGTTCTGGGCTAGCAGTGAGTCCAGGAGCCGTGTTCTTAGAGGACCCTTCATGATGTCAGACCATCAAGTCTGGTCTTTTAATAGAATTCTAGGTCTGCCCCCCCGCCTTTTTTGTTTTTTTGTTTTGTTTTGTCAGGGAACTTCAAGGATAATTGTGTCTCTTGTTTAATGCCACCTCCTTGTACCAAATTCAGTCATGCCAAAACCTAGGAGTCTTTTTTTTTTTTTTTTGACCCTTGCCTCTCTTTAACAATGGAAACCCTGGTAGTGTAGTGATTAAGTGCTGCTATAGCTATTAACCAGAAGGTTGGCAGTTTAAATCCACCAGACTCTTTTGGAAACCCTATCGGCCAATTCTACTCTGCACAGTAGTGTTGCTATGAGTTCAGTGATTTAGTGGCAATGGGTATTGGTTTTGCTTCTCTTTATTTGTACATTCGTTTAGTTACTAATTTGAATAACTTTGGAGAAATAGCGTAGCATATGGCTCTGCCACTGAATGGCTGTGTGAACTCGAATATTCTTTACAAACTATTTATTGGTTTTCTAATTTGTAATAGTTATAATAATTTTATCTATCTTGTATATTTATTGTAAAGATTTGTTGAGTCAGTACACATAAAGCGCTTAGAATGGTACTTGGCCCCTAATAATTTCTATACCCGCCAAACCAAGCAAGTATTTGTTATATAGTCAATCTGTCTCAGATCTCAGTGTGAATTCTTGTAGTTAACTGACTCTCCAGGGTCCTACAGCTCAGAGGACACTACTTTTGATTATTTTTTAAACTGGTATTAATAGAGAGGAGTCTAGTACAAGGCATATTTCTGGCTTTACCAAAAATAAATAAATAAATATTGAAGACCAAAGAGCCAAATATAAAATGGAATGATAAATATATATACATATATATATAGATAGATAGATTCCAAACAAAGAGGAATGATTTGCTTTAATTCTTACAACAACTAATAACTAGCTGCAGTAATGCCCTTCATACCTTTCCAAAAGAAGTCTTTCCAATACCAGAGGAAGGTGAACTTGTTCAGCAGAGATCTGGTCAACAGCCTCCAGTCATACAACTTATCTGCTCATGTTTTAGTACAAGAAATTATGAACACTTTGCATTCAGCTTTATACTATATCTATGCTGGATTAAATATACAAACACTATTTTAAACTACCAGTGAGTTAAACTCCAGGGCGGGGGTGTACCAGCTTTGTTATGTCATTTGCCCTGCCTCTTACCATACTGATACATCCAGAAAACCAGGCTTTCCACTTTGAGAGCCAAGGACCTAAATTCGGTTTTCGTGTTCTAATTTTAGGTCTGGTTTTACTTTTATATCTCTGACTCAGTGTCTTAGTTTTGTTTTGTTTTTTTTTTTTGAATATACTATGTGCAACAATATGATTCATAAGCCACCTATATGGTAATGAATAGAAGTTTTTTCTTCTAAACTTCTAATATATTGGCTAGAACAAGAGAGAGGGTGCTAGTGTTTGAATAATTCATGTCATCATTATGAAAGTGACATTTTTCTGGCACACCTTGCATTGAATTTAGTTGACAGAGTTCTTTATTAATTATCATTTGCATATTTGGCTTGTATTATCCCTTTTGTTTCTTTTAGCTTGTAAGCATTGACTTATTCCATTTTGTGGTCATAGAACTTACTTTTAGGAATGGGCTAAGAGTGTTTTTTTTTTTTTTTTAAATAAGGGCTGATAGCAGTTGTGATAATGGGCTGGGACTGACTTTCCAGCAGATTCTATATGAAGTAAGTGTTAATTTTGCTTTCTGTGACAATGGTTCAGTATGTTTTAATAAAACTGGAAAGTCAGTTCCATCCCCAAGTGTCAAGGTAGGTTGTTGTTTCAAATGTGGTAATCTAATGAATGAAATAGCTACAGCCTCATCCGGATCCGACTCAATGGCACTTGGCTGGCTCATGCTAAATAGAAAAGAGTCAGATACAGAAATACAGGGTGAGTTTAGTTCTTCTACCTTGTAATGAAGTTAATAAACTCTCTACCTGTGTTCATTTTACTAAGGAAGGAAATGAAAGGAGTTCCAACTGGGAATTCTATTGCTAATTCTCTTCTTTCTATTAGCTGCACTGTGCTCATTTGGAAAATGAAATGGATTATTTTCTTCACAGAGGATTTTCTTTCTTAATAAGAATCTATGAGGATAGTATTGGGTAATAATAAAGAGCTCTAGGTACAGCTCTATAGTGATATATATTTTTTTTTTTTTCTCTTACATAGTACCTCTACCTACCCTCATAAATCTTCTGAGAGATTTAAAAGGCAAAAACATCCTGGGAGTAGAGATGATATTAATCGGTACCTTCGTATCTGCCTACCTTCTCGACTAAAGAAACAGGTTCTTTGAAAAAGCCTGTTTTGATAAAATTATTATTACTGAAGAAAGGAAGGATGCTAGCAAAAAAAGAGAGGCAGGATAAAAGGGAAAAAGAACGAGAGGAGGAAATGGGAAGGGAGAGAAAAAAGAAGGAGTAAAGGAGACAGGGAAACATGGAGGTGAGGACACTAGAGAAAGGAGGAGGAGGTCTTCGTCACTCTGGTCTGACTCTGTTTGGATTACAGGGGAAGCAATCCCCATTTGGTTTGTAAGTACAAACTAATTTTTACATCCCTGAGAGCATACAGAATTAGAGAATACTGATAGTAAAGTCCTTGAAGGGAAAAAGGCCCCACAAACTGTTGTTTTTAGGCTGTATGCATAGTGAAGTACACTGTTGATGTGTCTCAGCTGCACCAGATAGGGCTTTGATTTTACCCATTTAGTCTAAGGCTACTGGCAGAGTACCTTCCTTTGGTGAATCAATGTGTATCTTACTTTCTGGTTGCCCTAGACAGAGAATTTGGTGCAAGGATTCTGCTGTAGGAAGTTTATTTAGGAGTTGATTCCAAGAACCACTGGTAGGGGAGTGAAAAGTGAGACAGGGAAGAGAAAGGAAGCAGTAAAGGATATGATATCAACCAATTTACCACTCTGGGGAACTGAAGCCGAATTCAGCTGGGGAACTCTGGCAGCCAATCTGAAACCATTTTCCTAGGTGATCCTACCAAACAGGCAAAGGGCATTTATATATTAACTCCCACTTGTCTTTCTTCATAACTATTTGCAGGGGAATGTAGACAGTGAATAAATGGAACTAGTGTTTAATTCTTTGACTTTTGCCCTGCCCTGACCTACAGGGACATAGCAAGCTCTAAAGAACACAACTGAGCAAGGAGATACAGTTACTGGAAGCTGGAACTCAGGCTAATGTGCCATATTCTGGTCAAGTCACATGGGGATCTCGGTGGGGCCCTGACAGCATCTGACAATAGGTCTTGCCTTGCATTCCACTTTATAGTGATTTATTTACCTGTTGTTTCTAACGCCCCCACCCCACCCCATCTTAAGGTGATTGGTCTTGCCTCATATTTCATACCATTGCTTCATTTACTCAAATCACCACCTCCCCAATGTTAAGGATGAAATTTGAAGTTTTTATTGATTTGGCGTGATTGCCAAAACACCAGAGTCAGAAGATGTAGACTGTAGCACTGACCGTTCTGTGTATAAGCCTAGCAAACACCTTTAGGCCTCAGTTTCCTTGTCCATGAAACATAGATAATGTTACCCGCTCTGTGCAACTCCCAGTGTACTGCAAGATCTCAGTGAGGTCATAAAAAGTGTGGTCTACAAAACATCAGTCTTGTTAACCTATATTCCAGAATGTGAACTCTATGACACAGTAATCTTTGGGTTTTGTGCGTTGATGTGGCCCCACTGCCCAAAACATTTGCTTTCACATGGGAGGTGCATCATGCATGATAATAAATAATGGGTAAAAAAGTTGTTCAAAAAACGTAAATGTTGGAGTAGACTGTCTTGAGCTCAAATATTAGCTCACCTGCTTCTTGTCTGTTTGTCATCAGGCTGGCTGTTAATCTTTCTGAGAATATTTTTGAGCGTTTCATCAGTACTGTTTTTGCAAGGTTATCTTAAGAATAAAGACTGTTTCTAATAAAATGTTTCCTTTCAATTTATCCAGAGCCTCACCCTTGGACGTGGTATAGTACTTTCCTGTATCTAGACTTGAAAAAAATGATAGCATGATAGACGACTCATTCCAATTACAGTAGTCAACTTCACATTGTTCCCTCTGAATGCAGTTGTAACCAACTGTGTGGACAGTTATTCTACTCCAATTTAATAAAAAAATAATTCACTGTATATTTTGTACTTAATTCCCAAATTTATGTTTTGAGAACACAGCTTTAAGGAATATAAATGTATTCAGTTAGGCATATCTGTGGCTGCTTTTTATGTTGTCTCAAATCAATACATGTCAAGCCCCTTAGCTAATATCATTTAAACAGTGAATACTTAATAGCAGTAATGACAGTAGCAACGATAGCTTCATTTATTGAGCTACTACCAGGTAGCCAAAAGGATGAACAAATCTTTCTTGGAAGAAACACAACTAAAATACTCCTTACATGCAAGAATGTTGAGACTGTATCTCACATGCTTTGAAAGAAGACCCTCAACGAGGTGGACTGACACAGTGAATTCAGTAATGGACTAGCACACAATCATGACACCTAGGGACACTAGGCAGCAGTCTCTGTCTGTGCATTTTACAGACATTAACTTGTTTCATAGCAATCATACAAGTTAACTGTTATTGTTTCTTCTTTATAGCTGAGGAGGTAGAAGCAAAAGGATGTTGATTAACTTGACCATGTTCTTGCACATAAGACTGAGATTTGAACTCAGGTTTCTCTGACACGAAAGTATATGTTTAATCCATCACACTGGCTGTCATTTGTTTCATCTCTTCAGACAACATAAACCCTTATTTACAAACCATTTCACCTCATGTCATCCCTATATGAAGCTACAACTATTATTACATCCACTCTGCCAATGTGGAAATCACAGCTCAGAAAGATTATATGACTTGTAAAAGGATGACCAGCTAGTATACGGTACAAACAGATCCAATAGTGTCAGACTCCAAAGGCCTTCTCCAAAACATTTTGCATGTATAGCATGACTGTTTCTCAAAGGGTGGACCTCCCTCCCCTTGTGCGTATTGCCAACTGGATTCTAATTTAAGGAGAAAATACTTTAATCAACTGAAGATAGTAGTAGCCAGGATGTGTTGTTATATTGGCACATAATTACAGTTTTAATGTAAAATAAGATCTTTCTTTTTTAATTAAAGATTCATTTTCATCCCTAGATCCCCAGTACAATGTAGCCTGCCTGGGTACATTATGGGCCACAGGGTTGATTCTGACCCATAGCAACCCCGTGTGAGAGAGTAGACCTGCCCCTCTTGGGTGTTGTGGGCTGTAATCTTTATAGGAGCGGATGGTCAAGTCTGCCTCCCACTGAGCTTCTGGGTAGTTTGAACCAGCAAACTTTCAGTTAGCAGCTGAATGGTTAACTATTGATTTACCAAGATTCTTCTCCTTACCCCCAAATAAAATATGAAAAAATCATTTTTCCTTTTATCTTTCTTGAGATCAAAGTAATTATTTTGTTAATGATTTTACATATATATGCTCATAAATTAGTCTAAGAAATTGCTAAATTGTAAACAGTTCATCTAGACTTTTAAAATTACTATTAGAAGCCCCGCATTAAGAAATATGTGGCAAAAAGTCTCCCATACCTCACAAAGTACTGCCCTCTTGATCAAAGTGACCAGCTACAATTGTTTCAAAGACTATTCAGTTGTTTGCTTTTTGACGTTTGAAGACATTTTTGTCTGCTCTATACATCATCTTACTGAAATGACATTGATGAATAAAGCAACTTCCTTCAGCTGTAGAATTATGCATTAGGTTGTAGATTTGTCTGAGTTTCCTTCGTAATTATTTAAAATAGTTTTTTCAGTAGCTATGAATGGGAAGAAGGTACATGTAGTTTTAGGGAAGCATGAGACAGAAAAAAGTGGAGTAATACACATGTACACATATGAGTTCTTCATTCTCAGACAGTGTTTTTTGTAGCAATTGAACATGCTACCTTAAATAATCTCTTCTGACTTGTGCACACCAGTGTCAAAGGGAACAGACAGATTCAGCAGGATAAACTTGGGCGGTCCTTGATCACTATGAAAACATCCTTTTCCTTTACGAGGAAACTACAGTGTGCCAGATAAAATATTTCCTAGAAAGTGATCCTTAGGCAGCCAGAGTCAGCAGTGTTGTGTTCTGTGCAAGGTTTCCAATACTGAAGCCTTACCTAGTTAGAAGAAAACGTACTTCAACCACTTCATGTTTTTAATATTCCTCTCAAAGGCAATTATCTGCTGCTATCGTGTTTGAGTTCCCAGAAGGCCCCAAATTGTAGTAAGTTATTAATGATGTTCTGTAAGAAGATATATATTAAATTTTGTTATTTCATTAAAAATAAAGTCTACAAAATTGCGAAGGATGTGCATGTTTGCCTAATAAAACCAAGCTGCCATCCTCTTTTCTCCCTGGCTCTATTTTGTTTTGGCTTCCCTTTTGGCTAAGTCTAGTTACAGTTAACCAGAAATATTTCCTGATAAAACACAGACACATATATTTATCTATGATCATATCCTGCTTTATATGGAAGAAACACAACATGTGAGACTTTCAGGGAAAGACTGCATTTTGAATATTTATCTTTCATTCACTTCCTTCCTTTAGCTTCATAATTTTTTTCTAAGCTACACATAGCTTCTTCTAGTCACAAAGCCTGACTGTATTTGCTTAGAAAGAGGAGAAGATCATTGTGGAGTGGAGTGATATTTGTACCTTCTCTGCATTTCTTAACTCAGAGTACAAGCATGAAGTTAACCCCAGTAATCCATTCTCCCCTCTTCCCTTTCAATTTTAAGTTTAGTGGTTAAGGGCCATGGCTACTAACCAAAAAGTCAGCAGTTTGAATCTGCCAGGTTCTCTTTGGAAACTCTATGCAGCAGTTCTACTCTGTTCTATAGGGTTGCTATGAGTCAGAATCGATTCAATGGCATGGGGTTTGGTTTGGGGTTTTATATAAAGCTGGAAATCCTGGTGCTGTAGTGGTTAAGTGCTACATCTACTAACTAAGAGCTTGGCAGTTTGAATCTGCCAAGTGCTTCCTGGACACTCTGTGGGACAGTTCTACTCTGTCCTATAGGGTTGCTGTGAGTCGGAATTGAGTTGATCACAGTGGGGTTTTTGGTTTTACATAAAATTGGCCTGTGTGTGAATTGGCTTCTATGTAACTTCAGGAGCTGTGAGAAAAGAAGATCTAGTCAGGGTAAATCAAGTGAATTTTAAATTATTTCAGGTGAGATTAATTACAAAGTGGAGCACACTTGAATCTGAGAGTATCAAGTCAGTTAAAGTAAATGGAATGGGAGCAGAGATTCTAAACACGGATTCTTTTAGAGGGAACAAAACACATGTTCCAGTAGGTTACAAGTCTGCTTTCAGGGTGTCTGCTCCAGGGGAAGGGCTTTCCCTCTGTCAGCTCTAGAGGAAAAGCCTTGTGTTGCATCAGTCTTTGTTCAGGGAGCATCTTGGCATGGGAGCCTCAGATCTGAAGGACACACTCTTCTCCGACTGCTGCTTTCTTGATGGTGTGAGGTTCCCGGTTCTCTGCTTGCTTCTCTCTCTATCTCCTGTAGGATGAAGGGATAAAGGGTGGTGCAAGCCACATTCCAGGGAAACTCCCTTAGCAACAGCGTTGCAGTCCCACTATAATCCTCTTTTGACATAATCATCCTCATCTATTAGCCACAAGCAGAGATTAGAATGTATAGCTTAGGAAAAGTCACAAAATATTGGGAATGGTGGCTCAGCCAAATGGCTACACACATTTTTCGGGGACACAGTTCAATCCGTGACATGCCTTTCTTAACATCTGCCTTAGAAACATCATCTTGCATGTATTAAGTGTTCTTTTCTAGTAGAGGGCAGCCTCCAAGAATTTGGCTGTATTGCTGGGTTGTTCACTGTTTACCCCAGTGCCTAATTAATGCATCTCTTGTAGTAGGCACTCAGTAAATACTGAATTTACAGAATAATGAATGAAAGAAGAAATGAGCAGAAGGGCAAGATCACGTGTGAAGATAAAAGAATCAGACTAACATCAAAATTTTCAACTCCAACCTTGGAAACAGGAAAAGGAAACGTGCTGTTTTAGAGTACTGAAAGATTTTCTGGAATTTGACTCCTAGCTAATTAAATAACTGTTATTTAATTGCGAGGACATGGTACTTTTTTGTCACACAAGGCCTCCAGAGCTTTGCAAAAACCAACACTGAAAACAATTTTAATAGAAATATTTAAATCAGAAAATTGATAAGTCCCAGGATATGTTGCAAGACTTAGATGGTGACAGTGATTATTTCCCCATTGAAAAGTGTTGCTTTAAACATTGCTCAAAGCAAAGAAAATGAGAAAATGTGTTTAAACCGATACAGAATTAGAGCTCTAGAATAATACAAACATGGTAGGAAGTATGTTCAAGGAGTGGATTTAATGGAGGTGATGTGAGCCAGATGATTGACTTAAAAATAAAGGAAAAAGAAGGAAAAGATTACATGAAGAAGTACAGAAAACAAAATCAAATTCCAATAAATTAAAATGTAGAAAAGAGGTGCAGATATATCAATAATCACAGTAAAACTAGGGAGAGAAAAACACAAGTGATTTCATGCAACACAAGTACCTTTTTAAAGTTAAAAACATGCACCTGCATGAACATATATAGCTTTTATATGAATACTTACGGATGCAGTAACAAAACCCACTACCTCTGGGTAAACTCTGACCCCTAGTGACACTTTAGGGCAGGACGGAACTGCCCCACAGAGCTTCCAAGGAGTACCTGGTAGATGTGAACTTCCAACATTTTAGTTAGCAGGCGTAGTTCCTAAACAGTATACTACTAGAGTTTCCACGGATACAGTAGAATTACATAAAAAGAAAGGAAGGAAATGAACACTGCATTCAGAATGGTTGCTGGAGGAGATAAGTTGAAGAGGTGTATATCATCAATGGCCTAGTTTTTGTTCTGAGTGGTTAGCTTGCTTACACATCATTAAAAAATTACTGCTTATCTATAAACAATTTTCTAATTATCTAATTACTGTTTCAAATAGGAATCAGTAGTACAGTACTACTAATTTACTATTTGTAAAGTTTCAATTTTGTAAATTTTACTTACAATACTTTTCATAATGTTTTCCTTCAGTGAATGCTTTAAAACATATGTTAAGGCTTTTAAAGATGTAATTCTATTTTCAAATTTATCACCATTTTCTTCATTAATACACGATCACAGGATTTGTTTTGCTTTACCTGAAAATCTTTTATTGCCGGAATTCTGCCCCCGCTTAAACACTGCAAGTAAGGAGGAAACAGTGACTGTACAAAACAGATGTGTCTTCTATTTTGGAGCTTCCTTACATTAACTTCCCTGTCTAATTAATTTCACACAATATTACCCAGTTGACTTAATCCCTCTGCATGCACTCCTGGGAATATCTTCAATATTGTACAGATGCTCTTGCAAAGCATTAATAAGTGTCACTGATATGAATCAACATTCAACATGAATTTAGTGGTTGGTGATTGGAGGTGACAAATTTCTGTTCACTCACCTCCAAATTCCTGAACTCAAGTGACTATATTATAGCTTCATGTGCTGGAACATTGTGTATGTGGACTTTCTGCTTTCCAGGAGGGAATCCTCTGAGGGGCTTGACTTCCAGTCTCTGAAATTTGCAAGTCTCCTAGTAGTCTGTACTGCTTTGAGCATATTAACCTAATTTTGGAGATTTTCTTCTTTCAGCTGGTGCACAGACACTTTCCTAAGCCTCTCCTATACTGAATGGTTATTACTGGGTGATTAAGGAAAGGAGAAGGAAGCATTCAAGGTAGGAAAGTATCTACAGATTAAAACAAGAGGCGGAGTAGAAATCTAGGCTCTTATGGTAATGAAGAAAGGGAGACTGGAGATCTAGAGTATTTCATCTTTACAAACAAAGGATAAGTGCTGCTTATGAGGTGGGTAGAAGCCATCCCATGAAGAGACTTGCATGCATGCTGGTATGAGTAACCTTCAATCTGTGATGATGAGGTTTAAATGAATGATTTCAACCAGGTGACTGGATTCAAATTTGGACTTGAGAAAAAATCAGCCCTATGACAGCATGGAAAACTCTGCTCTGACAACTACCACCTTATGCTATAGGATTCTTGTTCATTTTGTCTTTCTTTTATTGTCATTAGTATGTTGAAAATGCCCACAAATTGTGTTTGGAAAAAGGTGTGAATAAATCACGATGTTGTTAAGTGCCGTTGAGTTGGTTCTGACTCATAGCAATCCTATGAACAGCAGAACGAAACATTGTTCAGTCCAAGATATATCTGACATCAGCGATGGTATCCCTGGCTTCGTATCCTCTTCTAAATCCAGCTTGAATTTTGGGCAGTTCCTTGTCAATATACTGTTGTAGTCACTTTTGAATGATCTTGAGCAAAATTTCACTTGCGTGTGATATCAACAATATTGTTTGGTAATTTCCACATTCAGTTGGATCACCTTTTTCGGAATGGACATAAATATGGATTTCTTCTAGTCAGCTGGCCACGTAGCTGCCCTGCAAATTTCTTGGCATAGATGAGTGAGCACTTCCAGCATTACATCTGCTTGTTGCAAGATCTCAGTTGATACTCTGTCAGTTGCTGGAGCCTTATTTTTTGCCGATGCCTTCACTACGGTTTCAACTTTGTCCTTGAGTACCACTGGGTCCTGACCATATGCTGCATCTTCAAATGGCTGAGCATCGGCTGGTTCTTTCTGGTATAATGACTCTGTGTATCCCTTCCATCTCCTCTGAGTCATTTAATAGTTTCCTTGTAGTATCCTTCACTATTGCAACTTGAGGCTTGAATTTTTTCTTCAGGTCTTTCTGCTTGAGAAATACAGAATGTGTTCTTCTCTTCTAGCTTTCCATTTCCAGCTGATTGCAGGTGTCATTATAATATTTTCTTTTGTCTTCTTGTGCTGCTCTTTGAAATCTTCTGTTTAGGTCTTTTGCCATTCTTTTTTTTTTTTTTTTTTGCTTTAGCTACTCAACATTTAAGAGCAAGTTTCAGAGTCTCTTCTGACATTCAATTGGTCTTTTTTTTTTTTTCTTTCCATTCTTTTTAAAGACCTCTTGTTCTCTTCATGGTTGGTGTCTTGGATGTCATTCCACAATTGTCTTCAGTCCTTAGTGATCAACAAATCAAGTCTGTTCTTGAGATGGCCTTTAAGCTCAGGAGGGATGTACTCAATGTCATACTTTGGCTCTTGTGGACTTGTTCTAATGTTCTTCACTTTCAGTTTGAATTTGCATATGAGCAATTGATGATCTGTGCCACAGTCCACACCTGGTCTCATTCTGACTGCTGATATGGAGCTTTTCCATCGTCTTTTTCCACAGATGTAGTCAATGTGGTTCCCGTGTATTCTCTCTCGTGAGGTCCATGTGTACAGTCACCGTCTGTATTGGTTAAAGACGGTATTTGCAATGAAAAATTCATTCTTGTTGTTGTTAGGTGCCGTCAAGTCAGTTCTGATTCATGGCAACCCTATGAACAACAGAACAAAACACTGCCTGGTCTTGTGCCATGTCCACAATTGTTTTTTATGCTTAAGCCCATTGTTATGGTGGCTGTATCGGTTCATCTTGTCGAGGGTCTTCCTCTTTTTGCTGACTCTCCACTTTACCAAGCATGATGTCCTTCTTCAGGGACTGATCTTTCCTGCCAAAGTGTCCAAAGTATGTACGATGCAGTCTTACCATCTTTGCTTCCAAGGAGCACTCTGGTTGTACTTCTTCCAGAAGAGTTCTGTTTGTTCTTTTGGTAGTCCATTGTACATTCAACATTCTTCTCCAACACCACAGTTAAAAGCATCAATTCTTCTTCTGTCTTCTTTGTTCATAGTGCAGTTTTTGCATGCATATGATGCAATTGAAAATACCATGGCTTGGGTCAGGCTCATTTTAGTCTTCAAGGTAACATCCCTACTTTTGAATACTATAAATTTGTTAGTCTTGCAAAATTCTATCATGCGATCTCCAGCATTATTTCTATCACCAAGGCTGTATTTTCCAACAACCAACCCTTCTTCTTTGTTTCCAACTTTTGCATTCCAGTCACCAGTAATTGTCAATGAATCCTGTTGGATGTGCAATCAATTTCAGACTGCAGAAGCTGGTAAAAATCTTCAACCTCTTCATCGTTTTCCTAGATTCATACTTTGTGTATTCCATGTCCCGATTGTTAGTGAATATTTGCAGCTGTTTCTTCTCATGTTGAGTCATGCCACATCAGCAAATGAAGATCCTGGAGGCCTTACTCCACCCATGTCATTAAGGTTGACTCTACTTTGAAGAGGCAGCTCTTTCCCAGTCATCTTCTGAGTGTCTTTCAACCTGGGGGCTCAATTTCCAGCACCATATCTGACAATGTTTGGCTGCTATTTATTAGGTTTTCCCTAATTCCTTTCAGAAGTAGACTGCCAGTTCCTTCTTCCTAGTTTGTCTTAGTCTGGAAGCTCAGCTGAAACTTGTCTATCACGGTTGGCCCCACTAGTACCTAAATACCAGTGGCATAGCTTCCCTCATCACAGCAACAAGCAAGCCTCCACTGACAGACAAGTATTCTTAACAACTCTAATTTTGTGCTCTCCACTGATGTGTACACCATGACCTGTAGAACTTAATTCTAGTATTCTTACCATAGAATTTCAAGTGTTAAGGATCTATAGACTACATGTGAATGAGCCCAGTGTGATTCAAGGCTTTACTATAAATATGGCTGATGTACACAATATGTAAAATATGTTCACTTGGCATTCAGCTAACTCTCCAGTTGAATGTTATTTCTATCCTTAGCATAAAGATCACCTAGTAATGGTCTGTATCATGCTGTAGGTAGTCAACTAAAAACTCATATAATGAATACTTTATAAATGTGATTGTCTCACAAACACATATGAAATGATGTTTTCCTATGTGAATCTTTCCATATGAATTATTCTGAGTGAGAATGTCTGTCACAAGTCCAGTTATTTAAGATATTCTCAGAATACTTTCATATTTTGAGTGTCACAAATGTAAATCTAGCCCCTAAATAGCTTAATAGTTAGAAATATTATTAAAGAAATGAAACTAGTATTTATTTTATGTATGATGAATGCCAAGCAATATCTGTATATTATTTCATGAATTCTGAAAATAAAATGTAAAAGTGTGAACAGCTCCATTTTATAGATAAAGAAACCACAGATTAGAGAAGTTCAGAAATCTGCCCCAAATTCCCCTGTTAGTATATGGTGATGGTGGTATCCTACCTAAATTCATCTTAATCCAGACTGCGGTGTTTCAACTATGGTATGCCCAATGTACTGTGTTCATTCTGTATATTAACAGTGTGTAGATAACCATGGATGTAGAAATAGAACAAGGAAAATTAAGATATAAAAGTTTAACAGTGCCTTGAGCCTGCTGACCCATAAGGCAGCATTCTAATAATATGGCCAAAACCATCCCCAAATTTGTAGATTTGGCATCTTCTCTGTACAGCGTGGTGGTTAGATTAGAAATGCAACCTGAACAGCCAACTAGGTAGCTTCCTTAGTTTTCAATTCACGATAAGTTTTCTACAAACTAAATATATCCATCAGAAACAATTGGGTAGACCATGGGCAGAAGGTGGAGATTTCCTTTTAAACCAAGTACACAAATCTAAGAATAATGTAGGGATTTTATGCATAGCTGACCTTATTGTAAAGATTGTTGTCTTTTTTTACTTCCTGATGATAGCTATTCAGACACAAGTGTGGTCTTGTTTACCCAAATGTGCATGTATATGTGCACGTACACTCCAACCCAAAGAGCAAAGGGCATATTCAGACTCCCCACAGAAACAGTAAGGTTTGTTCCCTAGGCAATGTCTGTGTTCCCTGAGATCTGCTACTTGAATACATAAAGCCATACCCAGTTCCAAACTTTATATTGTCTAGGTACATATGTCCACATTACATATATACACATGCATAGTATATTAATAGTCAAAAATTCACCAACCAATGGGATCTGGAATTGTTCTTGCTGCCCTTGACACCCAAATACTCATAGATAATTTTCCCTATTTATATTGAGTTAACCAAAACACTACAACTGGGTCTTTATTTGATTTGGTTTGCCCTACAGTTCCCTATTACACTTAGTAGAACCTATATCTCAACTATTGCTATTTCATTAAAAACTGATAAGGTTTTTTTTTTTCCTTTTGAGAGTCTGAAACCTTCTACATATATTTCTAATCACTATTAGGAATTCTGTTCTGAAAGGTACCCATTTCCACCCACCATTGTTGGACTTCCTTTGATATTAATTCTGGTAAGAACTGAGTTTATGGTGCTCCTTCGGACCCTTCATAAAAGATGCCCCTGGCCCAGACAAAGCATTATAGACTCAGTTTCCTAGGCATGCCCAACACCTGCTTCTTGTTCCTTCTCACATTCCTGAATTTTTTTGAACTCAACATGTTTTATTCATGTGAATTCATTTCTGTATTTCTCCTCCTACCCAATGCTTAGTGTTCTGTGCCCTTCTTATTTTAAGCCTGAATTTTAGGTGTTCTTTCTACTTTGCCCATTCCATCCTTCCAATAGTTCTATTAAAGAACTTCACTCTAATTATACTACCCCTTTTTAAAAGACATCAATCTGCAAAAAAGGAAAGAAAGCCATCAAGGAGATATCTTGACATAATGGCTTCAGTGGTGGGCTCAGACCCCTAATATTGTGAGGATGGTGCAGGACTGGGCAGCATTTCATTCCTTTATACATAGGGTTACTGTGAGTTAGTCCGACTTGACGGCACTTGGCTTACTGTGAGTTAGAGCTAACTCAGTGGCACTTAACAACAATGACAACCTTCCTATTGGCTATGAAATTATCTGAAAAATATGATGCCTTACATAGAATGCCCTCCAGCATATTGTTCCTCTTGTCTTTCCAGACATACTACTTCCTTTATACTACTTCTGCCTCTCTCTCCGTTTACCAGTGCTTCAAGCCTGTTTTCTTCAGGAAGTTTCTACGTTTAAAGAACATGGCAGCTGAAAGAAACCTGCAAAGTTGTCTAGTCTAGTAATTTATTTCATGGTTTGTTGTTGTTAGGTGCCACTGAGTCAGTTCCAACTCAAGCGATCCCATGTGTAACAAAACAAAACACTCTTCTGCCCTGCACCATGCTCGTGATTGTTGTTGTGCTTGAACCCTGTGTTGCAGCCCCTGGATCAGTCCATCTCAGTGAGGGTCTTACTCTTTTTCACCTTTAAGACACCCTGGGTCTTAGCCTTTTTCACCTGTAAAATAGCCTGTGTTAATAATCACCTAACTTGTGTCTGGTAGAATTTGGTACTTAAGCTGATAATGTTCAGACTGTATCTTATCTGTATATCAGTAGTGTCTGGTATATTTTAGACACACTGTGGGTACTTGAAACATAATTGCTGAGCAACTAAGTAAATCAGTGATTGACTATCTCTTACAGCAGGGATTGATAACATTTTATGTAAGTGGCTTTGTGGGTTGTGTCCTCTCTGTAGCAACAATTAAACTCTGCTGTTGTAGCTATAACCAAACCCACTGCTGTCCAGTCGATTCTGACTGATGGCAAACATATAGGACAGAATAGAACTGCTCCATAGAGTTTCCAAGGAGTGCCTAGCAGATGTGAACTGCTGACCTTTCAGTTAGCAGATGTAGCACTTAACCAGTGTACAACCCAGCTATGGTTACTAACCAAAAGCCTGAACGTTCAAATCTGCCAGGCATTCTTTGGAAACTCTATGGGGCAGTTCCTCTGTGTCCCACACATTCACTATGAGTGAGAGTCAACTTGACAGCACCGGCTTTGGTTTGGTTTTAGTTATTGTAGCTAAGAGTCAGAAACGACTTGATGGCAAAAGTTTTATGGGTACTGTAGCAGGAAAGCAGCCATAGCCAGCATACAAACATGAGCTAAGGCATCCAACCAAACTACAGCAACAGTTTGCCAGCCACTCCCTTAAGACAACACAAGCCATCTTTGGACAGTTTTTATTGTTCTTACCTATGTTAGTTCAAATCTCTCTGTCCATAATTTTACACTTTTTAGATGTTCCAAAACAACTCTGATCATGTATAGTTCTTTCAAGCCATTCCCTATAATACGTTTAATTTCTTCACTGACTTAGCTTTTCTCCCCAGATTGTGTTCCATTTGTTTGTGACTCTCATAAAATCTGGCATTCAACACAAAAAAGCAATGCTTCACTTAGACGTGTCAACTGAAAAGTAAAGCAGGTTTATTTCCTACCTTCTTTTCTCTACTACTAGAGCCCTGGTGGTGCACTGGTTAGGTGCACTGGTGCACTGGGATCAGCTGCTAACTAGCCACTCCTTGGAGACCCCGTATGGCAGTTCTACTCTGTCCTGTATAGTCACTGTGAGTCAGAGTCGATATAATAACAGCGCTTTTTCTTTTTTTTTTTGGATGTGTGTGTGTTTCTTTATACTGTATGTGTAATAATAGAGCCTAAGAAAACATTAGTGCTTTTGAGAGGTGCATCGTACTTTATGTTGATTAATAAAGTCAAATGAAAATATGTAAGCCTTTTGAACACATATTTCTGCTCCATATGCTTGTCTAATCTGTTCTGTATTAAGTAGTCCTTTTTGGTTTCTTGGTTTTGGAACTAAATAGAGTCTTATTTTCTTCACTGTATTGCTTTCTTACTTTAAACTTCGAATGATATTAAGGGCTGTTTAAAAATAATAAAAATATCTATAATAATCTCAATCCAATTCATCTTTTTAACTTTATCACTCACTTGTTTGAGACCTTGCCCCATCCAGTTCTGTCCTTTTTATTTAACCTATTCATGCCTGCATTGTAAGATATATATTAAGTATTTACCATTTAACAATCACTGTGCTGATCACTGGGTGTGTGATAATGAGAAAAGGAGAAATAGTCTGCCTCTCATGAGACGTAAGGTCTGCCTGAGCACCAGACTACACAGTGCATCACCCATACTTAAGCAAACAATTCAAATTCCACATTTCTTGCTGTCACACATGATCTCTAGGATTTTCTCACTTGCCCAAACCTAATATCGTTTCATTCAGTTTCTGACATTTGGTTCAAAGCTTGTCTTAATGATTCTATTTGTGCTCCTTGTACTTTCTGTTTAGGTCTAGTCTTTCTAAATATTCCATCGAGTTCCCCTTCAGAGGCCCCAGCTTGAATTCACCCAATCTGCTGTCCATAATTTTGACTACCCTCAGGTTGTACCCTTTTGTTGTCCTTGCTTTTCTCCTGATCATTGACTTGTGATACAACCCAAGAAAGCCAAGGAGAAATATAGCCTGAAATCAGGTTACCAGTACAACATAGAGCACAGTGTAGACTAAAGCCTGGCCTCCTGTTTCCTTGTCCAAGTTGTTTTTGTTTGTTTTATTTTATTTTATCACACTACTCTGCTCTCCCAGAGTTGTGGAAAAATGTGATATGAAATCACTTAACCTAGGCTGCATCTGCCTGTGTTGTCAGTAGGACCCAATCAGACAAACGTGAAACAAATCTGCCTTCCTTCCCTTGAGGTACCACCTCAGCAGTTCTCATGAACAGCTTTCAAATCTCCAGATCATTGCATTTACACAGTACTGATAGCAGTTCTGACAAAATATACCACCTCAACACCTGCATCCCAGCTTTCTTTAAAAAATAAAATAGAGATAAAATGACTACCACATCATTTTTCACTCTGATATGCTATGTCCTGAGGAGATCTTTGTGTTAGAGGAGTTAAGCTCATGTATTTACATATGGGTCTTTCTCTGTTTGTCTCCTTTTTGATATGCACCGTTATGATGTTAAATATGGTGCACCCCATTGCTTTTCCCATTGCCGGGTACTCAGCTACAGCAGTATTGACAATGGCAAAAATTAACTCTCTTCCCTTAATCCAAATATTTTATACTCACCAAAAAATGATTATGCAGATGATGCAGCCCTACTTGCTGGAAGTAAAGAGAATCTGAAACACTTGCTGATGAAGATCAAAGACCACAGCCTTCAATATGAATCAGACCTCAACATCAAGGAAACAAAAATCCTTACAACAGAATCAGTAAGCAATATTATGATAAACAGAGAAAGAATTGAGGCTGTCAAAGATTTCATTTTACTTAAACAACACCTACAGGAGCATCAGTGAAGAAATCAAAAGACACAGTGCATTGGGAAAAGCCACTGCAAAGGACCTTTTCAAAATGTTGAAAAGTAAAGATGTCACTCTGAAGACTAAAGTGCACCTGACCCAAGTAATGGTATTTTCAATTGCATCTTCTGCATGCAAAAGCTAGATAATTAATAAGACAGAAGAATTGATGACTTTGAGTTGTGGTGTTGGTGAAGAATATTGAATATACTATGGATTGCCAAAAGTACAAACAGATCTGTTCTGGAAAAAGTACAACCAGAGTGCTCCTTGGAAGCAAAGATGGCAAGACTGTATCTCACATACTTCAACATATTGTCAGGAGGGACCAGTCCCTGGAGAAGACATCATGCTTGGCCAGTGAAAAAGAGGGAGACCTTCAACAAGATGGTTTGACACAGTGGCTGCAACAATAGGCTTAAGTATAAAAAATTGCTGTGGGAACGGCACAGGGCTGAGTCGTGTTTCATTCTGTTGTACATAGAGTCACTACAAGTTGGAACCAACTTGACAGCATCTAACAAGAAGTAATAACAACAAAAACTGAGAGCCATTGTGCAGATACCAGATGTAACAGCATTATAAACCAAAGTAAGCTTCTTTCAGGTACATCTTTCTATTTTCAACAGCCTCAATAATAATGATAAGTGAATTGACATAAATCTCTGTTGTATCCTCCTGAAATTTACAAGTTTATATGTTAATGGCTCACAATCTGTTCTGCTTAAGAATAGTGAATGATCTGCAAATCGATTCAGAGTGCCTGACTGTGTACAATTTTTTAATAAACAGTGAATAATCCTACAATGAACAGTCACCTAATAAAAGTGATTCTGTAATTTGTAAAACTCTGACTCAGAGCTCAATGAGTAGAGTGTGCTGTGAAAAAATTACTACTTTTTGGTGGAAAGTCCAATCCATTTGCTTCGTGCTTCTGCTGAAGTGTTTCCTATACTGTGTGCTTTGGTTTATTGACCAACATCTGTTATACATCTATGGGATATATAACACAGCTTCCGTGTTGAACCTCCTATCTCAGTTCCTACAATTTAAAATCTTTCACATCCCTCTGATGTTAAGGACTTGTTTCAGTAAACCTCCCCAAAATAGTGTAAATAACTGTCACTGACTGTAGAAAAGCAAAATGTAAAGTGAAATACGCTCGTCCTCGATGTAGCAATGATCTTCTGCCTCACCATGGCCGAGTTAGAATGCATCTCTTTGAAATATCTTGTCTTAGTTTTCTGTCAAAGGGATTTTATTTAACATTTTGTGTTTATCATATTTAAGCCCTTAATACAGCTTAGTGGTGGAATAACATGAGTAAACTAGTGATGCCGTATAAATTTAAACAGAAAAGTGTGATTAGTTGTTCTAGAACTAAGAGTTGAGTGACTGAAGAATTTCTTTGGACATAGTGTGCAGAGGTACAACTATTTCCAGACAACAGATTATATAAACATAGTGACCACTGAGTTACATCATTCACTAACTGTAAAATTCTAACCACATTTTCCTTAAACTAACAGAATTAGGTAACTTCTGTATTCTGATCATAAGGGTTGCCTGAAGTAATATTTTACTGGACTGTAAATCATTTAGACTACATTTCATGCCTGATAAAATTCTTATATTTATACTAGAAAATGTGAAACTCTTGTTCCATAACTAATCTTTTAAGTTTTCTGAAACACAGAAGTCTTGCATTCTTTTTTTCTAGAAAATGGCATGATTAAAAGTATTATATTGTTTATTGAAAATAGGCTAGTAGTCATAGTGATTTTATTCAATCTTGAAAATAGTTTTGAGACGTACTTTGAAGATTATGTATGTGTGCGTGCATATATATATAACATGTATATAGCACATGTAAACTACATACACATACTCCAAAAAAGAAAAACAGACCCACTGCTGTTGCATTGATTCCAACTCATAGCAACCCTAAAAGACAGAGCAGAATTGTCCCATGGAGTTTCCAAGGAGTGCCTGGTGGATTTGAACTGCTGACTTTTTGGTTAGAAGCTGTAACATTTAACTACTCTGCCACAAGGATTTCCAAATATGCACATAAATTTTAATATAATGCACTATGTATAAATTATTATCTGTTGCTCTGATACACAACAACTCCATGAACAAAAGAACAGAAATCTGTCCAAACTTGCATTGTCCTCACAATCATTATTAGGCTTGAGCCCATTGCTGTAACCAGTGTGTTTCAATCCATCTACTTGAAGATACACACACACACACACACATATATATATATACTCGTAGGTATGGAGAGAGAGAGAGAGAAATTATCTCACTATGCACATATCTGGATTGAAAAAGATAGGAGATATGAAGCCAAAGCCAAGCCAAGTGCTCTTGAGTCGGAGAGTAACATTAATATTCTAATAGTAGTATAATTGTTAGCCCACGTCCATTGCCATGGAGTCTGTTCTGACTTATAGAGACTTTACAGAACAGGATTGAAGTGCCCCCATAGAGTTTCCAAGGAGTGCCTGGTGGATATGAATTGCCAACCTTTTGGGTAGTAGCCTTAGCACTTAACCAGTACAATACCAGGGTTTCCAGTATAATTGTAGATATTGTTTAGTATCAAAAAATATTTTCTGAGTAGCAGGCTCACATATATCATCACTGACTATTCTACTGCATAGAAAAAATGTTTTGAAAATGTATTAAACTATACTTATTGGGAGACAGTAAGATACAATGTAAAGGATATGGACTTTAAGACCAGAATATGTGTTCAACTCTCAGCACCATGTTCTAAACTTTGTAATACCAATTACTCTAAGAAACAGACTACAACATGGAAGTTTTTATTTAGTAGTTTATTGGGGATTAAACTCAGAATTGGTATCTTTATAAATATGCCAACTCAAGGGATAAGTATTAAGCCTCAGGTGTTTTTGTTGTTGAGTGCCTTCTAGTTGGTAGTGATGCTGTATACAACAGAAACTTCACATTAATCAGTCATTAGATGTGAATTGCCTGGGGGAGGATAACTAATCTTGGGCCAGGCTACTCCCTTTGACTGAAGGGGAACAGGTCCAGAGAAAGATTCAGCTGTAAATTCTTAACAGCCAATATTTAAGGCAACATGGGGAATGAGTGTCCAGTCCTGACGAGAGAACTGGGTGATGTCTTGCGGGATCTGCTGTGTCTGCTGCATGTGCCACTTTGTTCTACTTTCATCAGACATACAGTACGTTTTCCTCCAATGTTAGAAATAGCTCCTCCAATGTTAGTTAGATCAGTTTTTGAGGGAAGACCTCTAATAAGAGAGTAAGGAGGAACCAAAATTCCTGCAACTGCAGCTTGTCTTGAAGCTACAGTTGATACCTATTTTCTCACTGATTGTTTTCCCTTTTCTGCTACCTGCTCTCAGATTCTCTCACCCTTTGCTAACACCTTTGCTGATTCATGTAGCTCACCTTGCAGGTGACCCAGCCTCATTTCTGAGGGGTCTGAACCCTGCTCACCATGCCTTTCTTAGGCCATGGCTGGGGCACTTGTCCACTTACTATTGAAAACAGGCACAAAGAAAGAAATGACCCATGAACCAACTGGGTGTCATGCATATTCTGTCCTGCCCTAATTGTCTAACAGCAGCTCTACCTTGTGGTGAACAGTCAATTACCTTTGCCAGTATGATGGTTCTTTGTCTTACTTCCAGTTCCTTGCTACAGGAGTTCAAATTGAGTGTGCGTAAAACCTATCTTAAATTTTGTTAATGAGAACTTAGGGTACCCCTTGTGAAATCATTTCCCTCTCTACATCCATGAGACTTAATTGACTGAGATTGGAAGTGCAGTTTCCCCAAACGGACCCCTAGCTCAGTGGCACGACTTCTACTTCCTCCCCTTGGTCACCAGACCTGTATGCTTTACCATTTGGGGGATTAATGTTAAAGAATGGTAATTGATTTAGAGTGTTTACTGTATCATTGAGGAGGTATCCCACCTTTGCAGGATATTATCTGTAAGCTGGCCCTTCAGTTGCACCTTCCAAAGGTTTCCCATTGTGCTTTCAGAATAGCAACATTTGGGTCATGCAGTGTGTGCTAGGATGAGTATGACCTGGCACAGAGTGAGTCCCGTCAGTGCTAGGATGAATATGTCTCAATATTGCATCTCACTCCAAAGTGGTTCCATTGTTTGAGGTGATGTTATGTAGTATAATGTATTGATGTATCAGACACTTTGTAGAACCTTGAATTACTCTGCTGATTAATGCCCTGCAGGAGGCTAGAGCAAACTTTTATCTGGAATTTGTGTCAGCTGTTGTCAAAATGAATCATTGATCCTTCCAAAGCAGAAGAGGTCCAGAGTCATCATCAGCTCATCACTAAGTGGCTGGTCGATCTCCCCGAGGCAAAAATAACTGTGAAATGCAAGTCCAGGTTTGGATGCTGTTCCTATAAAGATGGACAGTCCATCTGCTATTTCCGATGTGAGAAATTAGGAATGGATGCTGAGTGGCCTACGTGAAAGACATGGGTGCTACTGCAAGAATGAAGGGCAAGTTATTCTAAGGTTAACAAACTGGGAGTTGGAAAGAGATGGACCTTCTTGGTCAGGGTATTAGAAATATGGTAAAACTAACAAGAGGAACAAGAAATAGTTTGGGAGATTTATAAACCGTACAAGATGGTAAACTAGTGGTGAGAATGTAGTCTTCTAGAATTTATTTATATATTTTGTTCTTCCCTTTTTTTATTTCCTGTTTTGTTTGTGCCTAGTTTCTCTCTCTATGTGTGTGTATGTTGATCCTAACTTTCTTTCGATCAAAAGCAGTCAATTTGCCAAGTAAAGAGAATACAGGCCAACTTGGCAAATCTGTCATTTTCCTCCTTTATAAAATTTAGAAAAAAAAGATCGATCTTGCAGATTTGTTATGTGATCTGAAACCATATCTATAAAGTTTTTATGTAGTATGTGCTCAATTACGGTTACTAAGTTTTAAAAGTCCTAAATATTCATTAATGATCTTTGGAGGAAAAGGGTAGGATATTTTTCCTTGTTTGGGACACAAATCGTAGAGCTCTGGTGAAGTGGAATAAAGGAGGCAGGTGAGGAAATGAAGAGCTACCTTTCCTTCTCTGTATGGGGCTCATCTCACATCTTTTAGTGGTTGGCTCTGTGTTCTGGTTTTTGTTTGTTTTCATTATGAAATAGTACAATTTGTGTGTTCTTTGTTGGGCATCCTTTTGTTGATGTTAGGTATCATCAAGTTTATTCTCATACATAATAAACCTATGTAAAACGTAACGAATACATTCCCCCTTTCTGCACCATACTCACAATAGCTATTATGCTTGAGCCCATTGCTGCAGAAACTGTGCCAGACAATCTCATCAAAGGTCTTCCTATGTCTTTTTAGAGAGACCCACATGAGTGGGTGCCTACATCGACTTGGGACCAGAAGAACCAGATGGTGCCGGGCCACCACGAGTGATAGCCACGATGGAGCTCACTAAGTTGAGTCTCAGTGGCAACACAAGAATAAAAAGGGGTGCATCCTGAAATCTCCACTAAAAGACCTCAATTGATGGTCCAGTGATTTCAAGGTTCCCCTGGGAGCATGGCCTCTGGCCCTGATGCTGCCTTTGCCCATAAATCATAAAGAAATTCCACTCTTCGGACACAAATGGATTGAAGTTGGCAATGCAGAGTGACCATATATTGGATGCACTTTATGGTTCTATACATCTATAGGATATCATCCTGCTGACCTCTGGCTGGAGGAAGGAGAGTGGGTAGAGAGGAGGGGAAAGGAGACTGTTGGGAGGATGAGTCATGTATGGAGCAGAGAGGAATAGTGTGCTGCCACTGGACAGGGAGAGCAGTGGAAGCTGCATATAGGTGGGCATGTAAATTTATACAGGAATGTACATTTTCACTCAGTCATATTAAATAAAGGTGTTTTTAAAGCCCCTCTGCTTTACCAAGCATAATGGCTTTCTCCAGGGACTGGTCTCTCCTGAATAACATGTCTGTCTTTGTCACCTAGTGCTTTTGCAACAGAAATAACATTGGTGAATATCTTTAACAAAGAGAAGCTTATTCTCTCACAGTCCAAAATAGAGTACAAGTCTAAATTCAGGGCACCAACTGTAGTAGAAGGCTTGTCTCTCTGTTGGCTCTCGAGGAAGGTCTTTGTGCTGTGTCAGTTTTTCCTTGTCTGGAAGCATCTCAACATAGGAACCTCAGGTCCAAAGGATGCACTGTTTCCTTGGTGGTATGAGGTCCCATGTGTCTCTGCTCACCTCTCTTTTTTATATATCAAAAGAGCTTGGCTTAAAATGTTATCCAGTCTCATAGACCTCATCAGTGTAACTGCTGCTAACCCATCTTATTAAATCCTGGTGATAGATCTTACAGCACAGGAAAATTCCATCAAATGACAAAATGGTGGATAGTCATTCAACACTGGGAATCATGACTCAGCTAAATTGCTACACATGTTTTTGGGGGGACATAATTCAATCAATGACAGTGACCAAAGTATGTGAGATAAAAAATCTTACCATCCTTGCTTCTGTGGAACATTGCAGCTGGGTATCTTCCCTGACAGATTTGTTAGTTCTTTTTTGCAGTCCATGGTATGTTCAGTTTTCTTCACCAACACCATTATCCAAAGGCATCAATTCTTTTCAGTCTTCTTTATTCACTGTCCAGCTTTGATATGCATATGAGGTAACTGAAAGTACCATGGCTTAGATCAGGCATACCTCAGTCCGTAAAGTGACATCTTTGCTTAGGAACACTTTAAAGAGATTCTTTTTGCAGCAGATTTGCCCAGTGCAATGTGTCATTTGATTTCCTCACTGCTGTTTCCATGGCCATTGATTGTGTATCCAAGTGAAATGAAATCCTTAAGAATTTCCGTATTGACTCCATTTATCATGGTGCTGCTTATTAGTCCAGGTATAAGCCCACAGAGTCCTTCAGTATTACAACACAAAACTTGAATTTTTTTTCAAGTCTTACAGCTTGAAAAAAGTTGAGCATGTTCTTCGTTTTTGGTTTTCTGCATTGTAGTCTTTGTACATTTTGTTGTACTTTGTCTTCTGAAGCCCCCACTTGAAATCTTCTGTTAAGCTCTTTTACTTCATCATGTCTTCCTTTCACTTTATCTACTGGATGTTCAACAGCGAGTTTCAAAGTCTCTTCTGACACCCGTTTTGGTCTTTTCCCTCTTTCCTGTCTTTTTAATAACCTCTTGCTTTTCTCAGATATGTCATTCTACAACTTCTCTGGTCTTCAGTCATTAATGTTTAATGCATCAAACCTATTCCTAAGATGATCTCTAAATCTAGGTTGAATATACTTAAGGTCGAAGTTTGATACTTGAGGACTTGTTCTAATTTTCCTCAATTTCTGCTTCAACTTGCATAGGAGCAGTTGAGGGTCTGTCTCAAACACAGCCCTTGATCTTTTTCCGAATGATGATATTGAGTTATTCCATTATCTGTTTCCACAGATGTCATTATTTGATTCCTGTGTATTCTATCTAGTGAGTTTCATATGTTTAGTTATCATCTTTGTTTTTACAAAAAGTATTTTCAATGAAGAAGTTGTTGATCTTGTAAAATTCTAGCATATGATCCCTAGAGTTGCTTCTGTCACCAAGACTATGTTTTCCAACTACCAATCTTTGTTTTTTCCACAATTTCACATCCAATCACCAGTAACTATTAATGAATCTTGATTGCAAATTTGATCAGAGTGCAGGAGTTAGTAAAACTTATCAAGTTCATCTTTGGCCTTAGTGGTTGGTGTAGCAATCTGAACAATAGTGTCATTAACTGATCTTCTTTACACATGTATGGATGCTGTCCTGTTGCTAACTTCGTTGTATTTCAGGATGGATCTTGAAATGTGTTTTTTGATGATGAATGTGACACCTGTCCTCTTCAATTTTTGGTTCTCAGCATAGTAGACTCTATGACTGTCTTATTCAAAATGGCCAGTATCAGTTCATTTCAGGTGAATGCTTAGAATATTGATGTTTATATATTCCATTTCATTTTTGACAACTTCTAATTTTCCTAGGTACATATTTCATAATTCTCTGTTCCAGTTATTAATGGGTATTTGCCACTGTTTCTTCTCATGTTGAGTCATGTCATAGCAGTAAATCAGGGTCCCTAAAACTTGACTCCATCCACATCATTAAGGTCAACTCTACTTTGATAAGGCAACTCTTTCCCAGGTGTGCTTTCAGTGCCTTCAAACCTGAGGGACTTGTCTTTCTACAATCTATCAGAAAGTGTCCAGCTCCTATTCATAAGATTTTAATTGGTCAGTTTTTTGTTTGTTTGTTTGTTTTTCAGAAATAGACTTCTTTCCAGTCTGAGTGTGGAAGCTCAGCTGAAATCTGTCCACCACGGATGATTCTGCTGATATTTAAAATACTGGTGGTAAAACTTCTAGTATCACAACAATATGCAAGCTACTCAATACAACAACTAACAGACGAGTGGTGGCAACAACCTTAGTTTTATCTTTTCACATATTTAAAAATTTTGCTGCTCACAAAAATACATGCTTACTTCAAACATTTCAAAAACTAAATATTCATGTATCATCGGCTAAGACTTGCCTCCTCTTCCTGTTACTTAAAGATGCCATTTTATCATTTTAAGCATTTAGTATCTAATCTGCTTGATTTTTTTTGTATGCAAACTCAGAAACTAATATATATATGTATACATCTATTTAACAAAAAGAATAAAATATTATGTCTACTGTTTCACACCTTGCTTTCTTAACAAGGTTTGGTGAGTATTTTTCCAGGGTACAGTGTAAACTCATGCTTTTTAAATCTTTTGTGCCTCACTGTGTTTTATTGTACCTTAAAATACTTTGTGGACATTTGGTCTACTTTTAGATTTTCACTGTTTAATCCAATGCTATAATGAACATCCCTCTACTTACACTTTTAGAATAAATTCTGGAAGTGGAACCATTGTGTCACCAGTCATAAGAAATTTTAATCTTGATTGATAATACCAGATTGCCCTCCAAAAAGATGGTATCTCATTTTCCTTTGAGAAGAAGACTTAGGGATGGAAAATTTCAGTCTCAGAGGTGAAGTCCACAGCAGCCGGAGTGTCCATATGAAAGCACGTCACACTGGATAGGTAATAAAAACTTTGTCTGAGAACATGTCCAAAGTACGAAAGACGTAATCTCACCATCCTAGCTTCCAAGGAGCGCTCTGGTTATACTTCTTCCAAAACAGATTTGTTCACTCTTTTGGCAGTCCACGGTATAGTCAGTCTTCTTCTCTAACACAATTTTTTCCTCTTATTCACTGCCAGCTTTCTAATGAGTATGATGTGATCGAAACAGCCATGGCTTGGATCAGACACATCTTAGTCTTCAAAGTGACATCTTTGCTTTTCGGCACCTTAAAGAGGTCCTTTGGGGCAGATTTACCCATTGCAGTGCATCTTTTCACTTCCTGACTGCTGCACCCATGGCTGTTGACTATTGATCCAAGTAAAATGAAACCCTTGGCAACCTCAGTATTTTCTCTGCTTATCATGGTGCTGCTTATTGATCCAGTTGTGGGGGTTTTTGTTTTCTTTATGTTCCATATTAGGTGTTCCTATTATACTTTGCCTGAATACATCTCTGGGTCCCAACTGAATGCTTTGTCTTAGTGATTTTTCCACATCCTCACTCCTCAAAGAGAACAATGACTAGAAAACAGTGGTTGGGTAAATACTACGTTATCATACTTACAAGTTCCCTGAGAAAAGTGGCTTGCAGTTTGAATATTCAGCATCATAATTACAATTTCCATAAGGAATGTAGAACAGTTATTATAAACAGCAATAATTACTTGGTCCATGAGGGAAAACAGGTTATGGGGAACCAAGGAGGAAGAAGAGGCAAAAGCCTGTGTTCTAATCAGTATTCAAGAGCAGAAATGAAGAAACTGAGAATAAATTGTAATAGCCCCTTAAAATATTCTTGCCTGGATTTATGGAATAAGCTTATCACAATGGCAGAATTCCGTGGGTCAATGAAATGTTGCTACATATTTTTCCTTTTATATTTGGTTTTATCATCTGTATCTCTATTCACTTTCATTCTATAATTGATATGCCCTCAAAAAATTTTTTTAAAGAAAACTACCACAACATACAAAAAGCACAAAACATTTTAAAATGGTTTAGGTGAAAAAAAAAAATTATCAGTGTATTTCTAACCCCACTACTAATGTCTCTCCTTTTTTGCAAGGAAAATAGGCAAAATTAAAAATAAAAACAAAACCTTTTTAGTATTTCTGTTGCTTTAATTGGATTTCACTTTAATTTATTTTTCCTGTCTTTTTATATTTTTAGGTGAAAAGAACAAGTCAGAATGCAGCTGTCAAGGTTAGTACTTTTTATGTTTTAAAACCTGTACCACAATATGAAACAAAGTATAAAAGAAGCAGAGCAGAATATATCCTTAGCATTTTCACAGATAGTGATTAGACAACATTATGTTTCTGTTTTCCTGACTTCATGGATGGAAATGAAGAACTGGATTGTAACAGAATGCAATACAGCAATCAAATAGAATACTTGATTTAGTTGTTGGCAAAATTGTGCAGTCAGAAATGTTCAGTATTTTTACACTCTCTTCTATCCATTCATATTTCACAGGTGTTTTTTCAGCAAGTACTTATCACATACATATTTTGTGCAAGGTTATCTGCCTGATTTTCCTCTATTGCACTTCCTCTAGAAACCCTAATGGTGTAATGGTTAAGTGCTATGTCTGCTAACTGAAAGGTCAGCAGTTTGAATTCACCCAGTGCTCCTTGGAAACTCTTTAGAGCAGCTCAACTGTGTCCTACAGGGTTGCTATGAGTCGGAGTTGACTTGATAGCAGTGGGTAGGTAGATACTTCACTTAAACTCTAGCTAATCATCATATTCTTGATCCCGCTTCTTTTTCTAACCCTTATTACTATCCTTGGCAGTAAACCTTCACCTGTTATTGCAAACCTTCAATTTAGCTTACTGCAGCTGATAAACAAGCAGTGTTCCCACAATATTGTTGAGATAATATATGTTCATATAGGTCTACTCCAAAATAATTGAGCAAAGAAGAAGTTATCATTGTGACAATGTGGAAATGTCTCCCTCTCTGTGGGTAAACCAGGTGCCATCATGTCAGCTCTAATTCATGATGACAGAGTAGGAAATGCTCGTAAGGTTTCCAGTGGCTTATATCTTAGAAGTAGATCACTGGTCCTTTCTTCTAGGCACAACCTCTTCATGGTCTTGATTCATCAACCTTCCATTTAGCAGTTGAGCTCATTAGCTGTTTCCTCACCCAGGACTGACTGTAAACTATCCTTCACTACTTTTTGAGTTTATATGCACATAACCTTGGTGATGTAGGGGTTAAGTTCTATGGCTGCTAACCATATAGTCAGCAGTTCAGATCTGCCAGGTGCTCCTGCAAACTCTGTGGGACAGTTCTACTCAGTCTGTAGGGTGACTATGAGTCAGGAGGGGCAGTTTTACTCTGTCTATAGGGTCACTATGAGTCAGAATCCATTCAACAGCAGTGGGTTTGGTTTTTTGGCTTACATGTAATGCCTGTTACTCTTCTTTCAAATTCTTATATACAGGTCTTATTTTCTTATACTTGTCAAATATTCTTAAGATTTTCTGACTTACAACTAATGTGTCACTGTTAATAATTTTAAAATGAGCATGATATTAGATTATTAGTTTATGTACAGATATAGAATGGCTCTTTGTAAGAAGGGAAGTGGCAAATTAAAGCAAACTTCATGGGAGGCAGAGACTAAAAACTGTTTACTGAGCAGGTCTCATTAATTAAAGCTTAATACAGTACACATTATACTAAATTAAGCTGGCCACAGTATTGTTATTGTTTTGGGGGGACTTTTATTTTTTGTATTTAATGAAAATTGATAAAATTATAAAGGTTTTCTTAATATCATTACTAGCTTTGATTCACATAACCATTTAAAAATAAATAAATAAAGTCTTTGAGATCCTCAAAGAATTCTACCAGATCTCAACCTGACTCATACTGACTCTATAGACAGACTAAAACTGTCCAACAGAGTTACCAAGGAGTGTCTGGCAGATCTGAACTGCTGACTTTATGGTTAGCATCCACAACATGTTACTACTACACTACCAGGGTTATGTATATATAAACTCACATAGTAGTGAAAGATAGCTTACAGTCAGTCCTGGGTGGGGAAACAATTAAACATTACAGCTAGGAAAGTCCTTTAGTGTTGGTCTTCCAATCTAATTTAATTTGACTAGTTTAAAATAGTCTAGAAAAACACTGGCTACATACTGGTTAAATGCTACATCTGCTAACCAAAAGGTCAGCACTTTGAATCTGACAGTAGCTCCTTGGAAATTCTATCAGGACAGTTCTACTCTGTGCTATAGAGTCGCTATGAATTAGAATCGACCTGACACCAGGTTTTGTTTGCTTCTTTGTTTTTTTAAATGGCCTAAGCTCAGCTATCTATGTACTTATAACATGGGAGGCCATAAGGAGTGGTTGGGATCTGATATCTGCTGGTAAGCATTGATGTTCCTTGTCTTGAAGATGCATTGTTCCGCTGTTGGCCTCTGTCCTCACATGGCCTTCTTCTGTGTGTGGCTGAATGTCTATGTCTCATCTTCTGTTCTTAGAAGGACCCAGGTTAAACTGCATTAGGGCCCATCCTACTCCAGAATGACCTCGTTTTAACTGTTTACATCTGCAAAGATAGTATTTCTAAATAAGGTTACATTCATGGGTACTGGAGTGAAGTACTCATGAATACATCTTTTGGGGGGACACAAATCAGCCATCCTCATTCATCACTGGCACTCAAAGTGATATATTAGAAAATCTGAGGGACAAAGTAGAAAAGCAATTTAACAGAACAGATGTAAATCCACCTTCCCTGTGATGGGTTCTGTAGAATGCTGCATGAAAGTATTATTCATCAGAATCAGAGTTGTAGATTGAATGGTGTCACCCAAACATATGTGCTATAACTCTGAACTCCTGTACCTGTGGATGTAATCCTTTTTGGAAACAAGACATTCTTTGTTATGTTAATGAGACATATCAGTTTAGGATGTGTTTTAAGCCACTCACTTTTGAAATACACAAAGAACAAATGAGGCGTAGAGACATGGTAGTGCAAACAGGGGAAGAGAGATGTCCGGTCACATGAAGATCTCCAAGGAAACTAGGAACAGAAGCTACAAAAAGATGAGAGCTGATAAAGACTTTCCCTCGAGTCAGCACCCTGAGTTCAGATTTCTATCCCCCTAAACTGTGAGAAAGTAAATTTCTGTTTTTTAAAGTCCCCCATTTGTAGCATTTCTGTTACAGCAGCACTAAGAAACTAAGACAGGGAAGAAACACAGTGCTCCCTCTATTGAGGCTGTCTATGTCCTTAAACAGCTCACCAGTATCTGAAGACCAACCACTGTAACTTGCTCATACTGGAGATGATGGTGAGCCACAAAGCAAGAAGTCTGAGTGATAAGATTCCCCTTTGTCCAGTACTCCCAAGTCTGTAAGATGGGTGATGTAGGGAGGGAGATTTGTTAGCTTCACGCATAAACCATGGGATTTATTCTGGCACATTCACTAGCAGTGTTAAGTTTAGATTTTGTGTGCTTTCAGTGGAGAAAAGGACATTTCTAACACAATGTAAGAAAAATTTCCGGGTAAATAGTGTTCCACGTTAAGCAAGGCAGAAATGAAACTTATTAATCTGATCTCTGGGTTAGCAATAGTTAGGGTGAGTTTATACATCAACACACCTAGATGAAGAAGCAGTGGAACCCTGCAATGACTAGTGTGCTCATCTCTAGGGGTCTGACCATCACTGAGTGGGATTTGAATAAGGTATCAACATGATATTCCACAGGCAAATGAGTTACCTCCAAGTATAGTGCTTTTCAGGAGAAACTAAAAGAAAAAATCTTAAATTGGATTCACTTTCAGAAAATAAATACTTGATTGAACGGTTCCAGTTGTGAACATGCCCATGACATATGGCCCATCTCTGCATTATCCAGTGGATGGCACTCTACCACTTGCATGCACTTTATATAGATATTTCTGATGGCAAAGGGTTGCTATGAGTCACAATCAATTCAACAACAATGAGTTTGGTTTTCTGGAGAACGGCTTGTGGTAGCTGTAGATATATTCATGGCCTTTTCATCAGTTCCTCTAGTTGTAGTTACAGACTTTTAAGTCCAAAAAAAAAAGAAAAAGGCTTAAATATTATTTATTCTAATCTTTTGTTTCCCCTGAATTGTCCCTTGCAAATAATGAAATCTGTATCCTTAGAGGTTAAACAAACTGTTTTAAGTTATGGGATTCACAAGTGACTGAGCAGAGACCACAGTCACATCCCTTAATTAATCAGTTCCTTTCTCTCCTTAATATCAGACATGCCACACTGGTTGGTGAGGAAGATGGGAAGATGTTTTATCTGGAGTAGGAACTATTTTTGAAAGATCCCATTCTATTGCCTGAAATTGTTATTTGTCTTTTCTATTGTTGGTCATTTCTCAAGCACTCTGGTTCCCTTGACTATATGTATCCTGAGTTGCTTGAGGGTAGAGTTCATGGTTGCCTTTTTTTTCTGTATTTCCACAGTATTTATAAGACTCAGAGTATACGTTGTTGCATTTATTTGGATTCTGAATCTTGTCAAGAACACTGAACTGCGTCTTTTCTAGCTCAGTGAGTTCCATTATCTGTAGAAGAATCAGAAAAAAGGGGGGTGTGAGAGGGAATAGATGACCAGAAAGCAAAACAGAGGTGGCTGTTTATTATTATTATTATTTTGTTTTTGCTCATTTTTGCTACAGGATTGGAGACACAATTGTTGTCAGCAGCCTCTGACTCACGGTGACCTCATACACAAATGAAAAAAAGCTGCCCTGTCCCCTGCCATCCACATGGTCAGTTGGGGATGAATTTTTTTTTTTTTTTTTAAATGCAGAAGGTTAGAAAACTAATTCTAGATTTAGTTTCCTTTTGTTCTTCCTGTGCATTTAGAAATAAGATGAAACCGGTTTTCCCATTTCAACTATGTTTACCATTTTTATGTTTACAGTGTTATGTTTAGTTTTGAAGCACCACAAATTTTAATCCATTGCTGTCAAGTAAGTTCCAACTGAGAGTGACACTATAGGACAGAACAGAACTGCCCTATGGGACTTCCTGGAAAACCTGGTTGCATAATGGTTAAGTGCTATACATCTGCTAACAAGTCGGCAGTTTGAATCCACAAGGTGCTCCTTAGAAACTCTATGAGGTGGTTCTACTCTGTTATGTAGGGTCAGTATGGGTTGGAATTAACTCAACAGCAGTGGATTTGTTTTTTGTTTTTTGTTTTTTTGTTTTTGATAGCGTTTCTTTGGCTGTAACCTTTATGGGAGCAGATTGCCAGATCTTTTCTTTCACAGAGTGGGTGATGGGTGAAAACTGCCAACCTTTCGTTTAGCAACTAAGCCCTGGACAATTGCACAAACAGGGCACCTTGTGAAGACAATACCAGACTAACAATGTTAAACATAATTTAGAAGATAAAAAGCTCATGAACAAAGAGTAAGTATTCTAGCAGAGCAGAGCACCAAAATGAAACTTAACCCTGCAGAAAATTAATAAGAAATAAGGTGTTTGAACTATTGAACCTCAAATCAGGAATTAGATACACTAAAATCTGTGGCTTAAAGAAGTGATTGACAATCTATAAATGGAGCAATTAGATGCCCAAATTCTGTCTCCTAAACCAAGAAACCAAGCCACTACCCATGCCCTATGTTTGACATCAAAGATTGTACATTTACTTTCTAAATAATTTAACCAGAGAAACAATGCTCTTAAAAGTACTAGGTCCAGCTGTGGGCATGAATGAGGCACTCTACCAAAAATGGGATATAATTAAAATTTAAAATAAATAAGTAGACAACTAAGAGTCTACTGGTTGGAAAATAAGACCCACAGGCTCTCAGAACTGTGGAAGCCACGTGTGAAAACCCAGACAATAGGTCACCAACACAAGAAGTACAGGAAACATTCCCAAATTGACAGTGAAAGAAGTTCTAGGATGTCAGCTTACACAATTCCCTAGAGAACAACAAGTGTAGCAGGCAAGCTCTGGTAGAAAGATAAATAGAGGGCTTCAGGAAGGGTGTCTCAGCCCAAAAGAGCAAAATATGACAGAACGACTGATGTGTTTACAGATACTAAGAGAAAATTTTTGGTAGGAGAATTTTGTCCATAGAAACCATACAAGCCAAAACACAGGGCATCTATTAAAGAAAAACAAGAATGGAAACAACTTCATAGAACATTATATCATTTGTCTATAAATGAGTACAGTCATGATAATATAAATACTTTAGATTTAACTACAACTATGATATAACTGATATAATGAGTTGTATCCCTCCGTATTTTCTAACTATAAATAAGTACGGTCATAATAATATGAATACTTTAGATTTAACTACAGCTATGATATAACTGATATAACGAGTTGTATCCCTCCATATTTTCTAATTTGCTCACTCACTAAAATGTGTTTCTAACCCACAGCCAATAAATGTGGTGCTTTCACACATGTTCTTTCATGGGCATGCAAACAGCAGTGGAAAATTCTGGTTACCCGGTATGTGTGTTCCCAGCTGAGGGTAATCAAGGTGACCCTCTGCCTCTTGCTTCAGTGTTCATGCTGTAAACAAGGGTCCTTTGGACTGTCTGTTCACTGTCATGTGCTTTTTTTCTTAGTAACTGTACTCTTTAGAATGGCCCCAAGCATAATACTGAAGTGTGGCCAAGTGCAAAAGATTGCTGTGTGAAAACTGCAGAAAATACATTTGTTAGATAAACTTTGCTCAGCCATGTGTTATACTGCTGCTGGTTTTCAGTTTAGTGTCATTGAGTCAACAGTATATACTAAATGTCTTTAAACAGAAACACACAAAGCTATGTATTAGTCATTGATGAAAATGTTGCAACCAGAGACTCAGGAGCCTAACTCTGTTTCCTTTAAGAGCAGTGGTTCTGTATCTGCTAATTCAGTGCTATCAGTGGCTTTAGAGACCATATCTATCATGAATAACGGGAATCAACTGTATGTATAGGAAAGAAATATGTATATATTGGTTGCAGTTGTGAAATCTTTATATTCTATATAGGAAATCAATAATTATGATGTTGATGATAATTAAGAAATAACAGTATACCTGTGTCATTTAAAAACTGGTCATTATCAAATTAAATTAAAAATTAAATTTAAATGTATTTTTAACAAAAAAAAAAATTGTAATTTACTTCATTTTAAATCCTGGCTTCATTATTTAACCTGAGAAAATTGCCTCCTTGTCTGTTAACATTATTGTTGTTTTTTGCCAGTGTATTTGTTTGCTGGGATTTAATTTTATTTATTTTTCCACTTGAATGAGCCTGTGCAAGTGAACACTCCCAGCTTGATGCCTGGAGCAAAATAGTAAGTCCTCCAGCACCACTCACATTTCACCCTTAAGGGACTGAGAGATATGTTGCTGTAGATGTTAGGTACCGTCCATCAGTTGATTCCAACTCATAGCAGTCCTATATACAACAAAACACTGCCTGGTCCTAACAATCATTGTTATGCTTGAGCTCATTGTTGTAGACACTGAGTCAATCTATCTTGAGAGTCTTCCTTTTTTTCCCTGACCCTTTACTAAGCATGATGCCTGTCTCCAAGGATTGATCACTCCTGACCACATGTCCAAAGTATGTAAGTCATAGTCTCACCATCCTTACTTCTAAGGAACAGTCCAGTTGTATTTCTTCCTAAGACAGATTTATTCATTCTTTTGGCAGTCTGCAGAATATTCAATATTGTTCTCCAACACCATTATTCATAGGTGTAAATTCTTTTCAGGCCGTCCTTATTCATCATCCAGCTTCCTTATTCATTGTCACATGCATTTGAGGAAATTGAAAACACCTTAGTGTAAGGCACACCTTACTCTTTAAGGGGACTTATTTGCTTTTTAACACTTTAAAGACGACTTCTGCAGCATATTTGCCCAGCATAATGTGTCTTTTGATTTCTTGACTGCTGCTTCCAATGATTTTGACTGTGGATCCAAGTAAAAAGAAATCATTGGCAAATTCAATCTTTTCACCATTTATCACGATGTTGCTTATTGGTCCAGTTGTGATGATTTTTAATTTCTTTATGCTGAAGTGTGATCCATACTGAAAGTTGTGGTCTTTAATCTTCAACAGTAGGTAGTTCAAGTCCTCTTTGCTTTCAGCAAGCAACGTTGTGGCATCTGCATAACACAACTTGTTGATGAGCGTTCTGAGAATCCTGATGATTCTTATTCATTTAGTCCAAGTTCCAAGACTATTTGCTCAGCATACAGATTGAATAGATATTTTGAAAGGACACAACCTTGACACACACCTTTCCGAAATTTTAAATATGCAGTATTCTCTTGTTCTGTCTGAATGACTGCCTGTTGATCTGTGAATAGGTTCCTCATGAGCGCAATTAAATATTCTGGAATTCCTATTTCTTTGCAGTGTTATCTAAAATTAGCTATGAATTACATAGCAGAATGCCTTTGCAGACTGAATAAAGCTCAGGTAAATCTTTCTGATGTTCTCTGTTTTCAGCCAGGATCCATCTAACATCAGCACTGATATCTCTGTTTCTATGTCCTCTTCAGAATGTGATTTGAATTTTTGAAAGTTTCTTGTTCATGTACTGCTGAAGCCACTTTTGAATGATGTTAGCAAAATTGTGTGAGGTAATAATTTTGGCATTGAATTAAATCAACTTCCTTAAAAACAGCAATAAACGTGGGTCTCTTCTAGCTGGTTAGCCAGGTAACTGCCTTCCAAACTTCTTGGCATAGATGAATGAGCATTTTCAGCACTGTATCCCTTTGTTGAAACATCTCAATTGGTATGCTGTCAATTTCTGAAAACCTGTTATGTGTCAGTGTCTTCAGTGCAACTTGGACTTTTTCTTCCTTCGGTACCTTCGTTTTCTGACTATATTCTGCTTCCTGAAATGGTTGAATATTCACCAGTTCCTTTTGCTATAGTGTCTATGTGTATGTATTGCCTCCATCTTTTTTTGATACTTCCTATATTTAATATTTTCCACATAAAATCCTTCAGTATTGCAACTTGAAATTTGATTTGTTTCTGTTCCATACTTTCAGCTTGAGAAATGCCAAGTGTGTTCTCCCTTTTGATTTTCTATTTCTAGGTCCTTGCACATTTCCTTGTAATACTTTGTCTTCCCAGCTACCCTTTGAAGTCTTCTGTTCAGCTGTTTTACTTCATCATTTTTCCTTTGGCTTTAGCTATTTGATGGTCAAGAGCAACTGTCAGTCTCATCTGACATCCATTATGGTCTCTTTTTTTCTCTTGTCTTTTTAATGACCTCTTACCTTCTTCCTGTATGATGTCATTGATGACATTTCACAACATGTGTGGTTTTCAGTCATTAGCATTCAAGGCACCATATCTGTTTTTGAGATGGTCTCTCAATTCAGGTAAGAGCCGAAGTTGTACTTGGCTCTCATGAACATGTTCTAGTTTTTTTCAGTGTCATGTTGAATTTGCACATGAGCCAGTTGATGATCTGTTCCACAGCTGGCCACTAGCCTTTTCTTACTGAAAATATTGAGCTTCTCCATCATCTCTTTCCACAGATGTTCTTGATTTAGTTCCTGTGTGTTCCATCAAGTGAGGTCCATATGTATAGTTGCTATTTGTACTGGTAAAAACAAAGGTATTTGCAATGAAGAAGTTGTTGGTCTTGCAAAATCTTATGTGATCTCCAGCATCATTTCTGTATCAGTGGCATATTTTCCAACTAGCAACCCTTTTTCTTTGTATCTAGCTTTCTCCTTCCAGTCACCAGCAATTACCAGTGCATCTTGATTGTACATTTGATCAATTTCAGAAAAAGGAAGTTGGAAAAAGTCTTTAATCTCTTCATCTTTGACTTTAGTGTTTGGTGAGTAAATTTGAGCAATAGTCATATTAAATGGTATCCTTTTTAGGTGTGTGGATATATCCTATGACTGGCAATGTTATATTTCTGGCTAGATCTTGATATGTTCTGTTTTGGTAATGAATCCACTCCATTCTGCTTATTCTGTTATTCCTAGAATAATAGAACATTGATTGTCTGACCCCAAATGGCCAGTAGTAGTTCATTTCAGGAAATCCTGGTGGTGTAGTGATTAAATACTGTGGCTACTAACCACAGGTCAACAGTTCAAATCCACTAGGTGCTCCCTGGAAACTCCATAGGGCAGTACTACTTTGTCCTATAAGGTCACTGTAAGTCAGAATCTCAATGTACTAACACCTAGGATATTAGTATTTATGTATTCCATTTCATTTTTGACAATTTCCAATTCTCCTAGAGTCACACTTCATATATTCTGTGTTCCAATTATTAATAGATGTTTATAGCTATTTCTTCTCATTTGAGTCATGCCTACATCAGCAAATGAAAGTTCCAAAACTTTGACTCCATCTATGTTCTTAAGATGGGCTCTACTTTGAGGAGGCAGCTCTTCCATAGTTGTAATCTGAGTGTCTTCCAACCTGAATGGGTCATCTTCTGGAACTATTTAAGACAATGTGCTAATACTATTTATAAGATTATACTGGCCATTTGTTTTCATAAATAGACCCTGGGTTCTTCTTCCTAGTCTTATTCTGGAAGCTCATCTGAAACCTGTCCCCTGTGGGTGACCCTCCTCATATTAGAATACTAGTGGTTAGCATCAAGCATCACAGCAACATGTGAGCCCTTATGGCACCACACACTGACAGATGTGAGAGGGGAGAAAGAAATGTGTTAACTGTTTTCAAATTTCTGAGGTTATCCTATGTAGAAAAGAGACTCAGTTTGGCCTGTGATTCTAAGTAATAAAACAAAATTCCGTGGTTCAAGGAAACATATTCAGCTGAATATACTATAGGAGAAATGTTATTATAAGACATGACTGTCTTAGGACACAAATAATTTGTGAATTCCCCCACATAGCATCTTTCAAACATAAGCTGGAGATCGCACTACAAGTGTGAAATACAGAGAAAATGTAAGAATTGAGCTTGTCAACCAGGTGACATTCCAGGTTCTTCTTTCCCGTGGACTGGATATTGCTCTGTCCTGCTTCTCCTCCAGAAATGCAGAGACTTCTAGGTAAGCAAGGTGTTGTTATTAATATGGTAGCTATAGTGATTGGGAAAGAAAACAAGAGAAAAACAACTACTAAAAGCTGGCTTCAACTGCTTCAAAGCAGTGAGAGAAACATAAAAGAAAATCTGAACAAGTTGAGCTAAGCTCACTCCTATACTTAACATTGTGAGAAAGTTCAAAGACCCAATTAGCAGTAAGAGTGGAGCTCTAATGTGTCACTTGAAAGTACTGACTCAGGACTTGCTCTTGCTGTGCACCCTATGCTTTTCTGGTCACACACAAGCAGCCCCTGACTTACATATGTACCCTGTCTAGGAACACCTTTGCCTTCTCTTGCCCCTCTGTGTGTAACTCTTCTGGGCTAGTCTCAAACTGGATCTGTTCCCAAAGGAAGAAAAGGAAAAGATGACCCATGATGGTATGGAATTTGCTTTGTACCTTAAAACTTGGCCTTTGTTTTTTTATCTCTGAGATCCATAGAATCTACACCAAAACAGTGGAGATACCCAGACAGCCCTTCATTCCTTGCATCCAATCTTCTCTCTCCTCTCCCTCCCCTGCTGTGCTTTCCCTTAGGTGCTATAGGTCCTATCAAGGCCTTTTTTCCTCTTCACTTGAAACCTCTGCTCTTATGCTCCCCCAAGCCTGCTGGAGCCCCTTTCTTGGACAGGTATGTGGCTCCAGGATCTTGTATCAGAGATGCTGCAGATTTTCTTTTCCAAAGCTGTATAGACTGTTTGAAGATAGGCATCCTATCTGCAGCTCAGAACCAGCTCTTAACATTTTGCCTGTTTTTCTTTTGTCTATCTAATAACTAGACAAATAGTTCCAAATTCCTTAATGTGAGATGAAAGTTTTCCACAATCTGACCAAGGTAAACTTTCCAACCTCAAGTTCTGGTCTTCTACGATCAAGCTGCCTGCTTTAGGCTGAGTTTTCTGGGGGAAGTAAAACCAGTAACAAGTGTATGTACAAGGAAAGATTTATATATATGAGGAAAGATACATACATATATATACAAGGAAAGATACATATATACATGCATACATATACATATGTGTACAAACATATATACATATGTGTGTGTATATATATCTATATCTATATATATATAGATATGTAGGAAACCAGCTCACACAATTGCAGAAGCTAAGTGGCACAACCCTCACGTGGCCACGGGAGCTGGTTAACCCAAGGCCAGCAGTTCAGAGACCAGAGTTCTATATTACCAGTTGTGTAGGTCGGCAGATTCCAAACTGGCAGCGAGACAGAGCTTCAGAGACTTGTGAACCTAGGATCGGCAATCCAGGGAACAGGACTCTCAAGCACTGGCTGTAAGGGTTGATGAATCCAACAGCTGCTAGTTGAGTCCGGGAACCAGATGTCAGAAGAGAACAGGAGCTGCTGGCTTCATGAGCAGACTGGCAGTAGGTGGTGGAAGGTGGAGAGAAGAGAGCTGAGGAGCGGGAAGCCACCACAGGCCCTGCCCTGTCACTTAATATGGCAGCCAAACATACAGTAGACAAGTTGACATAGTCCTGACCACCACAGTATTTGGTACTAGGAGTGGGGTATGTCACGATATTCCTTCTAAAGTGAATGATAAGTCACTGCACCTGGCACTCTGACAACTGAAAAAGAGGCACAGCACCTAGTGGGTCATTTTGTAGACATGTTCCTCATTTGGGTGTGCTACTTTGGCCTATTTATCACGTGACTCAAAAGGCTGCTACTTTTGAGTAGGGCCCAGAAAAAGAGAAGGCTCTACAACAGGTTGAGGATGCTGTACAGGCTGCTCTGCCACTTGGGCTATCTGATCCAGCTGATCCAATAGTGTTTGAAGTGTCAGTGGCAGATAGAGATGTTATTTAGAATCTTTGGCAGGCCTCATTGGTGAGTCACAGCACAGATCTTTAGGATTTTAGAACAAAGCTCTACCATCTTCTGCACATCTTTTGAAAAACAACTTTTGAGTTGTTACTGGGCCTTAGTAGAGACTGAGCACTTGACCATGGGACACGAAGTCCCTGTGCGTCCTGAACTGCCTATCATGAATTGGATGTTGTCCGACTCACAGAGTCATAAAGTTGGATGAGCACAGCAGTGCTCCATCATTAAAAGGAAGTGGTATATATGAGATCAGGCCCATGCAGATCTAAAGGCACAAGTAAGTTTCATGAGGAAGTGGCCCAAATGCCCATGGTCTCCGTTCCTGTAACATTACCTTCCATCTACCAGTTTGCAGCTATGATCTCACAGGGAGTTCCTTGTGGCCAGCTGACCAAGGAAGAGAAAACTCATGCCTGGTTTACAGATGGTTCTGTGCGATATGCTGGCACCACTTGGTAGTGGACAACAGCAGCACTACAGCCCCTTTCTGAGACCTCACTGGAGGACAGTGGTGAAAGCAAATCCTCCCAATGGACAGAACAAGCAATGAATCTGGTTGTTCACTTTGCTTGGAAGGAGAGGTGGCCAGATATGTGGCTGTATACTGATTCATGGGCTGTGGCCGATGGCTTGGCCAGTTGGTCAGGGACTTGGAAGGAACATGATTGAAAGATTGGAGACAAGGATTTACGGGGGAGAGGTATGTGAGTAGACCTCTCTGAATAGGCCAAAGAAGTGAAGATATTTGTGTCTCATGTGATTTCTCATCAAAGAGTGACCTCAGCAGAGGATGAGTTTAACAATCAAGTAGATAAGATGACCCGTTCTTTGGGAATCAATCATCCTCTTTCCCTGCCTACTCTTGTCATTGTTCAACGGGCTCATGAACAAAGTGGTCACAGTGGCAAGGACAGTGGTTATGCATGGGCCCAGCAACATGGACTCCTGCTCACCAAGGCTGACTTGGCGGCAGCCACTACTGAGTGCCTAGTCTGCCAACAGCCGAGACCAACACTGAGTCCTTGATACGGCACTATTCCTCGAGATGATCAGCTGGCAAACTGGTGGCAAGTTGATTACACTGGACAGCTTCCATCATGGAAAGGAAAAGCGCTTTGTCCTTACTGGAACAGATACTTACCCTAGATATGGATTTGCCTTCCTGGCACGACATGCTTCTGCCAAAAGTACCATCCATGGACTTACAGAATGCCTCATCCACTGTCGTGGTATCCTAACACATTCCCTTTCTTCCAGCCACATTTAACTCTTCATTTTGGCCTCTAGGGTCACCATGAGTCGGATCTGACTCGACGGCACTTGGCTGGCTATTCTCTCTACCGAGAATGTCCTTCCCCTTTTCTCCTTTCTGGCCCACACTAACTCATACTTCTAGTCCAATTCAAATGTCTCTGCTGCTCTGTGAAACCTTCTTACACTCCCTTATTTGACCTTAGACAAGAATCCATCTGTGTTCTCAAGAGTTTTTGCTCATACCATATTTCCATTATAGCACTTACCAGGTTTTATTATAATTTACGTACTTCTGAGTTAGCTTCTCTTGATTTCTTAAATAAATGTTTCCTTATGTTTTTAGTATTCACAATGTCTAGCATAGTGTGTGATCTGTAGCAGGAACTAAGTAAATGTTATTTAAATGAATAAAATAAGTGAATGAATGAGAATATATACTATAGCATGTGCCTTTTTAAACAAGTTATGTAGAAGATTAGTCAGTAAACAGAGAAAGCTTCATAGGCATCTTGAGCATCTGGACAATTGTAATGCAAAATATTTACTTAGAAGGCAAAGTAGTACTCTCTTTTCCTGTCGAATTATAAAGGATTTTTGTTTCAAGGAAAATTACATTGAAAGAAAATAACTGTCTTCAGTACAAGAGACTACATTTATATCTCCGGGAACATTCTCTTGTCTTTTTATATTACCAGAACAAGATTTAAACCAAGCAGTCAATGTGATGATGTTGTCAGAGAGCTAATAAAGAGGAAGATTAGAGAGCTGTGTAAAATGGCAGGTGCCTTGACAGATTCTGTCTCTTAGACACTAAATACAGAATAAAGTCATCCTGTTTTCTGAAGACCACCAAAAGTGCTTGATGTCAGCTTCAGTGGTGTGGTGCCATTTGAACCATGGCATACATCCCTCTTACCATGTAGAGCATTTAGAAAATAACACAGAGAAATAAAAGCAAACTGTGTGAGAAGATATCAAAAACAGAGACAGCATTTGAAAGAAAATCAGAATCCTGCAAAAAAAAAAAAGAGCTAAGATTTCTAGTTAATCACTTATAACACATTGCCTTGTACCAAAGAATAGAATATACATCGAGTTGTGTAAAGCATCTCAAAGAGGCATCTATAAGGGGAGTCTACGTTCCTGATTCATTTATCACAGGCTATAAGGTTCTTAGAATGACTACTCTTAAAACATAAGACAAATGAAAGAAGGTAATTTTTCTCCTGGTAACTTATTTGCCCACCACATGTCAAAGTTGTCTTTACCCAAAAACAGTTAACAAGAAATATATTTTTTTGTACCTAACAAACATCAGCTCTTCCTCTTTTGAGTCTTCTTTGCAAAAATATGTTTCAGCAAAGATTGGAACAGAGTGTGAATATGGGGTAGACCGGAAGTGCAAAGCAAAGAGGCAGGTATAAGTTATTCTACAGAAAAGGGTCCGGGTTTAGCCAGAAAGGACATAAACTTCTTTATAGCAGCTATGAGGTACTGAGCATCGTTCTGTGCGCTTTGGAAAGATTACATCATTATATATCTCTGTCTAAGGTAAATACAATTGTCCTCAACTGATGAAAATTCTGATGTAAGTCACAATGTCTCTCTCTCCTCTGGCTTTTTTTTAGTTTTTCTTATTATCACATATTTTTTTATAAGTATCATTATATATTTGATCTTTGGCTCTGGAAGTAAGAAATATTATTATAAACTTGCAGATATATTTTAATACATACATGTGTATTCCTAGCCATAAAATACTTAAAAAAACCCAGAAGATTATAAATGATATTCACTGTAACTGTAATACATTGTATATTAGGGACTACTTGAAAAGCAAAGATAACAAAAATGCCAAAGTGAAAAAACAATTATTATTAAAAAAGCCAAGTACAAACAAAAAAAACATTATTATAAACAAAATTGATCTTATATATAAGATTCACAGATAGTAGAATTAATATCTGTAAAAGAGTTTACTAGATTATACCAAAGAAACTCAAACAATATTATCATACCATGTTGGATTCACTTTCAGGTCTTCAAATCAGGAGATACATCCAACATTTTAAATTCTTCGTAGGAGAAGAAGCCAAACTTAAAAAATTCCCTAACCATCAATATGTATAAAATATATTGTCATGGATTGAACTGTGTCCCCCTGAAAATGTATGTGTTGATTTGAATTGGTTTGGCGTTCCAACATGGTGCCCTTCCTCCCATGTGTTGTGAATCCTGCTTCTGTGATACTGATGATGAAGAATGGTTTGCAGTTGTGTTAGTGAGGCAGGACCCAAGCTACAAGCTTGTGGAATATAAGGGAGAGAAGTGAGCAGACGAAGTTGGGAACCTCATACCACCGAGAGAGAAGCACCGAGAGCAGAGCATGTCATTTGTACTCGAGGTTCCTGTGACGAGATGCTCTCACTGGATGTGGACTCAGCCTACCGGACTGTGATAAATTCTTCTACTGAATGGACTTACAATTTGTAAACGGATTTGTGGCTTACCGGACTGAGACAAAAGAAGCTTCTCTACATGAAACCTTCCACTCGTGGTATTTTCCATTAGAGCAGTACCAGGTGACCAAGACATATATCAACTCATCTATTTCAGTTACATGTTAATTATCAATTAATAAAACATTTAAGTGTGTTCACCTGCTTAAATCCACACAAAAATAATTGTCAACTTCAAAGACATCTAATGAACGTACCATAGAATCTCAGTAATTGGTGGTGAAAATAACAGTTGAAATTTTGGATGCAAAGTTTGTTTGAAATGAATCACTTTTTTTTTTTTTTTTCCACATGTCATGTGGAAATAGTCTTATCTATCTAGCTCATGCTGTTGGTGAAAACGAATTCATGAGCCTGTCAAGGGACAAAAAAAGTTCTTGTGTTCTGTCTTTTATTACTTCTAATGGTGCTGTTCCTGACTCCTGCTAATACTCTTTCCTCATATGTCTAGAGAAGCCCATAGCTTTTTCATTTGTATGTTTATAATTTCAAGTCTTTCTATTTGTGGCCAGAGTTAAATTGGAGATATGCCTTGGACTGGCTCAAATTGAATTACGTACCAGCAGAGGGATTGTTCATTGTCCCTTCCCAGTAAACAGCTGCTGACTCAGCTGCTGTCCTGAGTTTAAGATGTGCTGTTTCTCTTGTCTGCCTTCTAATCCTTTCTTTAGTGCTCCTTTCCAGTAGGACTGTTGCTTGTATTTCATGGTTATTTACTGATAATTTATCTGAGAGTCAGCAGACCATAGGCTCTGGAGACCTATTTGGTCTTGAATCCTGATTTAACACTTTAGTGTGTGTGTGTGTTTGGACAAGTTCAAAGCTGTCAATACAAGCTTCCTCATCCTTAAAACAGGGTGGGAGTGTGTGTGTGTGTGTGTGTGTGTGTGTGTGTGTGTGCGCAGCCTAAGTGATTCATGATTGTTAAATATGATTATATGCTTCCCATGCTTGGTATGGAAGACACTCAAGTGGTGTTATCACTAGAATTATTATGGTTTTGCCAGAGGTAAAAGTGAATTCCTGCTCTGAAAATGAAAATGTGACATCACATCTTTTGCTCAGTTGCACAGCAAATTGTTGTTGCTCCTTTTGAGTTAGTTCTGACTCCTAGAGATACCATGTGTAACAATAACAACAGAAAAACACTGCCCAGTCCTGTATCGTCCTCACAGTTATTTATGCTTGAGCCCATTGTTTCAATCCATCTCACTGAGCTTCTTCCCCTTTTTTGCTAACCCTCTATTTTACCAAGCATAACGTACTTCTCCTAATAGCATGCCCGAAGTATGTGTGATGAAGTCTCACCATCTTTGTTTCTAAGGAACATGTTGGCTGTACTTCTTCTAAGATAGTTTTTTTTTTTTTTTCTTTTGGCAATCCATTATATATTCAATATTCTTCTTGTTAGAATTTAAACACTGTTCAAAACACTGCTTTATATTTACCTTAGTGATTAGATGAATTCAAGCTCAATTCAAGGTCCAACAATTTTTCTAATAGTCACAAATCTTATATTCTCATGATTCTTGTGTTATGCAGTTTTTTAAATTGATTTGTGTATAACTGCTTGATATTTGTAAATCTTCATAATGTAGTGGTTAAGTGCTACTATCACTAATCAAAAAATGGCTGGCAGTTTGAATCTACCAGGCATTCCTTGGAAGTTCAATGGGCAGGTTTACTCTGTCCTATAAGGTTGCTATGAGTCAGAATCAACTCAATGGCAGTGGTTAGTTATCTTTTTGGCTTCAGTTGGGTATTTGCACTGTCTATTTTACTTCCAGGTTTCCTCTAATCCTTTTGAAATAAAGCAATATAATCTTTATTCAAGCTTCCAGAAGTCCTAGTGTTAATTTGTTTGTTAAATAGAATTCAAATCATCTGGGGAAATGATAGTTCTAGTTTGATCTATGCTGGTTTCCTGGCAGCTTTTTAAAATGTCATACATATAAACCTACCCATACAGCTTCTGATTCTATAGATGAGGATACAGAGGAATAAGAATCAGTACTTTTTTTTTTTTGCAAGCACTATTCGTCTGACCAAAAAACACCCAAACCCACTGCTAGTCAAGTCAATTCTGAATAGCGCAATCCTATAAGACAGAGTAGAATTGCCCCACAGGGTTTCCAAAGATGAATGATGGATTCAAACTGCCATCCTTTGGTTATTGACCGTGCTATTAACCACTGTGCAACTGGGGCTCTGATATTCATCCAGAATCTTTAAATACAGAAATATTCTACTACCCTTGGATAAGCAATGGCCTGTCTAGTGAAGTAGGACAGAGAATGAAATCAGTCTAGCTTCTTAAGAAGAATCAGTCCCTATTTGTGTGACCTTAGCAAGTTGCTCAATATCTCTGATTCAGGTTTTTCATATTTATACTAGGTAAATACCTATAAATGTCTGTTATAACAGACTCATAAGTGGCTATGAAAATTAAATAAAATAATATGCATAAAAAGAAAAACTCTATTAAGTAAAGAATCTCCTTGTTTCAACAATCTGAGAGAGTGGCACTGTTAACTTTTAGAGAGTTCTTGGTTTCAAAATCAGGAAGCCACAGCTACCACCTCTGACTGCTCACAATAGAATAAATAGGGGGCCTAGAATACTATATCACACCATGAATCGTTACTCAGGTGATTTTGAAATAAGTTTGGGCATTTTTAAAATAGAATAGAAAATGTCAGAGATGATTGCTCATAGGAAGGTGTTTAAAAATCTTGTGCCTAATGAAACCCTGGTGGCATAGCAGTTAAATGTTGTAACTGCTAGCCAGAAGGTTGCTGGTTCAAATCCATCAGGTATTCTGTCATACTATGAGTCAGAATCATTCTGTCCTACTCAATCCTACTATGAGTCAGAATCAACTCAACAGCAGTGAGGTTTTTTCTTTTTAATATTTAATTTTAATTGTTTCCTGTTCTGTGCTATCCCTATATATTTCAGCTCATGTTAGAGATCACACTTAGCCATGAAGGAGATTAGTAGAGGAAATTGTAGTGAAAATATCATTCTGCTTGTTGTTAAGTGCCATCAAGTCAGTTCTGACTCATAATGATCGTATGAACAACAGAATGAAATGCTGCCTGGTCTTGCACCCCAAAATCATTTTTATGCTTAAGCCCATGGTTGCAACCACTGTGTCAGTCCATCTTGTCGAGGGTCTTCCTCTTTTTTGCTGAACCTCTATTCTACCAAGCATGATGTCCTTCTCCAGGGACTGATCCTCCCTGATAATATGTCTAAAGTATGTGAGACACAGTATTGCCATCTTTGCTTCCAAGGAGCACTCTGGTTGTACTTCTTCCAGAATAGATGTTTGTTCTTTTGACAGTCCGTGGTACATTCAACATTGTTCTCCAACACCATAGTTCAGAGGCATCAATTCTTCTTTCTTCTTTGTTCATTGTGCAGCTTTCTCATGCGTATGATGTGATTGAAAATATCATGTCTTGGGTCACGCACTCTTTAGTGACAACTTTACTTTTCAATACTTGAAAGAGATCCTTTGCAGCAGATTTTCCCAATGCAATGTGTCTTTTGATTTCCTGACTGCTGCTCCATGGACATTGTGAACCCAAGTAAAATGAAATTCTTGACAACCTCAATCCCTGCTCCATTTAAGATGATGTTGCTTACTGGTCAAGTTGTAAGAATTTTTGTTTTCTTGATGTTGAAGTACAATCAGTAATGTGTTTCAAAGCTTCTTTACTTCCAGCAAGTAAAGGGGTGTCATATGAGTAATGCAGGTTGTTAGTGAGTCTCCCTGCTTTCCTGATGTCCTATCCCGATGACTTGTTCTCTGTATGATGCAGCTTCTTGGATGATTTTCTCAGCATATATATTGAAAAGGTATGGTGTAAGGATGCAACCGTGACACACACCTTTCCTGATTTTAAACCACGGAGAGTCCCCTGTTCTGTTCACACAACTGCTTCTTGATCCATATACAGATTCCTGAAGAACACAATTAGATGTTTTGGAATTCCCATTCTGTGCAATGTTAGCCATAGTTTAGTATGATCCACACAGTCAAATGCTTTTGCACAGTCAATGAAACACAGGTAAATATCTTTCTGGTATTCTCTGCTTTCAGCTAAGATCCGTCTCACATCTGCATTGATATACCAGTTTCTGCATTCTTCTCTGAATCCAGCTTTAATTTCTGTCAGTTCCTTGTCAATATACTGTTGCAGTCATTTTGAATGATTTTGAGCAAAATTTTATTTCCACAGGATATTAATGATATTGTTTGTTAATTTTCACGTTTGGTTGGATCACCTTTCTTTGGAGTAGGCATAAATATGGATCTCTTCCAGTCAGTTGGCCAGGTATCTACCCTCCAAGTTTCTTGGCAGACATGAGTGAGTACTTCCATCACTACATCTGTTTGTTGATATATCTCAGTTCCCGGAGACTTGTTTATTGCCAGTGCCTTCAATGCAGCTTCAACTTCTTTCTTTATTACCATCAGTTCCAGATTATGGGCTACCTCTTCAAATGGCTGAACATTGACTAGTTCTTTTTGATGTAATAATTCTGTATATTCCTTCTATGTTCTTTTGGTGCTACCTCAATTGTTTAATATTTTTCATATAGAACACTTTACTATTGCAACTTGAGTGTTGAATTTTTTCTTCAGCAGTTTCAGCTTGAGAAATGCAGAACATGTTCTTCCCTTCTGGTTTTTCCATTTCCAGCTCTTTGCACATGTCATTATAATACTTTCCTTTGTCTTCTCGAGCTGCTCTTTGAAATCTGTTTAGGTATTTTACTTCACCATTCCTTCCTTTTGCTTTAGCTGCTCAATGTTTGAGAGCAAGTTTCATAATCTTTTCTGACATCCCATTTGGTCTTTTCTTTCTCTCTTCTTTTTAATGACCTCTTACTCTCTTCATGGGTGATGTCTTTGATATCATTCCACAATTCATCTGGTCTTCAATCATTAGTGATCAACACATTAAATCTGTTCTTGAGATGGTCTTTAAACTCAGGAGAGATACACTCAAGGTCATATTTTGACTTTCATGGACTTGCTCTAATTGTCTTCAGTTTCAGTTTGAACTTGCTTGTGAGCAGTTGAAGATCTGTGCCATAGTTAGCACCTGGCCTTGTTCTGACTGTTGATATGGAGCTTTTTCATTGTCGTTTTCCACAGATGTAGTCAGTTTGGTTCCTGTGCATTCCATCTGGTGAGGTCCATGTGTACAGTCACCGTGTGTGTTGGTTAAAAAAGGTATTTGTAATGAAGAAGTCATTAGCCTTGCAGAATTCTATCATGCCATCTCTGACATTATTTCTATCACCAAGGCTGTATTTTCTATCTACCAGTCCTTCCTTGTTTCCAACATTTGCATTTCAGTCACCATTAAATATCAGTGCATCTTGACTGGATGTTAGATCAATTCCAGACTGCAGAAGCTTATAAAAATTTTCTATCTCTTCATCTTTGGCCTTAGTGGTTGGTGTGTAAATTTGAATAATAGTCGTATTAACTGGCCTTCCTTGTAAGCATATAGACCTTATCCTATCACTGACAGCGTTGTACTTCAGGACAGATCTTGAAATGTTCTTTTTGATGATGAATACAACACAGACCCTCTTCAAGTTTTCATTCCCATCGCAGTAGACCATATCACTCTTGGATTCAAATTGGCCCAGACTGGTCCATTTGAGCTCACTGATGCCTAGGATATTGATGTTCATGTGTTCCATTTCATTATTGAGTATTTCCAACTTTCTTTGATTTATACTTTGTACATTCCATGTCCTGATTATTAATGGATTTTTGCAGCTGTTTATTCTCATTTTGAGTCTTACCACATCAGTGAAAAAAAGACCTGAAAGCCTTCCTCCATCCATGACATTAAGGTCCACTCTACTTTGAGGAGGCAGCTCTTCCCTGGTCGTCTCCTAAGTGCCTTCCATTGTTGGGGGATCACTTTCCAGCACCATACCTGACAATGTTCCACTGTTGTTCATAAAGTCATCCCTGGCTAATTCTTTTCCGAAGTAGACTGCCAGGTCCTTCTTCCTAGTTTGTCTTAGTCTAGAAGCTTGGCTGAAACCTACCATGTGTGACACTGCTGATGACTAAATATCAGTGGCATAGCTTCCAGCGTCACAGCAACAAGCAATCCTCTGCTGACAAACAAGTGGGGGCTGCTCACTCTATTTTTATCCTACTTACCTGATGCAGTTACCTTTCTCACCTTCCTTATACTTATCCACTTAATAGATAAGCCAAGCCAAAAGCCAAGTGCCGTCGAGTCGGAGTCGACTCATGGCGACCCTAGGGGCCAGGGTAGAACTGATAAGTATAGTTTAAAAATAGTACGTTGTACATATTGTTCTGTGATTTTAATTTAATGGTCACCATTTTGTGAGCTCAAATCACGTGCTTAGCTTTTTACTAAAAACTTTAAAACCAAAATCTCTTTTCATTCTGGAGTCTAGATGAAAAGCTTTAGTATGTGAGCTTTATAGATGATCTTATTAAAACTTCAAAGCCCAAACCAAACCACTCTAAACCAGTTGCTATTGAGTTGATTCCAATTTAGCAGCTCCATAGGACAGAGTAGAACTGCCCCATAGAATTTACCAGCAGTGACTGATGTATTTGAACTGCCAACCTTTTGATTAGTAGACAGAGCTATTAACTAGTGCACCATAGGATTTCCTACTGAAGCTTCTAGAGATTAAGTGATTGACCTAAATCAATTAACAAGTGATAAAAATAGAATTCACATTGGGTCTCATATGCTTGCCCCTACACTCACTGACTGAGCTCCTGAGGTGAGCCAGTGCTTGTGAACTAATATTGTAAGGTCATCACCATGCATAATGTTCCCACAAGGGAAGCATGCATGCAAAGTGAAGCAATTAGACTAAACAAAAGGGTTACGCGTTACCCATCAGCCTCGGTGAAGATGCTCAGTGTCTCAGTGTTACCGATTTTTAACTATATGTTGTGTATGCATTATGACCTTTTTCTTTGTAGATTCTGAATGGACTTGGGGGAGGGAAGGACTGCTTTTGCTTTTTTTCCTCTTAGATGTTATTTTTTTTTGTGATATGCTCTATCAATCTATTGCTTTCTTTTACCCAAATGATAGTGATTGAGATGAAAACAGCCTCATGGTAAAAATGAATTTTTGCTGATACAGGGAATGTGGTTAGAAAATAAATTGTTTTATATGATTTTGTAACTTCAGAGACAGTGCTAGGTCAGATGTATGTTGAGGGCAGTGAGCAGAAGGATGGTGTTACTCTGGAACCAAGTATTTGTTGTTTTGTTTTGTTTTTGTTAAGGAAGAAGGTTGATGTTAACTCGATCCAGAAATTATGCTACATAGAACATGTCAGCCCTTGGAGAGATATATTCCCTGGTCCAGTTTCTTCCCAGAAAATGTTAGCTGTGTATATTTCATGAGGGTTAGAGGAAGGAATGAGGCATCAGTGACTAACTCCCCCCACCATTGGGAAATTTGGGGGCCTTGTTCCCAAGTTCTCCCCTACATTGCATTTCCAAGAACAGCTGACTTATCACCTGTCCCAAAGTGTGTGAGGTGCAGGAGATGTCCTTCTTTCAATTAATGCTTTGCAAGTAGAGCTTTGGATTGAGTGGAGGAAGTAGGCAACAGAATTGCTGATTTTCAAGGGCATCTGGTACAAGATAATTTGCATTCTGTGATTCTTCTCATTCTCTCTGGTGTCTCAAAACAATCTGGAATTAGCAAACCTCAACAGCAACTAATGAGAATGAACAGATTCACAGATTCCCTTTCAGCAGGGATTGAATTCAACCTTTATAAGACAGGCAAATAAGCCCAAATAACTTTTTTTTTTTTTTTAAATGAATAAAATATTTTTTTATAGCCCAGAGCAGTCCTATTCTCAGCAGGGAATCGGGTAAAGGAGCTTAGCTATAATAATAACCAAAGTAGCTGAGACGTATATAATGTTTACTGTATGACAGGTCCTGGTGGTGCAGTGGTTAAGAGCTTGACTGTTAAGCAGAAGGTCAGCAATTCGAATCCACCAACTGTTCCTTGAAAACCCTATGGGGAAGTTCTGCTGTCCTATAGGGTTGCTAAGAGTCAGAATCAACTTGATGACAACAGGTTTGGTATTTGGTTTTGGTGCATGCCAGCCATGTAGTCTTCATATTAACCTTAAGAGACGAACACTGTTATCACACCATATTTGTGACCATCACAATTTTATTATGAGGAAACTGACACACAGAGTGATGACTTTTTTTTTTTTTTTTTGCCTGTGGTAACAGTAAGAGACATGAATGGGATTTCAAGCCATGTACCTGGCTCCAGGGTCATGGACCCAACTGCTGTATTGCTTCCCCAGTCAGAGTAGAAGCTGCAGGATTTATCTGTGAATTTCCAGATTCTTTGCTGAGATGCTCTCATCCTGAGACACATAGAAAAGGACTTGGTGACAGTCTGTCTGATCTTGAGCACAGTATCTGGTGAATTCTTCTTTCCACTTGTGATTGATCAGTAGGAAAAGAGTACTTTAGTGCTCACTATGAGAAAGCAATGTCATGTATGACAGGAGATAATTGCTTATTTTCTGAGGGTGAACTTAAAGGTTTCCTGGATTAGAACTCATTTATTAGCTATGTGACCCTGGACAAGTAACTTCTTCTGTCTCAATTTTCTCATCTAAAATTAGAGTTAATTAAAATAATGCCTTCCTTATGTGATGGTTAAGGTGGTGAAATAAGTTAATGAATGCAAAATAATAAAAATGCCTGATTTTAGAAAGAATTCAGTAATTTTATTGCCGTAGTTACCACTATACAGTTATTTCATTCTAAAAATTTGTAAATTGGCCTAGATGTAGTTATAATCATGCAGTTGGAAAAAAAATGCCTTACACCAAATCTACCTGTATTTCTAAGTTAGTTTTTAAAAGCATTAATAAAACTAAATAAGCTTTAATTAAATAATCCCTTTCAATACAAGGAATGCATATGTGTCAGCCATTTCTTTAATTGATATATCTTATGAGTATTGATTCCATAAAATATGCTTGGAATAGAGAATAGAAATCACATGCACATTTCTGGAATCCACATTCTAGGAGAGGTTCCTCACTTTAACCAATACATAGACAGCAAGGTTAAGGATACAACCCTCCGTACAGTCAAGTCTACCCAAAACTTTTGACCTCAACTACAAACGTAGAGAGAGGAGGTCACACAAACTCCCCACAAGTTCAATAATGTTTTAGAAAAATTGATTTCATAGAACTCACTGAAAACTATATTGCTAATAGACAAGCCATAGCTATGGTTTATTAAAGGAAAGGAAACAAAGTATGACCAGATAAGCAGATACATAGGCCAATGTCTTGAAGTAGTACAAACACAGACCTTCTGATCATCCTTTCCTTTGAGGCATAATTATCTCCTACCTACAATGTGTGGCAATTGCACAGTCCTGTTAACTAGGGAAGCTCATCCAAGTATTAATGCCCAGAGTTTTCACTGAGGCTTTATTTTATAGGTATAATTGATTGATTTACTGTTCAATGTTATGGCTGAACTTGATCTGTAACCCCTTTAGTAGCTATAAGGCTTCTAGAGGTTTTACCAATAAGAGGTTGTATCCTCCAATTATCCCCGTATTATACATAGTTAATTTAAAGCCTGTAGGGCAAGCACCCTGAACAGACTTTGTGAGCTTGAAAGAGCCATAAATTATGGCTATTTTAATTACTAGCCATCCCAACTGTTCTCCAAGAAATCAGCTTGTGGGATAGATTACAACAAATGATGTATTCTGTTTTGGAATGCATTAGTGTCATATTCATTTAGGAAAATTGATTTCATAGGAGCCTAGCTATGTATATTTTAATAATTAATATACAGTTTTACTTTGAAGTTAGTGGATAGCATTATAAAAGTTCTTGAAAGAGTTTTTACCTACCTCCCCCTACTTTTGTTCCATGAAATAATGTCATCACTCAGGGGAAGAAAAGTAAACTTGTCCAGTATTTCTCCAGAGGTTGGAAATAGGATGCAATCATAAAAGCTGCCAGAAGGAAGATTTCAGCTCAATAGAAGGGTGAGTTTTCTGATAATTAAAGATGTCCAGCCCCAGAGCAGTGTGCACATGTCATAGGGTCAGGCAGAGAAGGGTGATTGTCGTTTAGGCAAGTGGTAGAAGGACATTTGATTAAACAATTTCTGAGTTTCCTTGCAGCTCTAAGATTTTGCTCTTGATTACAGTTTATTTTCCATGAAGAAGCAGTGAATTAAAATATAAATTTAATGACAGAGGAGAGACCTGGGATCTGTTCCTGACTCAGCTTACCAACTGAGTGACCAAAAGGCACTCTCTCAATTTTTTCAAAAATTATTTCTCTAGCTTCAGAAGAACAGACCAATACTTAAACAGGTAGTAGTGACAGTTAAGTGCATGCATGTTAAAGTGTTTCATGTGCCATAGGCACTCAGTATGCAGATTAGGATGGGTTCTACAGAGCTAGGAGGCCTTGTGTTTCCTAAGGACATTGTGGAAAGTGATTGAGTAGTGTTCTCTTGTTAGAACTAGGGAAACAATAATAATACCAATGATATTTTTTAAACCTGTACCGACTCAACGGCACTTGGCTTGGCTGACCGTAACCCATTACCTGTTGTCTTTGAGTCAATTCCAACTCATAGTGACCTTACAGGGCAGAGGAGAACTGTCCCATAGAGTTTCCAAGGAGTAACTGCTGGATTCAAACTCCCAGCATTATGGTCAGCAATCATAGATCTTAACCACTACACAACTGGCGTTTCCATAGAAAAACAAAGCATACTTAATTTGTAACAGTCAGAGGCAAATATTTTTAAACAAATGCATGACAATTAAAACACTTTAGAAGCTGCATGGATGGGGGGACCTCAAGACAGTTTGCTTTCCTTTGTAGATAATTCAGTAATCTACGGCTAGATCAACAGCTCTTTAGAGCTACTAAAAGTAATTAAATATCTAACTAAATGCTACAAATGTCTTTGTAATTTCCTGTGACTGTGTTCTCTCTTTATCGCATAACCTGTCAGCCCGTGTTTATCATGTTCTGCCAGACCAAATTCACTCTCCCAGTAACGATTTTCTTCCCTGTTTGTATAGCACGAGGGTACTGCGCTTGCTGCAGGAAAGTAAAGCTTAGGAGACAGATGCTTCCTCTTCATACTCACATACACATGCCTCAATGCAAGCTATGTTTCCTAAAGAGTATAGTGTAAATATTACATGCAGAAACTGCCCAAACTGATCATATTCCTTAGCCTAGGGTTTCAACCCTTTGGTGGGGCCCTCTTGGAGCCTGCTGATCAGCGCACAAAACAAATTTCAGAGAAGTTTATTAGTCTATGGGGACCTCCTTCCATCTGGGGGTGGAACAATGTTCCACGTATAACTTTAGAGACCCAGCCTTACTTGTTCTCTACAAAACTTTTATTGTTACCTCAGAATGAGAAATAGTTGTGTATTTCAGCTAATGTCTAACATATCTAGCAAGAGAATGCAATTTTCTTTATGGGCCAAATGAGAGTAGATAACTTCCAAACACACATGCACACACACACAAAAATGATTTATTTGGAATGTGACGATCCAAGATTATTTTGTAATGAATCCTGAAGTAATAAGAAAAATAAATGTAATAAGGGTAGGCAAGTAGAATTATAAGTGTCTATTACAGCTGCTAAACAAACAAATAAACAAGCAATAAAAGGTCATCAGTTCAAATCTGCCAGATGCTCCTTGGAAACTCTATGGGGCAATTCTGCCCTGTCCTGTGGGGTCACTATGAGTTAGAATCAGCTTGACAGCAATGGGCTTGGTCTATTTATTTATTTGTTTCATTAAATGGATAGGTTATTAGATTTTTGCTTATTGGTTAAATTTACAATGAATTTCTCTTCCTATTAGAAGTAACTTCAGAAGTTCTTGAGTAGTACGGTTGGCCCCATTGATAGGTGAGCACATTTCTTTTAAGATGTGAGATAAATCAAATTAGAAGCTGCTGCATTGAAATGACTCCAGTTTTTATGGTCTAAGTCAGATAATGCAAAACAGGAAGCTGCTCAAGTCAGTGGGAATTTTATTTTCTGCACAGTGTCATTAGATTTTATTTGGTCACTTTTAACTACTGACAATGTACTTTTTATCAAATGTTTTGTGAATTAAAATGTAATAGATGTATTGAAAGACTTTTCAGTGTTTTTTAAATGATAGGATAAATTTGAAGAAAAAACAGCAATTTTAAGGTACTCTTCCTGTAACTTGTGTTCTATTTGATCATACAAGGGTATACAACTTGTAAGCATCATTTTATTATACTCTGGGCTGGAGACATATGAAGTGAAATAAAACATAGCTTGCAAAATGTTTTACCACTTTTGTGTTCAGTAAGAATTTTGAAGTTTCACTTTGTGTTGCTATTTGAAGATTTCTACATTTATGACTTCAAAGAAATAGCTGAAATGTAAAACTAAGTTTAATTTTGGAACTTCTGAAGTCTCTCGTGGCAAAAAGGTCAGCAGTTTGAACCCAGCAGCTGCTCCTTGGAAACCCTGTGGAGCTCTTCTGCTCTGTCCTCTCATCACTGTGAGTCAAAATCGACTCAGTGATGGTGGGTTTGTTCTTGCTTTTACTTTGGTTTTAAAGTCACTATACATTATCATTTTGAAATGTAATTTCAGAGCCATGGTTAGTACTTTATGAAATGTTTATGGGCTTAGTTATACTTCTTTTACATTTCTGAAGCAGGAGGCTAAACTGATTAGCATATTTGTCATAAAATGAAGCAAAATTAATAATGATGAACATCAACAGGAGTATTCTTGTCTTTCCCAAACCTATTGGTATGAACATACTCCTTCCTGAAAGAACAAAGTCTATACTTTAAAAAAAAACACAATATTTTTAATTAGAATCCATATAATGTCAACAACATATAAAAAAAACCCACAGTATTTTTAATTAGAACCCTTATAATGTGAACAAATTTTTTCATGAAAAGATTTTCAGGTTGAAATCCTTATGTATATTCACGATGCCAACAATCTTATGTCTTGTTTACATATAGCCTCTCAAAATATTAATACAACTAAGACTAACTTATTCCAATAGTGTAAAGTTCTTATGCTTTAGATCCATGGCTTTTAATGGAATATTTTCATGAATTATAAGGCTTCCCCACATCAAGAGAGGTAGCAACATACAGTGGAGACAGCTCTGAGCAAGGTCGCAGGAGCAAATGCAGCATCTCAGTAGAAATACTCAAGGCATTTGTAACCACGTGGTCAGCGTCTGTCCATCTCCTCCAGTGGTTCTCAACTTGGGCTTCAGCATTTCAAAAACCAATATTGATGCTGGTGTCATGCTACAGACTCTCATTAATGCTGGAGTGGTTACAAAACTGTCAGAACCTAGAAACCGAAGTTGTTCTATTGCACAACCAAGAAGCAAAACCACAGATCTGAAAGTAAGTTCTGTGACAGAAGTACTCTTGACTGCAGTGAATGACAATCCCAAACAAAAAAGTAGAGTCTAAGTGAATTGATTGGATGAGTGGATGGATGTTGAACAGATGGATGGATGAATGGACCTTACCTTTTTGGATCTTAATTTTTTATTTGTAAATTAAGCTGGTGGAATTCTTTCTATTCAAATTAATTCAAGAGAAGTCCATAGTAATGTATAGTAATTTTCTCCTAAATTTTAATGACCTTAATGATTGGAACCAGGAATTTTCTCTTTAATACCCAGTAAAGCCAACAGTTACTTCAATGCTTTGCTAAATTGAATTTTAATGTTATATATTTTTAAATTCCTTACATGGCTTTTTTACCTGCTTATTTTCCTTAAAATATAATTATGGATTCATATTGGCCCCTAGGGTCTCCATGAGTCAGATCTGACTTGACGGCACTTGGCTATAGCATATCTAGAATATCAGTTTGCTATTGGAAAAGAGTATGAAACATATTTTGCATCTATAAAAAGTTATTCTTTACCCCATGTCATTTTGGTTCTCGGTGAGCATCCATTCCTGCTGAATTGGGACTCGGATGGCGGCTTGGCAGCTTTTAAGACCCCAGATGCCACTCACCAATGTGGGGTGCAGAGAGCCCTCTTAGCAAAACACTAGTTGTGCCAATTGGCCTCAATTTCACCTAAAAGTATGGTCTCCTGCCCCATACCCCAGCTACTCTGTCCTTGCAATATTGGGTTAAGATGGAAGGAGTATTCATGTTATGCTGAAGTCCACTTTATGGTTCTATGCATCTATAGGATATCATCCTGCTGACCTCTGGCTGGAGGAAGGAGAGTGGGTGGAGAGGAGGGGAAAGGAGACTGTTGGGAGGATGAGACATATGTGGACCAGAGAGGAATAGTGTGCTGTCACCGGACAGGGAGAGCAGTGGAAGCTGCATATAGGTGGGCATGTGAATTTATATGGGAATGTACATTTTCACTCAGTTAAAATAAAAAAAAAAGTTATTCTTTTACCCTCCAATTATTCAAAAGTTTGTGGAAGTTGCTTGCATTATTGAAAATATTGGGTAATAATCTTTTTTGTCTGAAGAAACTAGTTTGTTCTCTATGAGTATTTTTCTTGTTAATGAAATTATGATTTTTAGTTTTGATTGCTGTTAAGATATACTTATGATTTATTTATATGATAGCTTTTGTCATTTTGCTTGGTAAACTTTTATTTAACGGATCCTTCCATGTTTCACTACTGAGCATTGATAAAAAGTCTCAAGAATCACAGGAACATTCAAATTTCATACCTAATGAACCATGTTTGGAAATTCATATGTGTCACATTAGTGGTTTTATTTACAGCAGAGAGAAGCAAGAGCATTCTTCTTTGGTATTAAAGGAGAATTGGACATAATTCAAACGTGAGTTGAATGCAAGTCTTATTCTGCTCTAAAAATTATCCACTCAAATGGCCCAGTTTTCTGATGGAATTTTAGAGAAATTAAACTTGAGCAGCTAAAAATTGTATAAATAGTCATAACTGGGTTCAGTTATAGTTACTAACTGATGTAACCCTGTTAGTGTGGTACTACGCTGCTGTCTGATACCTAGCTATACTTGATTAGGTCTTTTGGGCTCCCTAACAGGTTGATGTCTACCAGTTAATCTGATTTACTGCTCCTTTCAGAGACTTTTGGCTGGTGATTCTTTAGTATCTCACTAATATTTTCATAGTACCTCTATGCCAAAAGGAATATTTAAAATTCTGTTTGTCAAACAGTTTTGATCAAATATGTGTGCCTATCCTGACAACTTCATAGTGATTTATAAAAAATTAACTAATTAAAATAATATTTAATTTTCTTCTTATAAAAACACAATCACTTACCAAGGGAGTATCTGTGCCTGCTGAGCGATGCACAACTTTTTAAACCTTGAAATCAGATTGAATGCTTTCATTCTCGTTTCTTCTTCCATGTTGATTCTCCAGGGGCTTTTGCTTTTTTTTATCACATTAGATCCTGAAAATCCAGCTTCACAAAGAGAAGACATCGTTGAAAACAATGAACTAAGATCTAATGCTGAAACTGTGAACTGCCTTAAACTAATAGTTTGCATCCCATTGACTGACTTTGAGTCAATTATGACTGACAGCAGCTCTATAGGACAGAGCAGAACTGCTCCATGGAGTTTCCAAGGGGCCCCTGGTGGATTCAAACTTCTGACCTTTTGGTTATCAGGTGGAGCACTTAACCACCACACCGCTAATGTTTCCAATAGTTTGCATGGCATCCAATGAATGTTAATATTGTTTTATTTCCCTTGAAAAATCTAAAATGGTCTGTAGTGTCCTTCTAAGTTGACTCAAGTGCTCTGGTATGCGTCAGTAGAAAGTCTGGGAACGGGGGAGTGAACCGTTTACTAAATTAGTTAGCCTACGTGATAGAGTTCAGTAAAACAAGTGGTGGGCTCTGGTATCTAAGATAATACAGATGACAAATTTAATTTGTTAAACTCTTGGGTCTTTATTAGCTGAGAAACATGTGTGTTCAATAAGTATCTTTCTTTTTGAGTATGGACATTGGTGTCAATTATTTTTTAAGTTTTTTTTTAATTGAAATGCTCTTTTTTTCCTAAGAATTAATAACTATACAACTTTTTCAGTACCAAGAAGAATAAAGGTAATCACTGATCCTATCACTCAGCATCAGTATTTGTGTGCGTATATCAAGACATTTTTTTTTTTCTAATCAGAATCAGTGCTTAAGAGCTCAGCTGCTAATGAAAAGGCAGTGGTTTGAATGCTCCAGCAACTCCAACGGAGAAACAAGCAGATTGTCAGCTTTCGTAAAGATCATGGCCTTGGAAACTGTGTGGCACTTCTCCTCTGGCCTATAGGGTTGATGTGAGTTAAAATTTACTTGATAGAAGTGGGTATAGATGAAAGGACATTTGTTTTTACAAAGTCAGATTTATTCATAAAACATTAATTCACTTAATCATGTTAACTGTATTGGCTTGGCTGCCTTAGAACAGTTGAGCAAGGAGTGGTCACTCCTCCTGGCAGCTGGCTAGAGAATCTTCTCTTCGACTTCATAGGCCATCCTTGTCACCTGTAGACTGAGGGTTGTCTGGTGAGCATTTCTGGGATCCCAGCCTCCACAGATAATAACAGTCTGCAAGAACCCCTTGTTTGTTCTATAAAAACATTCAGAAACTGTGTGCCTGCTTCCCCACCCTTGGTTCTCACCTGCACCATTTCTTGTCTATGGCCTCAAAAATTTAGGCACCTGAGTACTTAACTGTCAGCAAGAACTTGGAAATTCGCTGTTACATGGTTTGAGTCATTGTAATGGAAAAGAGAACAGGCTTAGGATGTCCTAAATTCCAAGTTGAATTTAAATTCTCTTGTCAGCTCTAAGAGTACTTTTAACACCAAGCCTATAAATAGGTATACAGGACAGCCTATGGCTTTTGGAGTTTGTTAATTTGCCACAAATGACAAAATTTTTACCTTAGACATGATTGTCAGCCCTACTTTTCATTCTAATTTTATTGAATAATAGGTAGAACCATAGCTTTAAATTCCAAGAAATGGGAGAAATGTTTTTTTCTTGTGTGTGTATGTGTGTGTGTATTACTATCTACAGCATTTGCTGCAATAATTTAGGTCATAGACTGTAAGTAAATATAAGTTTAACTTGTCATTATCTCATTATAAACTTTCATTACAAGGTCCACTACCCAGATGGCCCAAATGGTGTTCTGGATTCCCACACAGCTCATACCTATCTGTTTGAGCTGATGCTTTCCTATTTCCTAGGTCCTCTGTGGGAATCCCAGGAGGATGTTGATTGTCATATGATTTCTAAAACAACCATACATAAAATCTGTGTTCTGATTAGAGCTGATCTTTAAATCCACTTTGCCATCACTTCAAAATCACTATCTACTCAGCAGAAGCCTTTTGCTGCCGTAGAATTTCTCATGATAAAATCATTCACATGAAACAAATAGAAGGGTTTGATTACCCAAAGCAGAAAAACCAGTTCTAGGTATTTTTTTTTTTTCTGTTTTGCCCCACTTCATAGTGAGGAGAAAATGTTCACCCCCTGATGGTCTTCTTTCTGTTTGTTCTTTCTTCTAAAGCACAAAGAAGTATATGTTTACCCATGAAGATTAATTTGCAAACAGTATTAAATTATAGTCAGACTACTTTTGTCCACTCATCACTGATTAACTCACATAGTCTTTGTCGGGATATGTTTTAGTTAGTAATGGCCCACCCACCCCAAACTTAAGGCCTATCTGAAAGTTATTTTGGAGTAGAAAAGCCTCGTAGAGATCATGGAATTGAACCCTAGCATTTTGCATGAGTGGAAGCCAAGCAGAGAAAAGAAGTGGTTTCCCCAAATTCTTACAGCTAGTAAGGTGACAAAAGGAGATCTCAGAGCAGCTTTGGGATTGCAGAAACTCTCGTTACTGGTGGATCACTGTCATACAACTGAGATTAGGACTGCACATCTTTGGTTAAGGGTAGAGGTTTGGGAGGTGGGGAAGGGCACAGAGATATGAGGTCTGTGTGGGAGATTTGCTGCTACTTACCTTCATTGTTGTTAGCTGCCACTGAATCATGAAACAGGTGTGAAACGGGCCATTGGGATCTGTAGGATTTTCATTGGGTGCTGTTTTAAAGTATATTGCCAGGTTTTTTTACCCTCATTTTACATAGAAATACTAACATAACAATGATACTACAAGCATTAAAAGATAATGGTAGCTCAAATGGCTTACATTTGGTTACTAACTGCAAGGTTGGCAGTTCCAACCCACCAGGTGGCTCCGAGGAAGAAAATCCTATTGATCTGCTTCTATAAAGATAGCAGCCAAGAAACTCATGTGGAATGGTCCTACTCTGTAACACGTGGGTCGCCATGAGTAGGAATCTATTCAATTCAATGGCTACAGGTTTGTATTTTTTAAGGACACAAATTGGAAGACAATATTAAAACAGTGCAGATGAAAGAGCACAGACCAGCCATGTAGAGAGCCGTAGTTTAGTGGTAGATTTTGCTGTGAAATTCCTTGAAGCAGAGACCAGTCATTTCCTTAAGCAGCACCTTCAGAAAAGAGAGACGTAACATGTAGTTCCTCAGAAGGATACTTTCCTGATTATTTGCTTTAAGACACATTTCTCCTTTATTGTTATGTGTTGGAATTAAGTTTTTATAGAAGGCTGAGACTTCCAGGCAACTTGTTGAATATCAGTTCCAACTTTTCCGCAGGAGAGGAAAGGATGTTGATGTTGTGGTTGGTCACAGAGACACCAGAGTTTGGCAGACACACAAACATGTTATCCCACCATGGGTGTGCAGACAAGTTTGACCATTTCCAATGAGAAACTGCTAAAGCCAATCTGTTTCTGTGAACTGTATGGTACACAGGAGAAAGAGCTGAAATTGTGGAATTAAGAGGCCAGGCTGGGATATTTGTAGACCAAGCAAGACTTGAAAGTAACATACTGTATGATTGCGCAAAGGTTAAATTTTGAAAATAATTTTAAAATGTATATAGCATTATACATTTCAGGCTTATTATTACTTGCTGAGTAGTCTTTTGAGAAAATGGCAGCTACTGTACAATCGTGTCTTTTCTGATCATATGTAATACCAACACTATTTTTTCTTGTAATTTTCTCCAGTTGCTTTTTTAGTTGCTTTCTATAGAGATTTGAGCCCTTATTGCTATAAAGTGTGTCTTTCTTGGCTAATGTTCTGCCTGTACGCCTTTATACATCATCATCATGGAACTGTGTCACAGAACAATATTGTCAGGACAATAAAAAATGGCTGATTTAAGAGAAAGTCTGAACAGTAAAATAAAGCATTAACATATGACTGAATTAATCCGTAACATAGGAGTTAGAAATAAATCTATATCAACTGTCTTTTATTGGATTCCCAAAATGTTTTTTTCTTGTTATCTCTGCTGTCACCACGTTTAAAAAAGCAAAGATGCAAATTATACTTTCTTGGTATATTTAGAGAAGAGTTTAAAAATGACACTTCTGTATCTATTGTGTTGGTTAAACCTTTATATCAACTGAAAACTTGCTTTTTCTGCTTATATGATCTTTATTCATCACACAGTCTAGATAACACTACTTTACAAGAACCTAATCTTCACTTCCCTTAGATATTTCTTCCTATTTGTTTGTTTCAAAATGTATTTTTCTTTAGGGGCTCGTTAGTTTGTTTCATTGTTAAGCATTGTATTTGCCCTTTAAAATGAATGGAAAAGGTAGCATGCTCTTGAACTTATTGATACATTTTCTAAAAATATAATGTGAAGGAATGATTCTGTTACTAAAATATACCTGTGATTACTTCATCTACTACCATGCTGAGTGACCTAATAACAATTTTTTCCTATTACGATGTTAGCTACTTTACATATTTTCTATAATAAGAATCAGAAACTGATGACTCTTTTTCCTGCTCTAACGACAAGTGCTATTCCTTGGAGTATATATTTTTTTCTTGTATTGCTTTCAACTGCTCAGAAATCAGGTAAAATTCCTCTGAGTTATATCCACTATCAGATTTTTGAGTAAACCAACAAATGGCAGACTTTCATTGGAGCATGCTGCTTTGGAAAGTTTGCCAAGAATATTTTACAAAAACAAAAGAGTATGACAAAAAGATATCCCTTGTTGATAAATACCATTTTCTTCTCAATTAAAAATTAACGTACAAACAACAGTTGTTCTCAAGTCAGTTCTAACTCATGGTGACTCCATGTGCATTGAGGTAGAACTGGACTCCACAGGATTCTCAATCTAGTTTTTGGGAAATAGATCAACAGTCCTTTCTTCCAAGACACCTCTGGGTTGCTCAAGCCATCATCCTCTGGGTTAGTTAGCCACTTTGCACCATCCAGAGACACTATCCTCTTAGTATAATTCCAAAATAACCATTACTCTATTTCTTACAGTCCAATGTGTGTTTAAAAGTTTCTATTCCAATTTCTTTAGCATTCAAAGAATATTTGTTTATTTATGAATATTTTCCATCCAAAGAGTACATAATGTGTTCTCAAATATTATATACATTCCATGAATAGTATGACCTCTGGGCTTTTTCCTATTTTAATAGAAATACAAACCTGTAACTACCACTGAGGGCTTCTTATAAACCAGATATTGTGCTTGAAAACTATACATATCTTACATCATTTAATTCTCTTGCTAACTTCATGTGTTAGAAGACACCTGCCTTATACCCACAAAAGATCCAGGCCCAGATATATTACACAGTCTCACCATGGTCACAGAGTGAGCACCAGAATTCAACTTCAAGTCTATGCCATAATACAAGTTGTGCTCTTCAGTGGCATCTTTTTTCTGCCTGATGGTGAATCACTAACATATGGGTAGTGTTTTTTGTTTTAGTGTGCAGCAGAGCTGTGGGCTGGGTCTTTCTTGAAGAACACAGGTGAGGGCGAGGCCTGTCAAGGGAACAGGGAGCTATGCTTTGGAAGGCTGCCTGGGGCGGGATGGAGCCTGTGGACACATGGGGCTGAACAGACTACAGGCTCAGGAGGGAAGCACTCAGCAGAGCAGTGCTAATCAGTGCCTTTCGCTGTTCACAGCAGAGCTTCCCAGCTCTGATTCAAGGGGACAGAATTCTTACATTAGATCCTTACGTTGTTTCAATCATTGCTTAGAAGCAATATATAATATTCATCACCGTTGTTCAGGTATATACAGTTTTTATTATAATAATTAAACTATAAGCTTATTAACCATTTTTGAACTCAGACTTTTGTCTTGAAATGTTTTCTTAGTTGATAGATGCTAGCATTACTATTTAATAGGACTAATTAAAAGTATGTTTATAAAATGTGTTGACATTTTAAAAAAAAACTCCTTATACTCGAAAACATTGAGATTTCTAGTGCTAATGGAGTTAACTAGCCCCAAGTGGAAGCCAAGCGCTTACTGTTTTCCCAGTCATTTCAATAAACAATATAAAAGCCCGATATTACACAACTTCACACCCATCCGTTAAGGTAAATTCTGTTGTTCCATTTTTTTCAGCTGAAGAAATTTAGCCTTAATTTGCAATTTCTAAACACTGCATACCATAACTAATGGGGTAAAGGTTAAAACTAGTAGTAAATTTAAACCATCACAGTCTAAGTCTAAAGGAATACATGTTAATTGTTGCTATCAGTAGCAGTAGTAGAGAGTAGTGTTAGTTATATTAGTTTTATTGAAATCCAAATCCTTTTCTTTCACTGTGAAGTTTGTTTATATCTTATAGCTCATCTTGTTTTAAAAAGGGCTGAAGAAACTGGGCAAAAAATCCATAAGGGACATTACGCTATGTCTGGAGAACAAGAGGAATCTCACCAGATTTCAGGATAGAGCGAGAGACTTCACAAGGCTCTCCTGCTGGAGCGTGGTGCGCTTTAGACCATGCTCCATGGTGAATCTGAGAGGGAACTGTTCAATTTCTTCTGCTATCATTTTAATGTTCTTATTTGTCTGAATGTATGTGAGTGTGTGTGTGTGTGTGTGTGTGGGTGGGTGGGTGGGTGGGTGGGAAGTTCAACATTAAGTTCATAGACATTGTTTATATATAATTAAAATATAGTACATGGAAAATATGTTTCCATATTAGAATGGTCAGCAATTAAAACTTTTCATGAATCAGTGTTAATCAAATTAATATGTTTTTGCTTATTTCTTGAAAGTCAGATATTAGTCACTAGCTAACAAGGATATTAAACATTCAAAAGTTGTGAATAAAGGCTGAACAGAAAATGATGTGGTTGTTGAGCTTCAGTATTTAAAAAAATGATCCATTAATAGCCACATTCAGCCATTAACAGCAACATACAAAATTATAGGAACAACTTGCTCTTTCAGTGCTTTTTTAAAAAAATTTGAAAGGGAAATAAAAGTCTGAATTTAGGGTGAAAGGACATACTAGTTTTCAGCCTCTCATAACTATTAGGCCTTTGTGTCACCTGTCCTGTAAAACCAGCAAAGTGCTTTGATTTCAGTTGGTAGTTGATAATCCAGTAAGAAAGAGAAAAAAGAAGGATGGATTGCCCCTGGTGGTATAGTGGTTAAGTGCTAAATCTGTTTACCAAACAGGAGGAAGTTTCAATCCACCGGGTGCTCCTTGCAAATCCTACGGGGCAATTCTTCTGGCCTACTGAGTCACTATGAGTTGGAATCACCACAACAGCAGTGGTTTTGGGTTTGGTTTCTACTAATTCAGTAGAATTATAAAATGATATATTTTATTGCATTTTTTTCAACTCAAATCTTTTAAATCTTATGTAATGGATCATCTATTCCCCATATCTTAGCATTATTTTTAAAAGTTATATATTTAAAAGTCATATATTTTTAAAAGTTATATATTTTCATTTTATAAAAGCCATACATGAGTATTGTAGAAAATTTGAAAAATATAGCAAAACATAGAGAAATGCGTAGTATTTTGTCATATTTGTACAAAATAAAGCTTTCTTTAGGGCTTTCTTTATATACATAGTTATTTATTATGTAGAGATCTATTTTCATTCAATTTTTCATAATAGAAAATTATGTTAATTTATATACTAAAATAGTATTAATTTTAAGTCAATAAAATATTAAAGCTATGTGTAAAATTTTAAATAAATTAAAAAATATTTTAGTATGTTAAAATGGCTGGATATTTAAAGAACTATTGATAGAAATTTTGTCATATGTATAACCAAACCCACTGCTGTCAAGTCTATTCCAACTCATAGCGACCCTATAGGACAGAGACGAGCTGCTCCACAGAGTGTCCAAATAGCACCTGGTAGGTTCGAACTGCCAACCTTTTGGTTAGCAGATGTAGAACTTAACCACTGCATCACCAGGGTTTCCAATGTCACATGAATAGTCAGCACAAAATTGTCTTCTGTAGTATTTTTAAATATCTTTAAATTTTTATTTAAAAAAGTAAGTACACATGTAGTAAACCAACAATTTCAAATCTGTCATTGCTATAGAAAACATCAAGGAAGTTTCTAGGCACAGTTTGCATTGATAATGGTTAAACAAATGTTTTATTAAAACTGTGTTTCTGAACTCAGAAGTAAACTCAATATAAATTCACCCAGCTGATTTCTGATAAAGAAGAACACAACACTTCAATGAAAGAAGAGTCTGTTCAACAAACTGTACTGAAACTATTGAATGCTATCAACCAAAACAATGAACCTCAACCTAAAGCTCATACATTATATACAAACTAACTCAAAATAGGTCATGGATCTAAATAAAAAGCTGTAATATTTTTAAAAGAACAGAGAGAAAATCTCTACGACTAAAGTTAAATGAGGAATTTTTTTAGACATAATACTGGAAATGCACTTATAAAAGGAAAACAATGGACAATTGGACTTGATCAACATTTTGCTTTTTGATAGAGGGTGAACAGAAAAGTCACCAACTGGGAGAAAATATTTGCATCGTATAGCCAACAGTGGTCTCATATTCATAATATATAAAGAACTCTCTAACTCAATGGTAAAATTATAGCCAATCGAAAAGTGGGAAAATATTCAAAAGTCTTAATATTTCACCAAAGTGTAGACACAGATGGTAAGTAAGCACATGAAAAGATGTGCAACATCTTTAGCCACTAAGGAAATACAAATTAAAACTACAATAAGATACTATTATGAACCTACTAGAATAGCTAAGATAAAAGATAAAGCTAATATCAAATGCTGACAAGAACATAGAGATATTAGTTGCTTCATGTTGCTGTTGGGAAAATAAAATCATACAGCCACTCAGGGAATCAATCTGGCAGTTTCTATTTAAAAGAAATACATTTAACATAACCAGTAATTAAACTTTTAGGCACTTATCTTAGGAAAAAAAATAGGAAATATACTTTCACAGAAAACCTAGTACCTGAATGTTCATAGCAGTTCTATTTGTAACAGCCCCAAACTGGAAATAACCCAAATGTTTTCCAATGGTTAGGTAGTTAAGTTACTTAAATACTGCTCAGCAAGAAAAGAACAAACTATTGATACATGCTACAATTTGGACAGATGTTGGGAATGATGCTAAGTGCAAAAAGCAAATATCAAAAAGGTCCATACTATGTGTTTCTTAAAAAGTCAGAGATAGAGACCACGAAAGTGGCTGTGAGAGAATGGAGGAAGAGGAAGGATGTGACGATAAAGGGCGGTATGAAGGAGTCCCTTTGTGGTGATGGAACAGTTGTATGTGACTGTGGTGATGGTTAGCAGAATCTCTACACGTGAAGAAAGATTCTTAGAATTATATCCAAAGCCACCTTCTTTTTTTTTTAATGAGTGCCTGCCAAAAATTGTTAACAGTGATTTTCCTCTGCATCATGGCTGAGTTTATCTGTGCTTTGTTTTTGGTGTTCCTTACCTATATATATATACACACATGTATGTATGTATGTATATGTGTGTATATATATACACACACACACATACACACACATATAACACTTGATAAGCCAATATGTATATTGGCTTATTGTATATATAGAAAGAGAGAGAGAGATACATATTTGGCTTATCAACTGTTAATATGTACTGTCTTGATAATCTGAAAAAATTCCTCTAGTAAATATGTTTTATATTTAAAAAGAACATGCATCTCATATTGAAGTAAGGTCACTCATACGGATGGCACAGGACCAGCAACCTTTCCTTCTACTGTTGACAGGGTAACTGAGATTTGGCAGCCAACTGGAAGGCAGCTAATACAGGGAAACATATAGCCATGTGCTGGGGAGAACAGAAATCTACAGGATAAACATGTCTACTTGGATTATTAGTTTTACTTGAAATTTAGGATGATAGTTTCATGGAGGGACTATATATTTTCACATAAAACAAGCATGGGTATTTTGTGGAGTACAATGCAAAATTCATGTAAATTTTTGACACATACAATTACAAAGAAATGACTTGCTTTGACAACTACAAAGAAATAGCTTGCTTTGGGACTACACCCTAAGACACCTGTGGCTTTCTGTGCAATCCTCTATGTTCCTTATATGTTTAGATGAAAAGTGTGTAGCCCACTCCTTTAGTATAAACACACATGAAGCTTAGCAATCGCTCAGTTACTAGACGTTATTGCCTCTCTAATAGCTATTAGACATGTATTGAAACTGACACCAGCTCTGCCTCCAAAACCTCAGTGTAAATACTCCACCTCAGAAATCATGAAGAGTGCAGGTCAGAGTTCCTGACTGCTAGAGGATAAGAAGGTAAAAGTGGTGAAAAAAAAAAAAAAAAACCCTATGGTAAGTATGGTGGATGTGGAGCTTATTCCACCCACACAGATGGGAAAGAAATATTACACCTGGTTATTATCTCAGAATCAACCTTTACTTCTAGCCTCTATCTTACTGGCTTGATAGGGTATTCTGACTCACTAATTCTTGGGCCTTCCTTCAAAGCCCAGCATGTGCTCTGTCTTTGTGCTTGAAGTCTGTTATTTTAAATACTGTCAAGCCCTTACAGAAGAGGTCCTCCCATTATTAGCCAGTATTGACTGTTTTATGACTGAGGCTCTAGTGTTAACTGTGAATGTGGAAAAGGCAAGGCTGACTTCTTCATGTGCATTTATCTATTCTGTTTGAAGTCCACCACACCTTCTTGCTACCGGGGAGCCAGACACAAATTAGCCCACGTTCAATCATTAAATCCCTCCACCTTTCCAGAATCCATTTGACAAAGGAAACACTTTTTAAATGTACTATATAGTAGGCATTGTTCTAAGCACTTTGTCATTAAATAACTCATTTAATCCTCATAGAAACACTACATGGTTAAAAAAGGAAAAGTTGTCATGTCATTACATCATCAGGTCCATCTTGTCCATTCTCCAACTTGTCAGCTATCAGTCAGGTGCATCAATCATTTATACCACCCAGGGACTCCTAAGTGGTAGGTACCATTATTATTCCATTGACTAGATTAGAAAGATAACTATCCCCCTACTGAAAAATGTATATTGGTTGAATAGTATTTGATTTTATAGTTGTACCATATTTGAGTTTACTGATTTCTCTATCTGAAAAGGAAAAAAAAAAAAAAATGGAAACAAAGTATACTAATACAGTTGCTCACTTACATAATTATCTTTTAGATTGAAAATTCTCAAGTACTCTTCTTTCTTATACTCCATTTAAATTTCTGGTGGCCATTAACTTACATATGTGCCCAAAACGTTCAGTTGTCAGCATGACTACCATGTGCTCAGACAATGCTCCAGGGCAGAGGGAGCTCCTGCTTTTGCAAGGAAGCAAGCTCTATGTCACAAGGAAAGCCTGTAATCATATCTTCAAATACTAAAATCTAAAATATGAATCAACGTTAGATTTTTTTTTGTCATTTTGCTAATGTTACTCTGCTCTAATATTGTCATTCCCTTTCTTTTATGAAACAATACCAAGCCAAGTGCCGTCGAGTTGGATCCGACTCATACCATAGGGTCATAAGTAGGCAATTTTCTCATTTCCTTTGCTTTTTTCAAATGGATATAATGTTAGGTGTAATGCACTGAGAGGGCATCTGTACTTGTACACTTTTGAAATAATTTTGGAGTGAGGATGATACCCTTTTAGACCTGGTGGTACAGCAATTTAGTGTTTCACTGCTAACAGGTCAGCAGTTTGAACCTTCCAGCTGTTCAGTGGGACAAAGATGTGACAGTCTGCTTCTGTAAAGATCAAAGCATTGGAGAGCCTATAGTTCACTTCTGCTCTTGTCCTACAGGATCGCTGTGCATAGGAAACTACTTGACAGTGCTGGGTTTTACATAGTATTCATGGGGTTTTAAGGAACTGTGCATGCATAAACCCAAGGCAAGACACTGACATGATTATGTTCTGAAAGTTCGTTAGCAATATCCTCAAGTAGCAACCAACCAAACCCCATGCTATCAAGTAGACTGACTCAGAGCAACCCTGTAGGACAGAGCAGAACTGCCCCATTGACTTTCCAAGGCTGTAGGTCTTTACTGAAGCCAACTGTCACATTTTTATCTGAAGGAGCAGTTGATAGGTTCAAACTGCTGACTTTTCAGTTAGCAGCCTAGCACCTAACCACTGTATCATCAGGCCCCCTTCTTTAAGAGTACATCATAGCCTAAATACATATGCTAAAAAATGGGCTTATTTTCAATTTAGTTTAACTTTCTGAATAGCAATGTACACATTTTTTCATTTAATATGCTTTAAAAACAGAGTAGTTTTGCACTGGGTTAAAAGAAAAAAGTCTCAACCCCATCAATTTACCTTTGTGGTTTGACTTTGTCTTGCTCTTGTCTTAAATGTCTTTGTATTTTACATTTGAATGTACTTTAGCCCCCTCACCTAGATTAATTTTATATAAAGCGGGCCTTTAAGAGTCTCTGTGTGTCCTTGTGGAATTGCTGATTGACCCAGATTATCCTTGCACTTGAAAGGTCTCTTTCCTTTAAAGAATCTTTGCAGCAGCTGCAGGCACTTTTATTGATTCGAAGATTCTTCCTGTGTAATCACCTGTGTTCCAAAATATAAGAATTTTGCCTTCAGTTGTTAAAACACAAAGACGTAGTCATGATGTTCACCTAACTTAATCATTTGTCTTTTCATATGAGTCATGATTTGATAGAAAGCTTCTATTGTAATGTTTCTTATATGTGCGCTTCCACTTGCTGCTTACTTGATTTTTCAAAGATACCAAATGGATGCTGATCAGTAAACTGCACCGATTAAAGATAAATATCTGTGAATCATAACATTTCCATTTTCCTATTAAAACAGCTGGCTTTAAACGTGTAGAAGTGAGGATATCTACCTGAGCCCTGCTTTGTTGTGATTACCATAAACATCAGATCTCAAAGCTAAAAAACTGCTCAAGAGTTCATTGAGTCAAACTGCCTTCAGGCCAATGTATGCTGTAAGCATTCATTTCTGATGAAATTTTCCTGGGCCAGTTTTACAGTCTCCCTTGGAAACCTGTGCAGGAATTTAACTACTCCTGTCAGATCTGACTGGAAGGCACTTGGCTTTGCTGGCAGGAAACCCTGACGGCTTGCGCAGTGGTTAAGTGCTATGGCTGCTATTCAGAAGATCAGCAATTCAAATCAGTTAGGGGCTCCTTAGAGACTCTGTGGGTCAGTTCTACTCTGTCTGTAGGGCCGCTATGAGTCAGAATAGACTCAGGAGCAATGTGTGTGGTTTGGGTTTGTGGTAGGAGACCTGAAAATCCTGGTGGCTTAATGGTTGCTAACCAAAAAGTTGGCAGTTCACATCTGCCAGGTGCTTCATAGAAAATCAGTGGGGCAGTTTTACTCTGTTCTACAGGGTCTCTATGAGTCAGAATCGACTTGATGGCTCTGGGTTTGGTTTGGTAGGAAACCCTGGTGGCAAAGTGGTTAAGTGCTGTGGGTGCAAATCAAAAGGTCAGTAGTTTGAATCTATGAGGTACTCCATAGAAACTATGTAGGGGCAATTCTAATCTGTCCTATAGGGTCATTATGAGTTGTAATCAACACAAAGGTAACAGGTTTGGCTTTTCTTTTGGTAGGTGTGAGCCAATTCCAAATGACGGAGTCAGGTTCTATGTAATCAAGATCCATTCATTTTCTTTTGTTTTATTACTTGTTGAGGGGAAAAACAAGTAAGATTTTCATAACATTTCATCACTATTTTGACATCTACTGTTGTAAACCTTTCCTCATCCTCTTTCTCTGCAGTGTATTTCAACGGTGCCAATTTCAAGCATAGACAGCAACACAGAAGGGTGGTTGGAGAAGTCACTGTATGAGGGTGTCACAATAAAGATGTTTACCTTGTATTAAGGGAGCAATGGTGGTGCACTGGTTAACTGCGTGGCCACTCACCAGAAAGCTTTCTATTCAGACTCACCAGCAGTTCAGTGGAAGAAACGACCTGGTGTTCCTATCCCATAAAAATGACAGTTTGGGAGGCACTATGGGGAGGTCTACTCTGTCATCTGGGGTCGCCATGAGTCAGAATCAACTTGGGGGCACTTAACAACTACAACAGCAACCTAGTATCAGGCCATTATGTTAGTAAATTACCATATTCTTGTTTTTTTTCTCCATAGGACCACAGAATGTATGAGTCGTAGGCCAGGTAAGCTTTCACAAGGAAGTTCAGTGTAGTGCTTGGACTTTGAAAACAGAAAACTATGGCTGTCTATAGTCCTAGGTCTGCCACCGCTTAAGATCTAGATCTCTGTTTCCTCATTGATAAAACAAAGATGATCTATCTGATTAATTGCATTTAAAGGAGATCATTGTATCTAAACCATGGCTTCAAAGTGGTTCAAAACATTTCATTTGTGGCTTATGGAAGCCATGGCAGCATATACATTTCATAGCAACAAAAGCTCTTGCTTGCCCGTGGAATTTTGTCGTGGGTAGAAAACAGTGCTGGTTTGCTCAAGAATGACAGTCATTTGTTCCACTTTGAGTGTATATTGTTCTCCACGTACCTGCCAATGAACCAGTTTCAGGTTCCTGAAGGTTTCATGTGGGATGCAAGAGACTGGAATATTGTCAGGAATGTTGAAAGTGCCATATATTCAAAACAGTGTAGTTGGTCACCATCTTTGGGGTGAACAGCACTGCCCACCTCAGGACAAAATCCCACAGGCAAGAGCTTCATTTTTTATGCCACAGGTATACTGTCGTGGTTTCCACTGGCCGTAAATGAACCAATCTGAACCCATGTGAAGCTCTAATTTGAACCTGTGCAATCAGAAAACTGAACTGATACCTAGTGGCTGCTAGGAGCATGTGTGTTCAGCGTATTTCAGGGCCGGGCCTGACCAGGATGAGGTTTCTGAGACATTTAGAACCTCAAAGGAATCACCCACCTTAGTCCCTTTTCTGTTCTAGAAAAGTGTAAAAGAAGCTTGGTTTTTGTTATGTTTTATTTTTAACCCCACATCTTTCAAATTGGTGTTCTGTATAATCTTGTACCGTGAGGTATTAATACACATTTTTACTTTAAAAATTGTGTGGTAGTCAAATTATGATGGGAATACATATTAAGCCTCTCTCAAATATTTGAGTTTACATTAGCATATTTCATTTAAAAGACATACAGTAATAAAGTCTCTTCATTCTTACTTAATGCAAGAGTGTTCATTTGATTTCTCCTTTTTCTAATAGTGGAACTCTGAGATTCAGAAAACCTGACCTAAACTAAAGAAAGAAAATTGTGGCTTGTCAGACTCTGTTGCTACCAATTCTATATCATTTCAACATCAATTTCTGTTTTTTTTAAAACATAGGAATTCAGTTTATTTAGATTATAGATTATAAATAATTGTTTAAATTTGTTTCACAACCATCAAAATTTGAGTTATTTCTTTACATTGTGTTTATGTTTCTAAAGAGACATCTGATTTGCTAGCTCCTGAAGTTTGAAGAAATATTTTATCAATAGTAAAACTCATATTATTAGCATAATCACTAAATGTTAAAACATGCTCCCTTCCCAAAAACAGCCCCTACTATTACCCTAATGTTACTCAGCTTACATTTCAGAGCAACCTAGTCAATCAACAATAGTGACATAACAGTTACTTTGTTTGGAGCTCAGAGCTTTTATCATATTCTGGAGCTCAAATAAATGTATCTGTAGAGTTTTAAAAAGACCTGGAAAAGATCATGCCTCTAAGAAGTCTTGAAGGACAGACTAGAATTCACCAAAATTAGCCTCCTTTTCAGCTAGGGGAGATAGTGTCAGTGACAGTGGTAAGGGCAATACAGCAGGAGGGAAGCTGTTCCGGCGAGTTCAATGACATAGAGACTGTGTGTAAACTGGAATGTTCTGGTTGAATCCAAGTTGGATTCAAAAAGGTCTGAAACTATGTCTTATATCAGGAGTTAATTAGCATGAGAATTTTGTATTGTCCGGAGCCCATACTTTTACATAGATACCATAAATAATGAGTGAGCTGAAGAGCTATGTGGGGTTTGGCCCTACCTCAGCTGCTGAGCTCTGTGAAGACAAGTGGATTCAGTGAGAAGCTACTGTCTACCTTCAGGTAGAACTGTGTCGAGAGGGTCAAAGTGCCGTTCTCCCTAGTTCCAGGTAGAGCCGGGTGATCTGAACACAATGAAAAGTATAAGAAAATCTAGGTTATTTGACAATCAGGGGTACTAAGTATGTCAATCATTATGGAAATAAATTTAAAGTGTTTCCAAAAATTAGAATGAGAGTTGGGGTTGTGTGTTTCCGGTTTGGGAGCCCCTTATGAGTAAGAATCAGCTTGATGGCAATGGGTTTGGCTGTGATTTTTATATGACTTATTAAGTGATTGGAGGAAACGATTATGGGAAGATATTTCTGGACATGAGTGAAACAATCTTGGAAGATTGATTTTTGTGAGGAACAAAGCCTAGAATTATATGAATGTGATTGAAAGTTTGAAAAACTTGAGTCAAAGCCATTAATTTTATACCATTATTACTCATTTAACCTGTGCAAATAAGGCCTAGAATAACAAAGTAGGGGGTGCTGCTTCATGCCTCATTTTGTCAAACAGCAACAATGTTAAGCCCATTAGGACATTATTCATTACTTTTTGTAGTCCAACAATAAACTTTAGACCTGTGACTATAACCTGCCTACCAGCTGGTCACCTGACTGAAATGTGATTTTGAGATGGTCTTTTTAGTTCAACAATGACGAGTCAATTGATAGAACTCTGTGCTTATTTGAGTTCAGATAGATTATACACAGTGCTTGTATGAACATTGCAATACTTCCCTAATGAAAGCAATTAATGTGATCTGTCATAATGTGATTTTCCTAATGTTGTATTAGTGCCTAATGTCGTAAGGTTCTTAACAATTTGTTTCAATGTCATTCCCAATACTGAAATTACAGTTAGAGTTCTAAGTTACTACATTCACTGTGTTATTTTTTTTTTCCATTTCTAAAGACAACTTTTTGTTGTTTTCTAAACTCTCTAGAGATGCTTTCTTCTTTCCATGGTTCTTAAAATAATAGCAAGCTCCTCCGTGATAAGAAACACACATTCCACGAGGATTCACAAGGCGTGTGTTTGGCTGTGAAAGTATTTCACACAGTTCCTTTGCTACTTATTTAGCTTTGCCTACTTGCTTCACAACCCAACTCCCATTCTAATTTTCGGGACCACTTTAAATTTATTTCCATAATGATTGACATACATAGTACCACTGATAGTCTTCTCCTTTCTTCAGACTCTATTGTTAGTACCTATTTTCTCCCTATCAAAAGGCAAGTACAGCTTCCTTCAAACTTTCCTCGTCATCTTTACATGAGAACTGTTGTCTTGTTTTTCTATGCACTGTAAGGGACATTGAATCTTGTCCATGATTTCCGCTGGATCTCCTATATGATTTTTCTCTTTAAAACCTTCCATTATGATTCTTTTTGGTTCACATTTGTTGTCCTTTTCTGATAAAATCATTTAATATATATTTTAATTGATTCAGAAAGTTTGAGAGGAGTTTCTGGGACCCTGACTGCTGAGGGTATTATGTTGTAAATTCACAGAAATTCTTCTATTTACAAATGGCATCCCTCATTGTCCTCATGCTTTGTTAAGAACAGCTGTCGATACATTTCATCAGATAAAAATGAAAATTAACCAATTGTTTTATTGGAGTACAAGGCCTGTATCTAGCAGATATCAGTGTAAACTTACTGTAAGGATAACAGAAGCAAGGGTCCTTATTTGTGCTGCATTTAAAAAATGAACTTGAAATTCTGGAAGAAAATTTGCTAGTTTGACTATAAAAGTACTCATGGCCTGCAGTAGTAATTAGACTGTGGAGCAATAAATCCTTCAATCTCAGGGCCTTCCCAGTAAGAGATGTGCTGTTGGACTCAACTTGGAAGCAGATAGTAACAGGAGAGATTTTCCATGTTAAATCACAGAATGATTTTGAAAAAGTATTCCTGGCCTTGTTGACGCCTTTCTCCCTCAGGTGTGGCAGAGCTGCTTTGCCTGTAAGCTAAGCTTCTTTCTTCCTGCCTAGTTAATATTCATTCAGCTGCTGATGAAGTTTAAGTAGGAAGCTAGTATGTGAACAGCTCAATGAAAGCCATAGCCTTCCCCTGATATCTTTCTCCTTGATGGCATTTGTGCGCTCACAGTGAGCCGTGCAACCAACAGGCCATAATTACTGAATGGGTTACATATTTTTCAATTGTTTTGTGATTGTAATTCCCAAAGAATATTAAACCTTCCTAATATTTGTAGGTTATAGATAGGGGCAAATTCAATGGCAGATTATCCCAATAAACAAAGTAAGCATGATGCTTACCTAGCATATCAGACATCTTTAGTGCAATTGTTCACTACAAATTAGGAAGCACAAGTAAGTCTGTGCTTCCTTTGCAAACTGGATCATCCACCCTTGTCAGGGATTGTAAATTTGAAAAGAAGTTTTGCTTCTGTAGGAAGGTATCATAGGATTGAGATGGAAATAGATGCCAGTCTAACTAGGAGCAGAGTCTTTGATGTAGTGCAAAAGTGTGCAATTATCCACTACAGATGATCTGGTAAGCAAGGTAAACATAGTGCTTAACATTTCTGTTAGATAATCCACCTCTGGTTATAGGAGGGAGTCCTGGTTTTCAGAAGCTCGCCTGCTAGCCGAAAGATCGGCTGTTTGAATCCACCAGCCAATCCTTGGAAACTTCCTGGGGCGTTTCTGCTCTGTACTATTGGGTTGCTGTGAGTTGCAATCAACTCGACGGCAACAGCTTTATGAGGTTACAGAGGATGTGGTTTAGGATAAGAAAAATATTATAGATGTCTTTTATTCAGTAGTTTATTTTAAAATGTATTTATTATGTACTATGTTTTAGGACACTGTGCTAGGTTGTGAGGCTAAAACAGTGAACAAACACCCTGATCTCACAAGTCAGGCTAATGGAGGATCTAGGCAATAAGCAGATGAACAACAGGTAATTACTAATTGTGGCATAGCTATAAAAGAAACAGGGTATAGTAATATAGAATAGCAAGTGATAGACGGGAATGCAAATAGATTTAAATACACACACAAAGGAAGGAAAGAATGGGAAAGATGGAAGACGAAGTGCCAAGACTCTGAGTTAAGAAATGGATTTTAACTTGCAATGTTATAGAAACACTTTGTGAATATTATGGAATGAAAAGAATGACTGAGAAAAGAGGGAGACAAACTGAAAGAGTTAAGAGAGAAAAGAGAGTGAGAAAATAAAAAAACTGAGATAGAGATTTTGAGAGAGAAAAAGAAGAGTGAGAGATTCAGACAGTGAGAGGAGAGAGATTGTGAGACACACTTGAAAGAGGCTGAGAGACAGAAACTTGAAAGAAGTTGAGAGAGACGCTTACCGGTGGAATTCAGTTTGCCACTCCATAGTCAGACCTGATAGTAACGACCATAGTGTCTCCATCACCAGTAAACACCACTACTAAGACCAAGGTCAGATCCAAGCTTGTGAGGCCTAAAGCTTATAAAGATAAGAGATTGGGGGAAGGCTATGATTAAGAAAAAGGTAAAGAAGTATTTGCTCACAAAGCTAAGAGTTGGGCCTTCACAGATGCCAATGCAGGGCCTCTGAAATCTAATCCTCATTAGCCCTGTGATGAGTCTGATTCTGACTTTATCAGATCTCATTGGCCAACATTTTGCTTTTAGACAAATATCTTCTCCATTATATCACACCAATGTTGTTGTTTGTATAATTTCTTATGACACTATAAAGAATCTGAGAAATAAAGGAATATATGTACAAGAGTTTTGGCATTGTTAAATTTTTGGATTTGCTTGTGAAACCTGTCTATCTTCATCACCTGTTAGTATTTTAAGTATAGTTTCATTCATTTATTTATACCTTGATAGCATAATTGTTAAGAGCTATAGCTACGAACCAAAAAGTCGGTAGTTTGAATCTGCCAGCCACTTCTTAGAAACTATAACAGGTATTTCTACATTGTCAAAAGGGTCACTATGAGTTAGAGTTCATTCAGTTGGTAGTGGGTTTGGGGCGAATTACTTCTTTCTATATTTATTGTAATGCCATGTATGATTTCTATCCACTTCTTTACAAGTTATGTATCTCATTCTTCCCTCTCACTCTTTCATTCTTACATATGTGGTGCTTTAGCCTTCTACTTTTTAAGGCAGACACTGATGATTAATTGTGGTTGGTTATTTCCCTGTGCCCATTATCTTGTCATTGTTTTATCAAAGTGTATTTGCTTTGATTCTATGCTTTTGGATGGTTTATAGTCTCTTTCAAGATTATTTTGGATCTTTTTAGCTTGCTTCTTATGTTCTTTTATCAGTTACTATAGTTACATCAAAGGACTGGGATTGACCTACAGAAACTGAGAGCTATGGTGACCTTAGATGATTTTAGGACTACGTATTCTGCGTTGTAAATTCCTTGAAGATATTTCATTTACTCGACAAATTTATAAACTCTGTGTGTGTGGGTGTGTGGGGGTATGTGTGTGTGGCTGTGAGTGTGTGCGCATGCACGTGCATGTGCACACACCTTAGAGGGTATAATAATTAACAACCCACTCTCTGAATAGTGTAACACATGAAAGTTTTACACAGTGGAGACCATTGATGCCTAAGCAACTGGTTCCAGGTTAACCCTCTTCTGAGCACAATTGGAATAAAATTTTTCTCATATTTTCAGCCAAGTGTATCCTGAGATTTCAAGGAATTCAGTTTTTAGAAGCTTAACATTGGACACTACTATACATAAATTAGAATTTTCTCAACGTATGCAGTCAAAATAGAGAAAAAGATTGTGCATTTCTCAGGACCATGTTATATTCTCTGGTTGATTTCATAGGAAGTAAATATTATATCTTTGAACATATGAAATGAATATTTATGATACTAAAAACAGTTTATTGGGGCTACATGTATGATTTTACTTAAAGGTAAAATAAGATTATACTACTAAAAAACACTGGAAAAGTACCTTCCCATCTAGCCTTCTAATGTTGTAGACCCTGAGGCACTTGGTACAGGTGAGATAGTGAACCACTGCACACACAACTGGTGGCAGAGATGGTGTATATGACAGCATCCAGACACCTAGCCTTGGATCTCAACACATCTGATGGTCAGTTATGCCATATGTAACTTTCTGATAAGCATTTTTTAAAACTTGTTTTAAACTCAGTGTCCCCTTCTAGAAGATGGAAATAAAAAATATCTATCATGTGACGTTACCTTGAGAATTAACATATTTATCGAGTAAATATATACAGAGTGCCTGTTATATCCAGGAATCATCCAGTATACAAAGAGAATTCCAACTTCCATGGAATCTTACAATTCAGTTGGAGGAGATAGATGACAAATAGTTTTGTTTTGTTTCTTTTTAATTGTACTTTAGATCAAGGTTTGTAGAGCAAACTAGTTTCCATTAAATAGTTAGTACACATATTGTTTTATGATATTGGTTAACAACTCGACAATGTGCAACACTCTCTCTTCTCAACCTTTCCCATCCTGCGTCCTAGTCCTTGCCTCTATGCCTCAGCTCAGCAATTCAGTCTCTCAGGAAGTTTGGAAGTTTCTATGACACTTCCATGACTTTGCATTGTACAGGTTGTGCTAGCTTCCCCAGTATTGTGTACTGTCTTACCTTTCACGAAAGTTACCACTTATCTATTGTCCATCTAGTGTTTTCCCATTTCTACAATTCACCTTGCTCATAACCATCAAAGACTGTTTCTTTTTGTGTGTAAGGAAACCTTTTCATGAGCTTTTACAGCAGTGGTCTCCTAGAATATTTATCCCTTTATTATTGACTTATTTCATTCGTCACAATGCCCTCCAGTGTCCTCCATGTTACAAGATGCTTTGCTGATTCATCAGTGTTCCTTTTTGCTGTGTAATATTCCATTGTGTGTATATATCATAGTTTGTTTATCCATTCTTCTGTTGATGAGCATCTAGGTTGATTCTGTCTACTGACTATTTTAATAGATGCAATGAACATAGGTGTGCATTATGTCTATTCATGTGAAAATTCTTCTTTCTTTTGGATGTATTCCTAAGACTTTTTTAAGGCAATTAATTAAAATCGTGTGGTATAATAGAAAGTTATTCTGTAACAAATTTTGGTTGGGTGATCAGATAAGACTTTTTTCAGGAGGGATAGTTGAGCTAGTATCCAGAAGACAAGGGATTCTTGGTGACACAGCAGTTAAGTGCTCAGCTACTAACTGAAAGATCCAGGGGTTCGAACCCTCTAGTGGCTCCACAGAAGGAAGATCTGGCAATCTTTTCTTTCGAAAGATTATTGTTATTGTTAGTTGCTATTGAGTAGACTTCAGCTCAGGGTGACTCTACAGAACACAGCAAGAAGAACAGCCAAAAGACAAGAAGGATTTGAAAAGAAAAGAAAAAGAGTAAGAACATAATGTGTAAATGGTATGGTTCGTTCAGAAGCCCAAGACTGCAATGAGTCTGGTATGCCTCAAGAAGAGAAAGAAGTCCAGTATGTCTCAGCCTGAGTGTCTTAAGAGTGGAATAATACCACAAGACAAAATTGGAGAGGAGGCTCAGTAAAACAGGGTAAGTAATTTGGATTTTATTCTAAGTGGATTGGAAAGCTGTTAGAATGGTGTTATTTAACAAATGGATCTTGTTGGAAACTGTGGGAAAAATTATGGATCGGATTTAGATAGTTAATTTTTTCCATCTGGCATCACATTTCACATCCTAGTGTTAAGTGGAATTCCTTTTTAGATTTAGCTCTTCTTTGTTGGATGTAATTGGGTGGAAATGGTAATGAAAGCCTCTGACCTTGCCCCAGCTCAGGGCACCACAAACTGAGTATAAGCTTTTAATCTACAACTTGTATGCAGAAGAGATTGAAAATGAAATTGAAAGTGTTTGGTGCCCATTTGCCCTGTGTGGGGACTTTCTGTAGTTGCTCATTCTTAGTCCTATGGAGTTACTGTAATTCTTCCCTGTTTAAAAACTTAGTACTGTATTGTTTTTGTCTTTGAGTCAATAATTTCTCGGTACATTTCCAATACATTCACTTTCAGCTTGGGACAGTTTGGATTGCTTGAACCAAAGAATCTTAACCATTAAAACTAAAACCTATTGTTGTTGAGTTTATCCCAACCCATACTAACTCTGTAGGACAGAGTAGAACTCCCCAATAGGGTTTCCAAGGCTATAATAGTTATGGAAGCAGACTGCCACAAATTTCTCCCATAAGTAAGTTCAAACTTCCAACCTCTGAGTTAACAGCTAGAAGCTAAACCACTGAACTACCAAGGCTCAGTTGAACTTGTTTTTAGGTGCCGTAGAGTCAGCTCTGACTTGCAGCAACCCTGTATAGAACAGAATAAAACACTGCCTGGTCTTGGGCCATCCTCACATACATTGTTATTCTTGAGCCATTGTTGCAGCCCCTGTGTCATTCCATCTCGTTGAGTGTCTTCCTCTTTTTTGCAGACCTTCTACCAGGTGTGATGTCCTTCTCCAAGGATTAGCCCTTCCCAATAACATGCCCAAAGTGAGTTACACCAAGTCTCAGAATCATTACTTCTTTCTTTTTAATTATGATTAAGTGGAAGTATACAATCAAAATTAATTTTGCATGCCCACTGATCTGAAGCTCCATCTGCTCTCCTCACCATGTGACAGCACACTCCTCCCATTCACTCTTTATTTCCAGAATCCTTTCAGAAAACACGTGTCCCATCTTCTCCACCCTCTCCTCTCTCATCTAGAAAGAAATGAGGACAGCCTCCTATAAATGTATAAAACCAGAAAGTACACCCATCACATGCTCATACTGTGTCCCTGAATCCAGTCCATTCTTGCCTGAAAAGTTGACCTTAGTACTGACTTCAGGTTTGGGCCAGCAGCAAGTTCAGGGGCTGTGTTCCCAGGGGACCCTCCAGGATATTGGACTATCAGTTCTGGTCTTTTAGTAGAGTTCTTGAACTGCAAACCTCTTTTTCTTTCGCAACACCAGGGACTCTACATTACAGCTGCCTTTGGTGATGGCCAGGCACCATCTGTTTCTTCTGGTCTCATGCTGATGCAGTCTCCCATTCATGTGAGTTCTTCTACCTCCTAGGCTCATTTTTCATCGCATCTTTGATGTTCTTGGTCATCATCTCTTCCGTATGGGTCGAAACCAGTTGGTGTTCCTCAGAACACCTTAAAAGCTTGCTAGCTTTTAAGACCCCAGAAGACACCACTGTGGGATGCAGAAAACTCTCTTAGCAAAACACTAGTTATGCCAGTCAACCTCAATGACCTCTGAAAACATGGACCTCAGACCCCTGTCCCTGCTACTCTATCCTTTGAAATGTTGCATTGAGTTCAGAAAACCTTTCAGTTTATGGTATAGTCCAGTTATGCTGATCTGCCCTCTACTGCATGCTGTCACTTCCTTCACCTAGCCAAATTCCTACTGCTTATCTACTCTATGAACAGTCTTCTCCACCATCCCCCGGCCCCCTTGTGGCCATTGAAGAGTCCTTTCCTCTGCACTTAAGTCCATTTTTAAGTCCTTATAGTAGAGGTCTCATACAGTACTTGTCCTTTTGCAGCTGGCTAATTTCACTCACTATAATGTCTTCTAGGTGAAACCAGGTTATGAGATGCCTCCTAAAATCATCACTGCGTCACAGCATGCATGCATCATTGCGTGCATGCATCATTGCATAGTGTTCCATTGTGTATATATACCATAGTTTGTTACTATTCATCTGTTGATGGGCACATAGGTTGTTTTCATCCTTTTGATAGTGCCTCAGTAAACATTCTTATGCATGTATCTGTTCATGTGACAGCCTTTATTTCTGTAGGATATATTCCAAGCAGTAGGATTGCGAGATCGTATGGAATTTCAATTTCTAGCTTTTTAAGAATGCTCCAAATTGCTCTCCAAAGAGGTTGTACTATTTTGCATTCCCACCAGCAACATAGGAGAGTTCCAGTCTCTCCACAGCCTGTCCAGCATTTGTTGTTTTGTGTTTTTGGATTTCTGCCAACCTTGTTGGGGTGAGATGGTATCTCACTGTAGACTTGATTTGGATTTCTCTAATAGCTAATGATTGTAAGCATTTCCTCATGTGTCTTTTGGCTGCCTAGATGTCTTCTTTGGTGACATATCTGTTCATCTTCTATTTCCTTTTGTTAATTGTATTATTTACCTTGTTCTTGTTGACATTTTGCAGTACCTTGTAGGTTATGGAAATCCAAACATCTATCTGATACATAGTTTCCAAATATTTTTTCCCATTTTGTAGGTAGTATTTTAACTCTCTTGATGAAGTCTCTGGATGAGCTTAAGTGTTTGATGTTTAGTAGTTCCCATTTATCTCTTCTCTCTTTTGTTGTTTGTACATTGTTTCTAAGATTTTGTAGTCTATCTAAGCCATGTATTAAAACTTCCATTGTTGATTCTATTTATTCTTGCATGATCTTTATCATTTCAGGGTTGATATTTAGGTCTTTGATCCATTTTGAGTCAGTTTTTGTGTAAGGTGTGAGATAGGGGTCTTGTTTCAGTTTTTTTGCAGATGGATATCCAATTTGCCAACACTATTTGTTAAAGAGACTGTTTTTACCTCAGCTTATAACCTTTGTGCCTTTGTCAAATATCAACTGCTCATAGTTGGACCATGATATTTCTGGAGTCTCTATTCTGTTCCTTTGGTCTATATGTCTGTTTTGGTACAAGTATCAGGCTGTTTTGACTACCATGGCATTGTAGAAGATTCTAAGGTCGAATAAAATGAGGCCTGCAACTATATTCTTCTTTTTCAGTGGTGTTTTGCTTATCTGGGCTTTCTTCCCTTTCCAAACAAGGTTGCTGATTTGTTTCTCCATCTCATTAGAAAATGACACTGGAATTTGTATTGACATTGTATTGTGTATGTATATTGCTTTAGTAAAATAGAAATTTTCACAATGTTAAGTCTTCCTATCTATGAGCAAGGTAGGTTTCTCCACTTATGTAAGTCACTTTTGGTTTCTTGCAGTAAGGTCTTGTAATTTTCTCCATATAGGTCTCTTACTTCTCAGATTTATTCCTAGGTATTTTATATTCTTAGGGGCTGTAGTAAATGGTATTGATTTGGTAATGTCCTCTTTGACAATCTCTTTGTTGGTGTAAAGGAATCTTACTAAATTATTTATGTTTATCTTACATCCTGATACTTTGCTGGACTCTTCTATTAGTTCCAGTAGTTTATCTATGCATTCTTTAGGGTTCTTTGTGTATACAATCATATCTTCTACAAACAGTGATATTTTTACTTCTTCCTTACCAGTGTGGATGCCCTTTATTTCTTTGTCTTGTCTGATTGCTCTGGCCAGAGCCTCTAGAACAATGTTGAATAGAAATGGTGACAGTGGACATCCTTGTCTAATTCCTGTTCTCAGGGGACCTTCTTTTACTCTCTGTTGAGGATGATGTTGGCAGTTGGCTTTGCAGAGATCCTGCTTATTGCCTTGAGGATTTCCCTTCTATTCCTATTTTGCTGAGAGTTTTTAATGTGAATGTTTGTTGGACTTTGTCAAATGCCATTTCAATTGACAAAATCAGGTGATACTTATCCTTTGTTTTATTTGTGTGGTTAATCACATTAATTGTTTTTCTGATGTTGAACCAATCCTGCATCACTGGTATGAATCCAACTTGGTCATGATGAATTTTTTTTTTGATGTGTTGTTGAATTCTGTTGGGTAGGATTTTCTTTTAATCTTTCTTTTTTTATTTTTATTATGACTGAGTGAAAATGTACATTCCCATATAAATTTACATGCCCACCTATATGCAGTTTCCACTGTTCTCCCTGCCCGGTGACAGCACACTACTCCTCTCTGCTCCATATATGTCTCATCCTCCCAACTGTCATTGAGTGGTGTCTGGGGTCTTAAAAGCTGCCAAGCTGCCATCCAAGGGCACAGCAAATGGTCCCAACTCAGCAGGAATGGATGATCACCGAGGACCAAAATGACATGGGGTAAAGACACCCAGAAGATAGAGAGGCCCACATGAATGAGTGCCTACATAGACTTGGGACCAGAAGAACCAGACGGTGCCCGGCCACCACCAGTGATAGCCGTGATGGAGCTCACTAAGTTGAGTCTCAGTGGCAACACAAGAATAAAAAGGAGTGCACCCTGAGATCTCCATTAAAAGACCTCAATTAATGGTCCAGCGGCTTCGGTGTGGCCTCTGGCCCTGATGCTGCCCTTGCCTATAAATCATAATGAAGGTCTGCTCTTCGGACACAAATGGATTGGACTTGCCGATGCAGAGTGGCCATATATTGGATGCACTTTATGATTCTGTGCATCTATAGGATATCATCCTGCTGACTTCTGGCTGGAGGAAGGAGTGCGGGTGAAGAGGAGGGGAAAGATGACTATTGGGTAGGATTTTGATGAAGATTTTTGTATCTAGGTTCATGAGTGATATTGATCTGTAATTTTCTGTTTTTTTGAGATCTTTCCTTGACTTTCATATCAGGGTTATGCTGGCTTCATAGAATCAGTGTGGGAATATTCCATTGTTTTCTATGTTATGAAATAACTTCAGTGGTATTGGAATTAACCGCTCTCTAAAAATTTCGTAGAATGCTCTGGTGAAGTCATCTGGGGCAGGATATTTTTTGGTTGGTAGGTTTTTGATTACCTGTCAATCTTTTTTTTAATGGGTTTATTAAGTTGTTCTATCCCTGCTTGTGATAATTTTGGTAGGTGATGTGAATATAGGAATTTGTCCATTTCCTCTAGGTTTTAAAATCAGAGTACAATTTTTCATAGTGTTCTGTTACAATATCTTTAATTTTGTTTGCATCTGTTGTGACATTGCCCAACTCATTTCTTATTCAGGTTATTTATTTCCTCTTCTGCTTTTCTTTTGTGACCTTAGCCAATGGTTTATGAATTTTGCTGATTTTTTTAAAAAACAGCTTTTGGTTTTGTTAATTCTTTCAATTGTTTTTCTGTCCTGTAACTGGTTGAGTTCTGCACAGCATATGGCTGGCTTGGCTGCTCTAATTTTTATTATCTGTTTTCTGTTGCCCAGTGGGTTCTTTTGTTGGTCTGTTTGGTTTGGGCCCTTTCTTCATTCCAGATATGTGTGTTTGTAGAGATAAATGGACCTCTGAGCACTGTTTTTGCTGTATGCCATAGGTTCTGGTAGGATGTGTTTTCATTCTCGTTTGATTCAATGAATTTCTTTATTGCATATTTGATTTCTTCTATAGGCAATCAATTTTTCAGTAAGGTGTTTTTGGTTTTCTTAAGTTCAAGTTACTGCCCATATGTTTTCTGCTATTGATTTCTACTTTTATGGCTTTCTGGTCTGAGAAGATGCTTTGCAATAACTCAGTGGTTTGGATTTTGTTGACACTTGCTTTATGGCTTTATGGTCTATTCTGGAGTAAGCTCCAGGTGCACTAGAAAAGAAGGTATTTTTGTCTGTTGTTGAGTAAAAAGTTCTCTATGTCTGTGAGGTTAAGTTAGTTGATTGTCACAATAAGATCTTCTGTATCTTTGTTGAGCTTCTTTCTGGATGATCTGTCTCTCAGTGAAAGTGGAGGGTTGAAGTCTCCTACTGTTATTATGAAGTAATCTAGCTCATTTTTTCAGTGTCATCAGTATTTGTTTGATATATTTAAATTCTCTGGTATTGGGTGCATAAATATTTAATATTGTTATATCCTGCTTATGTATTGAAGTTTAAGCAACAAATAGTGACCATCCTTGTCCACAGTGCTGGATTTTACTTTAAAATGTATTTTATTTGAGATTAGTATTGCCACTCCTGCTTTTCTTTACCTGTTGTTAGCTTGGTACACATTTTTCCATCCTTTGATTTTCAATGTGTTTGTATCTTTAAGTGTAAGATGTGTTTCTTATAAACAGTACATCAACAGATTATGCTTTTAGATCCAACCAGTTACTTTCTGTCTCTTTACTGGAGCATTGAATCCATTTAAATTTAGTATAATTATTGATAGATATGTATTTTGTGCTGTCATTTTGGTTCCTTTATTTTTGTTGTTTGACATTTTCTTTTTTCCACTTAATATTCTGTTTTGGATAATTTTTCATTTTTTATTTTTCAATATTGGTTTTGTATTTGTTGAGACTCCTGTTTTCTGTTTCTTGTTTTGGTATGTAATATTGTTAGTTTGCTTTGTGTCAACTCTTTTGTTCCCTGTTAATGTTCTAATTTTCAACCAGTCTTTAACTTCTGTATATCTCCTTAACTTCCTCTTCATCTGGAAGGGCTATGAGTGCTGTAATATATCATTCTTTATAGTATGATATTGTCATAGTTTACATGTTCAGCTCTCTGTATCTCTACTTTTAATATTTGAGCTTTGTGGCTTCCCTGTCTGAGTAGGACTCTGGATGCTATGTTCTGCACTGCATCCTTGAGCATGCATCCAATGTTACTGATATTCTAAATGAAGAGATTCTTTCAGTATTTCTTGTACATTTGGTCTAGTTTTTTCAAACAGTCTAAGCTTCTGTTTATCTGAGAATGTCTTAATTTTACTGTCATATTTGAAAGACAATTTTGCAGGATATATAAGTCTAGGTAAGAAATTTTTCTCCTTCTGTGCTTTATATGTGTCATCTCACTGCCTTCTTGCCAGCATCGTTTTTGGTGAGAAGTCAGAGGACAGCCTACAAGGCATTTCTTTATACATTAGTTTTGATTTAAGCCTACCAGCCTTTAAGAGCCTCTCCTGTGTTTCACTTCATTGAGCTTGATTACAATGTCTTTGTATCTTTTGTTTGGGGTCTGCCTTTAGTGGAGTTTGATAAACATCATGAATATCTATGTTCTCTTGTTTCATAATTTCAGGGAAGTTTTCTGTCGGCAACTCTTCAGCAGTTCTCTCTGTATTTTCTACTATCCTTTCCTGTTCAGGAACTCCAATTAGCCATAGATGTTCCTCTTGACAGAGTCCCCCACATGCTTCTTACTGCTTCTTCATTGTTCTTGATTTTTTGTGGGGGGAGTCTGATTTCACCTCATAAATACTGACATCAGTTGCTTTATCTTCAATTTGTCTAATTCTGCATTGCATTTCCTCAATCTTGCTCATTTGGCTTTGCACTGAATTGTCTAACTCCATAACTTTATTCATAATCTGCTGAATTTCAGATCATTGATGTTCTAGCAGTTCATATAGTTTACTTAATTTTTCATTTTGTTTTGCTGCACTTTGTTTAATCTCTAGAAGGGATCTATATGTAATTCTTTCGTAGTCTACCTCTTATAATTTCAGGAAGTTTTTTCATCTGAGAAGCTTTTTGATTCTTTGTTTTGAGAGTTTCCAAGAGCCATGGTGATCTTCTTATTTAAATTGATTGTTGTCTTCATGCTGTCAAAAAGCTGTTGCACCAATGGAAGCAATGGTGCAGCTCTAAGAAGGGAGTAAGGGTACTTCTAGACTTGGCTTCCAGCCACCTCTGTGTTCTGTAGGTGAGCTGACTTAAGTACAGCTTCTCTGGTGAGAGAGACACTGCCCAGCTCTATGATGATGCTTGGCTTGGTGGCTGGCCCTAGCTAGAACCTCAAGGGTGGCAGGCTTCACCTCCTGACTTATAAAGATGGCGACCTACTTGTGCCAACTCTCCAGAGTCACATCATCAGACACTATGATGTAGCTCAGAGAAGGGAGGGGAGAAGACGACCACCACACCTGGCTGTCAGCCACCACTGCATTCTCTAGATGCAATTTTCTTAAAAACTGCCTTTCTTCAGAGAGAGGCACTGTCCGGCAGCCAACAGTAGCAGCTGGGCCCTCAGGGGTAGCAGGTCCTATTTGCTGGCTGACAAAGATGGTGCCCTACTTGTGGAGTCTGTCAGGGGCCCATAAGCAGATGCTATGGCATGGCTCAGTGAAGGGAGGGGGAAATAGCACTTGGTTGCCAGCTAACACTGCATCCTCTAGATGCAATTTTCTTGAGAACTGCTCTTCTGCTCAGAGAAGCTCTGTCCAGCAGCAGCTGGTACCAGCCAGACCCTCAGAGGTGGCAGGCCCCACCTCCTAATTGACTAAGATGCTGACCTATTTGTGGAATTTATCAGGGGCTGCATCCACAGATACTATGGCTTGGGTCAAAGAAGGGAGGGACAAGGGCACCATCACATACAGCTGCCAGCCACCACTGCATTCTCTAGTTATGATTGTCTTGAAAACAGATTTTCTGCTGGGAAAGGCATTGACCAGTCAGGTACTGTTGTTCCACATGGTAGCCAGCCTCAGCCAGCCCCTTAGACATGGCTGACTCCACCTCTCATTCAGTTTTCCAGCTCTACATGCATATGAGGTGACTGATAACACCATGGCTTAGGTCAGGTGCACCTTAGTCCTTAACATGACTTCTTTTAACATTCTAAAGGGAACTTTTGCTGAAGATTTGTCCAACACATGCATCTTTTGATTTCTTACCTGCTACTTCCATAAGATTGATTGTAAACCCAAGTAAAATAAAATCCTTTAAAATGTTAATGTTTTCTCCATTTTTCATGATGTTGTTTATTGGTCTAACTGTAAAGATTTTTGTTTTCTTTATGCTGAGTTGCAATCCATACAAAGGCTACGGTCTTTGGTCTTCAGCACTGAGTCTTTCAAGTTCTCTTTCAGCAAGCAAAGTTGTGTCATCTTCATTATGTAGATGGTTAATGAGTGAGTCTTCCTTCAATCCAAGTGCCCGTGTTTCTTCATACACTCCAGATTCTAAGGTTATTTGCTTAGCATACATAGTGAATAAGTATGTTGATGAGGATTCAACTCTGACACATATCTTTCCAACTGGAAAGCTGAACTCAAGGAACAGAGGGTCAGTGGTTGAAAAATATAGCCTTGGTGATAGGATACCAGAAGTAGTTTTTTGGTATGGGGTTGTTCTGAGTTGGAGTTGTCTTGATGGCAATGCTTATTTTTGGTTTATTCTCGTCTGTAGCAAAAGAGAGAGATGTAGAAGAGATTTGAAGTGTAGTACAGATACAAGATTCTTTTGATTGATTTGAGAATGAAGAAGGCAACTAAAAGTCAAGGAATTGGGATGGCCACACACTTCTGTTGAAACCTATGTGAAAGCTATCATTTTCCTGTTACAAATTATGTTAAATTTGAGTTGATCTGTATCTCTTGACTTTTGCTATAAATATCTCTGCCACCTTCTGTCTGTTGAAAAATTAATACACCGCAAGCATTCCTAATAAGTATAATGTGTAAATTGTATAGACTGCAAGGAATCTTAAACTGGAAGCACAGGCTTTGGTGTCAAATTCTAAGGTTACCCCTGCCACGTACTAAATATGTGAATGTGTTAAACAGCTGAAATTTTCTAACTTTCAGGTTTTCAGTATATACAATGTTTGAAAATAATACTACATAAGGTTATTATAAGGATTAAATCAAATAATACTTCATTAAGTGCTTGCTGGGCAAATGCTTAATAACCTAGAGAAAATACTTTAAAAGTTGCGGCTCTATTATTATCATTACATTTTTAATGAAATAAACATTTCCAAATATCACCTTTTTGTGACTTCATACTTCTAAATATCAGGATATTCTTTTTTAGAACACACCTGTTTAATGAGCATCCATATGGCAGTAATGCCAGACAGAATCTCCATGAACAGTCAGTCTCTTTGTCCTTTGGAACTGTTATCTAAATAGAAAATTTCAGTTGCACGGGTATCCCCTGATTTATGTTGGAGTTCTGTTCTATTCCAATGACTCTGTTGTAACTCAGTTGTAACATAAATTGAATACCTCTTTTTTTTTTTTTTTTTTTAGTTTTCACTGTTGTTGAATTTTATTATCGGTATTATCTTCATAAATTCCACCTTTACGCACCTGTGATTGAAGATCTGATAATGATAACTGCAGCAAGTTACATGCTGCAACATTGTATGTAGTACATATTACTAACGATAAGATGAAAGATAAAATTTAAAAAAAAAATGGTCTTCAAGTGTGGTTTGTGAACTCAAATTTATTGTAAGCTGGAGACTACCTGCAGTTGTAGAAAAAATGAGCTTTAGCTTCATTCAAACAGATGTCAAATTTTAATGATGATGTTGCAGGTCCTCTAACCTTGGGACTTCTTTAAACTTGGTAAAAAATGATCTCCGACTTTAAACGTTAATGTGACTTCCAGTAAGACATGTGCAGTCTACATTTTACAAACATTAATTTTATCCAGCAAAACAGGAATTGGAGGGTTAAACAATAAAATAAATGTTCATTAGTAAATAGATTATATAGAAATATGTGTATATTTTGATGTTTGTAATGGATCTGCACCTACCTTTTTGAAGTGCTAATTTACAGTGCACTATTCTAACTCAATTTTTGGTGACTTGTTTAAATCAGGAAAGTAAATAAATTCTATCTTTACATCCTTGTGGTGCTTATGAAGGTAGACGTGCTTTGAGTCTTTGTTGTTATGATTGTGAAGCAAATTATAGTGCTGCTATAGCCTGGTATTGACTCACCCACCGAGCCTTGAAAAGACATGAGAATCCTGGTGGGATAAAGGGCCAGATATTTGTTTCAACTCAGTTGCTTCTTGTATGGCTGCAGCATAGGTGTATTACTTGCTGATGATCTTTTGATGTGACTCACTGCACAGACATCTTGAGAGAATGGCCACTCAAGCTACCTCTTGATCTCTTCTTTATTTGATGTGCTTAGTTCCAACAAAGGCTGGAACTGGGTTTGACTAGACTGCATGATTGAGACTCTAAAAGTTGGCCCACACTCTATGTGGCAAACAAAAGAGTGAGTTAAATTAACACACTGGGAACCTTTGAAAGTTAGCAACTACTAATACAGCTAGCTGTCTTTGCACTGCATATGAATTAATACATAATATTTCATCTCTACCATCAACCCTACTTTTATTTAAACAAGGATAGCAAAAGGATGATGCTTATTGAAAATATGGTTTTAATTGTGCTTTTCAGAATAATTAAATGACACGTGAACCATTAATACTTCAACCTTACAGTATTCAAATTTTAAGTTTTGTCTCATGGAATTCTCCCAGACTAACTCAACCTTGTTTCATGTGTAACAACTCTACTTCTAACTATTTTGAATATTTTATTTCTAAGAAAGATGAAAAGATTTCACTAATAAAACACTGTTATGAAAAAAGTTCCAGGAAGAAATATTTTTTAGTAACTTTTGTAAGATTTTTATTTAAATCTTTCTAAGCCCTTGCTTTTTGATGCTTTAGGGAGGAATCCTTATCACCAAAAAAAAAAATAAAGGAGATAAATAAGGTAAGATCAATCTACGGTTTCAAATCTTTCAAAGCTGATTATAGTTTCTTCTTTTGACAAGTACATGTAGGAGCTCATACTGATAAAATGTATCATATGCAGAGTATAATCTTAGCAATACATGCCTCAAGAACAAAAAAACAAATTTGACAGTTCAGTTGAACCTTTAAAGTGAAAAATTTCGTGTTATACTATAGAACTTCTTTTTTAATTTGATATACATAAGTACAGTGAAGACAGTTATACTTCTCTGAGATTCATTTTCCTAAAAAAGGCAGCATCTTCAGTGTAAAGTTATCATGAAGAATGTAAGACATCATGTATAGCAAATAACCTAGCTAGCATATTGCTTGGCGTATAGTATATGCTCAATTAATGCTGAGGAATTTTGTCAGTGGATGGAAGCAAAGGTCTTGGGAGTCATGAGATACACATGTTCTTGTCATTCAGGTGTCACCTTAAATATTTAGCTAGAGGGCTTTCTTTGGGTTCTTAATCTAAATTAAATGCTTGCCTCTACACTCTTTATTTTAGAATCATATATGAGGTCAGACAATTAAATTCACAAACTCATACTACAAAAGTGCTACTAGTCCACCCTTCAAAGCAATTTTGGAACTGCTTTTCTGGAATGTCCATCAGAGCTGTTGTCAGATGAGGTCTAATTATTAGGTTCATGAACTCATGCTAGAAAAGTGCTTTGAAGGTTGTACTGTGTCATCTGAGGACAGCTCTGACGGCTTTTCAAAAAAGGAGTTCTGAAATTCCCTACACAAGTTCCAGCTTTTGCAGGCTGTACTGTATTTTGTTTACATTTTCTTAGTGGGTCCTTGATCTGTTTAGATCATTATTGTACTCAGCACATACAGTTTTTGTTGTTGTTAGGTGCCTTTGCATCTGTTCCAACTCATAATGACCTTGTGTACAACGGAATGGAAGACTGGTGGTCCAGCACCTTCCCCAGAATTGTTATGCTTGAGCCCATTGTTGTAGCTGCTGTGTTAATCCATTTCTTGGAGGGCCTTCCTCTTTTTCAGTGACCCTCTACTTAACCGAGCATGATATCCTTCTATATGCAACTGCTATCTCCTGATAGTATGTACCAAGTATATGAGACACAGTCTTACCATTCTTGGTTCTAAAGAGCATTCTAGCTGTGCTTCTTCCAACTCACATTTGTTTATTCTTTTGGCAGTCCATGGTAAATTCAGTATTGTTCACTAATAACATCACTCAGAGGCATCCGTTCTTCTTCTGCTTTCCTTGTTCATTGTCCAACTTTCACACATATATAAGATGATTGAAATACCGCTTCTGGGATCAGACATACTTTAATCTTTAAGGTGACGTCTTCCACTAATCCTGATGCCACATTCTTCTTCATAAATGCCAAATTCTCATATTAATTGCTCAACATACAGACTCAGTAAATGTGATTAAAATCTACAACTGTGACACACACATTTGTTGGCATTGAACCACACAGTATCATCTTTTTCTGTTCAAATTACTGACTCTTGACCAACACACTGGTTCTTCAAGAGCACAATTACATGTTCTGGAATTCTCATTTTTCACATTATCCATAGTTTGTGCTCCTGCTTTGCCTCCAACAGAGGTGGTTTCCCCCTTCCTCTTGCCTAGTCCAATTTCACAACCCTGTGCCAGATCTTGAGTCTCCCACTACGTCCATACTGCTCCTTTCAATTATTTTTCTAGGGCTTAGTTCTCAGCAGGAATTGAAGAGATGTATTTCTACTCTGCTATCTTGGATCCGTCACTCCTTCTCTTCTTTTTTCATATATATGCTTATTTAATAATAGTTGTTACTGTAACTGATATTTATTGAGGGCTTATTATATTCTGAGCATTTTACTAAAAGCTTCATATATATTTAATCATTTAAAATTTGTGGCAATCCTGTAAAATGAGAAATATTGATACATATTATCATCTGTATTTATAGATGAAGAACTTGAGGAAAACAGAGATTTTGAAAATTAGCTAGTAGTCTTGCTCTTGTACATGGGTGAATGAGCTACTTTGAACTTTAAATTCCAGCATTCCAGCCCAAAGCATAAGTCTTAATCCGTAAATCACCGTGTCATTGCAAATCACACACCTTTATTATGCCTATGCAAAGAATCATGCGTACTTTTTTCAAATAAGTATACATAAAATAGAACTTAGAGAAGTATAAAATTACATATATATGCATATGATTTTTTTGATGAACCCCAGTGAATGGTCTTGTATGCTATGATTGTCATATTCAACTTGGAACACACTGATGAGATCATCTAAACCAGTAAAGAATCCAACCAGTACTTGCCTAGTTTCTCTTATTAAATGAGCCATCCTAGACTAACTACTGTTTACTAAATCTTGGCATTGTAAATATAATTTTTAAGGTAATTGTGGAGAAGTTGCAGGACCAGCAATCTTTCAGCTAGAAAGTTTTCTGCAATGAAGAAGATGGCTGTATTAGTTATCTAATGTGGCTATATCAGGAATACAAGTGGATGACTTTAACAAAGAAAACCAAGCTAAAAGTTCAAATTCAGTGTGTCATCTACAGGAGATGGCTTTCTCTGCTTGCTCTGGAATAAGTTCCTTGTCATCAACATTTCACCAGCTCCCTTCCAAACAACACTCACTACTCCTGGCACTGCTTTCTTGGTGGTATGAGATCCCCAAATCTCTCTGCCAGCTTCCCTTTCCTTTATATCCCAAGAGATTACCTCAAAACACAATGTAGTCTTATGCATTGAATCCTGCCCTACCAATACAGCTGCTGCCCATCCCTCCTCATTAACACCATAGAGGCAGAGTTTGTAGGATATAGGAACATCAGACAATACCATGAATCATGGCTTAGACAAATGGCTGCACACATTTTGGGGGGATTGATTCAATCCACAACAGTGACTCAGGGAAGAAGTGTAACATGTAGTTATTTGTTCTATGACAAGTCAGATCAACATCATGTCTCTTCACTGATCTAGCTCTAATTGTTTAAACAACTGATAGTAGAGGAAGTATTACTTTATCATTCAGTACTTCATTTTAGTAATAATGTTTCCCATATTTTAGTCTTCACTGTTGCTTTCTAATGAGTTTCATGAGTTCAGATTGTTAATGTGATTCAACATACAATAGTCAAAGAAAACTGAACTGGAGAAAGACTTCTTTGGGGGGAATTTTATCTTTTTAAGCACTAGTTTCTTTATATAGTAAAATCAGTGACTTGGATGCAGAAGTCTCAATTATTTTTTCATAAAAGGAAGGGGAGGAGAACAAAAGGAAATGATCCTCTGATTTCTAAAGCTTTGCACTGAATTTCAACTTAGATTGTTTCTAGATTTACTGATCAATTTTTTGCTCACTCTAACCATGCCTCTAGCTGCACGAATGTACAATATTGCATGCTTCAATCATATTATAGGACTTAACAAGACAAAAAAGTCAGTCCTTACTGGTCACAGCCTTTGAAGGTCTCATGGCATTGGTCCCTGAATCTATCTGTCTGTATTTAAAGGTCTTCAAACAAGGGAAACCCTGGTGGCGCAGTGGTCAAGTGCTAACATGGGGTTAGCAGTTTGAATCCTCCAGAAGATGATCCTTGGAGACTCTATGGAGCAGTTAAGACTCATTCATATGCACATGCAAAGTACCATCAAGCTAGCTGATAATATGGGTAGAACTGCCAGGTATTCATTGGCGCTGGCACTCCTTACATTCTCCCAGCTTTCAGTTTACATTAAAGAAAGAATTTATTTCTTGACACTGATTTCATCTAAAAGCAGAAACTTAAGAAGCAACTACCTTCAAAATAGAATTTGAGATAGAATATGTTTAAGAATGATTCTGGGGACATGTAGTATTTCTGCCCACAGTCTAAGGATGGGCTGACTTACATACAGTAATGAAAATGATTGACAGATTTAAATTCCTTCCACTATTTACATAAATAACCTCAGGAATTTGAATCAGTGTAGGAAAAAAAGTAGTTACCATGAACTATTTCTGAAATTTAATGAACTCATTAGAATGGAAGGTTAGCAACAACTTTTTTTTTTTTACCAAATATCATATACTGTACTTTTGACTGAATTATTCTATAAAATGCTAAAGCCCGTCTTCTGAGCCTTCTCAGTTTTTCCTAAATGGTACCTAAGATTTCGAGTGTGTAAACAAGAGCCCAGAATCCCTTTTGTTAAATACATTTATATTTTTGTGTGAACAGCATCCTCTTCAAATGATTAAATTTCCTAGTTTAGCAGTTATACTTCCAGATATAATTATGTATTAGCCAAGGATATGAATCCTCTCACTTGTAATTATGTGGTTTCATCAGGAAGCTGGCTGTGTGATAGGAAATCAGTGATTAAACTCTCATTTAGTGTAGTTCCTTCATCAGTCATTGGAGCAGGTGTCAGGATTATTCTCTGTTGCTGTTTTGATTGGTACCTGAACTATTAATCAGATGTGGGACAAGTTCAGATGGTATATGGTTTGTGTCTTAGATCTTTTATATTGTGGGATTTTGTGGCACTTAATATAATAGACAACTCCCTTTGAATCATTGAAAGCAAGAGAGCTGGGTTTTTCTTTTTTACTGACATGGCTAAGTCCTGATTGAGTGAATAGGCAGGCATTTTCTTCCATAATGAAATTTCCTATAGGATGAAAACCATGAAAGTGATTATTTCAAATGAAAATAGCAACTGTAGCAAACCACTAGTGAGTTTATTTCATGTTAGCCAAGCCAAGTGCCGTTATTTCATGTTAGCACATGCTAATAAAACAAAGGGTTTCTCGGAATCTGCGTAATTGTATTCTGTCTCATGTAAGGACAGAATGAGAATGGCACTGATTTGAACCAAACTTAATCATTTTATAAATGGTATGAAGTCCCCTAGTCAAAATAAAATAAGACTACGTGGTACTGTATGCATGCTGATAAGTTTTTCGCTCCAAATACAAATCCAGTTGTCACGGAGTCGGTTCTTACTCACAGTCACCTCATGTGTTTCAGGATAGACCTATGCTTCCTAGGGTTTTCCGTGGCTAATTTTCTGGAAGTAGATTGCTGGAGACATCTTCGGATGAACCTGAAACTCCACACTTTCACTTAGTAGCTGGAAGCATTAACCATCTGCACTATTACATAACCCATTGCTGTCAAGTCGATTCTAACTCATAGTGACCCTGTAGGAGACAATAAAACTGCGCCTTGAGTTTCCAAGGAGCCCCTGGTGGATGTGAACTGCCGTTAGCAGTTACCTACCACACCACTGTAGTTGCATCACTCAGGGACTGGTTTATCCCTAATAATCCTCTTCCTCCATAAATTTACCATTCATTTCAAAATCTATTAATCACTCACTTCAGTTTTTAAAACTGTCACTTTTTTTTTTTTTTTTTTTTGCTTTCCACTAATCATTTTCCTATGCCTTTGGATCATCCTTTCACTCCTCTTCTTCATCTGCTTTTCTCTTTAACAAACAAAACTTTAGGTAACATATTTATGAAGTCAAGCCAAAGTTTTATTTCAAGGGAATGAGCTCACCTGGCCAATTAAAATATACTTTGTTGCTAAGAAAAACATTTAAAGAAAGAAAATTAATTAGACAATCTTTGCTCTTGAGAGTGAACAAAAAAGGACAGTTAGTTTACTGACTACCAGCTGACAATTGGCTACTTAATTTCATAAGAGGCTTAGTTAGCATTAATATTTATTAGAAATTTTGTTAATAGGATTTTTATCTGGATTCTTAATTTCTTCATAAAAGAATGTGAGTTTCTCTGACCAAGGAAGTACTGTTCATGGCCAGAATTGGGACAATTTTTCCTTATTAATTACTATGTATCAAAGAGATTTAACTTCAAAGAGACTGTCAAATGGAAATTGGCACTTACATATACTTACATATATTTTTAATCAGATTTGTTGAAGTGTAACCGACATACAATAAACTTCAGGTATTTAAATTACATTGGCACAGTGATTAGGCAATAACCAGGTCAGCAATTCGAACCTACCAGCTGCTTCAGCATAGAAAGATGTGTCAGTCTGCTTCTACAAAGATTTACAGCCTTGGATGCCCTATAGATAGTTCTACTCTGTTCTACAGGGTCACTATGCTTCAGAAACCACTCAATGAAAGTTTTAGGGTTTTTTTGGTTTGTTGTGGTTTACTTGTTATGACTTGATATATGTATATAACCATAAAGCTATCCCCATGATCAAGATAATGAATATATCCATTATCCTAAAAAGTTTCTTTATGCTCCTTTTTAATTCCTCCTTCCTGTGTGTTCTCTGCATGCTTCAACAGTCTGGAGTTAGAGATTAGTGAGTCACAACTTTTATATTTGAGTTTGAAGAGTCCTTGAAGCACTTCAGATGCAAACACTAGTATAGCTGCTTCAAACAGTCCTGGAACTCTCCCAAGTGAAGGCTGCTTCTGAAACAAAGAAGTGACGTGTCATGAGTTAAAAATGCGATAATTGATCTCTCCCTATGAAATGAACATTAAACACCATTGCATGGAGCAGCCATTAGCTGTTGATCTTTTGGGAAGAATAAAAACTATAGATAAGACTCAAAATTTCAGAGAAGATATCTTTATTTTGTAATCAGTTATATAAAAATCGCATTTCTCTTCTGATATAGGGACTGATGTCAAGTGGCGAGTAGCAAAAAAATAACATACATCATAGTGCAGATCATGTTTTAACTCAAAATGTGAAAGTGGGTTGTCCTAAAGTGAGATTACATTTTGAATGTAATATTTCAAGCAAACGTAAAAACCTATAGACAGTGACATGTGTGCACATACTTACCTCTCTCCAGGCTTAAAAAATGTTGGTATTTTGTTATTATTTGCTTCAGAGCTTTTGTTTTTTGTTGTTGTTGTGTAATAAATAAATCTTTACATATAATACTGAATCTCCATTTGTAGCCCTTTCTGATTTCCATTAACTATTTCCTTCCCCCATGAAATCCAAAAGACATGGTGTCTGTGTTTTATATTTTTATTCTTTCTGCTTTGTTGAAATCTACTAACTATATAAGTTTATTTCTGGATTTTCTGTTTTGTTCAGTTGATCTATTTGTCTGTCATTGTGCTAGTAATGCACTGTTGTCATTACTATAGATTTATAGTAACTCTGGAAGTCACGCTGTGCAAATTCTCTAACTTTATCCTTTGCCAAGATTATTCTGGCTATTATAGATCCTTTGTATTTCTATAGACATTTTAAAGTCAACTTGACAATTTTTACTTTTAAAAAAGTCTGCTAAGATTATGACTTCATTGTTTTGAATTGATAAATCAATTTAAACATACTTGAAATCTTAACAATATTGAGTCCTTCCATCCATGAATATGGGATATCTTTTCATCTACTTAGATTCTTTTTCACTTTTCTCACCAGTATTCTGCTGTTTTTAGTATAGAGGCATTGAAAATCAAAAATAATGTATATATATATATGTACATATATATATATTGCTGTGTAACAAATTACCACAAGTCTAATGCTTTAAATACTTACTGGGTGTCTCATAGTTTACATACGTCAGAAGTGCAGGCACAAAGCAGGGTCTCAAAAATTTGAAGTCAAAATATCAGCATGATCGAGATTTTATCTGATCCTTAGACTCATCTAAGCTCACAGGCATGTTGACCAAAGTATTTTCTTGTGCTATTCAACTCCTGGAGGATCTTCAAGGCCAGTGACAGAACACCTGATTGAAGTTTTCCTTTATTCTAGAAGCTCACCTGATTAAATCAGGCTCATCCTGGATAACTCTCCTTTTGATTACCTGGATGCCACATAATTTGTAACCCAGTTCTTAACTGGGATGTAGTAGATTTTCTACCAGTTTTTATAAGTGAATTTCTGTATCAGTAAAAATCAGTTACAAGCATTAAAAAATTACTCTGCTTCTCTTAAACATAAGAAGAATTTAGCAGAAGGAGATTCAGGACTCACAGAAAAGGCATACCTGCAGGAAAAAGGAAAATCAGGAGGCAAGGTGCTTATCATCCCTCCAAGATTAAATTTCATCTTACCCCTCCCTCCCTAAATAAAAGTTACAGCACTAATGATAAGAAGAATATGTTTTTTTTTTTTTTTTTTTTTTCTGGACAGGAAAAAAAAAAAAAAGAAAAACCTTTAAATTATCTTTCTTCTGTGTTTTATTGGTATGTACCAAATTTTTCTGTCAAGTGTAATATAGTGGCTAGGAAAGAGAAGGCATTAGAAATAAGAGAGAAAAAATTGTTAACCGAGTGTGAAGTATTGGACAACTATCTAGTTAGAGGGAGCATAGTCTGCACAAGACAAACCTCATTTCTGACATCAAATTCAAGTTCAGGAAGGTATTCAAATTGCCCTCAGGTTCAGTAATTTTCTGGAGTAACTTACAGATCACTGAAAACTCTTAGGCTCATGACTATAGCTTATTTCAAGAAACAGGTACAAATTAAAATCAGTCAAGGGAAGAAGCACATACAGTAGAGTCAAGGGAAATGCCAAACATGGAGTGTCACATTATACTCTCCTCTTGGAGTCAAGACTTAGTACTTGATAGCATCTATGTGTGACAGCGTGTAAGGACTATTGCCAACTAGGGAAGCTCACTCTAAGCTCAATATCTGAAGATTTTATTTAGGCATTGTTACGTGGGCATAATTGATTGCCTACATGACTGATCTCTGTGGTGGCTCCTTAATAGTTATAAAAGCCAAGCCACAGAATCTAAAATCTGTAAAATATGTTCTGTCTGGCAAAAATAACATTATTTGTAGTGTCCTTAAGCTAAGCCCACTTTTTCAACTTCACTGTTTGCTGGATCTTTGGATCCCTGTTCTTTTTAATTTTTTTTATTGTGATTAAGTGAAAATTTACAATCCAAGTCAATATTCCGTATAAAACCCTGCATCTCTATCTGCTCTCCTCACCCCATGACAGCACACTCTTCTTTTTCACTTTTTACTTCCAACATCCAGTTAACCTACACTTGTCCCCTCCTCTCTATCCTCTCCTCTACACTATAAAAAGAAACCAGTAGGACAGCCTCATATATATATCTCAAACCACAAAATACACACACCACCTGCCTCACTCTGTGTCACATAATGCAGTCCATTCTTTGTCTGAAGCGTTGGCCTCAATACTGGTTTCAGCTCTGGTCTAGCAGCAAGTCTAGGGGCCATATTCTCAGGGGACACTCCAGGTTGTTGGACCATAAGTTCTGGTCTTTTAATAGAATTCTTGATCTGCACACCTCTTTTTCACATACTACACCAGGGACTCTACATTGTGTCACCTATCAGGACTGTCTTTGCTGGTGGCTGGTCACCATCTAGTTCTTCTGGTCTCGTGCTGATGTAATCTCCAAGTCATATGGGTCTTTCTGTCTCCTGCGCTCATTTTTCCTTGTGTCTTTGATGTTCTCATTTGTCATCTGTTCCAGGTAGGTTGAGATTAATTGATGTTCCCCAGATGGCAGCTTGCTGGCTTTTAAGACCCCAGGTGCCAGCTCACCAATATGTTGGATCCCTGTTATTATTAACCTGGCTGTATTCACATTTAAGTGATAGACCTGACCCTTAAGCATTTTTGTTTGTGAGCTCTGAGTATTTAAAGGATCTCTCTGTATATCAAACTGAGAAAATATTGAGGTTGTCAAGGATTTCATTTTTCTTAGATCCACAATCATCCAAGAAAGCAGCAGTCAGAAAATTAAACCACATGCTGTATTAGGCAAATCTTCTCCAAAAGACTTCTTTAAAGTATTGAAAAGTAAAGATGTCACCTTGATGATTAAGGTATGCTTGACCCAAGAAATGACATTTTCAATCATATTATATGCACGTGAAAGCTAGACTCTAATAAAGAAGACTAAAGAAGAATTAATGTATTTCAATTTTGGTGTTAGAGAAGAATATTGAATATACCATGGACTGCCAGAAAAAACAAACAGATCTGCCTTGGAAGAAGTGCAGTAATAATACTCCTTAGAAGGAATAATGGCAAGACTTCATGTCAGGTACTTTGGACATGTTACTAGAAGGGACCAGTCTCTGGAGAAGGACAGAATATCTGATAAAGCAGAAGGTCAGCAAAGCAGAGGAAAAGCCTTAATAAGATAGATGGAAACTGGCTGCAACAATGGGCTCAAGAGTAACAACAATTGTAAGTATGACACAGGGCCACACAGTATTTCATTTTGTTGTACATGGGGTCACTATGAGTCAGAACTGACTTGAGGGCCCCTAACAGCAGCAACAACTGTACATCAAAGAAAACTCAGGGTGGTGGTGGGCTGGTATTTGAAAATGCCCTGGGGATGATTAAATATTCTTTGTAAATTCTAAGTTAACCATGTAAACGGAATCAATCAGAGTTGACTAACCAACTATTTTTCTACTCAAGCTGTATTTCAAAGGAATCAGTTCAGGCTGGATTGCTATCTTTCTACAGTATATGAAATTGTTTCCCTGAATTTCCTACCAGATGGGTGAGCAATACCTGGCCAGGATCTGGGTCTTTTTGCAACCTCATCCTCGTAACCTGGCATGTCATACAGAACTTAATTGATGTGCAAAGCATGTTTGTTTAAATGGAGGGGAAAAAAAAAGAAGTGAAAGAAGAGTGAATTCTAAGGAATGATAGGGGGTATTAGTAGTTCAGTAGTAGAATTCTCACTTCCCGTGAAGGGAATACGGGTTCCACTCCTAGCCAATACACCCCGTGGGAAACCACCATCAGTCTGCTATGATACTGAACAGATTTCAGTGGGGCTTCCAGACTAAGACAAATTACAAAGGCTTAGAAATATACTTTCAAAAATCATCCAGTGAAAGCTGTGTGGGCTGCAAATGACCAATCCATAACCAACGAAGGGAACGGTGGCACAACAGGTTGAGTTTCCTTCGGCTGTGAGTGGAGTCACCGTGAGCTGGGGGGCCAACTCAAGGCTAACTAACAACAACAAAGGAAGGATGGGAGTAAGGAGGGAAGAACAGAATGGCAAAAGGAAAAAAGCAACAAAGAGTGGAGTGGGGAAGGGAGAAGCGAGAAAACACTCAGGAAAGGACAACATAAAAGCAAGTTTCAGATTCGAAAAATTTGGGATTATTACTGATCATATTTTTGTTACAATAAAACTGCAACAATTTTAATTGGTGAAGGTTTTAGATCATAATCAAATTTAGAATTAGGTGTCCTAAACAAAGATTTAAAATAAAAAAAAAAAATAGTTCCATGCATGGAATCGTTTATGTTTGAGTATCAGATACCAGATTCTCAGATATTGATAGAATTAGCCTAGATCTTTTTAAAAATTACTTGAAGGATTTCCTGAAATGAAAATAATATTAAGTGAATATCTTGGAGATTATTTCAAGCTTATAATTACTAATAATGTAAATAAATATACAAAATGGGCATCACTAAGGCACCAATGTGCTATTTATATTTTAATCGAATTATAGGCTTAGTCACAAACTATCAACACAGTGCTCTCCTTGTGCCTGTATTGTTTTCAAAGGTTTGAGAGAGAACGATAACATCTGTTGCTTTCAGAAAATTAAGCTCATTTAAAATTGAGCACTCAGAAAGCCTATCATTTTGTTTGTTGGCTTTCATGTCTTTTTTCTAAAATAAAACCTGACGAAAACACAGTTCCTTAAAATCAAGCAAATTGGAAATCGATAAAGTTCTTTGGATGCTATCCCAAGTAAGCTGTGCAAGATAACAATACATTAGGAATAAAAGAGCATCATGAACTTAGGTACTCATCCAGATACTACTTATGATTTGAATGGCCTTTGGTAAGTTATTATGTTTCCGTGTGGCTCAGATTTTTTTTTCCTGTAGATTGTGAGATTCTGTCAGATTCATTGTAAAAGAAATTGGAAGTGAATATAAAACAAACAAAAAATATTGCCATCAAGTTGCAACCCTATAGGACAGAGTAAAACTGCCCTACAGAGGAACACCTGGTGGATTTGATCTACTGACCTTTTGGTTAGGAGCCATAACACTTAACCAGTATACCACCAGGGTTTATAACTGACAGTGTAGCACTATCAGCTGCCCTGGAATCTCAACTCCATAGTTCAAAGGCCCTATGATGTTTAACATGTAACTTAAATTTTCTTATCCTTATTTTCTTCAAGATAAAACAGAGTTTATTAAGCACTTATATCATACAGCTTTTGACAAATTAACTGACTGACATGGAAGTGTTAGTTGCTGTTGTTGATGACCTTTGCCTACTGGGAAAGACAGACTCTGTTTCCATTTCATCTGTGTAAATGTAAAAATAAAGGGGATTTAGAAGCAATATCCAATTGCTAGAAAAGGCCATCGTGTTTACTAAAGTAGAGGGTTAGTCAAAAAGAGGGAAACCCCCAATGAGATAGGTTGACACAATAGTGCAGAAATGGGTTCAAACATGCTAGGGACTGTGAGGGTGGTACAGGACTGGGCAGTATTTTATTCTGTTGTGCATAAGATCACTATGAGCGAGAGGTAACAAGATGATAATTAACAATAGCAACAACCCACCCACTGCTTTCAAGTCAATTCCAGCACATAGTGACCCTATTTGATGAGTAGAACTGCTCCATAGAGTTTCCAAGGAGTGCCTGGTGGATCCAAACTGCTGACCTTTTGGTTAGCAGATGTAGCACTTAACCACTACACCACCCAGGACAATGTATTTCTGAGTAAAACATCGTAACCCTCTCTTTCTCAGTATTACTGACAAGAACAGATTTGAAATTTCCATGGAAGAAAGCCACATAACTTTAGTCATTGCTAACCTACCTGTTCCTGCATTCCTGATGTTTTGTTTTTGACGTTTGTGTAGAGCAGTGAATGACTTAGGCACAAAGTTGAAAACCACATCAAGCAATCATTTAACAAGTTCACAAAGCTCACAGAATGCTAAGCTCTCCTCTCGTTATGCCAGCTACCCGGAGGGCGGTGCAGCACTGCAATAGGCTCCGAGGGAAGATGAAAGACATCCCTGAGATGCCCTTTAAAGAGCAACATATCAACAAGCACAAATCAATAGCTTATAAAATGAGTGCCTATGTGCTGAGGGGATCCTTAGGAAACTCTTTCTTTCTTTTTTTTCTTAAATCAATAAAGTAAACTAAAAAGGTAGTGGTTTTGTCCATAAGGAAAGGCAAGGAAGACCAAAATTCAATCGTAAAGCACTCAAGGCCAGAAACAGGAAAAAAGGATTTGTGCATGTTTGTATTTCTTCTACTTTTTTCTTTTCTTTCCTTTTTTTTTTTTTTTTTTTTTGGTCCTCTTTTGCATTAAATTCTCATGCACCCTTTTTTCCCCCCCACTGGTAGGTTCATGATATTGTCAAAAATTCATTTAAAATTGAAATCAGTGTTATTGAAGTATAATTTACATACTGTAAAATGCACTGTATAAAAAACAAAAAAATTCACTGCCATCAAGACAATTCTGAGTCATTGTGCATCATTTTTAAAAAGGGTAAAAGTCTCTGGAAAACAAGAATGACATTTTTAAAGAATGATAGCTTTTGTTATGGATTGAATTATTGATCTTTGTACCTGGGTAAATGATCTTATTTGGAAACAGGGTTTTTCTTATTTAAGGTTCATAGAATTACAAGTGGGTCCTAAACCCAACATTTCTGAGTTACATAAAAATCAGAATAGACACAGGCATGTGTACACACACGTGTGCACGTATGTGCGCACGCACTCACACACACATGCACACAGGGGAAAAAGGAAGACTACCTACAAAGACAAATGCATGGGAAAACCCAGTAACAACAAGGATTGCTAGCTGCTGCTAGAAGCTGAAAGACACAAGGAAGGATATCCTTTCCCAGTCATACCCTGAACTGGGACTTCTAGCCTTCCTCACTGTGAGAAAATGAACTATTCTTTTAAGCTACCCACTTAGTGTGTTTCTATTATAGCACAACTAGGTGACTAAGCTTGCTTTTAGATTACTGTCATCTACTTGTTATCCCAGGATTAAGTAAAAGCTAAAAAAAGAAAGATATAAAAACAAACCATTTTGATTATAGTAAAAATTATTTAATTTCTTAAAGTTTATTTAGTAATCTGTATCTGTTGCCTTTGTTTTCATTGTATACTTATTCAATAACATTTGGAGAAAGGAGAGCAAAAAATTAAGATTTTCTTCAGTCTGAAAATTGATAATAGGAAAAAATTTTTAACCAATGAGTAGCTAGTGGCTTGAACTGCTGACCTTTTGCTTAGCAGCCAAGGATTTAATCACTGTACCACTAGGACTCCAATGTCAGGGAGTGGGTACCTCTAATGACATAGAAGTACCTATTAATAGACTTATATTTGGGAGAACTACATGCATCCAATTTTGTGTATTTTCTTTAATCAAATAAGTAAAATGTGAATGCAAGAATTTTGTAAATTGATGTGTACAAGACCATAGTTTGTTGTTTACTTGAGAGACATCTGTTAACATCACGGTGGCTTTAACCATGCCGAGTTGTACTGTGACGCCTAATGCAATGAAAGGAAACCCTGGTGCCATAGTGGTTAAGTGCTATGGTTGCCAATGAAAAGGTCATAAGTTTGAATGCACCAAGCACTACTTGGAAACTCTTTGGGGCAATTCTCTCTGTGCTGTAAGATCTCTGTGAGCTGGAATCAACTTAATGGCAAACGCTTTTTTAAAAATACAATGACTAGGCACTTAGGACTCCACTTGGATGCCAGAAATGTTACTGTACTTTGAGAACCAAATCCTTTGAATTTTCTGATCCATTTTTATCCGTTCAGCTGAACAAACATAAAAGGAAGATTTTAAAGTCACGCAAAACCATGATGCTCAGTTAAAAAATGAAACAGACCAAAACAAAAACTTCACATACCTCATCAACTATATGAGTTATCTATTTTATATTGTAACTTTTCATTAGTTTTTAATGCTATACTCACTGGCAAACTTCATAAAATTGTATGATTATGATCATATAATGGGTAGACTATAAGGCTAGTTATTTTAGTCTGACGTAATATTGTTGCCTTTCTTGATTACTAATAAAAATAATCAAATTATAGTCCATTTTATTTTTGTGGGGAAAATATGTGACTTTTCATTGAGAATCTTTAGCCCATAGTCCCATGTCATAACTGAGGTAGTCAGTTAAAATTTGTAGAATGATTAAGTGGGTTAATAAGTAAATTATTGATCAATGGTCAGCAGAAAACTACCATTATTGAAAAAAATACATAAAAGCTACTCACTGGGAAGAGATAAACAGCATTGCATCTATGTATTGTAATAACATTATTTTAGAAAGCAATTAGCTGTGCTGACTTTATTTTTACTCCTGTATAGTAAGTGGTATAACTAAAGTATGAAAAATCACATAAGGAACAGATGGGCGCTTCCAAAGTTCTTCACTTCCAAATAATTTTCTCTCATTTTTTTTTGTTTTTTGGTCAGTTATGGAGATAGTTTTATAAATTCTTTCCAGCTTGCATGGTCCCCAAAGAGCAAAAAAAGGTTACTGTTCATGAAAAGAGTTGGAAATTTATTTTATAAGATGATATTTTTCAGAGTAGCTTCAAAGACCCCTCACCCCAAAAAACTCAAAAAACTCACTGCCGTCAGGTTGGATGCAACTCACAGTGACCCTAGAGGTCAGAGTAGAACTGCCGCATAGAGTTTCCAAGGAGCACCTGGTGGATTTGAACTGCCAGCCATTTGGTTAACAGACATAGCACTTAACCCACTACACTGCCAGGGTTTTCCAGAACTGCAAAGAAGATAAGATTTTTTTTTTCCTTGCATAAATAGAATTTACATTTAGAAGCTGACTGGGTATTAGGTTAATCTGTATCAGTGCTTAGATCAGGAGCTTATAAGTTTTTAGCTCTAGTGTACATGTGACCGTGTGTCTGGGTATTAATGTGTAGCACTGATATCATCTCTATAGCATTCCTACTTTGAACTGCAGTATGGATATTTAGTGTCTAGTGTATGTGTCTCTTTTAAGGATTTATTTGAAATGTTACATTTTAGTCTCAGAAATGTGCTTGACTTCAACCCTGTGCTTCCACTGTTGCTGACATGGCACGACAGGACATCTCACTGCCATGCCTTTTAACAAAGACTACACACTGACTTATGGGAATATTTGAAGCTCTAATCAGAAGCACATAAGGATACACCATTCTGTGGCTTTTTGAATTCAGTTTTTGCACCTGTGTCCTAATCCCTCGCATAAGAACATAATCACTTGCATAAGCCCCATACAGGTTTAGGAAAACCTCTTAGTTCCTTCTGTATACTACTTAGACAATAATAATAAAAAATTTGTTTTTCCCTAAAACACACACGCAAAACAGCTGCTGTTGAGTCATTTTCAACTCACAGTAATGCTATAGGACAGAGTAGAAGTGTCCCACAGGGTTTCTAAAGAGCAACTTGTGGATCTGAACTGCAAACCTTTTGGTTAGCAGCCACTGTGCACTAGGGCTCCTGTTTTTATATGTGTGTTGTTAAATATGGTTATTCTAGCTAACTAATCTAATAGTTATTAAAGATTACTCCAGGAGGAACAAAAAAACAAATTAGATTTCTATAGAACAAAATTATTTGTATGTCAGTGCAACAAAAGTTATTAATTATATGTGAGGTTTTTCTCTGTGAATGAATGTCAAACCACTTATGAAACTGAAACACCATGTTTATTCACATAAAACTTTAGACATCCTGTCAATTCTAATTCATAGCAACCCTACAGGGCAAACTTGAACTGCCCCTTAAGATTTCCAAGGAGCAACTACTGGCCTTTTAATTAGTAGCCAACATCTTAACCACTAAGGTAGTAGAGCTGCTGTTTACTCGTATGGACTTGAATAATTGAATTTTAAGTACCTGGTATATTGCCCCCAAATCAGTTATCTAATTACCTTCTCATGCTCTTGTCAGCCCTTTGTGTGTACAACCTAGCTACGAGGTGTTCATGTTGGATAGCACTTTGCATATGCCGCTCAAAGTTATTTCTCACACAATGTCCAATAGAGGTGACCTAATTTTGATAGTAGGAATATTGACATTGACTAGAGTACAAGAACTCATGAAGAAAACTGCACTTGATCTAGGAAAAAATATATACTGATTTTTCTCTGGACGCTGATGGACTTTGCTTTGCTGTGTCACTTTGTTCAGGTCCCCTGATAACATTCTGGATAGAGTCAGAAGTATACTCTGTTTCAGGTGATCACCTGCCTGAAGGATTTGGGGCAATTACCTACTATAAAATGTGTGAGCTTTAATATCAATAATGTTTATTAATACTAACAACTAAATCAATAACAACATGAAGAGCAGCACATACTCTGCAAAAAACACGTCTGTAACACGTAAACTTTGGTCTTCCAGCCTCATGTTTATCATCATCCTAAGAGGCATTTACAGCCCTTCACACCCTTCTTTATGATCCCTTTATCGATTAAGTGATGATGTCTCCTGGACTGAGGATACAGTTCACTATTTTTCAATTAAAATGAGGGAATATCTTGTTTGTTGCAGGTTTGTTTCAAGCAGTTGGCTTGTGGGACTCTGAGAGATGTTGCTGCCCGTGACATGTTAGAATTATCATGATCAACTACCCAGTTTGGATTTTACCCAGTGGCCAACAGCTTTGCATGGTAGACAGCAAGGGTTGAAGTTTTAAAAGAAGTAAACCAGGTAAGGTCTAAGGGAGACATCAGAACATTTTTCACTTGCTCTCAGGCTTGAGTGTGCTGTATTGAATATTGTACAGTTTTTCTATTTGTTTTCTAAGCCCAATGAACAAATTATTGAAGAATGAGTTTCCCTTGGCTTTGGAAGAATATATGTAGTAATACTTACCTTAAGAGGAGGGAGGAGCTGTTTTAAAACATATAAAATAGGCATAAGAATACTGTGGATGCTGATTTACATAACTGCAGGCTGGTATGAACCATAATGACAAAAGCAGTTTTCAAGATGCAGTAGGGAAAATGTTGCCTTTAAATATTTATGTTTTACAAGACACAAAAATGTGATTATTAGTTCATGGCACATGGTCTTATAAATATACTTCAAGATTCCTACAACTCAGAAGAGTACACCATTTTTTTCTGCCTTTTATTTCTTTAAAAGTATTTATCATCCAAATCTTGATTACTTAAGTATTATTTAAAATGTTGATGTAATGACTTTCTCTGTTAATATTATGGCTTTGAAAACTTAAAACTTTATAATTGTGTTAAAATACTTCCCCTGCCTTCATTTCTCCATTGTATTCTGGAAACTCTGCTCCACTGTTACTCATATTTTGATATCTTTTTAATCTCCCCTTTAACTGTTTTCTTCTCCTACAGAATAATTTAGACATGTAATCAACAATTATCAGAGAAAACTAGTTATTCTTGTCCTGTAACACAGTCAAAAATTTTACAATTTCCTTGAATTTTATGCATCCCAAAGCAAGTTTTTCTTTAAGTGAAAACATAAGTGAAATTCATAAACCTAGGAAAAATAGAAGATTAGTCTAAGGTATGGATGCTTGAACTTTTTAAACTTTTTACAAATGCAGTTTTATTCCCTTCTGAAAAATAATGTAAATGGAAATTGATCAGTAAGTTATTGCCTAACAAATATGTGGATATAAATAAGGACTTATAAACAGTTTTAGGAGTTTGTTCCCTTAAATTTAATAAATATCCCTTCCTAATCCTCTAATCACTTATCTATAAGATAATATTATGAGAGTACAAAGCTCAAATAGTCACAAGCTTCTAATTCATTAGAAATGATCTTGATCACCAAACCCAGGGCAGAAAGTCTTACTTGATGTACGGAATTGGTAGATAATTTTGTCCTGTTTAGTAGTTAGTAACAAGATCAGTTACCTACATTTAGAAAAGTCTTGCTAACCTATCAGTGAGGGGCATCAACATTCAAAATGTATTTGCTTAAAGAAACAACTCAGATCCACACCTCATGATGTTAGTATCAAGAACATAATTGTAGAAAAAAATGTTTTCATGATAGATCTATGTATTCTTAAATTTTTAAGTTTTAAGCTCTGAATTCAAAATAAAGTTCATTTCAACATTCTCAACAAAATCATCTAACATGTTCAAGCATGGGACTTAGAAATAAGAACATTAAGAAGGGTGACAGAATTAAGTCTATTTTAAAGATAATTATGTAATACTGTGATGCAACTGGAAACCTTGGTGGTTAGGTGCTATGGCTGTTAACCAACAGGTCAGCAGTTCAAATCCACCAGGCTCTTGTCGGAAACTCTGTGGAGCAGTTCTGCTCTGTTCTATAGGGTTTCTATGAGTCAGAATTGAGTCGACAGCAGTGAGTTTGTTTTGATAGGCAATGCAATTGGTAATTCTTTGCATTATTGTGAAGGAAGAGCTTTTCTTTCTTTGTAGAGATGGTTATTTTCATTCTTTGGAATACTTTATGTCTCTATATTGTCTGAGTCTTCTCTAGGGAGAAAATATACAACATATAATTTTAATTCACCTAGTAGATATAAACATAATTCTCTGCTCCTTGTATAGTTTTTTGAAATGAATGCTGTCAGTTAAAGCATATGAAACTAGTGTGTTCCACTGTTCTATATAAAAATATTTGATTTAGAAGTGTCCTCCGTAACACAAAAGATTTGATGTTGAATTCATATTTTTTACAGTTAAAGGTTAGTCTTTTGAAATGAACAGAAAATGTATATGTTACAGTTTTATACTTTATATTAGTTTTGAATTCATTTTTGTTCTCTGTCTTATGAATGGAAGTTAAATTTTTTATGGCACTGCATGTTAGCTTCTTTGTAAAGTGTCAAGACTTCCCAATCTGTTTCTCAGAAGTTTATAACAAAAGCATAAAAATGTGCACTGCTCCTTAGCTTAGAAGCAATTTTTCTTTCTTCAAACCTTTTTTTAAAAATAAGCTTTGCCTAGCTCAGGATTACATTACTACATTCTCATACATAGGAGCAATATTAACTATAAAGACAGGATATAAAAGGTGAGATCTTTCAATACACGTCTGGTAATAGCATGCCCAGTGTAACAGGATAGGCCATCTCCCACGTGATTCATTTTAGTAACATCTGTGTATGCATTGTGTTCCCTGCTCTCTGCAGAGAACAACGGGCACTCACATTTGCCTAGCTATTTGTAGAGTGAGGTCTTTGAAAATAAAATATTGCAATTTAATGAATGACTATTTCCATCATGCAGTACCTCATGTAAATCTGAAATGATATCTGGCTATTTATATCTCTGCTGCCAAATTTTTTGGGAATTTCTGTAACTTACAAAGCAGTATTTAGGCAGACATAAATTAACAGCCACCTCTGCCCTGTCTCAGGTTGTTCACACTCAAAGAAATGCAGACATGTAAACAGTCTGCTGCATAGAAAATGAACTCAAATTATTAATGGTATGTTTCCAACCAAATTCTGCAAAAACTAGTATGAAGTACTGTTCAAACTGATAGGAGTGTTAGAAGGCTCAGAGACTTAAAAAACATTTCCATTTCATCCTAAAAGGTGTGGAAAAATTTAATTGATGAAAAATATGAGTGAAAACATTCTAGGTACATCCTGTCAAAGATACCCTGGGGGAAAAATAAATGTTATGTTTGCAAAATGGAAAACTTGGCCCTGGAGTATAGGGACTAATGCAGGAAGAGGATGGTCATGTACATGGTGGCTAGATTGGAGTGTTTTACATGTGTAACTACAACGGTTATAAATCTGTAAGTGATGTAATCTATGCCTATGAAGATGACTCTGGAAGAAATGGAGGCAATGACCAGAAAGCTGTGTTCAGAGAGAAAAGTTAAACTAAGAGCATTCATTTCCATGAGTTCAAAAATGTCTGTTTTCCTAGCTACATTTCCTGCTACATTCCTGGTGCCTAGAACAGTGCCTGTCTAGCATTCATTCTCTTCCTCCGATAAATGTTGAGTAAATGAGTATCTCTCCATGATGGTTAATAAGGTTTTCTACATTTGGAACTTTTTTCTATTTTTAGAAATATGTTAAAACATGCACACACTGAACTCTCTCCCATTGTGTGCTAGAAATTAAAGCTCAGATCCCGTTCCTGAAATTTATGCTTCAATTAATATGGGGGCAGCTGCTACCCTACTTTATTTCCCTTTTGAGACTTTTATCTCTCAAGCTTTATTCTTCCCTTCATCGTTTTATCATCACATCAATCACTATGCTTCATTCCTTGGGAACACAGCATTGCAGGCAAATTTTTATGGCTAGAAAGCAAACCTCCTCTACTGTGTATGTACTGCTTACTTAAACCTAATTAAGCAATTCTGCTGAAAGTATCACATCCTTTCCTTCACGATGCACATTTGGTCAAAATAATAGGGATGCTTTCAGGCTATGGAAAATAACTGCAGAAGGGACCAGAAGAAGACACAAAACAAATAAGAGTGAACTTCAGCCCAGCCTTCTTGGACACAATCCTCTAGTGAACCAGGGTGCATTAACACCTCTACCAAGGGAAACTCCTAACTTGCTTCACTCCAATTACTTTACTGAAAGTTACCACTGCCGTAAGGCTCAGCAGTGGTACCCTGAAGTCAGTACATTTTGTAAGATGGAATCATCTATTTTCAGAGAAGTTCTCTTACAATCTGTGAAAAAAATGTAAGAACATTTCTAATATGCATTCTTAAACATGGATACAATTCAGTAGAGCAAAAGATTCTTGAGTGTAGCATCTTAGTCTTTCTTCGTTAAGACTTTAATTCCAAAGCACCATTCATACCCGGTAGATATGTCTGGTGAGTGAATAAATGAAAGAATCAAAACTTCTGCTTAAAATTAAAATGATAAAATATACTTTTAATAGTGGGAAGCATCACTCTCCCTTATTAATAGCATCAATTGGTAGATGTCTCATCCTCCCGTTGTCAATATTGCCAGTATTTAGTACCAAGTATTTGAAAACCGTGTAGTTACATGCAATCACGCTCAAGTGATAGAAGTGCGGAGGATGTAATCTAAAATGAAGGAAGAAACAAGAGAAAAAAATAAACATTTACTAAATATTTCACTGTCTTTCAGAATAAAGTATGGGAGTTTTTCACCAAAGCCATTGCAATCAAGTTACTTATGACTCACACTGAAGCTTATAGCACCCACTGAGCAACCAGTAGGTTCCAGCTACCTGTCTTTACCAACCAAACACATTAACCACTATACCACCAGGGCTCCTTCCTCTCCCATAAGCCTTCACAAGCTTTCTTCATTCTTTCTAAGTGGTTGGGTGTGGATAAATTCTTTGAGTAGAAGTCACTGGAATGAATGCTGATATTACAGAAATTTACCTTATTCCTACTTTAAGAAAGTACTGTGGCAAATTTTGGTTGAGAATATGCCATAGTATGTATAGGCATTAGCTTAAAATAAATCCTGGGGTGGCAATTCCAGTTCTAGTACTTACACATTGCAAGATCTCAGCCAAGTTACTTATCCTTTCAAAGCTTCGACTCTGAATTGGCAATATGGAGGTATCGTTAGTAGCAGCTCCATGGTGCCACTGAGAGGATTAAATGAGATAATGAACATCAAAGACTCAGAAGAATGTCTGACAAATTGTAAATAAGTGATGGTTCTAATCATTATTCTTACTATTATAGTTAGAATCCTCACATACAGCAGGTTTATCTAGACATCTATTTTTAAACCAAACATCAGAGCAATTTATTTTAGTCTCCAGAATACATGAGACAATCCACATAAAGTGCTCAGCAGAATGATTGCCATGTAGTAAACACTTGATGAGTATTTTGGTGATGGTCATTATTATCCTACATTATGCAAGCCTTTTGTCAGACTTCTTGAGGAGACTTTGGTCTACTCTATTCATATTAACCACTTCCTTCTTAGGACAACTACAGGTTTATCAGTTACGGTTAGTGTTGTGACTATAAGATAACACCCTGGTTAATAGTCTGTTTTAAGCTAAATTAAATCATATTGCTAGCTTCTTTGACAGAAAGATAAATAGTGTTTTTCTTATTATGCAAAGATCACCAGAATGGTTTTCTATACCAAATTATAGGCTTTAGAATCAGCAAAACACTTTGAAAGCCATTAAATGAAACATAAACTGATATCTTCTAGTAGTAAATAAATCATCTTCATCTGCTGATATAGTTCTCTAATTTGAAAATAGTATTCTAATATACACATAGACAGAGACTGTCTTTGGGAATCTTTGATGTTACCTATAATTATGCTTTTAACCTTTTTTAATTTTCAACACATGTATTTTATAAAACAGTATTACTAGTTTTGAAAGGAAATGTTAGAAACTACATTTAACATGGGCAAAAAAAATAACTGACATAATTAATCTCACAACATACCATCTAAAAGCCTTTTAGGAGAAGGGTTAAGGATGAATCAGCAATTCCAAGGGATTCCAGACAGGGCTTAGTAAACTGCTAGTTTTGCGTGGTCCCTACCCTCTTTGTGAAGGTAGCATCTAAGTCTTTAGCTGAGACACGAAGAGAGATACTGGGGGTGTAGGGAGCAAAGTGCAGTGCGGTGGGGGACAGTGAGTCAACCAAAGCTTAATAAAAAGATTTCAGGAGAAGATGTATTAGGAATAGACGGTAGGCATCTGCAACAACCAGGGCTGGAAAGTGGCTCGTCCCCTTTCCTAATTCACTGCTGCTCAGATAAAAAGCAGAGGAAGCTGACCTCAGAACAGAAATGGATTCAGGGAGCTGTGCTGGGGAAGAGCAGTGCTGAAGGATAGACTGTGGAGTTGAACTGAAAGCCAAGCAGAGGCAGAACAGGGCTAGCTATTTGACAAAATATATGTAAGAGATTTGTGGACTGAGTCATAGGAAATCTCTGAATGAGCAAAAGGAACATTTCATTTCAAAGGACTTATGCATTCAGAGAATATGATGTAGCATGAAATTAAGATACTGCCAGAGACAAGTGTTCTCTACAACGTCTCTTCTGCAGAAATATGAAGGGAAACATAACCTGTGCCTGGATATATCATGTTTCTCTATTGATGCAGAAATAACAGTAGTAATAAAATAATGATCACTGCTATGAATTGAGTATCAAACATGATACAGGTGTATTGTATCAGCAGTCCAGGAATGCAGATGTGATTATGAATATTCAAGATGAAAAAACTGAGACTTAGAAAGGTGAATAACTTGCCCAAGTTCACACAGCTCATATCTGTCAAGGTGAATTTTCCTTCCAAGAGTTTGTGGTCAAAAAGTCTATTCAGTAATCCACCATGCTGTCCTTCTTCTCATTTCTTAAGATTAGCGAGTCAATCTTTATGCCACAATGTCTATTTTTTAAACCAAATTGTATACTATTTGTTGTATTATATATTACACTTTTATGAAATTGTATTGTTTAATAACTAGAGCTATAATAGGCCCTGGTGCTAAACAATTACTTGATGATGATGATATCAATGACAAACTTGTTTACCCTTTAACAAAGAGTAGAAAACTTACATACTTATGTACTATTGTCATGTGTAATTCTGAGTGTAATTTTTTGTGAAATATAAGTGCCTATTATTTGTAAATTGTCAAGGAAAAACTCATTTCAATAGTACTTTGTTTTGGTGCGACTTTCTTTCTGCTAAGAGAAAACACCAGAATAATTTAGTGGATTTTTGCCCAACATGTGTTCTATGGAACATTGGTCTAGAGGTAGATGTTACAGTATGGATTGCAAATGGTTTCATAGCCAAATAGATTTTGCAGGTGTCTTAGTTTATGATACACACTGTTTCTGAGCAGAGACTTGGATAAAAGCACTTGAGTTTCCCTTCCACATGGGCCTCTCCTTCCTGAATCATCAGATTACAGGTAATCAGAGAAAAGTGAATTATGTTGAGCTGTTTTTGCCTACATATTACACCTCTGGTGTTAAGAATGTAGCATAGATCACGTACATTCTCTTCTCTCTTTTCTATCTCTCTCCCTCAGCCTCTCCTTTCTTTTTCTCCACACTGTATCCTCTCTACACTGACCTACTCACAACCTATAAACAAGTATGCCAGCATTTCCTTCTTTGGGATTCCTCTCATATAAATCTAAGCAGACCATGACCTCCAGCAACAAGAAAATTCTGGGCACTGCTTTTGACCAGAGAGACGCTGTAATTTTAAGACAAATTCTATAGCTACTTGGAAAAACTTGTGAAATAGTGGTTTAGTGCGACAGATACTAACCAAAAGGTTGGCAGTTCATATCCACCCCGGATTGCTTTGAAATTCTATGAGGTGGTTCTACTTGGTTTGATAGGGTTGTTATGAGTCAGAATGAACCCAATGGCAGTGGGTTTGGTTGGCTTTGATCTATAGATACATAGAAATACTTTCACGCAGAAATGCTTTTCAGAAGATAACCCCTCTTTCACATTCTTCCTAGTAGAACTCATGTGTGTTCTATACTTTACACTTTCCAAATGAAGCCTAATTACTAAGTTGAAGCCAGTTTGTGTCAGACCGTATCAGTAGCATTATCATTAGGAGCTTTTTAATAGGAGCCTTTTGTGCATGGTCACTGTGCCACATGATTTCGACTTTTATGGCTTTATGATCTGAAAAGACGCTTTCCACATATTCAATTGTATGGATTTTGTTGAGAATTGCTTTATGTCCTAACACATGGTCTATTCTGGAAAATGCTCCATGTGTATTGGAAAAGAAGGTGTAGTTGTGCACTGATAGAAAGTTCTGTAAATGTCGATGAAGTCTAGTTGGTTAATTGTGGCAAGAAGGTCTTCTGTGTCTTTACTGAGCTTTTTTTCTAGACTGTCTGTCCAATATGGAGGGTGGAGTGTTGAAGATTCCCACTGTTATTGTGGAGTGATCTATCTCATTTTTGCGTGTCATTAGTGTTTCTTTGATGTATTTGGGTACTCTAATATTAAATGCCCAAATATTTAATATTTTTAAGTCCTGCTTGTGTATTGAATCTTTCAGCAGTGACTAGTGCCCACGCCTGTACACAATGGTGGATTTCACCTTAAAATCTGTTTTATCTGAGATTAGAATTGACACCTCTGCTCTTCTTTGTTCATTGTTAGCTTCATATATATTCTTCCATCTGCTAATTTTCAATTTGTCCATATCTTTAAGTCTAAAATGAGTTTCTTGTAGGCAGCATATAGATGGGTTGTGTCTTTTGATCCAATTTGTCACTCAATGGCTGTCTACTGGAGCATTCATTCCATTCACATTCAGTGTAATTATTGATAGGTATGTGTTCAGTGCTGCCATTGTGATATTTTTATTTTTGTGTTGATGTTTTCTCTATTGTTCTTATTAATCTGTTCTGGGACATTCTTCTTTGTGAGTTGATTTTTCACCTTTTTCAGGGTTGGTTTTGTGGTTGTTGAGACTCCTGTATTACATTTCTTGATTTGATATGTTGTATCTTTATCGTGCTTTATGGATGCTCCTATTATCCCCCTTAATAAACTATGTATGACCCCAATTTTAATTATAACCAGTCTTATTAACTTCTTCTCCATCTGGAAGGACTATAATGACTATAGTACATCCCGCTTTTTAATACGATAACATCGTAGTTTTGATGATCGCTGTATCACTACTTTCACTATTATAGCTTTGATTGAGTTTGGAGATTTCTCTCATTGAGGAGGTTTCTGGGTAATGTGTCTTGTATTTGCTTCTAAAATATACAGTTAGTGGTTTTGTTCTTCTAAGCCAAGAGATTCTTTCAGTATTTCTTGTAGCTTTGGTTTGGTTTTTACAAAGTCTGTGAGTTTCTGTTCATCTGTGAATGTCTGGACTTTGTTTTCATATTTCACAGATAGTTTTGTAGGATGTATAATTCTTGGTTGGAAGTTCTCCTTCAGGGCTTTGAGTGTTTCATATCACTGCCTCTGTGTCAGCATTGTTTCTGCTGAGAAATCCAACAAAAGCCTTCAGGGTTTCCCTCTGAATGTTAGCTTTGCTTTGAGTCTTGCTGTCTTTAAGAGTTTCTGCTTATGTTTCATTCTGTTAAGCTTGATTTTAATATGTCTTAGAGTCTTTCTTTTGAGATCTATATTGAGTGGTGTTTGATATGTATCTTAGATATCTATATTCTCTTCTTTCATAATTTCTGGGAAGTTTTCTGTCAGCAGCTCAGCAATAAAGCTCTCTGTGTTCTCAGGGGTCTCGTCCTGTTCAGGAACTCCAATTAATCATAGATTGTTCTTCTTAATAGAGTCCCACATGCTTCTTAATGCTTCTTCATTTTTCTGATTTCTTTTTTCTGATTTCTCCTCATAGATGCTGGAATCAGTAGCTCTGTCTTCCAAATCAGAAAATCTATTTTCCGTTTGTTCCATTCTATTTTCTTGGCTTTGAATTGAATTTTCTATTTCTTTGATTTTGTTATTGATCTCTTGGATTTCAGAGTCCTGGTGTTTCATAGGATTGAACAGCTTACTTAATTTTTCATTTTGCTGTGCTGTATTTTGTATAAGGTCTAGGAGGGCCCACTGTATACTCTTTTTGTATTCAACTTCTGATAGTTTCAGAAAAGTTTCTTCGTCTGGGAGTTCTTTGTTGCTTTCTTTTGGGGGTCTTCTAAAGCGATGGGTAATTTCTTCTTTACATTTTTATCCAGAGTTTGCTGCTTTTGGGTCATCATGTGAGTCAATAGAGGCTGGGAGAGATTCTGTGAGGATGGAGCACAGTTGTTTCTCTAGGCCGTATTAAAATGAAAGGTAAAAGGTATCTGACAACTTCCAAAGTCAGCCAGGTTTTCAAGTGTACAGGTCCCTCTTCCCAGCTGTCAAAGTAAGCACCTCTAAATCCAACCCCAGATGTTATAAACTAGTTTAAAATACAGAAAGGCTACTCCCCTGTTGGTCTCTGCTGTCAGGCCCCAGCCATAGGTGACACTGCATAGAACATTAATTTTCTGCAGGGAAAGTGCTCTCCTCCAAGCAGGTGCTGCCTCCCATCCTAGCAATTAGGTCCAGCTGAGACCTCTGTATGTTCCCAGTGGAACAAGATGGCATCCCAAACACACTCACTGCCTGCCTTGGTACAGCCTACTCAGTGGTGGAGGTGGAAAGAGAGGTCAAAGATGCCAAGATGCACAGAGTCCAAAACCTGGCTCTCAAACTATGGTAACTTTGCCCGCCAATCCCAGCAGTACTGCATCTGAGATTAGCTGCTAGTCAAGTCCCAGTTCTGCCCACTGGCTAAGACAAAGAAAAAAGAAATTAAAATGGCCAATTACCTTTGGTCCTTGAAAGTAGGCAGTTACCAAGAGCAGGGGTCAGCGAACGAGAGGAAGTTTTCCGTTCAGCATTGTGAAGTCCAAATTAACAGCCCTATGCCGTGTCCTAGGGCTCACTAGGTGTCCAGAAGGCTCTGTTTAATTGTCAATTCAGGTCTTGGTTTCTAGATTTAGGGAGATGTGTGTTTAGTCCGCCACTTGACTCTGCCCCCTCGCTGTGCCACATGAAACAGTCCCACATTCTGTCTTTCACTTCCAGATAGATTGAAGAGAGTCTGTAATCCTAAGGGATATTGTCTTTATTCTCAAGGACTTCATGGTGTCAATGATAAGCAGGGCATATATGCAATATTACCAAGAAAGAGAAAAGATTAACACCGGAAGTATCAGGCAGGAGCTTGGGTAGCAGATAAGAACTTGTTCACAGTGGGCTGGAGGCTATCATGGAAGCTTCATGAAGGAGGAAAAGCCAGAAGTGGGACTCAAAAGAAGGCTAAGAATTCAGAAAAGTAGAGAAGAGGTAGTAGAACAATTTGGCCAAAGAGGTACAGGAAGAAAACATATGACTTGTTTGGAAGAGAGTGTATGGATTCATTTGAGTGTATGGAAGCATTTGCAAGAGCAAGTACAAAAATTTAGAAAGGTAATTAGGAGCAAAATTGTATAAAGCTTCTACACTATCAGAGTGAAGATTCTAAAAATGAGTTGTGAGTGTATTCAATGGAGAGCCAGTAAAATGTTTGGTCAAGAGGAAAAATTTGCAACAATTTGTTTTAAAAAACCTAAACTAGATGAATTTAGTCTCTGTAAATTACTTATTCATTTACTGTTTTATTTAATATATGTTTTGAGATGTCTGGAAACCTTGGTGATATGGTGGTGTGGTGTGTTGCTATAGCTGCTAACCAAAAGGTTGGCAGTTCAAATTCACCAGGCTATCCTTGCAAACTCTATGGAGAAGTTCTGTTCTGTCCTGTAGGTTTGAACTGAGTCAGAATTGACTCAATGATAGTGGGTTTTTTGTTTTTTTCTTTAAATATTTATGCTGTAGTATTTACTGTTCTAGGAAATAGGGATAAGGCATTAAGCAAGGTATGATAGATTTAAAACAAGGCTCTAAGTGAAGATGAAGGAAAGAGTAAGCAGTAAAAACCAGCCAGAGAGAAGGTTCCATGGGCCTAGTCTTGGATGAACAGCAGTAGAAGTGGGGCAAGAAGGTATAGGTTTCAGGATTACATCCATCTGTCAGTAATGAGTGTGTATGTCTCTGAGTGTGTATGAAACATGAGACTCTTCTGTAGAAAAAATAAAATAACGGCCTTGTCATCTAGTCCATTTTAGTCTTCCTGACTTTACCAGGTCAGCCAAAGACAATAATACTTAGTTTCTATACACAGATACCACAACAATTCTTATTTCTTTTCTAAGTATATGAACTCACGTGATCATGTAGACTTAATAAAGGAACCAAGAGAGCCCTCAAAGAAACCCATGTTTCCTACTATTGCTGCTCTAGTATAGCTGCACAGACACTAACACTAGATAAGTCCAAATAGGGTTAGGTTATTCAGTAGTGGTAGGATCCATATTCTACATTATTTACTTGAAACTGAAATAGGTTGGGTTTCATTATTTGTATTTAGAAGGATGTCTTTTAAGTGTTTCACAATAAACCTGACAGAAGAGGTGTATCATTTCCACCTCAAACCTGTATCACCACTATCAATCCAGTTCCTTCAATTGGGAACTCTAACTTTCTCCATCTCCTGCTACATCTAGTCATCGCTACATCCAGTTTGTTGCTGAAGTACCTTTTCAAGCCATCTGCTTCTCCTCAGGTGCAGTGCTGCACTCATAATTTGGGCCCAGTGATCTGTTACCTAGATTCCTGTACTAATCTCTTCATTAAAAAAAAAAATTCTGTAGCTCTGTTTTATTAAGCTTCCCTATTTTCCAGATTTGCTTTGCACCCATTCAAAACCTACAGCCAACATTAAATCTTCTTATATCCTTCCCCACACCATTGAGGATATACCCATATGTTTTTTTTTAATTTATTTTTATTTAATATGACTGAGTGAAAATGTACATTCCTGTATAAATTTACATGCCCACCTATATGCAGCTTCCACTGCTCTCCCTGTCCAGTGACAGAACACTATTCCTCTCTGCTCCACACATGCCTCATCCTCCCCAAAGCCTCCTTTCCCCTCCTCTCCATCCACTCCCCTTCCTCCAGCCAGAGGTCAGCAAGATGATATCCTATAGATGTATAGAACCATAAAGTGCTTCCAATATATGGTTACTCTGCATTGCCAAGTCCAATCCATTCCTGTCCAAAGAGTGGACCTTTGTTATAATTTATGGGAAAGGGCAGCATCAGGGCCGGGGGCCATGCTCTCAGAGGAACCCCAAAACTGCTGGACCATCAATTGAGGTCTTTTAGTGGAGATCTCATGATGCACCCCTTTTTATTCTTGTGTTGCCAGTGAGACTCCTCTCTGTGAGCTCCATCGTGGCTATCACTGGTGGTGGCCTGGCACCATCCGGTTCTTCTGGTCCCAAGTCAACGTACGTACGCAGTCTTGTGGGTCTCACTGTCTTCTCGGTTGTCTTTGCCGCATGTCATTTTGGTCCTCGGTGAGCATCCGTTCCTGTTGAGTTGGGACCATTTGCTGTGTCCTCAGATGGCAGCTTGGCAGCTTTTAAGACCCCAGACGCCACTCACCAATGTGGGGTGCAGAGAGCTCTCTTAGCAAAACGCTGGTTGTGCCAATTGGCCTGGAATTCACCTAAGAGCATGGTCCCCCGCCCCAGCTACTCTATCCTTGCAATATTGCGTTAAGATGGAAGGAGTACTCAAGTTATGCTGAAGTCCACTTAATGTTGTTCTTGTTTCCAATGTGTGCTATCACTGCTTTCTCCCAACTAGATTTCTAGTAACTATCTAAACTAAGCCCTCCCCCCTCACCCTCCCTCTTTCTCCTCCCTTGCAGCTGTCAAAGAGTCTTTTCTTCTATACACAAGTCTGTTTTTGAGATCTTATCGTAGAGGTCTCATACAGTATTTGTCCCTTTGTCGCTGACTACTTTCACTCAACATAATGTCTTCCAGTTGAAACCAGGTTAGGAGATGTTTCCTGGAATCATCGTTATTCTTTATCTTTGTGTACAGCTCCATTGAGTATATGTACCACAGTTTACCTATGCATTCTTCTATTGTTGGGCATCTGGGTTGATTCCATCTTTTTGCTATCATGGACTGTGCTGCAGTAAACATTCTGGTGCATGTGTCCGTTGGTGTGAAAGGCCTTGATTCTGTAGGATATATTCCAAGCAGTGGAATTACTGGGTCAAATGGTATATCGATATCCATTTTTTTAAGGAAGCGCCAGATTGCCTTCCAAAGAGGCTGGACCATTTTGCAACCCCACCAACAGTGTAGGAGGGTTCCACTTTCTCCACAGCCTCTCCAGCATTTGTTGTTTTGTGTTTTCTGGATCATGGCCAATCTTATTGGGGTGAGATGGTATCTCATTGTATACCCATATGTTTTAATAAATTATAGAAATTCTCCACTATCAAATGCCTTCTTATTTCATGAGGTTTACACCTCTTATATATACATACATCTTGTCTTTTGACTTGTTGCTATTTACAAGCTCTTTGCCCTGCCCTGCACTGCATGTCCTTCTGACTCTTATTTGTCCTCCTCAGCAATCTGAACATACTTCTACTGCATCTGTATCACTGACTATGGAGTGAGTCCCTTAAGGCAGAGACCACTCTTACTCGTCTTTATTCCCCTGGAATGTTTGAATCTCACAGAATTGGCTTGTATTAATGAACATACACATTTTCCTCTCGATTATATCAGAACTGAATCATATAATTCTTTGTCAGTTTTGATGACTGGAAATCAAACCCCGCTCTCCCGTTTGCCTTTACTTAGCTGAAATACCAAAATGAAACTGAGGAAAACCACAGCCAGTTCTAGAAAGTCTAGTAAAAATGTAAGTTATCGAGATTAAAAGCTAAACCTCCATCTTCAGCACTGGAAAAACTGTAGATGATATTCAAATGATAGTAAAAAATGTGGTTTAACAAAAATAAGAGTATTTATGTGACAAATCTAAAGCAGATTGAACATTAATTCTACTAAAAAGGAAAAAAAAACTTTAAGTGTTTAAATTAATTTCTCGGTTCTGAGTTACTGAAATTCAGTCAGGCTAACAAATAAATTTCCTCCAGTATGTACTATGTGAATTGAAGTATAATCAACATCACATGACCTGTATCTAGACCTCTAATCTAAAAAGTCTTTAAGAAAATTAATAACTAGTTTCCCACAATGATAGACATTTCTGTGAACAAGTTCATTTCTATCATTCTGTGACTTAGGTAAAGTTACCAAAGTCCTTGAATTTCAGCAGTCTTATTCTTTGTTGCACAATTTTCCTACATCTTGTTCTTGCTAGGTGCCTTCAAGTAAGTTCTGACTTAATTAGTGACTGTATATACAACAGTATGAAACACTGCCTCATTCTGCTCCATCCTCACAATCCTTGCTATGTTTGAGCCCCTTGTTGCAGCCACTGTGTCAATCCATCTTGTCAAGAGTTTTCTTCTTTCTCAGAGACGCTCTTCCTTACCAAGCATGATGTCCTTCTCCAGGGACTGGTCCCACCTGATACCATATACAAAGTAAAGGAGACAAATTCTTGCCATCCTCACTTCCAAGTAGCATTCTGAATGTACTTCTTTTAACACAGAATTTTTCTTATCAGTTTTGGTATATTCAATATTCTTCACCAACACAACGTAATTCAAAGCCATTGGTTCTTTTTTGGTCTTCCTTATTCATTTTTGGCTTATATATACATACGAGGTGATTGAAAATATCATGGCTTCAGTTAGGCGCACATTAGTCCTCAAAGTGGTATCTTTGCTTTTTAACACTTTATTGAGATCTTTTGCAGTAGATTTATCCAATGCAAAGCGTCCTTTGATTTCTTAACTGCTGCTACCATCAGCATTGATTATAGATAAAGGTAAAATGAGATCCTTGATGACTTCACTATGTTCTCTTATCATGATGTCGCTTATCGGTCCAGTTGTGAAGATTTCTGTTTTGTTTACATTGAAGTACATTTATACTGAAGGCTACAGTCTTTGATCTTCAATAGTGTTTCAACTTCTCTTCATTATTGCCAAGCAGGGTTTCTGCCATTGCATATCATAGGTTTTTAATGAATCTTTGTACAACCTAGATGCTACGTTCTTCTTCATACAGTCTAGCTTGTCAAATTATTTGATTAGCATGCTAATTGAATAAATATTATAAAATGGTACTACCCTGAGACACATCCTGCCTGACACACTATCCCCTTGCTCTGTTTGAGTGACTACTTCTTGATTTATGGGCAGCTTCTCTGTGAACACAATTTAGTGTTGTAGAATTCTGTCTTTACAATATTATCCATAATTTGCTACTATTTACCCAGTTGGATGCCTTTGCATAGTGAAGAAAATGCAGGTAAACATTTTTAAGGTATTCATTATTTTCAACCAACATTTTTCTGGTATTCTCTCTGTTCAGCAGTGATATCTTTTGTTTCATATCCTCTTCTGAATCCAACTTCTGATTGCATCGATGTGCTACTGCAACCATTTTTGAATCACCTTCAGCAAAATTGTACTTGTGCATGAAATTAATAATATTGTTTATTCAGTTGGATCAGCTTTCTTTGTCATGTGGAACTTTCCAATTGGTTTGCTAGATTACGGTTTTCCAAATTTTCTAAATGTTTTAGCACAGATGAGTAAGCACTTCCACTGCTGCATTTGTTTGTTAAAACATCTCAGTTGGTATTCCATCAATTCCTGCAGACTTGTTCTTCACCAGTGCCTTCAGTTAGCTTAAAATTCTTCCTTCAGTACCACTGGTTATTGATCATATGCTACCTCATGAAATGTTTGAACACTGACCAGTTCTTTTTAATACAGAGGCCCCTTGCAGCTGCTTTGAAGCTTCCTATCTTGTTTGATATTCTTCCTATAGATTCTTTCAATATTTCAACTGGAAGCTTGTTTTTTTTTGTTTTTTTTGTTTTTTTTTAAATTCTGTTTTTTTTTGCTTGAGAAATGCCAAGCGTGATATTTCCTTTGGTATTCTAATTCTAGATCTTTGTAAATTTCATTAAATATTTTACTTTGTCTTCTCAAGTAGCCCTTTGAAATCTTCCCTCTACCTCTTTTACTTTATCATTGCTTCTATTCACTTTGGCTATTTCATGTTTAAGAGCAAGTTTCAGAGCCTCTTCTGACATTCATTTGGGTCTTTTCTTTCATTCGTATCTTTTAATAACCTCTTGCTTTCTTCACATGTGATGTCTTTGATGTCGTCCCACAACTCGTTTGTTCTTCAGTCAGTATGTTCAATGTCTAAACTCTGTTCTTGAAATGACTTCTATATTCAGGTGGGATGTACTCAAAGCTGTATTTTCACTCTCATAGACCTGTTTTAATTTTTTTCAACTTCAAATTGACATTGCAATTGATCTTCTTTACTGCAGTGGACACCAGACCTTGTGCTGCTTAATGATGTTGATCTGTTCCATCATCTCTTTCTACAGATACAGTTGCTTTGATTCCTATGTTTTCTACTTTGTGAGGTTTACATATATAGACGGTCATCAATTAGGTTGTTGAAAAATGGTGGCCTATATCTACAAGTAAGAAAACATGGGAGAATCACAGCGCTATCAAAAACAGCAGTCTGTGTGATAACTAAATGTGAATGTATTATATAAATTACTGTTAGATTATAAATAATGAAAATGAAATACATCGATAGGAGTATGCAATAACTGAAAGCTGAAGCATTGTCCAGAGGCTTTTAGAGCTGGTTACTAGAAAATCTGAAATGCTGAAAGATGCCTGAAAAAATTTCCCACCCCAGAATCTCAATTTGCAGTGCCTCAGAAAGCTATCCCTAACAAAAAGTCACCTACCCTATTCCTGAACATCTTGAGGACATATTTGATGCAAATTTGATGATCAAATCAGATGTGATGTAAGCCAGTGAAGCATGGTTATTTTAACATAGTGTCTAAACTGATGTACAGTATATTTTAGCTGAAAAATAATGTTTGTTTCTTGGTGTGAGCTTCCAGAAGAATAAAAGCAGACTTCACTAGCAGAAAAGATGTTTTTCCCATCTGATCTTTTATCAAATAGAATTCTTAATCAAGCCAGAACCTTTGAAATACATAATTTGGAGAGCTACCAGAGAAATAGTCCTGAAAGAGATGGCAAATTATAGCTTGATCTCATTTGTCCTAAATTTGCACATCAGTCACCCATGAGTTACAGTCATCTCACCTTTGTGAGATACTTCCCATAACTCATTCTAGTCAATATGATGCATTTACTGTTGAAAGATTTGTATCTTGGACATAACTTGACTATTTCAAAGTGTGGTCTCTAATTAATTAGAAGATAATTGTATTACGTACCTTTCTAGTTGCCAAGTCTAATCATATTCCACCCAGGTGAGTCTGTGTCTGGCCTCTGCACCTGGCACTCTCTGTGATATTTTATCAGGAGCATGATTTATATGAAACTTTATGACTGGACTTTGAAAGACCCCCAAATATTTGTCAATATCTGTAACAAACACAGCTTGCGTTTACCACATGGTATTTTTTTTCTTGTTTAGTAACAGTTTTATGTTTATGAAAGTGTTTTTCACCATACTTTCTTATTGTAAGTAACTGCAGTAACTGGTTTGATTATATAAGAAGGCATTTGCAATTTTAGCCTGGAAACATGTCTGTCACAAATTAGAATAATGCAATACAGAATCTAGTAGAAGTGAATGTAAATAACAGGTGGATTAGTCTTAACATAGTGTAATTCAACTAGTACTGCAGTATGCATGTTTGTTATGTCACTTTGCCCTGTAGTAGAAATGCACTGTCAACATTTCTGTTCCCATTCTCCTCGACTTCAGGAATCAAGATCAGGTAAGAGTTTTTTTTCACTGTTGCATTTTTCTCTCCTAGAATCATAACAAACAAACAAACATACTGCCACAGAGGTGAATCCAATTCATTATGACTCTATAGGACTGCACAGTAAGGTTTCCTAGGCTGCAAATCTTTATGGGAGCAGATGGCCAGTTCATTAATTTAGCGGAGCAGGTAGTAGATTTAAACCACAGACCTTTCAGATAGTGGCTGAGCACTCAACCACCAAGCCACCAGGACTCCTTTTACTCCTAAACCAGAGAACCAAATCCAGTGCCATTCAGTCAATTTTGTCTTATAGCAACCCTGTAGGACAGAGTAGAACTGCCCCTAGAATTTCCAAAGAATGCCTGGTGGATTCCAAATGCTGACTGTTTATTTAGAAGCCTTAGCACTTAACCACTGTACCATCAGGGTGCTCCTATATCCAAACAAAAGCCAAAACCATTTGTCGTTTGAGTCAATTCCAATTTATAAAAATCCTATAGGACAAAGTGGAATTGCCCATGGGGTTTCCAAGAACAGATGAATTCAAATTGCTGACCTTTTGGCTGGCAGCTGAGCTCTGTTAACCACTGTGCCACCAGGGCTCCATGCTCCTAGAGCAATGTCTAGCAAATGATAGATACTGAAAATTGAATAAATTTTTCAAAATGTCTTGTTCTTATTGGTTCCTGTATATGCATATGAATGGATGAGCTGGTGAAAGAGTGTATAAGGATAGGGCAGTTCTTATAAACCACAACACCAAACCCACTGCTGTGGAGTCAATTTTGACTCATAGTGGACCCTATAAGACAGAGTAGAACTAACTGCCCCAGTGCTTTCAACGAGTCCCTGGTGGATTCAAACAGCCAACCTTTTGGTTAGTAGCCATTGCACTTAACCACTATGCCACCAGGGTCAGTCGAGGATTTCAGTGGTTAAAACAAAAAGAATTTCATCCTCTTGTTCACTTTAGAAATCAGTTTCGTTTAAAATTTATACTCGAATACTACATTTAAAACATTGCAGATAATCAGCTTTGCTATTGCTGCAGCTCTTCAGTGTCTCAGAGTCTGTTCCATCTCATAATGGACCTATGTTACAACAGAACGAAACACTGCCATTCCTATACCATGCACACAGTTGTTCTCATGCTTGAGCCCATTGTTGCAGCCACTGTGTCATTTCCCCTAGTTAAGGGCCTTACTCTTTTACGCTGACCTTCTACTTTACCAAACGTGATGTCTTTCTCCAGGGACTGACTGCTCCTGACAACATGTCCAAAATGTGTAAGATGTTTTGCCATCCTCACTTCTAAGGAACACTCTGGTTGTTCTTCCTCCAAGACAGATCTGTTCATGCTTTTGGCAGCTTGCAGTATATTCATTACTCTTCTCTAACACCATCATTCAAAGACATCAGTTCTTCTTTCTTGCTTATTCACTGTCCACCTTTTGCAGGCATATGATGTTATTGAAAATACTATTGCTTGGGTCTGGTGCACATTAGTCCTTGAAGTGACATCTTTGTTTTTTAGTACCTTAAAGAGGTTCCTTTGCAGCAGATTTGCTTAATGAAAAGTGTCTTTTGATTTCTTGACTGCTGCTTCCATGTGCATTAATTGGAGACCAAAGTAAAATAAAATCCTTGACAACCTCAGTCTTTGTTTATTATGGTGTTGCTTATTGGTCCAGTCATGAGGATTTTTTTTTTTTTCTTTATATTGAGGTGGAATTCATAATGAAAGCTGTGGTCTTTGATTTTCATTGGTAAGTGTTTCAACTCCTCTTCACTTTCAGCCGGCAAGATTGTGTCATTTGCATAATGAAGGTGGTTCTTAATAAGTCATCCTCCAATCCTGATACCCCATTCTGCTTCATATAGTCCACCTTCTCAGATTATTTACCCGGTATACTGATTGAATAGGCCGAGTGAAAGCATATAGCCCTCCTGCACACCTTTCTTGACGTTAAACCATGCGATGTCCCCTTATTCTGTTTGAAAGACTGCCTCTTCATCCATGTAAAGTTTCCTCAGGAGCACAATTTAGCGTTTTGGAATTCCAATTCCCTGCAATGTTTTCCATAATTTGTTATGATTCACACAGTCAAATGCCTTTGTGGAATCAATAAAATATAGGTAAATATCTTTCTGGTATTCTCTGCTTTCAGCCAAGATCCATCTGACATCAGCAATGATGTCCACATCTTCTTCTGAATCTGACCTGAGTCTCTGGTGGTTCCCTGTCATAGTGCTACAGACAGTTTTGTAAGATCTTCAGCAAAATTTTACTTGCATGTGGTATTACTGATATTGTTCAATAAATTCTGCATTTGTTTAGATTGTTTAGATTAGATTTCTTGGCAATAGGCATAAATATGGACCCCTTCCAGCTGGTTGACCAGGTAGCTGTCTTCAAAATGTCTGGACATAGACAAGTGAGCACTTCCAGCGCTGCATGTGTTTGTTGAAACATCTCAACATTCTGTCTGTTCCTTGAGACTTGTTTTTTGCCAGTTCCTGAGATTCAGCTTGGAATTCTTCCTTCAGTACCATTCATTCCTGATTGACCAATTCTTTTGGTTATAATGACTGTGCATTCCTTCTCTCTCCTTTTGGTGTCTCCTGAAACATTTAATATTTATCTGATAGAATCCTCCACTATTGCAACTTGAGGCTTGATTTTCTTTGTCTTTACTTCTTTCAGTTTGGGAAATGTTGAACATGGTCTTCCCTTTCAATTTCTCCAGCTCTTTGAATGTGTCACACGAGACTTAATTTTGTCTTCCCAGGCCACCCTTGGGAATCTTCTATTCAGTTCTTTTAGTTTATAATTTCTTGCTTTTAGCTACTTAATGTTCAGGAATAAGTTTCAGTGTCTCTTCTGGCATCTCTTTTGGTCTTTTCTTTCTTTCCTGTATTTTAAATGATCTTTTGTTTTCTTTGTGTATAATGTCTTTGATTTGATCCCACAATTCATCTTTCCTTCAATCAGATTTGCTAGTATTTCCAAATTATATGCATTATTAATTAAAAAAAAAATAATGTTGCTCCCTCCCAAAATAATAATTAGGAATAAACCTAATCAGGGATGTAAAAGATCTATACAAAGAAAACTACCAAACACTACTGCAAGAAACCAAAAGATATCTACATAAATGGAAAAACATACCATGCTCGTGGATAGAAAGACCCACCATTATGAAAATTTCAATTTTACTCAAAGCAATCTACAAATGTTATTCAATCCCAATCCCAGTACCCATGGCATTCTTTAAAGAGATGGAGAATCTAATCATTGTCTTTCTATGAGAAGGAAAGAGGACCCAGATACATAAGCACTACTGAAGGAGAAGAATAAAGTAGGAAGACTTGCACTACCTGACCTCAGGATCTGTCATACAGCTATAGTAGTCAAAACTTCTGGGTTCCACTGGGAGCATGGACCCTGGCCCTGATGCTGCCCTTGCCCATAAATCATAGTGAAGGTCCACTCTTCAGATATGAATGGATTGGACTTGGCGATGCAGAGTGACCATATATTGGATGCACTTTATGGTTATATGCATCTATAGGATATCATCCTGCTGACCTCTGGCTGGAGGAAGGAGAGTGGGTGGAGAGGAGGGGAAAGGAGACTGTTGGGCGGATGAGACATGTATGGAGCAGAGAGGAATAGTGTGCTGTCACCGGGCAGGGAGAGCAGTGGAAGCTGCATAGAGGTGGGCACGTAAATTTATATGGGAATGTACATTTTCACTCAGTCATGTTAAATAAAAAAATTAAAAAATAAAAGCCTAAAACTAGTAGAATGTCAGATATATCAGTACATTGGCCAGTGAAACAGAAATGAGAACCCAGCTGTAAATTCATCCACATATGATAATTTCATCTTGGTAAGGGCCCAAAGTCTATCAAATGAGGAAAAAGAGTCTTTTTAAAAAATCGTGATGGCAAAACCTGATGACCATCTGCAAAAACAAATGAAACAGGACTCATACCTCACACCACACACAAAAACTAATTCAAAATATAAAACCAAAAATATATAAAGATCTTAGAATTAAAAACTACTAGAGATCCTTATACAAGCCTTTCACAGGATACAAACTGTAACAAGTAAAACACAAACTCCTTCCCTCTCCACCCTTGAAGCCATCATGAGTCTGTTTTTAAGTTCTTATTGTACGGGTCTCATACAATATTTTTCTTTTGTCACTGACTACTTTCACTCAACATAGTGTCCTCCAATTGAAACTAGCTTATGAGATGCTTCCTAAAATGATCATTGTTCTTTATCAATGCATAGTGTTCCATTCAGTATAAATATGGTAGTTACCTCCAGTAAGAAGTCAGAAAGATAAGGTAGATTACTGAGGTCTAAAAGTTGCAGTTATGCTCATCAAAAGACTATCAAAAGAATAAAAAAGGAAACTTCAGACTGGGAAAAAAAAATTGACTATGACAAATCAACAAAGGTCTAACCTCTACAATCTATGGAAAAATCCAACATCTCTGTAACAAAAGGGTAAATAATCCAATTAAAAACAGGCAAAGGAAATGAACAGACATTTCTCTAAAGAAGATACCCCAGCTGCTAACAGACACATGAGGAAATGCTCACAATTGCTTGCCACTGTTGTCGTTAGGTGCCATTGAGTCAGTGCCAACTCATAGCAACCCTACATACAACAGAATGAAACACTACCTGGTCCTGCACCGTACCCGTGGTCATCTTTACGTATAAACACATCATTGCAGCCACTGTGTTAATCTTTCTTGTTGAGGGTCTTCCTCTTTTTTGCTGACCCTCTACTTTACCATGCAGGATGTCCTTCTCCAGGGATGTCTAAATTATCTAAGGTGTAGTCTTTCCATCTTTGCTTCTTCCGGGAAGCACTCTGGTTATACCTCTTCTAGGGCAGATCTATTTGTCCAAAAAAGACTAGAAGGTGAATAATTATTTTAAATCAGAATCTGAATGTAAGAGGGCAGGAAAACCAGGTGAGTGGAAATGAAACAACCAGAACTGAGATAATGAGAATGTTCTCACATTGTGAAGAATGTCACTAAAAAGACTTATGTAGAAATTGTATTTTTTAGATTATTTTCCTTTTTATGTTTTAATTTTCTTTGTTGTTATTATGATTGAGTGAAAATGTACAATTCCGTATAAATCTGCAATACTGCCTATGTGCAGGTCCACCTGCTCTACCTGTGCGGTGACAGCACACTCCTCCTCTCTCTTCTGTCCATGTCGTATCCTCTTAACAATCTCCTATCCCTTCCTCTCCACCCTCTCTCCCACCTCCAGTAAGAAGTTAGAAAGATGACATCCTGTAGCTGCATGAAACCATAAAGTGCACACACAATATGGTTACTGTGTATCAACAAGTCCAATCCATTCCTGTCCGAAGAGTTGACCTCCATTATGATTTATGGACAAGACCAGCATCAGGGCCAGAGGCCATGCTCCCAAAGGAAACTTGAAGCCCTGGACCATCAATCGTGGTCTTTTAGTGGAGATCTCAGAGTGTACCCCTTTTTATTCTCGTGTTACCAAGGGAAATTCAACTTTGTGAGCCACATCCTGGCTATCACTGGTGGTGGCCGGGCACCATACAGTTCTTCTGGTCACGTGTTGATGTACTAACCCACTCACATAGTTCTCTCTGTCTTCTGGGTTCTCTTTCTCCCATGTCATTTTGGTCCTTCGTGATGAACATTTCCTGCTGAGTTGGGACCATTTGATGTACCTCAGATGGCAGCATGGCAGGTTTTAAGACTCCAGATGCCACTCACCAATGTGGGGTGTAGAAGACTCTCTTAGCAAAATGCTAGTTATGCCAGCTGGTTTTGATGTCCCCTGAGAGCGTGGTCCCTAGCTCCCCACCCAAGCTACTCTGTCCTTGCAATATTGGGTTAAGATGGGAGGTATAATCATGTTATGTTGAAGTCCAGTTAAAATTGATCTTCTTTCTAATGTGTGCTGTCACAGATTTCACCCAACCAAGTTTCTATCAATTATATAATCTATACCCCACCCTCACCCTCCTTCCCTCTCCACCCTTGAAGCCATCATGAGTCTGTTTTTAAGTTCTTATTGTACGTTTCTCCTACAATATTTTTCTTTTGTCACTGACTACTTTCACTTAACATAGTGTCCTCCAATTGAAATTAGCTTATGAGATGCTTCCTAAAATGATCATTGTTCTTTATCAATGCATAGTGTTCCATTCAGTATAAATATGGTAGTTTACCTATCCATTCCTCTGTTGTTGGGCATCTGGGTTGATTCCATCTCTTTGCTATTGTGGACTGTGCTGCAGTAAACACTCGTGTGCATGTATCTGTTGGCATGAATGCCCGTGATTATGCAGGATATATTCCAAGCAGTGGAATTATTGGGTCAAATGGTATATCTATTTCTAGATTTTTAAGGAAGCACCAAACTGCTTTCCAGGGAGGTCGCACCATTTCACATTCCCACCAACAGTGTATGAGGGTTTCAATTTCTCCACAGCCTCTCTATCATTTTTTGTTTTGTGTTTTCTGGATCATGGCCAACTTTTTTGGGGTGAGATGGTATTTCATTGTAGTTTAGATATGAATTTCTTTAATAGCTGGTGATCATGAGCATTTCCACATACAACAGAATGAAACGCTACCTGGTCCTACACCATACCCGTGGTCATCTTTATGCATAAATGCATCATTGCAGCCACTGTGTTAATCCTTCTTGTTGCTTTTCTGCTGTCTGGATATCCTGTTTAGAGAAGTTTCTGTCCATCTCCTTTGCCCATCACATAATTGGGTTATTTACCTGTTTCTTATTTATATTTTGTAGCACCTTACAGATTATGGAGATCAGACATCGGTCTGACATATGGTTGCCAAATACCTTTTCCCATTCTGTAGGTGGTCTTTGAGTTCTTTGTATGAGCAAAAGTGTTTCATTCTTAGTAATTTCCATTCCTCTATTTTCTCTTCTGTGTGTTGTGCTTTGTTTGTCAGATTTTGAAATCTGTCTACATTGTATATTGAAACTTCCACTGTTGATCTTATGTTTCTTAGATGAGCTTTATCATTTTAGTTTGATATGTGGGTCTTTTATCCAGTTTGAGTTGGTTTTTGTGTAAGGTGTGAGATATGGATCTTGTTTCAGTTTTTGCAGAATGGATATCCAATTTTACCAGAACTATTTGTTGAAGAAATTGTTTTTACCCAGTTTAATGTAGTAGGACCTTTGTCAAATATCAACTGTTCATAGGAAGATGGTGATATACCTGGGGTCTCAACTCTGTTCCATTGATCTAGCTGTCTCTTTTTGTACAAGGACCAGGATGTTTTGACTACTGTGGCAGTCAGTGTCAGGCAGTGAGAGCCCTCCCAGTGTTCTTCTTCTTCAGTATTGCTTTACTTACCTGGGGCTTTTTCCCTTTCCAAACAAAGTTGGTGGTTTGTTTCTCCATCTCATTAAAAAATGTCACAGGAATTTGTATTGGGATTGCATTATATACATAGATTGCGATCCGACTTGACATCACTTGGCTTTTTTGGCTGGGTAAAATAGACATTTTCACAATATTAAATCTTCCTATCTGTGAGCAGGGTGGGTTTCTCCATCTATGTAAGTTTCTCTTAGTTTCGTGCAGCAAGGTCTAGTAGTTCTCTTTGTAAAGATCTGATATTTCTCTGGTTAGGTTTATTCGTAGATATTTTATCTTCTTAGGGGCTATAGTAAATGGTATTGATTTTGTGATTTATTCTTTAATAATCTCATCTTTGGTGTAAAGGAATCCAATTGATTTACTTATGTTTATTTTGTATCCTGACACTTTGCTGAACTCTTCTATCAGTTTGATTATTTTGCTTATGGATTCTGGAGGATTCTCTGTGTATACAGTCATATCATCTGCAAATACAGAGATTTTTGCTTCCTCTTTGCTGATGCAGATGTCCTTTATTTCATAGTCTTGTCTAATTGCTCTGGCTAGAATTTGGAGTACAATGTTAAATAGGAGAAGTGAGAGTGAGCATCCTTGTCTAGTTCCCATTCTCAAGGGGAACTGTTTCAGTCTCTCTCCATTCAGGATGATGTAGGCAGTTGGCTTTGTATAAATGGCCCTTATTACATTGAAGAATCTGCTGTTTATTCCAATTTTGCTGAGAGTTTTTAGCATGAATGGGTGTTGGAGTTTATCCAATGCCTTTTGTGCATCAATGGACAAAATCAGGTGATTCTTGTCTTTTGTGTTATTTATGTGGTTGATCACATTAATTGTTTTTCTGATGTTGAAGCAGCCTTGCATCCCTGGTATAAATCGAACTTGGTTGTGGTGACTTATTTTTTTGATATGTTGTTACATTCTATTGGCAAGTATTTTGTTGAAGATTTTTGCATCTAGCTTCATGAATTACGCCAGTCAGTTGTTCTACTTTTTTGTTGGGTCTTTCCCTGGCTTTGGTATAAGGGTTATGCTGGCTTCACAGAGTGAATTTGGGAGTATTCCATCCCTTTCTATGCCATGAAATAATCTCAGTAGTATTGGAGATAACTCTTCTCTATATGCTTGATAGAATTCTGTGGTGAAGCCATCTGGGCCTGGGCTTTTTTTGGTTGGTCGTTTTGGGATGACTTTTTTGATCTCTTCCTTTGTGTTGGGTTTGTTAAGTTGTTCTGCTTCAGCTTGTGATAATTTGGGTAGGTGATATGAATCTAGGAATTTGTCCATTTCCTCTATGTTTTCAAATTTGTTAGAGTACAGTCTTTCATAGAATTCTGTTATGATATTTTTTTATTTCTGTTGGATCTGTTGTGACATCTCCCCTCTTGTTTCTTATTTGGGTTATTTGTTTCCTTTCCTGTTTTTCTTTAGTAAGTTTAGCCAATGATTTATCAGTTTTGTTGATCTTTTCAAAAAACCAGCTTTGGGTCTTACCAATTTTTTCAATTGTTCTTCTATTCTCTAATTCATTTAGTTTTGCTTTGATCTTTATGATCTGTTTTCTTCTAAGGCCTGAGGTGTTCCTCTGTTGCTGTTTCTCTACTTGTCCCAGATGTAGGGTTAGTTTTTTGGTTTGAGTTCTTTCTTCCTTCTGGATATGTGCATTTATAGAAATAAACCGACCCCTGAGCATTGCTTTGGCTATATCCCATAGATTGTGGTAAGAAGTGTTTTCATTCTCATCTGAATCCATAAATTTCTTTATTTCATCTTTGACTTCTTCTATAACTCATGGCTGCTTAAGCAAGATGTTGTTCAGTTTCTGTGAGTTCCTATTTCCAGCTATGTGTTTTTCTGCTGTTGATTTTGACGTTTATGGCTTTATGGTCTGAGAAGATAGCTGCTTTGCAATATTTCAGTGGTGTAGATTTTGTTGAAATTTGCTTTAGATCCTAACACATTCTGGAAAATGTTGCATGTGCATTGGAGAAGAAGGTATAGTTGTCTGCTGATGAACAGAAAGTTCTGTATATGTCAATGAGGTCTAGTTGGTTAATTGTGACAATAAGATCTGTGTTTTTTGAGCTTTTTTCTAGATCTGTCCAAAGTGAGAGTGGAGTGTTGAAGTCTTGCACTATTATTGTGGAGTGATCGATCTCATTTCTGAGTGTATTAAGTGTTTCTTCGATATATTTAGATGCTTTAGTATTGGGTGTATAAGTATTTAATATTGTTAAGTCCTGATTATGTATTGAACCTTTCAGCAATGTATAGTGTCCATCCTTGTCCACGATGGTGGATTTTACATTAAAATCTAATTTATCTGGTATTAGAAGTGCCACATCTGCTCTTCTTTGTGTATTGTTTGCTTGGTATATATTCTTCCATCCCTTAATTTTTAGTTTCTTCATATCTTTACGTCTAAGGTGAGTTTTTTGTAAGCAAAATATAGACAGGTCATGTCTTTTGATCCATGATGTCTATTTACTGGAGTATTCAGTCCATTTACATTCAATGTAATTGGGGGTCAATTCTACCCTGGCCCCTAGGGTCGCTGTGTGTTGGATCCAACTCCACGGCACTTGGCTTGGCCATGTGTTTAGTGCTGTCATTGTGATGTGTTCATTTTTGTGTTGATGTTTTCTCTGTTGTCACTATTCTGTTCTGGGATATTCTTTATGAGTTAATTTTTCACCTTGTTCAGTGTTGGTTTTGTGGTTGTTGAGACTCTTGTATTATGTTTCTTGGTTTGATAAGTTGCATCTTTATTGTGCTTTGCAGCTACCCCTGTGATCCCTTTTTAAAATCTATGTTTAAGCACAATTTTAACTACTACAAGTCTTATTAATTTCCTCTCAATCTGAAACAACTATAACTAGTGAAGTACATGCCTGTTTTTAATATGATGATATCATAGTTTTCATGATATGATCACTGGATCACTTCTTTTAATATTATAGTTTTGATTGAGTTGGGAGTCTTCCCTAACTGAATAAGTTTCTGGATGATGTGTCCTGTATTGCCTCCTAAAATATAAAGTTAATGGCTTTGTTCTTTTATGCCAAGAGCTTCTTTCAGTGTTTCTTGTAGCTTTGGTTGGGTTTTCACAAAGTCTCTGAATTTCTGTTTATCTGCAAATGTCTTAATTTCAATTTCATATTTGAAAGATAGTTTTGCAGGACATATGATTCTTGGTTGGAAATTTTTTTCCTTCAAGGCTTTGAATGTGTCATCTCATTGTCTCTGTGCCAGCATCCTTTCTGTGGAGAAGTCAGACAAAAGTCTATGGGGCTTCCCTCTGACTGTTAGCTTTGCTTTGGGTCTCACTGCCTTTAAGAGTTTCTGCTTATGTTTCATTTTGTTGAGCTTTATTATAATATGTCTTGAAGTCTTTCTATTGAGATCTGTATTCAATAGTGTTCAATACGTATCTTGGAGATCTATATTCTCTTCTTTCATAATTTCTGGGAAGTTTTCTGTCAGCAGCTCAGCCACAATGCTCTCTGTGTTCTCAGGTTTCCCGCCCTGTTCAGGAGCACCATTTAATTGTAGACTGTTCTTCTTAGTAGAGTCCCACATACCTCTTAATGCTTCTTCATTTTTCTTATTTCTTTTTTCTAATTTCTCCTCATAGGTGCTGGAGTCACTAGCTGTGTCTTCCCAGTCAGAAAGTCTGTTTTCCGTTTGTTCCATTATGTTTTCTTGGCTTTGAATTGAATTTTCTGTCTCTTTGATTCTGTTATTGATCTGTTGGATTCCAGAGTACTGGTGTTCCATCAGATCGAACAGCTTGCTTAATTTTTCATTTTGCTCTGTTGCATTTTATATAAGGTCTAGGAGGGCTCTATATTATTCTTTTGTACTCACCCTCTGATAGTTTCAGGAAAGCTTCTTCATCTGGGAAGTTCTTTGGTTCTTTCTTTTGTAGACATTTTGGAGCAATAGGTGAATTTTTCCTTACATTTCTGTCCAAAGTTTGTTGCTTTAGGAGCATCTGGAGGTTGTTTGGTTTCTTCCTTGTTACCTTAATGGGGTCTAAAGCTCAGTCTGAAAAGTAGAGTGATTGCCAGTCACCTCTGTGTACTCCAGTGACTGGGCCCAGTGAAATCTCTGGGATAGCAGGCTCCACCTCCTGATTGGCAAAGACATGGCCCTACCTATAGGGTCACTTGGGGGCCATCAGCTGACCTTATGATGTGAATCAGTAAAGGCTGGAAGAGATACTGTCAGGATACACCACAGGTATTTCTCTATGCAGTCTTATCTTGAAAGGTAAAAAGTATCAAACAGCTTCCATGATCAGTCAGCCTTTCAGGTGTGCAAGTGTTTCTTTCCAGCTGGCAAACTAAGCATTTCTATATCCAACTTCAGATGCTGTAAACCAGTTCAAACTATGGAAAGGCTACTACTCTGCTGTCATCTGCTGGAAGAGTGCCCCCAGGGCAGACACTGCCTCCCAGCCTGGGAATTAGGTCCTGCTGGGGGGCCTCCAGTCAAACAAGTCAAACAAGATGCTATCCTGCAGAAGCTCTCCCTCCTACTGTGAAAAAGCCAAATCAGTGACAGAGGTTCGGAAAGAGAGAGAGTGGAAAGGCCTATGTGCAAAGAATCCAGAGCTAGTCTCTCAAAATGTGGCTATTCTGCCTGCTAGACCCATCATCAGTGCTCTGAGCTTTGCTGCCAGTTAAGACCCAGCCCCACCAGCTAGCAAAGACAGAAACAAAAATGTTAAAATGGCAAGTTACCTTCAGACCACAAGAGGTGGTACTCAACAAGGGCGGGGGTCAGCAAAGGAGAAAATATTTCCCATTCAGTGGTATGTAGTCCAAACTGACAGCCCTATGCCATATTGCAGGACTTACTAAGTGTCCAAAAGGCTCCATCTAGTTATCACTTCAGGCTTTGGTATCCAGAGGGAATTAAGGAGATGTGTGTTTAGACTACCATCTTCGCTCCACCTCCAGAAACTGTTGAATGTTGCATAAACCTTCACTGAAAACGTAACAACATATAAAAAATAAATTAATAAATTTATCTGCTGATAGAGAGTAACATTTATAGTCCTGTTTACTAAAAACCAAATACAATACCATTTAGTCAATTCCAGCTCACAGCCATCCTGCAGAAAAGAGTAGAACTGGCCCCGTAAGGTTTCCAAGGCTATAAATCTTCAGAAACAGGCTGTTACATTTTTCTCCCTTGGAGCAACTAGTGGGTTCCAACATCCACCTTTTTGTTAGCAGTCAAGTGCTTTACTACTATGCTGCTAAGGCTCTTTATGGTGCTCTTTAACAACATCAACCAAAAACCAAACCCACTGTCATTAAGTCAGTTCTAACTCATAGAAATCCTGTACGTCAGAGGAGAATTGCTCCACAGACTTTCCAAGAAATGACTGGTAGATTCCAACTGCCAACCTTTTGGTTAGCAGCTCTTTATGTATTTTGTAATTTCATACTGTTCTGAACAAGCATCTGTATACACCTTAGAGTGTTTCAATAACTTTTCCCTAGTTTTCTTTTTTAGAGTTTACAGCTCAAATCAGGTATTTTTGTATGGTAATGAAATGCTTAAAAGGAATTATTGCAGATAATCATATTTAATATTATAGTTTCTGCTCATGCTGTTGATAACAAAGAATGCAAATACTAAGGTTGTTGTTATATAAAAAATAATCACTGTTTTAATATTATAATCCTAGTCAGTTCTGGCTGGGTTGACTACCTGTAGAAAAATCATACACTGGCTCAGTGCCTTTTAGGGGAACTTTTATGTTTCGTAGTTTTCTGATAGGAAAATCACTACAGAAAACAAGTCACTCATCTGGTGCATTTCAGGTTACCCAGCTTACATGCTCCAGAAAGAATGATTCATATCTTTCATTATTTCATCTGCAGCACCATCACTGATGTGAGTGATAGCACCATGCGTATTTGCCACTAGATACATAAGGGGCTGTACCCAAAGGCATTGCCAACCATTCAGATCACTCTGACTCTTAAACAACTTCCAGATTTTTTACCTCCACCTTGCTCCCTGTGCACAGAAGAAAAGCAAAGGGATGTTGATCTATTTGGCACTAAACTTGAAAATAGCTATGGGTAAAAGGAATCACATAAAGATGATTTTCAGGTGATTTGATAATGTTAGTGTTTAGTTGAAAGAACCTAAATTCACAACCTTCTAAAATTCTTGGGCTTCTTCATATATGTTTCCATATTATGCTGACTTTATATTTTATTTAATCTTTAGGCAATAAATTACATTTTTAAGACACATTTAAGTCCCTTGCTAGATGACGATCTTCTAGTGCCGGGGCCTGATGGAGTATTGACTACCTACTAGCTCCCCAATAAATGTTTATAAAATTGATAAATTTTTGTTCACACTATTTTTACACCAACTTCAAATATCCATTCTCTGCCTTTCATTCGTACCTTCAAGTGGTTCTTTTTATCACTTAACATTACCGCAAAAATTCACTAAAATAATATTTATTAAACATTTACTAGGAAAAAAGAAATCTGAGCTACGTCATGATATGTGGTTTCTTCTCAGGGCTTGTTATACAAGTATACCCTTAATTGTCCTGAAAGAACTATATAAGTGCAGAAACAAAACCACCTAGAAGTCTAAAATACAAAATAAGTGAATAAATGTTTAAGAGTAAAATGAACATCATAAATGATATGAATATAGTGCATTGTAAGATAGCCTGAGATATCCATTCAGAAGATTCATGTCTGGAAAACCATAGTTTCTCTGGAGGGAGCTACCAGAATTGGTGTGTTTTGAGGACTGAGAGGCCTCCTGGGAAAATTCAATATGAATAAAAAAAATCAATAGACAAACCTGACCCAATAACCAAACCTTAGTTATCAGAAGGGAGAGTGATGTGATATGATGTGATATTCCTAAGCTAGTACCTTGTTTTATCACTGACTTAGTCAGAATTTTAGGAAGAAAGAAGAATTGTGACAATTAACTGAAATTACTCCCTTAGTTTCTGTAAGGTACCAACACAGTGACATTATTGTCTTAAAAGATCTTGGGGTACAGAAGGTTATTACATCTTTAGTAGAAGGTTGAAAAAGGCAGGGCAGAGGCATGGTCTCTCCTTTTGCCTCAAGAACATTGTCCAGCTTGGAGCACTGAAGGTGTACTTAATCACTGAATAATATGACACACAGACGTGTAGTGTCTGGATGATACCCAGACATGTAGTATCTGAATCACAGATGCCCTGTAGAGGCACCAGTACCCAGTAGACATATTAGTATCTAACAGAAATATCAAAAAATCATTCCCAGAATAAGGAAAAAGGAGCAGGGGCCAGATATCTTTTTAAATGCATGTTTACTACTTTGGGGGGAGTTCCAAAATACTGGGAAGAAGGCTAAATCAGCAGTATTATCCATGGCCGGTAATAGACACTGCAGGTATGCAGGGAGGTGAAGTAGCTGAGCCATGGAACAATCTGGGAAAGATTCAGTAAGAAGGTAGAATTACATCTGGGTTTACAAGGAGAGGTGAATGTAGTGGTCACAGGAAGGGTGGCTATACGATGAAAATGACAAAAGACAAGAAGAAATACTAGTGGTTTGTTTGAAAAACCACAAATGTGGCCCTATGACTGCTCTATGTACTTTAAAAGATGATAAACAGCCAGTAGGTAGGAAATGGATAAGCTATATGAGATAATACCGTTCATGTTTCATGTAAATCAAACTTGGGTCTCAGAGTTTGAGTTATTTGCCCAAATTCACAGTTTAGTTGTTAATACAGGATTCAAGACCAGATGTATATGGGATTCACAGTCCACTACAATTTAGTGCCATCCTTTTCTCATTTTCTTCTGGTTCCTCTCTGATCTCTGTCGGGTAAGATCGATCTGTTTTGTTTTGTTTTTACTTTATTTACCTGTCTATCTACCTATCTGTTGGTTTGTCTATTTCTTTTTATTGTGATAAAGTGAAAGTTTGTAATCCAAGTCAATTTCCAAAATAAAAACCTGAACACACAGCACACTCCTCCTTTCCATTCTGTACTTCTGGTGTTCATTTAATCCACACCTGTCCCTTCCTCTCCACCCTCCCTTTTCACCTATGGAGAGGAGCTGGCCACACAGCCTCATCTACATGTTTAAACCCAGAAGAATACACAACACCTGCAACATTCTGCGTCTTATAGTCCAGTCCAATTTTTGTCTGAACAGTTGGCTTCAGTGCTGGTTTCAGCTTTGGGCTGGCAAGAGTCAGTGGGCCATGTTCTCAAGGGAGGGTCAGATAAATATTAAATTTATCCCACCTTGTTTTATTTCCTGGAAACCTTGGTAGTTAAGAGCTATGGCTGCTGACCAAAAGGTTAGCAGTTTGAATCCATCAGGCACTCCTTGGAAACCTAATAGAGCAGATCTACTTTACCCTGGGAAACCCCAGTGGCATAGTGGTTAAGTGCTACATTTGCTAACCAAAGGGTTGGGGATTCAAATCCTCCAGGTGTTCTTTGGAAACTATGGGGCAGTTCTACTCTGACCTATAAGGTCACTGTGAGTCAGAATCAACTTGATGGCACGGGTTTTGTTTGATTTCTTTACTCTAACCTAAAAAGTTGCTATGAGTCAGAATCAACTCAGTGTAGTTGATTTGGTTTCTTTGGTTTGATTCTATTTCCTTGGATAAAGTGATAGCAATTTAGTATTACATAAGATGGGGGGGAAAATAAAGTCCCTGCTGAATCTCTCACTTCTCGAAGTCAGTTCCTTCAGCAGACGTCACCTTGCCTGATACTTCTTAGAAGATTTTGCTCTTGAATTTTCAATTTTTTCTTTTCCTTGTTCTGAGATATATCACCTACCATTGCATGTATTTGAGTAGCTCACTGTGGTATGTTAAGGCTGTCAGACATACTCTACCCGCTACTTTAACAGAAGGCACTTTCTGTGTTCTGAGGGATGGAGTTTAAAAGTTGAAGGAGGTAAGAAGGGAGAAAGGAAATAAGTTTCATAAAGGAAGACAAGGTGAGCAAAAGAAGCATTTCAGTTAAAGCCAAATGAGAATGTGATTAAAGAAGGCTGCCATGAGGGTGGATTGAGTACTTTGCCTTAGCACACTTAGAAAATTGACACAGAGTAGACGAAACCAGTGTTCTGGATGGGAAATAGAGATGACTTGGAATCTAGAGATGAAGATACCTACACCGGCAGAAAATCAATAAAGGCTTTCTCTACTATTGAGAGGAGGAACTGTCTATCCACTCTAAATGCCTCTGAGCACCTAACTTAATTAGTTTCAGGGACTGTGTTAAAGTTGTTCTGAATACACTTGAAGACTACCAGGGGTATAAACTACTGTTATGATGGCTCACCCTGGGGAAAGGCTCCAGTCGTAAGTGATTCTGAAGGTGGCTTGAGAGACAAGCCCCTGCTACACTGAGTGTTGTTGAGGGAAGCACCTGGGAGGCATGAGTTTCCCTCCCTTGGCTCCTGACACCCTGTGTAAAACTTGTGTAACCATACTTCATTTTACTGTGTCAGTCCTGCTTAGCAAGAACAGTATACAAAGAAATCACATACTATTGAAATATGTGTGCATTTGTTTTGAAAGTTCGAAATAATTGGTAGATAAATCCAATTGTGAGAAGTAAATGAAAAAGAATCTTCAATTTGCAGAGTTCAGATAGCATTATGTACAATGTGATATTCTGCTAGTTTAAAATGGGACAATTTTCAACTTATTTATGAACTCAGTGAAAAAATTAGAATGTGCTATCAAGTGTATCTTGATGTCAGTTTAACCCAAACATTTGCAAATTTCCAGCAGAAAAAAAAAAAAAAGAAATTCTCATAAGTGAGCTTGGTTATTCTTTTAAACTTACTCTCATAAATAGACCTTGGAATAATATATGAGAGGCTTGTGTAAGATACAGTGGTAAGAAGCTTATATAACATACAGAAAAGAGACTAGTTGAAAACAAATTAGTTTCCAGGAAACATTTTGATACTTAGAGTAACTTTTTATACTTTTAGTCACTGAGATAACATAATAACAGAGATTCTAAAAACATGGTCATACATGCCATTATCTGTAGTAAATATTTATTGTGACTCCATCTCATCTCTTAAACTTCTCTAATTCTGCACTCTTCTATGCTCCAGGATCTATTTAATGGGCTCTTAACTGTTCTTCCTAGCACAAGCTTGGCCCGTGCTCATCGTATCACCATTTAGGTGGGGCTTGTATCTGATGGAAAGTGATGCTCACCATTGCTCTGTAGGTAGGGGGACCTACTGGGTACATTTACTATGGAAATTAGCCCTAGCTCTGGTGTTTCCTTTGTGAGTTTAAACCCGTTCGTGTCATAAACACAGTGTTTCCTTCAGGCTAACTTTCTAAATAGGGATGCCAGGAATCACTCATTTAGGTGTAGCTATTGCTGAAGGGTTATTGCTGAAGGATGAAATCCCAGTTCTAGTGTTTGTATTCCCTCCCTGGACCTAGAGGGATGCTTGGTTACCCAAAGACATAACAGTCCTTACTTCCTCTGATAAAAAAGGAATTAATTAGATGAAATCAATTAGGGAAAAAAATAAAATAGGTACAGTACATGTGGCTGACTTCAAGTTGAGGTCCTTTTCCTATTGATTCGCAAATTGGACTTTTCCTAGGTAGTCCTTTGCTGACTTGCTGCATACTTGTCTGAGGCCCTGAGCTTTCTTAGACTTTTTAAATAATGCTATCCATTAGGGGCTTGGTTACCGAAATACAAGGTCCCTGCTTGAAAGTTTCCAGAGAATTTTTTGTGGCTCCTTTTTTCAAGTGTCTATAAATTTTAGCCCTGTTCCATTTGTTCACACAAAATAACCACTGTGCTATTTCTATTGGCAGGATTAGTGGTTATTCAGTCCAAAATATGGGTGCAAATGAAGAACCTCATTTATTAGGAATGTATTCCAGGACAAGATAACTAGTGAGAATGAAATAAACAAGGTTTTACAGAGGAACAAGGTCAAGAATAAAGACAACAAGTGGTCAGCCCATATGATGGGTTAAAATCAGTTACAGCTGATGTTAGAAACAAGCTGGTTTCCTTAAATTTCCTTTAAAAAAATAGCTCGTCTATGAGTATGTATTCAGCACCTACCTGGTAAAAGGCATTATCCTAGTTTCTGTTGCTGGTGGTGAACCGTAAAGATTGATCCTGATGGTAAGTATAATAATTAGGTTACATTCTAATAGAGTGAGGCAGACAGTGATGTCAAAAGAAATATTACAAGTGATTCAAAAACAGACTATAGGCTTTATTTGATGGATGTACATCAGGGAGCCTTGAAATTCCAGGTAACTATAGGTAACACACAAACCTCTCTCTTCTTTCTGGAACATGTCAAGCTTATCCTACCTCAGAAATATTTGTAGTTTTGAGATCTCCCGTATCTTCACATGGCTGCCTCCTTCTCAACAGTCAGGTTTCAGCTCAAATGCTATCTCCTCCTAGCCAAAAAACCCACTGCCATAGAGTTGATTCTGACTTATAGCCTCCCGTTAGGACAGAGTAGAACCGCTCCACAGAGTTTCCAAGGTTCACGGTTCACCAGGTTTTGTAAGGTGAAGAGAAGGAAGAGAACCTGTCATTATGGTTTAGCTCAGGTCGTTGCTTTGAGTTTTAGCTGCTGGCATACTTGCCATTGGAATGGTTAGACATTATTCTTGTTGTGAGCATCTTTCACAAGAGGATTGGTGCAGTACCGTCTTTTGAAAGCTGCTTTGTAAGCCTTGGAGTTTATTGATTGGTAAACAGGGGCAATGGATGTAAGAAAATAAAGAGGCAAAGAAGATTGAAAAAGAAATGAGGCAAGGGACAAGGCCTGTTTAACCTTTCATAGAATGTACATAAATAAGTAAAATGTCTTCTGAGATTGATAAATTGAATGAAGAAAATAAATTCAGGGAGATGTAGACCAGAAATCTAGGGTAGGTCTATATGAAGAGGAGGAAACCCTGGCTGCATTGTGGTTAAGTGCTACAGCTGCTAACACAAAGGTGTGAAGTTCAAATCCACCAGGTGCTCCTCGGAAACTCTGTGGAGCAGTTCTACTCTGTCCTAACGGGTGGCTATAAGTCAGAATCAACTCTATGGCAGTGGGTTTTTTGGCTAGGAGGAGATAGCATTTGAGCTGAAACCTGACTGCTGAGAAGGAGGCAGCCATGTGAAGATACGGGAGATCTCAAAACTACAAATATTTCTGAGGTAGGATAAGCTTGACATGTTCCAGAAAGAAGAGAGAGGTATGTGTGTTGCAAGTACAGATGGAGAGCTTATAGGCCATTCTTTGATGTGTGGATTTTACTCTAAGTGCAAACGGAGGCCCTGGAAGTATTTGCCTGGTTGCTACATTGGCGAGATTCCACATGCTGCTGTGTGAAGTGTGGATAGTCTGGAGTCAGCAGGGAGGCAGAGAGCAGTCAGAACATTGCTAGACAGGAAGATGGCTTATACTAAAGCTGTTGCAGAGGAAATAATGAGTGGGTGAGGTGGGAATAGGAGAAGAAGAGGTCATGATGCAGGAAAGTTAATACTTGATTGGCACTGTCTTGAGCTCATACCAACCCTTGCTGGGCTTAACAGATGTTTAAAACTGATTCTGATAGGAAGTTTTGGAATGATGCATCACAAACTGATATACTTACAAATCATTTGAGATTATATTAAAACACAGATTCTAAGCAAGTCTGAGATAGGATCTGGTATTATAATTTCTACACCTCCCCCATCATAATGATGACACTGGCTGAAGATTATTAGCCTTTTAGTAGCAAAGTTTTAGGAGGTTCTTTGGGCATCTCTCTTTTATTTCCTTCTCTGGCAGCAGTAGGTTTGGTGTGGTTTGGTTAACCCCCCAGATATTGAAGAAATACTAGAGGCATGAGAATGAGGAAAGACTTTGTTTTTTTTTCACTTTCTTTCTTCCTTACTGTTCACATTACCATGTGAAGGCTTTTTCTTGGTCTTTTTATTAGCCCACCAGAAACTATTACAATCTGCTTAGAGCACTGAGTTTTAGTAGATTTTAAATCTCAATTAAAAACAAATTGCAGGCACTGTTAAAATCACCTTCTCTACAAAGTACCTTTAATATTTTGAAATTATTCTATCGTCTTTCTACAAATGTGTTGTCTTTGAAGAAGAATTATAATTATTAAATAGAAACACCCAGTTTCTCACTTACATGTTTTCTGAACTATTTTGCCTTTCCATTGGATACACTTTATACTACAGTGCCCTTTAACACACTGAAAGTTTGTGTTCCTCTCTTAAGTATGAGATAGTCTTCTTGAATTATGCTAAATCCATTTGATATTAATTTCTTAGTGGACAAAAAGGATTTTTAAGCAGTTATTCTTAGGTGCTGTCAAGTAGGTTCCAGCTCATAGCAACACTATGTATAACAGAACAAAATACTGCCTGTTCCTGCTCCATCCTCACAACTAACGCTGTGTTTGAGCCCCTGGTTATACCAACTGTGCCAATCCTTCTGACTGAGGGTCTTCTTTTTTTTTTTTTTGCTGACCCTCTACACCATACCAAGTATGATGTCCTTTTTCAGGGATTGGTCCCTCCTGATAACATGCCCAAAGTGCAACAATATCATAAAACATTGCATAAACAAACTAGGAACAAGAAAAAGAGTTTTATTTTCTGTGGCGAATGTTCTTAGGTCTAAATTGGTTTGGTTTTCATTATTTCTAGCAAATACACAACTGGGGAGAAGACCTCTCTGTCAAAAGCTATGTTCTTGAATTTCAAATGTTTTGATATCTTCCTGTTATTGAGGTTTATGGATTACTTGATAACTAATAATAGGGAAGAATGTTTATGCTTCTAGTAATCTTGTTCTGGTTTTTCCCCCTTTATTCACTTTAGAAAGTACATTGTTTAAGCTGAACTAAGGTTAAGCAGCTGTGTAGTGTACATGTGAACTTTGGCAAAGTCCTGAGCTTTTCTGAGACTCAAATTTCTTGTCTGTAAAGCCTGGGATATAGTAGTACTTCATGAAGTTTGCACTGATTAAATGGAATATGCTTATCACATTGTAAGCATGGTGTCTGATGCATGATAAATTTTCAATAAATGTTAGGCATTAATATTAGTAATATACTTACTAGTTATTATTTTCCCAGCAATAACAAATCTGATTCAGGAAGAATTGATTGGTATAGTTTTTAAAACATATTCTTGATCTGAAGCACACGTACCAGCTGTTAATTTGCTTGTTTATTTCATTTGATTTTCCTTAGCTGCACATAAGGGAGGTAGGTGGTGGGAGCTTAATTTATTTGTCCTTTTTTTTGAAAATGTAGATTTTGGCTCTCACACTATTTTGAGGCATGGCCTGGTGGTAGCATTGAGGATATGCACACTTTGGGAAGTGGGAGGATTGTGTAGCTCTCCTGCTGGTTCTGCCGTCTTCATTTCCCCAAGTGATCAGCATAGGTGCTAGATCGCCAGCGCTGCCAGCCAAAGGCCTCTTCTCCCAAAGATGTGAAAACACAGGAAAAAAGCCGTGACTCATGGGCAACTTTTTCAGATGCTTGATAAAAGCCCTGATAGGCTCAGCTCCCATATTTCATCACCCCACAGGCTGGCTGAAGGGGAAAGGGCTGTTTGATTTTGAAATAAAGAGCTGCCTGACAATAGCTCAGAACAATCAAGAGGTACCGTGGGGCATTTAGGGTATTGTTCCTTTCCTTTTGCTGAAGTCAATGGAAAGGATGGTCTGAGATGACACCATGGTATCTTCAGGCTCCTAGAGGTATGCCATTTGAAGTATTTTCAAACATCAGAGACTATGCTTTCCTTCCTTGATTTCATCCATAGCACTTTGTATGTTTTGAGTAGCACCTATCGCATTGTCTCATCCTTTGTTGTAGTTGTTGTTATTGGCCTATCTGTGGACTGTGACCTCCATGGAGATGTGTTTCTGCCTTGTTTGTCTTTGGATTTCCAGCCTTGAGCTCAGTGTCTAGCTGACAATAGGTATTTAATTAGCCATTGTTGGCTACATGGATAGACGGATTGGTGAATGGGTGATGAACAGATGATTGACTACACAGGTGAAATTAGGAAGAGGAAAGTATTCTGGCACACTGGATAGTGGTTTATGTGGGGATTCCTTTTTTTAATTTCCAGATGGACACTCAGTGAGAAGCGTATTCATCAAAAATCCAGTTATGAGGATCAGAAAACTTGCTTTGCTGTCAAACTTCAAGTCATAATTTTAAGACATGATAAGCTATTTTGACCACAATGCCTCCAAATAACTTGGGGGATAATTTAGAAATAGAGAAGAAAGTGTCTTCAAAAGTAAAAATGGATGAATGTGGTAGACATGAAGTTTTGAATAAAAATTAAAACAGATGTGGCATATATATATATAAAGAGAATATATATTGAATCTATAGAAGATTTAAATGGACAGGAAGCTTACTGTGCCATTTAAAAAATGGGATAGGTGTTTCACCCATTCACTCATCCAAATCATATTTATTAAAGACCTACTATTTATAGGGTCTCTATGAGTTTGACCTAACTTGATGGCAGTGGATTTTTTTTGGTTTTATGTACTGGATGCAATGGAAGGAGACATGAAGTGACTCATACATCAGTCCACTGGATCTTCACAGTTAAATCAAGGAAAAGGCACATAAATAAATAATTGTAATGGTAGGAAAATCAGGGTAGGATCGTGGTATTATAGGAACAAGAGAAATGAATATATTTAACGCCGCTCAGAAAAATCTAGAAAGAAGAAAAAGGTGAGAATGAACTAGGATTTAAAGAACGTGTGAGAGTTTACCATGACAGGAAGGAAAAAGAGGTTGTACCATGTGCAGAGACAGAATGGTCAAGAAAACCAAGGTGCATTCTGAGAAGTGTAGACCCTTTGAGAAAGACAGCTGCATTGAGCAATGGATGAGGAAAATGAGTAGATGAGATCAAAAGGCAAGTGAAAATATTACTGAGGCCTTGTCTACCAAATTGTGGATTCAAAGTTTATCCTTTGGGGTTGTTGACATATAAATAAGGAATGTAGTAATCAGTTCTAATTATTTTCCTAAATACTGAGGCAGTATATGTTAGTTCTACTATGACAGGTGGAAAAGATGTGTTCTGTAGTTATGTAGTCCTGATCTCATGTATTTTTAATTATCTTGAAAAGGCAACTGATTAAAAACATAATAATGTGATTCAATTTTATGCTTCTGTGTCAATTTAATATACGTAACTTACAAATCAGTAAAACAATCTGGACAATATATTGCCACAGGAAATGTAGAGAATCTTTTCATATGTAAAGTGAATTTGGTAACAAGGTCAGAAATAGAATGTAGGACTGCTATTTTCTTACACATTGAGTTTCTTATGAAATGACCCCCTCAATGGATACAATAAGTTGTAAACCACTGCCGTCAAGTTGAGTCTGACCCCTAGCGACTGTATACATAGTAGGTTTTTAATAATGACTGAATGGATAAAACATCTCTCACAATGGAGCAGTAAGCTTTCTGTCGATTTAAATCTCCTATAGGTTCAATATATATTCCCTTTACATAAGCCATATCTGTTTTAATTTTTATTTAAAATTTCATGTCTACCACATTCATCTATTTTTACTTTTGAAGACAGTCTTTTGTCTTCTTAGCTATGTCATACAAACCCTATTTTGTACGTAGGGATTTGTATGTCCAGGCTCTCCTGCATGACTTTCAGTATTTGCCTTTTAAGGTCTATATTCCTTGCTTTAGGTAACTTCACATATTTCTTTTTTCAGTCTGATTTAAAATTTTATTCATCTTTAGCCTAAGAAATGGTTAACCAGACATCATCTTCTTAAAGCTCAGTTTACCCAAATTTGTAGGTGCATTAGAGAAATTGCTGTAGGGGAATAAAGGCATGTCTTTAAAAGCTTCTTGGGTTTCTTGATGTTAGTTTGCCCTCAGTTTTAGAGTGACTACATGCAAAACAGCATGTGTATGTGGAGGAGGGCACTATGCATAAAGACCAATAATAATTGGCAGATACTAGCACGGTGGGTCTTATGCTGCAAGGCATTATTTTACATGTGTTTTAAGTATTAGCTCTACCACTTCTTGTCTATGATATGGACGGCTTTTTTAATTGGTATTTTAAAGACAAGAAAACAGTATTAGATCATGAGCTGGGAACGGGAAGAGCCAAGAATTGAATTTGTATTGTCTGGCTGTAGAACCCATGCTCTTAGCTACTGTGATAGACTCTATGTCCTCAGTGGAAGCCAATGGGAAGACAGGTCACATAATCATGTGGCAACTATTCTGTGAACTGAGAGTAGAGAGTTAGTGGCTGGAGTGATTACGAAGGGCTTACAGGAAAGGAGCCAATGAAGGTAGGCCTGAAGACTTACTAGACTTTTGTCAGGTAGGGGTTAGAGTGCACTGCAAACTAGAGTTTAGATGGGCAGAGGCCTGAAGGTGGAAAAGCACAAGGTACGGTCAGAGGACAAGATGTAAACCAGTTGGTCAGGGGTGGAGAGCCAGTTGGTGTAAAAGGACAGTAGGAAGATTATTAGAAGAGTAGGTTGGGGTGTATTCTAAATAACATTAAAGCTCAGATGAAAGAGTTTAAAATTCATTCTGAATGGGAAGGTTCATAATTAGAAGTTTTATGTATGTAAGTACTTTAAGCAAAGGAGTAAAATGAGGGAATCCATATTTGGCAGCTATGTGAAGAATCAACTAGTAGAAAATGGAAAAGAGTGAAAGACGAACAAGGGCAAAGTTAGATATTCTAATGCACTTAAATACTTCAACAACAACAAAGAAATGTGAACATGAAAAGCGACAGAAGCTGCTGAAATACTGTAACCTTGAAAGACACAGTTGTAGAAATGCATTGTTATAGCAAAAAAGTTCTGTTAAGAAAACAATATTATCTTGCTCACTCTACACAAACAGGACTTTTTCCTGGGAAATCTGGAAGATGACTTCATTCTTTAGTTTGTTTCTGTCCTCTGAAGCCATGAGTAACAACGTTCTTTAGCTCTTCCTGTGTACTTGGGTGACAGGTTTTCCCAAGATAGATGTACAGACGGGCACGGTTAATGCATTATTTCCAGAATTGTGACTTTCCTGTGGTATGGAATAATGATGTGCTATTTGGAAATGGACATTAATAATGGTCATAGCTTACTTAGGGCACACGACAACAGCAATGGCTAACCCTCGAGAAACTTTTCTGGCAATAACTGACATTCTTACCTAAGTCCCTGTGGTTTCTGAAGGGTCACACAGTTAGACTATGACTTTATTTGGGTTTCAGGCATCTGTTTAAGCTACTTCTGTATCATGAGGTCACAGACCTCTGCATAACAAGCAAAGAGAAGATATAATCAAGTGTGATGTACATTTGAAGCAAAGGACTGAGATAAAGATGAATCTCCATGGACTTTATGTTAATTGGACTTAAAATAGTAGTGCCTATATGAATGTAAGGTTTTTAGGAAGCTGAGTTTTGAGAGAGGTCTGGGAGCTTAGAAATGTTTCAAGTGAGTGCTGGAAACAGAGAGCAGAAACTGAGTGATCTTTTCTTTCCACAGGCTAACTGCAGCTAATTGCATCAGAGAAAGTAACAGAAAAGTTCTACAGGAAATTGTAATCTTTCTGTAGAAATCCTCTAAGTGAAACATTTTATTGTTCAAATGATGTGCTGCATTTAGATGACAACCTCCTTGCTATGTCCACAGTAAATTGCCCTGAGGATATTTCATCAAATGGATGCTTTCAGGTTATCTTGGTGTCTAATTTCACTGTTAAAGGAACAACTTTAGTAAACTAGAACTTAGGAAACATCTTGAAATGATGCATAAATGATGAGTGTATTAAAGAAATGGAAGACTGAGTTTAAGTGTTCTTATACCAAATCCAGTTTAAGACTAAATATTGTATCATTCAAATGTGGGGGAATACAAGCTGGTGATGGAAGGGTGACCAGATGCTTCTGTACCCTCAAAATCCATTCTGATCATCTCAAATACTGACCCACTTTTCCCACTTTGAATGGACTGTAGGTTCAGTCAGCATATAAGGAGCAGAGGTGTCACTGGGCCCTAAAGAACTTATGCCTAACTAAAGGCTACTGTCATCCACAAGAAGTTAGTTTAGGTGCCCTGAAAAAGCAACGGTAAGACCACAGCTTTGGTTTGGCCCATCATGCCATTTTATTTCCTTCCCCCCTTTTATTAATTTTTTATTAAGAAATAATTTTAACATAAAAAGCTTCAAGAATACTGCAAAATGCTCCCATACTTTACCTATGATCAACAATTAGTAACATTTCTCCACATTGCCTTGATAATTCTCTATTTATTAGATACCCCACCCCAAACCATTTGATAGTAGGTAACATGATCATGTCCCTTTAACATTTAGCACTTTGTTATATGTGTACTAAAAGCAAGAATATTATCTTACATGAATACAGAACGCTTAGTGAATTGGAGAATTTTCACAGTGGTACAGTATTTATTTCTAATCTACCATACATATAGAATTTTGCCAGTTTTCCTAATACTATTATTTGTGGTTTTTTTTTTTTTTTTTTTTTTTTTTTTTTTTTTTTTTTATCATCCCAAATTTAATCCAGAATCTCTTATTGCATTCACTCATCCCCTTTCTTTGATTTGTTTTTTATCTGGAATAGTTCTGACTTTTTTTTTAAGAATACAAGCCAATTCTTTTACCAAATGTCCCTCAAATTTGGCTCTTTTGATGTTTCAACATAATTAGATTAAAGTTATTTATTTTTGACTGGAAGTGCAATTTTCTTTGTTCTGGCCCATAGCCACCAATATTCCAGTCAGAATCTTGTAGTTTTTAGTATCAAATGTTGACATGTTTTGAAACATTCTTTGGAACAAATGTAATCACTTCCTTCTAGAACAGCAAACTAATAAAACCCCTCTTCTGTACTGAAGTAAGTTTTGTGTACAACTGTTGAAGAGGATGAGCTGATTTAAAAGCAAGGCTACAGAAAAATGAACAGAGTGATGGAGGACTTGGGCCTGTATTATATGCAAAGTGATTTCAGGGATTTGTAATATTTCTCCAAAGAGTAAAAACACTCAGAAAACACAATAGAGTGATCTCTCTTAAGTAAAAATAATTAGATTTATACTATGGAAGATCTTTGACCAACAGGAGAGGTTACAGAGAGATAATTTTCAGATAATGTTTAAAAACACCAAACCAAATCCATTGCTGTGGAGTAAATTCCAACTCAGAGTGACCCTATAGGACAGAGAATAACTGCCCCATTGGGTTTCCAAGGAACAGGTGATGGATTTGAACTGCCCGTGATTTGGTTAGCAGCTGAGCACTTAGAAAGGGGAAATTGGAAGTCACACTTATTGAGTACATTTTATCCTTAGAAGAGGTGGCCCTGTGTGGTGGAGAATGTCACTCACATTTTACAAATGAAGAGTGTGAGGCTCAGCTACATTGTTTTTACTGAAAAGTACAAAACACGGCTGACCCAGAATACAAAGACGGTGCATCCCATTCCACCGTTACAAAAGCTTGTCCTTCTACCATTCCACTCCCTTTTATCCAGCTTCCGCCTGGGATTCTTTGCGAGGTGGTGGGTTTCCAGACACTGTTAATATGCAACCATGGACTGAATGGAACCAGCTAAGAATAATATTGTAGAAATCATTCAAGCAAAAGATAAAAGGAGCTTGAGCTAAATAGCTTTTAAAATTCCATTTGCCTTTTTGAGTCCATAGCAACATAAAAAGAAAAAGATGTTTTGGGGTGGTTGTTTTTCTCTTATGAGAATATAGTATTTGTATACACAATAGATTTTCGTTCAATTTAGTACCTCGAAGCATAGCACATGGGGAGATTGCACTCAGTTTTTATTCTTGTTGTTGTGTGGTTTTGTGCTGGAGTCTACATTATGCTCACTCCTTATTTATTGATGTGGTTAAGTTCCAAAGATCATATAATTATGTAAAATCAGGACTATGCAAAACTAGAGGATGACCATATCAGATCACATAGTGAAGGATGACCACTTCTTTACAAAACATACAATTTGCATCATTAATTACTGCTAAAACATCCCGCCAACCTGACACATATCCTTAGCCATCACAGCTGGCGTTACTGTCGTGTCACACTTGGTGTTCATTACCGCCAGACATTCACCATCAAATAGTCAGACAACAGGATTTTTACTTTTCTCATAAAAACCAAATATCTGATAATGATGTAGTCCACAAATGAGGTGTAGTTGATTTATGCTTTTTTGAAACAGCATTTCAGATAGATGTCACTGTTTGGAAGATCTGTTTTTCCAGTGGTCACAGAAAAAAATGTGAAACTTTATAGCAAAGCTGTATGTCTCAAAATCAATAGGAAATGATTTTTATTTAAATATAAACTTTATATATCCAAATGAGCTATTGGTATCTTTATGTATTATTCTAAGAGTGATTTCATGACTCAATGTTTTTCTTTCCTTTGTATTTCCCAAGAGAACTGTAATCAGAGCCCATGGCATATTTAAAAAATATCCTAAAAACCAGGAAATACTTTATCCTTTTTGGGTCATTTTGTATAATAAATAATATTCATATAATATTCACTGAGCTTTAATGTTGTCCAGTATTTTACTAAGTGACTATCCTAGTTATTTCATGTAACAACCTTGCTAAGTAAGTGCTCTTACCACTTCCATTTTAAAGAGAAAGAAAAGAAAACACAGATACAGATGATTAAATAACTTTAAAGGTAAGCTCTTATCCAGATGATGTGTAGATACATAATTCTGTTTTCCAATTTTTGCCTGGTATTATAATGTTCATGGATTTATGTTTTATGCCATTCATATTGTCCTTAGCAATTTGAGAGCACTAACATTTCAGTAGATATAGGAAAGCAATTAAAGGCCTTGTCCATACTCAGCAGCAAGATGGTTGTCATACTTGAAGACTAATTCATGACCTTTTAACATCAAGTCCAAAGTCTTCTCATTAAACTACAACATCTTCTAGTAATAAAACTCAGTTATGACAGATTAACATATGGAATTTTTCTTTGCTTAGCAAACAGTAATCTTGAATACTGCAGTCTATAATTACCATTACTGGGCAATTGCATGTTTCTTTACTTGAGTAACATATTTTCACCTAGTTTTAAGGGTCATTTTTTTTTTTTTTTCTTATAGAATTATAGAAAGGTACACTTCAGTGTCTAGGGATTTTTGTAACCTGGTAGAGAATAAAAGACAATTCTAGTTTGGGTAAAAGGTTTGCAATCTAAAGCAGTATGATTAGGATAATAAAAAGAAGTACACATCCAGATTTTTTTAATTTGATGTTTAATTATAGTGAGATTTTGTTTCATACAAACTTCATATGTAGCAGGGTGGTAGACCTGTTAGATTAAAATTCAAAGATATTGTTATTAGGTGCCATTGAGTCAGTTCTGGCTCATAGAGATCTGTGTACAAGAGAATGAAACACTGCCAGATCCTGGGCCATCCTAAATATCACTGCTGTACCTGAGACTACTGTTGAAACTACTGTGTCAATTATCTCATCATGGGTCACTTCTGTTTTGTTACTGACCCTCTATTAGCATGATATCTTTTTCCAGGAACTGATCCCTTACAAGCAACACTCTGACTGTACTTTTTCAAATATAGACTTCTTTGGTCTTTTGACAGTCCATGGTATATTCAGTATTCTTTATCAGCACCATAACTCAAAGATAACAATTCTTCTGCAGTCTCCCTTATTCATTGTCCAGCTTTTTGATTCACTGAAGCTGATTGAAAATATCATGGCTTGGGTCAAAGGCACAGTATTCCTCCATGTGACATCTTTGCCTTTGAACACTTTAAAGCAGTCGTTTACAGCAGATTTGCCCAATATAGTACATCGCTTACTTCTTGACTGCTGCTTCCCTGGACATTGATTGTGGATCTACATAAAATAAAATCCTTCATAACTTCAACATTTTCTCCATTTGTCATAGTTGCTCTTAGTCCTTTTGTAAAGATTTTTATTTCCTTTATGTCAAGCTGCAATCTGTATTGAAGGCTGTATTCTTTGATCTTCATCATTAAGTGCTTCAAGTCCTCCTTATCTGCAGCAAGCAAGATTGTATCATCTGCGTATCACAGATTGTTAATGAATCTTCCTCCAATCCTGATATCACATCCTTCTTACATGCTCTGCCTTCTCAGATTATCTGCTCAGCACATGGACTGAATATGTATGGAAAGAGTGCAATCCTAATGTACACCTTTTGTGATTTGAAACCACACATTATCCCTTTGTGTTTGTTCAACAGTTGTCTCTTGGTCTACAAACAGGTTCTGAATGAACACAGCTAAGTGTTCTGGAATTCTCCTTCTTTGCACTGTTGTCCATAATTTATTATGATCCATACTGTCAAAAGTTTTTGCGTAGTTAATTAGACATAGGTAGATATCTTTCTGGCATTCTCTGCTTTCAGCTAAGATCTATCTAATATCAGCAGTTACATTCCTTATTCTGCATCCTTTTTTTGTAGAGGTTTTGATATCCTGGCGATTCTGTGTTGATGTGCTCCTGTGACCACTTTACTTGTGTGTGATATTAATCACATTGTTTAATAATTTCCATACTCTTTTGGGTCACCTTTCTTGGGAGTGGGCATGAATGTGGATCTCTTCTAGTCAGTTGGCCACTTAGCTGTCTCCCAGATTTCTTAGCACTGACCAGTAAATGCTTTCAGGATTATATTCATTTGCTGAAACATCTCAGTTGGTATTCTGTCAATTCTTGGAGCCTTGTTTTTCATCAATTCCTTCAATGAAGCTTGGACTTTTCCTACAGTACCATCATCTTTTGATCATACCCTACCTCCTTAAATGGTTACGTATTGGCCAATCCATTTTAGTACAGTGGTTCTGTATATTCTTCCTATCTTCCTTTAATTTTTTTGTGTTGCTCAATATTTTGCCCATCAAAACCGCCAAAATCATGATAGGAAGCTTGATTTTTTCCTTTAGTTTTTTTTTCAGCTTTAGAAATGCTGAGTGTATTTTTTTCCTTTAGCTTCTCTCTCCAGGTCTTCACACATTTCATTAGATAATCTATTTTGTTTTCTTTAGCCACCCTTTAAAATCTTCAGCACAGCTTTCTCATGTTACTGTTTCTTTCATTGACTTTAGCTACTGTATGATCTTGCAGAAGTTTCAGTCTCTTCTGACATTCATTTTAGTCTTCTGTCTCTTTTCTGTCTTTTTAAATGATCTTTGCTTTCTTTAATTGTTTTTAAATTTTATTTTTATTTTTTTTTAATGTATGATGCCCTTTGATGTCATCCCACAACTCCTCTGGTCTTTGTCATTACTATTCATGACATCAGATCTTTCCTCAGATGGTCTCCAAATTTGGGTAGGATATGCCAAGGCTGGATTTTTTTGCTGTTCCAAATTTATTTTAATTTTCTTCACCTTCCATTTGAAATTGCACGTGATGATGAGTAATTGATGGCCTATTCTGCAGTTGGCCCTTGGCATGGTTCTGACTGTGGATATTGAGCTTTTCTATTTTCTCCACAGACTGACCACAGATTTTTCTCCATAAATTGACCACAGATGTAGTCAATTTGATTCCTGCTTTTCAGACCATGATAGCCATGTGTACAGTCACTGTAGTCTTGCAAAATTCTGTCATTCAATCTCCATTGTCATTTCTATCCCCAAGATGTATATTTCAAGTACTGATGTTTCTAAGGCTGGATAGTAGCAATCAAAATATTGTTGTGAATACAACGGAAATGCCATGAACTTGATTAGGAACTGATGATTCCTCTGTGCCTAGAGGAATTTAAACATGGCTATGAAAAACAACTCATGGCGACCCTAGGTCGGATCCAACTCGACGGCACTTGGCTTGGCATGAAAAACAACAAGATGGGATGGATGTTTACCTAGAAGATTTTAAGATCCCTTGGAATTCATGTTGTATTATTCTTTAAATTTACAATTTTACATAAAACAGAGGGTTAGCTTTATTATACTTGTCAACAGAGCAATTTTTGTTTTACACATTATATAGAGATATGATTCTATGAAACTGTTGCTATTTTTGTAGAGCCAGCCTACCAAGTGCCGTCGAGTCATCATATATAACTCTAGAACTGCCCATTAATGATATATTAAAAAGTATCCTATGGTAATAAAAAGGTAGTTCTAGTGGACCTGTTTGGATGATTTATATGTTTTCTACTCACACTGGTTCATGAAATGCTTGCACACGCAGACCTAGGATTTCTGATGGTGATATAGACTTTTTCATGAAGTCACAAGAGAAGCTACTAAATTTACTCAGACATTATTCAATGTAGAAGTTAATCTCATATTGACTAACAGCCTGACTTGTTTATTAAACTCTAGTCAAAAACTACATTTCAGAGAAAGCAGAATGTGAGGCTTAGAGAGAAGTCACCCAAAGACAAGGCTTTAGCTACTTTCAGAAGATTTATTAGAGGAGAGAAAATCAAGAAATAAATATATCTCTACCAGTGCTGGTAAGTCTGGAGGTGACTAGAGATATAAAGCTGTCTGATACAGATTGGTGTGAATGTGAATTTCTACCACCAAGATTTAAACCCATCTGCCTGTCCCAAGCCTGCACTCTGATGTGAAGGAACACAACTATTAATGATAATATAGCAATTTAGACTTCAAAAACTCTCTCACAAGGCTGAACCTCCTTGTTCAAATGTGGTAAGACATTCTTCTTCAGTGAGTCTGAGAGGCTAGACAGAGACACTAAGATGTAGAGAGGCTAAGAAATCTCTCCCGTGACTATAAAAGTGCTATTTCACAGCCACAATTCTGATGTGGATCAGGACAGTATTTGGAACAACATGGAATATATAAAATTTTTTAGCATATGGTGCAGAGAAGATTTCAAGACTGAAGAGTTAGTTTCATTACTTAGGCTAATCTAAGAGTTTTATCAGCTTCCAAATAAAAAATTATCAGACTTACTCTGTATAGTGTATTTCATGGTTATATTTATGATTATTCATGCATTCGTATTTTATGACACATTTTATGACTCATTATTTGTTAGGAAATCACCATAAACACTGTGTTCTTAGGGAGCCTGAAGCTTTTCAGGCCAAACCTGTCTCGTCTCCAGTACCATTCTTCTGAGGTTACAGATGCCCCCTGCCTTTGTAAAAATGCGTGATGTCTATAGGGGGATCATACTGCCAGTATTCTGCTGAGATTTGTGAAAAAGTTGTCCCCTTTTCTACTGCTCAGTATGTGAGATAATAGTTACTGTTGGAGGTAAAAAAATGAATTGGCCAAGCCTTTGGAAACAGGAAAGGGAAAGTATTGCACTAATCTTGCCTGATGGTTGGTATCTAACAATTCAGTTATCTTCAGCTTCTGAACCTACAGAGAACATCCTGTTCAGTTACTTTTTTGACTTTTGCTTTCTAGTCTTTCCTTCCTGTATAGTTTCCCTTGGATGGCTCTAGATTGTCATAACCACAGTATGTTCTCTCTTACCTCATGTCTTAGGCTGGGTTTTCTAGGGAAGCAAAAACAGTAACACGTGTAGGTACAAGGAAAGATTTATAATATATATATAGACAGATAGATAGATACAAATATAGGAAACAGCTCACGTAATCACAGAAGCTGAATGTTCCAAGCTCTGGCACAAGCCTCACATGTCCACGGAAGCTGAGGAACCCAAGGTCAGCAAGTCAGAGACCAGAGTTGCAGATCACCGGTTGTGTAGGTCAGTGGATCCCAAGCTGGTGGCGAGACGAAGTGACAGAGGCTGGTGAACCCAGGATTGGCAGGTCAGGGAGCAGGACTCTCAAGTGCCGACTGTAAGGACTGATGAGCCCAACAGCTGCTAGCTCAAGTCTCGGAACCAGACGCTGGAAGAAGAGAGCAGGAGCTCCTGGCCACGTGAACAATCAGCAGCCGTAGTCCGAGGTCGCCAGATGAGAGCCGAGGGGCAGGGAGCCACCACAAACCCCACCCTGCCACTTAATACAGCAGCCAAATAGATAGTAGCCAAGTTGACATAATCCTGACCACCACACCTCATATACTTCTTCTGGTCTTCAAGTCTGAAGAAGTCTTCCATCTCTGTAAATCTCCTTCAGTGGGTCAGTCTCTTAGATGCTCTTCTCTCTTTCATTTTCCTTCTTTTTTCTCTTTTCCTCTATTCCTTCCTCTTCCTTCAAAATTTTCCTTTTTTATTTTCCTGAAATAACTTCAGTGATTCAAACCTAGATTTCAAAGCATTAATGACCAAAATCAACATTTCTTTCCATGTAGGACTGAGAGAAATTCATCTTCAAATATTTTCAGGAGGTGAAGTAAGATATTTCATCCCCTTCTTGCAGCATCACATAGAAAGAGAAAAGCAAAATAATTAGACTTGCAGTTAAAGCAGCCTAGATGTTTATATCCTACCGTAATCATATATTTTTATTCTAGTTAATCTCAGCTCATTCTTATTTTATCCTGATTAAGTCCTAAGGAAACCTTGGTGGTGTAATGATTAAGTGCTATGTCTGCTAACCAAAAAGTCTATGTAGTTCAAATCCACCGGGTGTTCCTCGGAAACTCACTGAGGCCGTTCTACTCTGACCTAGGGGGTCACTATGAGTCAGAATCTACTTGTTGGCAGTGGGTTTGGTTTGGGTTAAGTCCTAAGTTTAGGAAATTCTTTGACCATTATAAAAGAGAAATTGTGTATATTCCAGTTGGCAGTTTCATTCAGCACTCTGGTGGCAAGTTTGAGCAGATCAGGTAAGGAGCACGTGTTACAAAAAGTGCCTGAAGAAAGCCTTTTCTCATCAAGGTGTGTGCTGTATATTGCGCATGCATACAAACTAATTCTGAAAAGGGTAAAAATTTTTAAAAACTGAATAAAAACAAAACTTGTACATATCTACCCAAAAGACAAATACAGATGATATATGGCCAATCCTCCTATGATTTTTGTCATCTTAAAACTTAAGTTTCTTAACTTATGGATTAGTTGCTATGTTGTTTAAAAAATTACAATCATGCATGCCTAGGCTTTGAGGCTTCAGAAAGAAAAGTACATTCCTTTGAATATGAATTATACACATTGTATAAGCTTTGGTATGGTTGACAAGTCAGTGAACATACAGATGAGAAGGGGAAAAGTAATACCCCAGTGTCTGTAAAAGATATTCCATGTGGTAGTTCACAGCTTACACTGGGTTGTGGAATTCGGATTTATTTCTATGCCTCTCCGAAAAGGCTCTCTGATGAGAAGTCTGTTAATCTCAACAGACCAGTGTAAACTCCTAGATGTTTTTAATGAAGCATACATAAGAAGCTCAAGTTGAATAGAATATTAAAAAAGAGAGGCATAATTCTAATTGTCTTGGGAGATGTGTATGCATGTGTGTGTATTTGTGCATGTAATTTCAATAACTATGAGTCCAGAAAACTTTTCTGAAATGATGTCTTAAGACACCTACTTTGACAAGTATCCAATTTAGTTTTAGATATTTTGTATCTACCTTACTTGGGGCCACAGTCCTCACTCTGAAAAGAAAAGTAAGGGAAGAGTCATGAGTTCCTCTCTTGCAATGGAAGTGGATTATTTTTCTCCCTTCTTATGACCCTTAGTTAGAAATATCTTTTTCAGGAAGCCTATTTACTCCAGTGAACATAGCAACCATATTCAGTATTTTTAAGACTTTGTATTTATGAAGTACATTAAAATGAGCTTGATTTAGCTCATTCTATTACTCATTCCATCATCTAAGAAAAAAAAATCAGTACAGAACATCATTCCCACTTGGCAGATGACATAGATGCATTATCATAGGGTTCATTTATTATCTAAGAGGTTAAGTGGCCTGCTCAAGTTGGTTTTCCAAGTCAATAGAAAACAAGGGACAAAAACTCATCATTATGTAGGTTCTAGTGTATTGCCTTGGTTGCTTAACTATGTTTTTTATGCATTAATCCACAACACTGCAATTATCAGGAGTGACAATTGCACATCAATATAAGTGTGCAAAAGGATTAATGTTTTGTGAACTCAAGAGTATCGAAAAGGAAAGGTCACTGAGTGATATGTTGGAACAATACGATAAGAGACCAACAAATTAAACCCAACAGGAGAGATCAGAATTTGTTGGATACATAAACCTAATAAAATCTTGTAGTTTATTGATGTTGCTCCTCCACTAGACAGAAATAGCTCCAGGATAAGACAGAAAGGCTGTAAATAAGAATGTGGATCAGACAGAGTTGCTGAAACATGTGTGGAGATCAAGGTAGCTCACAGAAAAGCTGTAAGTACAAATTTCAGTAGATTACAGCATTGCCAAAATGTTGCTTTACTTTTGAAATTATTACCTCTTACTGAACTGTCAAGAAATTTTTTTCCCCTAAACTTAGTCAATGACTTCTTATGGTAGTCATTATTTGCAGTGAGTCTAGTAGGCCATTTTCAGTAAGGACATAAGGAGAAAGGACTCTTTCTCCTTTAATAACCCTTCTCTTGCAAACTATAAACTGTTTTGATGAAATTTTTAAAAGGCCAGTAGGCTTAGAAATGAATGAGTACCTTACTAGTGCAGGCAAAATAGAAGATTTTAAAAAAAGTCTTAAAATTTTTGTTTTAAACTAAACACATATTGAGACTAACGTATAAAAGGATCTGTGCTGTTTGGGCATGTAAGACAAAAATTAGTTCTGCTTCCTGACAAATCCAAGAAACTAAACAAAGCTAATGACAAGAATTTTGCATAAAAATGTTATAGTAGCATTTATTTCAAAGCATAAAAAAAAATAATAATTAAATGAAAAAAAACTTAAAAGTCCAGCATGGAAATTGGTTACCTAAAAGACAAATCTTTTGTATGATACAGCCATTAGCAAGTAAGTTTCTGAATAATTTTTTATTTTATAATTTATTTTACTTTATTGTTGTTCTTTTTGAGAATATGCACAAAACATGATCCAATTAAACAGTTTCTACAAGAACCATTCAGGGACATTGATTACATTCAAGTTGTGCAACCATTCTTACCTTCCTTGTCTGAATTCTTCCTCTCCCATTAACATAAACCCACTGCCCTGTAAGTTTCATAGCTAATCTTTTCAACTGCTTTTGTCAATTTGATCCCACATAGATAGTCTTTAATAGAGCACAGTGCTCAAAGCAGACATTTTTTATTAGTTAATCTAAACTATTGTTTGGTTTTAAGAAGACTTCAGAGGATATTTTTTGCTTAAAGTTTCATCTTGTTCAAGATTATCTCAGGGCAAAGGTTTCAGAGGTTTATCTAGCATCCATGGTTCTACAAAGGCTAGATTCTGTAACAATTTGAAATTATGTTTCACATCTTCACCCTTTTTGATCTAAATTATTTTATGTAATCTTTGATCAAAATGCTGGGTAGTGGTAGTCAGGCATCATCCATTTTTGGTTTAATGACAAAGGAAGCAGCTGTTCATGGAGACTATTAGACACATTCCATTTCCTCCTTCTATTTCTGACTCTCTGTTGCTCCTCACAATAGATTAAATCAAAAGCAGAACAAAAATGTATGTAAATTGTTCTCTTTACCTTTCCAATTTCTATATATGTAAAAATGCTGTGAGGAAGACAGTACATGAACATACCAAAAAATGTTAAAATAATTTTATGTATCATTTTATTTTATTTCTATGCTTTTCTGTGTGTTCTAGTTTTTCTTCAATAAGCCTACAATGTTACTTTAATTAGTCTGAAACAAATAGAATTTTTACTTTATTTTTATTGGTATCATTTTCATAAATTATTTCCATTTCTCAGGCATGTCAATCATATTCTATGCTGTTTTCTGTTCCGCCATCTGGAAACATTATTGTCCTGTACTTCTCATGGCTGGCACCTTCACGTCAGTCTCAATGTTTGCTCAAACATTGTTTTCTCAGGGAGAGTTATCCAAAATGAGTCCCTGGCATAATTTTCTGTCCATTGTCTTGTTTCATATTCTTCATTGTACTATATTAAATAATGTTACTAATCTATCATCTAATTACCTGTTTGTTTTCTGTCTGTTGGATTAGAGGAAACTCTGGTTGCATAGTGGTTAAGTACTACAACTGCTACCCAAGAGGTCAGTGAGTAGTTTGAATCCACTCCTTAGAATGCTGTGGGGAAGCTCTACTCTCTCCTAAAGGATTGTTGTTAGTCAGAATCAACTAAATGGCAACAAGTTTGGTTTTGATCTGCCTGAATTAGAAATCATATCTATGAGTGTATCATAAAACTTTCTAAGTCCCAGGTCCTAGAACGATATCCAGAGTAAAGGGTATACCAGATTAATAAATGTTAAAGATGCATATTTAAAAATTAAATGAATGCATGTTGGTATGTATATAAGTTTCAGACGTGTCAAGAAGGACATTTGTGAAATAAATGTTTCAGCATCTAAAAAATGCTAGGGTGAAATCCATTTTATTTAGGAAGGAGAATATGAGCATTGGAAAGTTAAAGATAGAAAAATAAAGCAGGGAGTGAAGACAATTTATAAAATGATGCCACGAAGTCACATTCAGCTGCTGTATTTGGGTCACAAACCTGTCTCTTAACCAGTGGTCCATATCTTTTTGGATATGAAACATTCCATCAGAAAAATATCCATGCATATCTAGACATGCACATGAAATGTTGCTAACAGTTCCTGTCCCTTGACAGATAACCCAAGGGAAGCATGGATTCCAGTGTAAAACCTACTGCTCTTACCTATTGGGCAAACACAACAAGTTATAAGGTTCAGGGTCCATAAGCTGAAACTATTCCTCAAGAAGTTGCAACTGTGCATTAGAAATAGCGAAAGGACTTCTTTAGCCTCTTGTGGAGAAAACACATTGCATATGTAATCACATTTAGTAACTATTCTGACTTGAAGGCACTTGGCTTTGGCTTGGCTATTATTTTTTTAATTTCTTCTTTTTTTATTATGATTGAATGAAAATGTACATTCTCATATAAATTTGCATGCCCACTTACACAGCTCCCACTGCTCTCCCCTCTCCCTGCCAGTGACACCACACTCTTCCTCTCTGCTCCGTACATGTCTTATCCTCCCAACAATCTCCTATCCCCTCCTGTCCACCCACTCTACTGCTTCCAGTAAGAGGTCAGCAGGGTGATATCATATGGATGCAGAGAACCATAAAGTGCACACATGTTATGGTCCCTCTGTGTCACCAAGTCCAATCCATTCCTGTCCGGACAGTTGACTTCCATTGTGATTTATGGACAGGCGAAGCATCAGGGCCAGGGACCATGCTCCCAGGGGAACTCTGAAGCCCCCAAACCATCAACTTTGATCATTTAGTGGAGATCTCAGGGTGCATCCCTCTTTATTCTTGTGTTGCCAGTGAGGCTCGATTTTGTGTGCTCCATCATGGCTATTACTGGCGATGGCCAGGCACCATCTGGTTCTTCTGGTCACAAGTAGAAGTAATCACCCACTCACGTGGGTCTCTCTGTCTTCTGAGTTCTCTTTCCCCCATGTCATTTTGGTCCTTGGTGATCAGCAGTTCTTGCTGAGTTGGGACCATTTGCTGTACCCTCAGAAGGCAGCTTGGCAGCTTTTAAGACCCCAGACGCCACTGACCCATGTGGAGTGCAGAAGGCTGTCTTAGCAAAACACTAGTTATGCCAACTGGTCTCAATTTCCCCTGAAAACACGGTCCCCAGCCCCTCACCCCAGGTAGTCTGTCCTTGCAACATTGGGTTAAGATGGGAGGAGTAATCATGTTATGTTGAAGTCCAGTTAAAATTGACCTTCTTTGTAATGTGTGCTGTCACAGATTTCACCCAATCAAATTTCTATCAACTATCTAATCTAAACCTCCCCACTCGCTCTCCTTCCCTCCCCACCCTTGCAGCCATCAAAGAGTCTTTTCTTCTATGCATGAGTCTGTTTTTAAGTTCTTATAGCATGGGTCTCATACAATATTTATCCTTTTGTCACTGACTGGTTTCACTCAGCATAATATCCTCCACTTGAAACCAGATTATGAGATGTAAAGTCAAAGATATATTTTGTACAGCAAGTCAGCAATAGTGTCATGGAAGAGATTATGTATCTGAGCTATATTTTGGGGGAAAAAAAAGAAATTTAACAATAAAATATAACGGCCTTGGCTAGTGCACTATACTAAGTGGTTTACAAACATTATGTTTTTTTGAATTCTCATGATAGCCCTACTGTAGGGACAATATGGAAGGTGTTTCACTCAGGCTTTCCAACTCTGTGCAGGTATACCAACCAGGAGTGAATCAGCAATATAAGATATTCTGTTGATGCTCATCTTGCCCTTGAGGGCTCAAATCTGGCAGCCAGCCACCCTTGTATAAAACTAGTATGGAAGGTCACTGAACCACAAGGTGCTGGTCTTGCCTGTTGCTGCCTCCTGGGTCCTGCTTGCTGGTGCCTAAGTATTTGTTAAGGTTTGTTGCTGCTCATTATTAAGTGTGCTGCCTGCCTACTGCCCACTGAATGCTGTGCCTGTCTGCAGCCTTTGCACCAATAAATCTACCATGACCATACGAGTTGAGCCTCCATTACTGGGTCAGCCCAAATCTTGAACCTGCATTCCTCACCTGGAATGCCTGCATTTTGACACCTACTATATAGAATAGCTAACCAAGACTTAACTGACTCGACAGCACTTGGCTTTTTTTAACCGAGACTTAAAGAAGCTTAATAACTTACACCAAAACTTTCAGCTAGTAAGGGTTAGAAGAAGCTTTCCATCCAAAAAGTCTGGTTCAGTCTTTCTTTACTGTGTGTGATATCACTCTCTGAGAGGGAAAGATTTTCTTTTTTATTACTATTGTACTTTAGATCAAAGTATACAGAACTAGCTTTTCATTAAATAATTAATATACATATTGTATTAGGACAGTGATTACCAACCACATGACTTGTCAACACTCCCTTCTTGACCTTGGATTCCCTATTACTAGCTTTCATGTGTCATCCTGTCCTCCAGTCATCGTCCATGGGTTCATGGGCCCCTTATGTCTCATTTTGTTTTATAGGCCTGTCTAATTTTTGGATTGATGATGGGGGAACCTCTGTAGTAACCTCATTACTGAGCTAAAAGTGTGTCTGGGGACCGTACTCTCAGGGATTTTCCAGCCTGTGTCAGGCCAATAAGTCTGATCCTTTTTTTTTTTTTTTAGTAAGAGTTTTGTTCTACGTTTCTCTCCAGTTCTATCAAAGACTCTCTGCTGAGATCCCTGCTAGAGTAGTAAGTGATGGTAGCTGGGAAAAATCTAGTTGTACTGAACTCAGTCTTGTGGAGGCTGTGATAACAGTGGTTTATTTATCCTTTAAACTAATCCTTCCATTGTATCTTTAGTTTTCTTAACTCTACTTTGCTCCCAGATGGGTGAGACCAGTGAAGTGTCTTATATGGCTCTGCATGGGCTTTTAAGACCCCAAATGTTATTCACCAAAAATGAAAATTTTTTTATAGACTAGTTATTGCAACTAAGCTAGATGTTCCTCAACACCAAGGTTCCCCCAGCCAAGAGACTAAGACTTGAATGGTTAGAGAAAAGACAATAGGGCAATCCTATACCACCTATATATAAGATACTAGATGTCTAATATAGCTGATTTAAGAGCTAAGGATTAGGTAAGACAAAAACAAATTTACTGAATTTCTTTAAGTTGTAAATATGTTGTATGTAAAGCTACTATTCCAAATATTTTGATATAAAATTAAGGAGAAGAAGTATCATTTTCTAAGGTAACTAATGGAGTTAAAAATGAGTAACCCTAGCAAATTAATGTTTTATATGGATTTGATGTTATATTTGAGATGTCTGTGAATTGCTTGTGAAATGGTTGAATGACAGTCTTCAGAGAATTCTGTCTTTTGGGCAAAAATAAAATCTAATTGTTTAAAAATATTTTCCTTCTGAAAATTTAATATGCTTTAAGTAACAAAAAAGGCTTTTCTTAGATTCAAATGAAAAAGCTGAATAAGTTAGCAGGGGTTGAAATCTCAGGGACAGGAACAGGATAAGTCAGATTTCCTGCACCTTTAAGTGCAAGTATGGGTATGATGTAAGTGAACCTTCTTATGGGGTGTGAAGTGCTTCTAAACCTATCAGTTTCTACAAACTGTAAGATTTTTCATAACTGAACATCATGGTGATATATCCTTTGCACTGGATGGGAAATAGACACATACAGGTCTTTCTTTCATCTAGGCAGATCAATCAACGTCTCTAGAAGTAGTCTCTTTATTCTAAAAAACAGTGTGTGGTATATTAAAAAATAGTTCAGAGGGAGTGGTTAGGAACAACTTTTTGCATATTTTAGTTATCTTGTAGTTCTGTTTCATGGCCATATTCCACCAGTGCAGAGGAAACAGCAGCAGAATATAAACTTCCTGTCATACATTCTGTCAATTTTTAGGAATAATAATAGTACTATTATTAATATGGGTGTTGCTGTTAATAGCTAACATTTGCTAGGCAAATACTATGTAGCAGGATGTAGGCCTAGCACTTAAATATAATTTAATTCACACAATTATGCTATGAGGCTAGACTATTGTGATCCCTGGTTAACAAATGAGGAAACTTAAGACCTGTTTCAGAGATGATTAATATTCCCAGGCTACAAGGTTAACATGGTAGAATTGACATTTGCCAGACTTATCCTGTTCCTGTCCCTGAGATTTCAACCCCTACTACCTTATTCAGCTTTTTCATGTGAATCTAAGAAAAGCCTTTTTTATTACTTAAAGCTTATTAAATTTTCAGGAGGAAAATACTCTTAAACAATTAGAAAAATATGCTGTGCATAAGAGAACTTGTTTAGTTTACTGCTAAACATATATTTACTCTTGATTGAGTGCAGAAAATAAGAATGCTTCCTGTCATGGATTGAACTGTGTACCCCCAAAATATGTATAGCCATGTGTCTGGGCCATGATTCCCAATATTTTGTGATTGTCCTCCATTTTGTGATTTTCCTGCATTGTATGTTAAAGGATTAGGGAGCGACTGTAGACCCCATCATAGGATTACCTCCCTGCTCCACAGTAAAGGGATTTTCCCTGGAGTGGGGCTTGCCCCACCATTAATCCTTGCATCGTACAAGAGATGAAAGTAAAGAAAAGCAAGCAGAGCATTGGGAACCTCACACCATCAAGAAAACAGCATCGTGAAAAGAGTGCGTCCTTCAGACCTGCGGTTCCTGTGCCAAGATGCTCCCTGGACAAAGACTAATGCAATACCGGACTTTCCTCAAGAGCCGATGAGGGGGATAGCCTTCTCCTGGAGTGGACATCCTGAATTTGGGCTTGTAGCCTACTGGACTGTGTGAGAATAAACCTTCCTTTGTTAACGCCATCCACTCTGTGATATTTCTATTAGAGTAGCACTAGCTGACTAAAACAGTTCCTCAGCTACCTAAAATGAGAGATTAGCGTGAATTTTAAATTATTGAGAGACACCAGCCTTTGTTTATAATTTCCACAAGATCAAAGGTCATGCCTTCTGTTTTCTGTGTGATGTCTCATTATGTTTTGTCCAATGCCCAGCTGGGTTAAGTGGTCAATAAATGTTTGTTGACAGACTTTCCCACTGAGTACCTGTCAATAGCTTACAGTGTATTTTTAAGGTTTAATGAAACTATACCCTCATACAAGTACATATGTTCAGATATCTCATGAACATCAATCTGTGTACTCTAATGCCATGAAAATATACATTAATTTTGTTCTGCATTGTTTTGCCCACCTGATATTGAGGAAAATAACACTCATATATTTATGCTTGAGCCCATCTTACGGCCACTGTGTCAATCCTTGACAATTAAGCTTCTTCCTCTTTTTAGCTGACCCTCTACTAAGCATGATGTCCTTTTACAGGAACCAGTCTCTCCTAATAACATGTCCAGAGTATGTGAGATAAGACTCCATCCTCACTTCCAAGGAGCACTCCAGCTGTATTTCTTCCAGGATGGATTTGTTTGTTCCCCTAGCAGTTCACAGTATATTCAATGCTCTTCAGCAACACCATAATTTAAAGGCATCGGTTCTTCTTTAGTCTTCCTTATTCATTGCCCAACTTTCACGTACATGTAAGGCAATTGAAAATACCATGGCTTGAGTCAGACACACCTCAGTCCTCAAAATGCCATCTTTGCTTTCTAACACTTGAAACAGTTCTTTTACAGTATATTTCCCCTGGGCAATACATCACTGATTCTTGACTGCCGCTTCCATGAGTATGATTGTGGACCCAAATAAAATGAAATCCTTTGTGAATTGAAGTATTTGCTCTGTCATGATGTTGTTTACTGGTCTATTTGTGAGGATTTTTGCTTTAGCTATATTGAGGTGTAATCACACTGAAGAATAGTTTTGATGTTCATTAGTAAGAACTTCAAGTATTCTTCACTTTCAGCAAGAAAGATTTTGTCACCTGCATGCTGTAGGTTGTTAATGCATCTTTCTCCAATCCTGATGCTACATTCTTCTTCATACAGTTCAAGTTCTTAGATTATTTATTCAGCATGCAGATCAAATAAATATAGCAAAAGGCCTGACATACACCCTTTACCCTTTAAACCACACATTATTCCCTTGTTCTGTTTGAATGACTGTCTCTTGATCTATGTAAATGTTCCTCTTGAGTGGTTTTGGATTCCCATTCTCCACAATGTTATCCATAATTAGCTATGATCCACGCAGTTGAATAGTTAATAAAAGTTCACATAATCAACAAAACACAGGTAAACATCTTTCTGTTGTTCTCTGCTTTTGACCAGAATCCATCTGGTATCAGCAATATATCCTCAGTTCCACAACCTCTGCTGAATCTGTCTCTGCTTTCTGGCATTTCCTTGTACTGCTATCACTACTTAATTTTACTTGGGTATGATATAAGAATATTGTTTGATAATTTTTGTATTTTGTTGTATCACACCTTTTAGAATGGGCACAAATACAGATCTCTTCCTGTCAGTTGGCATGGTAGCTGTCCTCCAAATTTCTTGGCAAGCACAAATGAACACCTCCAGCTCTGCATCTATTCTTTGAAACACCTGAATTGTTATTAAGTCAATTCCTAGAGCCTTGTTTTTTTTTTTGCCAATACCTTCAGTGCCAATTGGACTTCTTCTTCATTACCCTTGGTTCTTTTTTTTTTTTTTATTTAACATAACTGAGTGAAAATGTACATTCATGTATAAATTTACATGCCCACCTATATGCAGCTTCCACTGCTCTCCCTGTCCGGTAACTGCACACTATTCCTCTCTGCTCCATACATGTCTCATCCTCCCAGCAACCTCCTTTCTCCTCCTCTCTGTCCACTCCCCTTCCTCCAGCCAGAGGTCAGCAAGATGATATCCTGTAGATGTTTATAACCACAAAGTGCTTCCAATATGTGATCACTCTGCATTGCCAAGTCCAATCCATTCCTGTCCAAAGAGTGGGCCTTTGTTATAATTTATGGGAAAGGGGAGTGTCAGGGCTGGGGGCCATGCTCTCAGAGGAACCCCAAAACTGCTGGACCATCAATTGAGGTCTTTTAGTGGAGATCTCATGATGCACCCCTTTTTATTCTTGTGTTGCCAGTGAGACTCCTCTCTGTGAGCTCCATCGTGGCTATCACTGGTGGTGGCCGGGCACCATCTGGTTCTTCCGGTCCCAAGTCGATGTAGGCACCCACTCTTGTGGGTCTCTCTGTCTTCTTGGTTGTCTTTACGGCATGTCATTTTGGTCCTCGGTGAGCATCCGTTCCTGCTGAGTTGGGACCACTTGCTGTGTCCTCGGATGGCAACTTGGCAGCTTTTAAGACCCCACACGCCACTCACCAATGTTGGGTGCAGAGAGCTCTCTTAGCCAAACGCTAGTTGTGCCAATTGGCCTGGAATTCACCTAAGAGCATGGTCCCCCGCCCCCTGCCCCAGCTACTCTATCCTTGCAGTATTGAGTTAAGATGGAAGGAGTACTCAAGTTATGCTGAAGTCCACTTAATGTTGTTCTTGTTTCTAATGTGTGCTATCACCGCTTTCTCCCAACTAGATTTCTAGTAACTATCTAAACTACACCCTCCACCCCTTCCCCTCCCTCCCTCCCCTCCCTTGTAGCTGTCAAAGAGTCTTTTCTTCTATACACAAGTCTGTTTTTGAGGTCTTATCGTAGAGGTCTCATACAGTATTTGTCCCTTTGTCGCTGACTACTTTCACTCAACATAATGTCTTCCAGTTGAAACCAGGTTAGGAGATGTTTCCTGGAATCATCGTTATTCTTTATCATTGCATAGTGCTCCATTGAGTATATGTACCATAGTTTACCTATCCATTCTTCTATTGTTGGGCATCTGGGTTGATTCCATCTGTTTTGCTATCGTGGACTGTGCTGCGGTAAACATTCTGGTGCATGTGTCCGTTGGTGTGAAAGGCCTTGAATCTGTAGGATATATTCCAAATAGTGGAATTACTGGGGCAAATGGTATATCGATATCCACTTTTTTAAGGAAGCGCCAGATTGCCTTCCAAAGAGGCTGGACCATACCCTTGGTTCTTGATCTTACGCTGCCTCCCAAAATGGTTGAACATTAACCGATTCTTTTTGTACAGTATCTTGCTTTCCATCATCATTTAATGATTTCTGAATCATTCAATATTTTCCCTGTAAAATTCTTCAATATTGCACCTCAAGGTTTTTCTTCAGTTCTTTCATCTTGAGAAATGTCTAGCAAGTTCTTGCCTTTGGGTTTTCCCATTCCATGTCTTTGCACATTTCATTATAATACTTTACTTTGTCTTCCCTGGCACGCCTTCCCCCCTGCCCCCTGCTTTGAAATCTTTCCACTTTTTATTTTGCTTTAGGTACTCCATATTCAAGAGTAAGTTTCAGAGTCTCTTCTGACATCTGTTTTGGTCTTTCTTTCCTGTCTCTTTAATGATCTTTTGCTTCCTTCATATATGATGTCCTCAGTATCATTCCACAGTTTTCTTGTCTTTGGTCATTAGAGTTTAATATGTCAAATCTATGTAGTCACTAAATGCAAAGCAAAACAAAACAAACCAAACCCATAGCCGTTGAGTCAATTCCAACTTGTAGCAACCCTACTGTAGGGCAAAGTAGAACTGCTCCATAGAGTTTCCCGTGAGCACCTGGTTGAGTCAAACTGCCAACCTTTTTGATAGCAGATGTAGCACTTAACCACTACACCACTAGGGTTACTCAAGTTGCATTTTGCTTCTTGTGGATTTGCTCTAATTTCCTTCAGTTTCAACTTGAATTTGCATATAAGCAGCTGAATGTCTGTTCCACAGTTAGCCCCTGTACCTGTTCTGACTGATGATACTGAGCTTTTCCACTGTCTACTTGAACAGATGTAGCCAGTTCGATACCCATGTATTCCAACCGGTGAAATTTCACTATCCTCATTTCCTAGGTGGATTCCTGCTGTACTGCTTCTTCCAAGAGAGAATCAGTAATTCTCTGGAAACCTTATGGAGCAATTCTGTTCTATCTTATGGGGTGCTCTGAGTAGGAGTTGACTCTATGGCAAGGGGTTTGGTTCAGTTTATGTCTTCTTGGTGGACTAAGCTTTCGTCATTACATAATATACTTTCTAGTCACTGGTAATTTTCTGCATCCTAAAGTTTACATTTTATGACGTTAATACAGCCATTCCTTTTTTCTTTCAAAAGGGGTAGAGAATGTATTTTATCACTGCCAGGTGGAGGTAGAAGTCCAAGTTTCCCACTGGCGCTCCATTGACACGCAAAGGGGAGGGCTCCATGCTACTGCGTGGTAGAGATTGAAGTATAAGCTCCTCGTATGATCTCCACTGACATCTCCTTACTCACTATCATGGTGAAAATCTGGCCTTTGTACTTGGCCTTCTTGGAAATAACTCTGTTAGGATTACTGAGGAGCCTTGTTAAAGTTCTCTTATGTAAAAGATTTGCCTCTCCACTCAGCCTTGGCTAGTGTGAATGGGGTGAGCCTGCAGTTTTGTTTTGTGCTTTTTTTCTGTGATGTTCAGTTGAAATAGCGCAGATATTGTCTAAAAAGTTTTCTGACTTTCTAGTCTGCCCCTTTCCTGGTCATTTGACTTGAGGGAGCAGACTTTTGTTAAGTGTTTTCTTTGTACACACTGCTGTTTCCAATTTCTGACTCTCTCAGTTCCAAGTCTAGAATATCTGATGCAAAAATGGAAACCTAAGGAACTCTGAATCTTTTTGTTCCTTGTTCCCTGTGATCCTTTGTCTACATGGTTTCTTCTGTGTACCTTTCAGAGTCTTCTTCTGTTCTCTTTTTATGCGTACTGTATAGATGTATTGACCTGGAGAAATAGGAAAAAAATACATCTACTCTTTTTTTCAGAAGCAGTTATTTCTCTACGTATTTTTAAAATAATGACATGTAAGTGACTTATATTATCAGACCTCAGAAAGATGCAGCTAACATCCAGAAATTTCAACCCATCACTTTACTCCAAAAAACCAAACCAAACCCAGTGCTATCAAGTCGATTCTGATGCATAGTGACCCTATAGGACAGAGTAGAACTGCTCCACAGAGTTTCCAAGGAGCCCTTGGCAGATTTGAACTGCTGACCTTTTGGTTAGCTGCTGTAGTACTTTAACTATCACACCACCAGTGTTTCCATCACTGTTCTAGACACTAAAGTATAAGATTCCTGAAGACAGGTGCTATGATTTTATTCAGCATTGTGGCTTTAGGCAACTGTAAGTCCTTTATGTAAGTGAGAAAAAGAAAAGTATTTTTTTGGGGGGGGGATCTGTATTTATAGATCTTTTTTTAAATCTGAGAATGAATGTAATAGTATAATCCTGGAACCTAAATGTTGCCTCTTCCGTCAGGATATTTCTAGCTCTTTTGTTAAAGACTTAAGACATTTTTGATTGAAAGAGAAGTAGCTCCCTTTTGTTTGCTTAAAATTTCCTATTCTATCATTTCAAGAAAGAATTTAAATTGATTAGATTTTAAAATATAAAATAAATCACATTAATGGTAATCATGGAGAAGAATTTTACTTCTGACTAAAAGAATGATAACTTATTTTTCTTTAATGAGAACAGTAAGTAAAAATAATTATTCATGCATGCTTGCCATCTCATTAAGCATTGATATAAAATTTTCTTCAATAAAACTCAAGTGGATTTTTTGCAAGATTGGGCTTTAGGAGTTTTATTATTTCCATTAGGTTGTGGAATTTGATTATTCAATCACTCTACTTCAGTCCAGAAAAATCTCTCATGGCTTATTAACTTAAGGATCCTTTTTGTAAAGCACATGATTGTAAAAAGGAAAAAATGGAAAAATTGTACTGCCCAACTATTGCTTTTCTTCCTTCTACTTTTATTTTTTGTTTTAAAACAATTACAATTACTTGCCATAAGCACCTTAAACACATTTCTAGCAACGGTTATTATAGAAATTTGAGTATTAAAGATTAATATGCTGGCTGGAACTCAGTTACTGACCTGATCAGTATTGAATGTATTAGACTTCTTTTTGAACATAAAAAATAATTTTTTAGGAGAAGAAAATTTCATCGTTAAGTTTAATTGCACTAGAGTTTTAGATAAAATTCTTCAGATTTTTTTATGATTAAAATAGCCACATACATCAAAATGAATTTAGGATATGTATATACACGTCTGAACTCTAGGGTCATTATGAGTTAGACTCAACTCGATGTCAGTGGATCGGTGTATACATGTCTATTTGTTGCACAATGGTTAACGGTTTGGCTGTTAATCAAAAGATTAACACATCTGAACACAACTAGCTTCAACATGAGGGAAAGAAATGGTAGGCTGCTCCCATAAAGGTTTCCTAGAAAACTCTGCAGGGCAGTTTTCCTCTGTCCTACAGGTTCCGTAAGAGTCTGCTTGATTTTTTTTTTGGTTTAGTATAGGTTCCTAGATAAGTATAAATATATAGAATTCATATACATTGAAAAAACACTTACCTAGTGTCATGGATTGAATTGTGTTCTCCACAAAATCTGTGTAGCAATTTAGCTAGGCCAAGATTCCTGGTATTGTGTGATGTTCCTCCATTTTGGAATTTCTGCCTCTGTGATATTTTTAAAGGTGAGTGGACTGCAGTTGAGCAGGTGAGGCAGAACTTAACGTGTGAGACTGTGTTATGGCCTGGGGCAGCCTCTTGAGATATAAAAGAAAGGGAGACCAGCTGAGATTTGGGAACCTCAGTCCACCAAGAAAGCAGCACTGAGAGCAGAGCACATCCTTTGGACCTGAGGTTCCTGCACCAGGATGCTCTCATACTGAATATGGACTCAGCCCACCAGACTGTGATAATCTCATACTGAATTTGGATTTGTAGTTTACTGGACTGTGACAAAATAAAATTTCTCTTTTTAAAGCTATCCATCTTGTGGTATTTTGGTTAAAGCACCATAAGATGACTAAAACACCTAGGTAAAGTAGTACCTTTTTTTCCTAAAAAAAAAAAAAAAAGAATCCCACAAATCATGTTAGTAAACAGAAACCAGTGGATTAAAATGTGATTTGATACATGAACCCAGAAATTGATTCTTTGAAAATAATAAAAATGAACATGTAAATGCTACTAGGAAAGCTACAAAAAAGTAAAAATTAAGACAAATTTCAAAAATTAAAAATGAGAAAGATGTGATTTTTATTTTACATGAATTTATTTCATTCGATCTGTTTAAAAGGCCCTTATAATGTTCCAGTGATATAATGCCAGTGGCCTAGTATATTATGTCTCCATTACTGTAGTTTTATAATATTTTGGTATTTGATAGGACCAGCCTCCAAACTACTATATGAGAGTACATCAAATATCATCATCCAACTATTAATCCTTTATTTTTTTAATACTTTTTTGTGCTTTAAGTGAAAATTTACAGGCCAAGTCAATGTGTCGTATAACACTTTGTACTCACACTGCTGTGTAACTCTAGGTGCTCTTCCAAACTTGTGACAACACTCTCTGCCTTTCTAATGTGTATTTACCATTTATGTTCAACCAGCTCCTCTCTGCCTCCACTCTCTCATCTCACTTCTGGATGGGAGTTGATTAGTTAGCCTCACGTATACACTTAAGACAAGAGGCATACTTTTTGCCAGTATCACTTCATGTCTTATAGTCTAGTGCAATCTTTGAAGAGTTTACTTCAGTACTGTTTTCAGTTGTAGGCAAACAGAGACTCCAGGGACCATTTCTTCTGGGGACCATTCAATCTGTACAACCATCGAGTCTGATCTTTTGATAGAGGACTAGATCTGCACACCTGTTTTTCTCCTGCTAGGTCGGGGATTCTGTGTTGTATTCCCTTTTAGGGCAGTCATTTGTGCTGTTGGGGTACCACCTAGTTCTTCTTGTCTCATACTGATGCACTCTCTGGACTATATGGCTCTTTCTGTCTCTTGGACTCATGTTTTCCTTTTGTCTTTGATGTATTTCATTCTTCTGTACTCCAGGTGGGTTGGGACCAATTGGTGCTACTTAGATAGCCACTAGTAGCTTTTAAGACCCCAAAGGCTACTCACCAAAGTGGGTTGCAGAACATTTTCTTGAAAAAAATTTTTTGGGGGCTAAAGTCTTTTTTTTTTTTTTTTTAATTTATTTATTGTGATTGAGTGAGAGTATACAATCCAGTTTAAATGTGCATGCTCGCCTATGTGCGGCTGCTACTACTCTCCTTGCCCGGTGACAGCACAAGCAAAAGGGAGAGAGGTCGATCCATGCACAATAGGTAGACGCTAGTCACTTAGCTTTTGATAGTCAAGGACTGCTTCTCACTGGCTCTGGAGGCTCGAGTGAACTTTGCACTGCTCTTTGCTGCTGAGGAAGATGTCCTTCTAGTGCTGCCACTCATCTCACTATGCTGGCTGCCTCTGGTTCTCATCGGGTCAGGTCTGGTCAGACCTGGATACTTCTGGATTACCTCCCCCTTCACCAGTATTTGGTCTGATTTCTCAGCCTTCCCTTTGATGTTCAGGGCCCCTGGGATGTCATATGTAATTGAATCATTCATTCTTTTGGGTCTTTGTTGTTAGAGATATCACAGGAATCATCAGACTACTCTGCCATATTGGCTCTGTCTCCCAAGTTTTAATTTTGATGAACTTAGATTTCTTTTGGTTATTATTTTTGAAAATCTCAGTATTTGCTGAGATTTTCATTAAATTGCAAATGTGCATCTTAATTTGGAAATAATTTACATTTATAAACTTCCACTTTAATATACACTGAATGTATATACCTATCCATTTATTTCCGTCTTCTTGTGTGTCTGTCGGTAAGGCTTTGTTGTTTCTTTGTAACATTCCACATATTTATTTTCCCTCTCTCTTCTCTCTTTTTTCTCTATGAATGCTTTTTTGTATTTTTGTGTATGTGTTACTTCTGTATCTTTTTTTGGTTGGATATGTTACATAATTTCTTTTAAAGTTTTCTAATATAAAACTTTTTTCCTTTATCATACTTTATTGATTTATGATTATTGCCTAATAAATAACGATACTAAAACTTTAAATGTGACGTTAGAGATGTATTTGATTGTACCTCATTAGTTTACTCAGTAGCTTTAATTGTCTTTGTGTATAATGTAGTCTACAATTGTGCAATTTTGGTTTCAATTTACTCTTTAAATGCAAGAGAACTTACAACAGATTTTGGTTATAAATTTTATTTTATTGTCCTTACATGAGATCAACTGGTTTATATAGGGTGCTCTGTTTATAGAATTAAATTATAGTTATTATTTTGCAGTTATTATTATTATTTTATTATCAGTATCTTACTAATGAAATTATGGGAGCTTGCAAAAAAAGGTGAATTCCCTGTTAGGATGCTATATGGTTCAGTTTTATTAAGTTTCTTATGACCTCATTTCTCTCTTTTCACTTAGTCTATAAAACACTGAGACAGAATGTGCTAAATTCTACAAATAATGTGTTTCTGTTAATCATTGTGTTTCTTACATTTTGTTACACAAATTTTGATATTCAGTTCATCAGCTCATAAGGTGTTTGTGACATCACTGTGTATTACATCTTTTATTCATTGTGTGTTCATCAGTACATGAGGTGTTGACTGTGATATCACTGTGTATGAAATCTTTTATTCATTGTTTGCTAAATAATTTATGTAAATCTTTTATTCCTTTCCTTTTTATGTTTACTATTTCCTTAGATTTTATATCTAAAATTGTTATTGCCACTACTTGTGTTTTGTATTTTTTTATTTTGCTTTATTTATTCCTACTTGTGTACCGTATTATGTGATTTTCTTATAAACATCATATATTATGTTTTTTATTCCTTTCAAAATTATTAGTGTCTTTTGTTTTTATTATTAGGAAGTTTAACAGATCTTTATTGCCACAACCTAAAAGTATTTGATTTTGCTTTAGAAGGTATATTCCTTCTAAAGTATGTGTGTGTGTGTGTGTGTATATATATATATATGTAAATAGAACTTCTATATAAACAGAAGTTTGAACATGATACATAGGAAAAAAGTCACCTTAATAATAGGAATAAAGTATATTAAAAAACATAAAATATATTTTAACTGTGTTATAAGAGGAGGAATTTTACACATTTTTCCTTTTCTCATCCTTTATATATGCATATGTTTAGAATTACAAACTCTTAGTGAATTATACTTCTTAAATAACCTGTTTCAAAATTATTTGACACATTTAGTTTTGTAAACACATTTTAAGTACATGATTTTGATGTTTATTACAAATCACTGTGTGACATAGCTTCTCATTTTAGTTAGATTCTCAAGCTATTTGGATGTATATTCAAGGACTCGTGTCAACAATGACTCATAGATGTTATATTTCCTGAACTTTTGCTTTTTATCTGAATAAAATTATGTTGCTTATCAATATAAACAACTTCCTGTGTATAATCGTTTGAATCACAGTATTTTCCACTAAGGAACTGGAAAAATATAAACTCAGTGAAGAAAGGTATCTGTGGTTATGATATTGTTGTGTGCAAAAAAGGATCAGAGTTAGGCTTTGTAATTCCACAGGACAAAAATAGAATCAGAGGGTAGAAGCTACACAGAAAGTTGTCTGAATAAAGAGCTAATCTCTGTAACACTCAGAACTGTCTAAACATGGAGACAGAAGTATGCATTAAATCCATTGCCTTCAGACTGATTCTGACTGTAGCCATCCTGTAGGACAGGGTATAACTGCCTCATAGGGTTTCCAAAGCTGTGAATGTTTACAGTAGATTGCCACATCTTCCTCCCTAGGAACCACCAGCCTTTCAGAGTCAAGCTTTAAGTTAGCAGCTCAGCTCTTCACCCCTGTGCCTTCCAAGGCTCCTTACAAAGTCATAAAATCCTGAGCTTTTTAAGTCTTCCTGTGATAATTTGTACCTGCTTCGTAGGATACTTGTGCAGGAGTAGTTTTTATTAGGTACACTTGAGAACAGAGCCTTTCTCTTAGTAGATACTTGATGCTAAAAATAAAACACACGCTACTAACTTTTTATATGGAATCACTGAGAGGAGACTTCATGTAAATTGAGCCCTGAGCTATTGATTTATCTGAGAAATGATAAAAACTTAGTTTCTTTGGTTAGTTAATACACAGCCTAATGTCTATAAGAGTTTCACAGGTTTTTGCTAAATGGTAGAAGGAGAATTTGCATTTTGCATATTCTGTAGATATTATGGAACTTTGCTGACATTTTTCCCAAACCAGTCTTTGGATGCCAGGGTAAGATGAATATCCATACTGCTTATCCTGAACTTTCCTGAGCCGAGCCGAGTGCCGTCGAGTCGGATCCGAAAAAGTGAAAGCCCTCTGGTGGAAGATCTGTTTGAAAGTGTGTTACACCAGGGCTCCTGTTAAGTTGGGTGTGACTATTAGCTAGAAGGAGTCTAAACAGGTTTAGGAGTTATTTCTTGCTTTGGTTTTTATTGTTGAATTTTGAATATTCCTTGAGTCTATAGTTTAAATATATAATGTTTAACGTAGGAAAAAAGGAACTCTGCTTTCATTGTTAAAGAACACACACCAACCACATAGATCGACAGAAGCAAACAACTATATAGAGCTTGTATTTTCATTTTAGGGAACTGTAACTAAATATGCAGTGCACTATTCTCACTTTTAAGTATTACATAAATTATAGCTCATCCAGATAGCATAAAAGAACCTAAAAGAAAATAGAGATGAGAAATTCACCTCTTCTCTTCTCTACTTGAGCACCTGTTGTATCTCCCCTAGGTAATGAGACCACAGTCTATGATATTAATGAAGGTGAACTGAAAGTTTGTTAAAATGTCTTGAGAGCCTCTTGGGATTTCTGAATCTGGCCTCCCAGTCTGCCAACTCCTGTGGGATTTGTGCATATTAGCAGAGCTCCAGTTCGTTCTTCTGAAAATAGGAGGAGATATACTGTATAATAACAACTATTAAGATATTGAACGATTACTATGTTCCAAGCACTGTGCTAAATATTTTGCACCTAATATTTTATGTAGTCTTCATAACATTTGGACTCCCTGGGTAGTGCAAATGTTTAACACACTGGGTTGCTAACCGAGTGGTTAGAGATTTGAGTCCATCCAGTGGCACCTTGGAAGAAAGTCCTGACAATCTACTTCTGAGAAGTTCACTGTAAACCCCACAGAATATAGCACTACTCTGACACATACGTGCTAACTATGAGTAGAAAGCAACTCCATGGCAACTGGATTGCCTTTTTCATGACAATCCAGTGGGCTGAAAATCCCCCCATACTAAAAGTGAAATTAGAAACTCAATCTGCCTGAGACTAAACCAATAATCCTGGCAACTTTACAAAGCCCAAACCCTATATAGCTCTAAAATTTTATAAGAAGTTGGCTTAGTACTGACTTATGCCAGTTGCACTAAAATTAGCCCGATGAGCTAACCACACTTTTCCTGGGTAGTGTTGCCGTCTCTCTGCACTGGAAGGCCCCTTGGCTCTTCTGCAACTCTTCCTGTGGCTGACTGTTACTACTCAGCCTAAATATTACCTCCTCCAGGAGGCCTCTCTTGACTTCCTGAAGTTGAGTTTGATTCCCTCTAGAGTGCTTTCATTCCCAAAGTGCCTGTCCTTGCCTCTGTCACAGTGTGGGTCACAGTGCCATGTGGAAATGGGCTGATTACTTAGCTCCAAACTACAGTGTTGGTGAGGGCAGGGGCAATACGTAATTCACGACTATATCCTCAAGGGTAAGCCCTGTAACAAAGCTTACGTAGGTGTTCAGTACATGTTTATTGAACCAACACGTTTTTATTTATTTATTTTTATTGTGATCAAGTGACAGTTTACATTCCAAGTCAATTTTTCCCCGATAAAAGCCCAAGTACCCTTCTGTCTGTAACTCTGTCTGCTCTCCTCACTCTGTGACAGCACAATCTTTCGTTCTTTGCTTCCTATCCACTCAACCAACACTTGTCCCCCCCTCTTTTACCCTCTCCTTTTCTTCCTGGGGTCTCTGTGAGTCAGATCTGACTCGACAGCAGTGGGTTTGTTTTCCCTCTAAAAATAAACCAGTATGACAGTCTCATGTATATATTAAACCATGAAGTACACACACCACATGCATCACTCTGTGTCTCCAAGTCTCATCCATTCTTTGTCTGAAGTATTGGCTTCTGTACTGGTTTCAGTTCTGGACTGGCATCAAGTCCAGGGGCCATGTTCTCACGGGACCCACCAGGTTGTCAGACTATCAATTCTCGTCTTTTAATAAAGTTATAGATCTATACACCCCTTTTCCTCCTGCTGTGTCAGGGACCCTACATTGTATCCCCTATCTGGGCTGTCTTTGGTGGTAGCCAGTCACCATCTTGTTCTTCTGGTCTCATGTTGATGTAGTCTACCAATCATACGGGTCCTTCTGTTTCCTTTGCTCTCATTTTTCCTGATGTCTTTGATGTTCTCAGTTGTCCTTTGTTTCAGGTGGATTGGGGCCAATTGATATTCCTCAAATGACAGCTTGCGTGTTTTTAAGACCCCAGGCACCACTCACCAGTACAGGGTGCAGAAGATTGTCTTAGAAAAAGACTAGTTATGCCAATTGACCTTGATGTTCCCTCAAAACGTGGTCCACAGAAGTGGACCTGTCACTACTACTCTGTCATATGACATGTTGGGTTGAATTTAGAAAACTGGCTTGTGTTGTAGTCCAGGTATGCTGATCTGGTTTCTACCATGTGCTGTCACTACCTTCACCTAGCCACATTCCTATTGATTAGCTAATCTATGATGAACCCTCTTGCTCCCTCCCCACCGTTGTAGGCATCAAAGAGTATTTTCTTTAATGCATAAGTCCTTATAGTAAGGAGCTCATACAGTGTTTGTCCTTTTGCAACTAACTGATTTCGCTCAACATAACATCTTCCAGTTGATTCCAGGTTATGAGATGTTTCATAAAATCCTCATTATTCTTTATCATTGTATAGTGTTCCATTGTATATATATATATATATACTACAGTTTGTTTATCCGTTTGTCTGTTGATGGGCACTTAGATTGATTCCATCTTCTTTGCTCTTGTGGAGAGTGTTGCAATAAACACTCCTGTGCATGTACCTGTTCGGAACAAACACATAAATTTTAGACTCCTTTTTTCATCTCTGCTGGTTCCTTTTCCCTCTCCTCCTCTCGTTCTTCTACTTCTCTTTGGAATCAGAGCACAGGTTACCTCTTTTACTTCTTAAGTGTGCTGTGTCGGTTTACTTCTTGATAGTATTTTTGAAGGTCAACTGTAATTGTTACCGACTCAGAGAAGCAGAAACTTTATTATACCACCTGAATTGTCAGCCTTCTACAGGGTTTCATTATCTACCCAAACAAAACACTGCATTGTCCGAAATTTACTGTTTCATAGCTATATACCATGAAGGCAAGGGAATATTTGACAATATTCTGTATAATTTAATCCATGAAGATAGTTAAGCAAGATAAACAGAGCCTTGATGTAAATGATTTGGCCTAAATTATAGGGCTTGGTCAGATACTTGGTGGAATTTGTTGGGGTGTATAAAAAGTTGGGTCATAATATCTAGTCCCTTGCCACACGCACATGAATGCACGTGCATGCGCGCGCGCACACACACACACACACACAGTCTTTATGTTCAAACACTATCTTGTAAGGGAAACAAGTATGTAAATAATACTAATTACAATAGGGGAATATTGTGCAGAATGTACTAACAGAGAAGCATAAATAAGTGATGGGGAAGAAGTTTCACTTTGCCAGAAGTAGGAACAGTGAAGCTTTCACAGGGGTGATGGTTGGTAAGAATAAAAAGTAAATAGATGTTCTTTAACCAGTCTAGAGTTACAGTTAAACAGTTCAGATCCAGAAAATAGAATCTGAAACAACTACCCTCATATAGTCACATTCTATATTTTACTTTGTGTGTTGGTGAAATTCTTTTGGATTTTTTTTTCTTTAAATTCCAGTTAGGTAGATTTAGAATGCATTTCACTAAATACAGATTGATTGTTTTTGCGTTTTTTTGTGACTTGACTTTATCATGCGAATAAACCGTATGAAATCTATTAATAGATTTAAACTTTTAGGTTTTGAGAAAACATCTGGCTCTGTATAGGCACAACATGAAGTTGATTCCTGTAGATTCATTTAGTATCAGTTTCTAGAGGGGTAATGAGATTGCCACGAGTCAGATCTGACTCAACAGCACTTGTCTGGCTTGGCAATGAGATTGCCATTCTAGTGAGATGACTGATTTTGGTTATCATTTATTGTGAAAAATAAAAAAATTAAAAGTTCATAATCATCCATTTGAGTCTTACGGAACCAACTTTCATTTTAAACAAATTTTCTCTTTAATGAGCTTAAAAACCGTCTCATTATTTCTGTTTTTATTTTATGCATTGCTAGTAAAATTGGCTGTTTTCTTTTATCATCAGTTTTATAGTTTCTATGAGTAGTATTCATATTGCTTTCATATACCTTGCCCATATTTGTAAGATAATTTCTTGCAATGGTTTACGTATAAACGGTATAATGGCTATTTATATTTTGTCCATCACATACATTGTAATATTTTCCCAGTGTGTCGCAGTCCATTTAAATTTGCTTTCATTATTGTTGTGTGCCTTTGAGATGATTCCAACACACAGCAAACCTATATAGGACAGAAGAGATCTGTCCCATAGAGTTTCTAATGCTTTAATCTTTACAAAAGCAGATTTCCACATTTTGCTCCTGCTGAATGGCTAGTGGGTTAAAACCATTGACCTTATGTTTAGTATCTGAACACTTAACCATTCTGCCACCAAGGCTCCTTAAATTTTATTGCATTTAAAATTATCAATGTTTTCCTTTAGGTTATCTTTAATATTAGACTTACGAAGCCATTTTTTAAATCCATTTTTATAAACTATAAGAATTTTATAACACTGGCAGAAATGTCCTGTTGACATTTTCATTGACATTGCATTTAATATATTCATTAATTTAAGAAAATTTGACATCTGTAAATATTCCTTAAATATTCAGCTTCGTCAACAAGTAACATGATATAGCATTGTAATTATATGTTTGTTTAAATGTACCTCAATAATATTTTATATCCTTTGATAATAGCATGGTCAATCTACAGTATTTCATATTACAGGCAGTTCCCATATTAAGAATGTCAGACTTATAGGCATCTCATATGGAAGAACAGATCACCTTAAAGCCTATCACTTAAAAAATTTGAGTTAAATACAATGGATCATAATAATGAATGCATGCACCATTTTGTGATGCTCGTAAAAACATTATGTGGTTTGGTAGTGTTTCTTAAGTGTTCTTAAGGTAAAATATATACTATATAAAAAGACAGACATTTGATCAACTCTTATTAAACAAGATCAGTATATACCTGTTCCAGAGCCCTGGTGGCACAGCAGTTAAGAACTCAGCCACTAACCAAAAGGGTTGATAGTTCAAATTCACCTGCTGCTTCTTCAAAACTCCGTGGGGCAGTTCTATTCTGTTCTATAGGGTTACTACGAGTCATAATTGATTCGATGGCAACAGATCTGGTTTTCTTGGATATCTGTTCCAACTTACCTACAAATTCAAGTCAAAGAGTTTTAGAAGTGGATCCTGTTTGTAACCCAGAGACTGCCTGTAAATTAATTAATAGCTGTTTTATATTTTTATTGATATCTTCTTCCTCATTTACTAACCCCAATTCCTGTTCCTCTCCTTGACCTTCAAAATACGTACATTCAAAAGCTTCAGTCCTTTAGTTTCTTATATTCTGTCTGGTTGTGCCAGTTATTGCAGTGAATACAACTATCACTGGCATGTAGATGACCTCTGCATTCACACCTCAGCCCAGTCGATGTCTATAATTACTGTGGCTTTCTCCATCAGGCATCATTTGTACCCCAAAATATCTGTAACCAAATTTATTACTTTATTTTAAAAAAATTATATTTTTATCTCCATATTTTGGTTAATAGTATAGGAATATTTATCCAGCTAAAAAATTCAGAGCCAACTTTCTATTTTACTTCTCTCTTCTGTATGCAACCTGAAGGTAGATTTTAAGTCTTTAAGCTCTACAAAGTTTCCAGCATCCATTCCTTTACCTGTAGCTCTGTAACCACTACCATAGTGTGAGCTCTCTTCACCTTTTACCTGGATTATCATATTGGCCTTTAAACTGGTCTTATTGCTTCCGTCTTCTTCCCTTCCACCCCAGCCAACCAGATAATGATTTCATCAGTCTTTCTAAGACACAACATTGATTGGTTTTTTCCTCTGTTCAGGACCCTTCAATGTCACTTGCCTAATTTAATATAAGTTTCTCAATTTAGAAAGGCAAGACTTTCTTCAGTCTTGCTCCAATTTCCTTTCTGTTTTTAATCTCTCATTCTCCATTTCAGGTGATCACAGCATCCTGCGATTAGACTATTCCTGTTCTGCAGAAATACCGCTAATTTAATCACTCAGCCCTCTCGGTCATTCATTCACTACTGCCAAGAGTACCTTCTTGCTCATCTTTGACAAATGAAATCTTACCTCTTTTAAGACTTTGTATTGTGTGTGCTCAGACATGTTTTATTTTTAGAAATGTGTCATGGTATTTCTTGCATAAAACTATTTGAAGACTTCCCTCTTTTTCTAGACTTTAGCACTCCTTTCTAGCAGATATCGATCTTACCCATTTATCGTTCCACTCAGCGTTTTATGCACATTTGGTGTCCTCTAAATATTTATTAAACCAATTTAAATAGGTCCAATTACCATAGAAATTACCTGTACTGCAGCCTGAGAAACAAATACCTAATTTTGATTGGATTCGGAAGGTGACTTGGTTAAAATGAAACCGGAGGTAATGCTGATTTCTTCCTTTGTCCTTACTGAGCTCAGGCTTTAATTTAAGGTGAGCAGCTGAAAACCTCTGATTACAAAATCCTGCGTGCCAATGGGTTTTTCTATAGTTAAAATGAGTTACTTGTTAGAAATGCATCAGTGCACTTAGGTATTTGATTCAAAGGCTGTGATTTATGACTTAGGCTGGGATTTTATAGGAACAGTGTCATATAATACCTGAAAACACCATTTATTTTCATGCACTATTTAAATTGCACTTATACCAAGTTACAGCAATGTTTAAAAACTAATATTCAGTGCTTCCTTGCATTTGCCGTATTTTTATCAGGGTAGGATTGAATTCAAAATTACTGAATGGGAAACATTTCTCTCACAAAAGTGTTACTGCTGAATAATTAATCAAACAGGAAGCATGCTCAGGTATATTTCTATTCTTTTCTCTGTAAATTCCATTTTTATTTTTAAAATGAATATGTTCATGCTCCTGGATCTCCCTTCGAATGTGAAATTTATAACATACCTCAAAACTGACCCCTCAAACATTTTACTGGTGGTGATATAGATACAATTTTATGATGCATGATGAGAGGAACACTTTTCCAAAATGGATTCAGACTTGAATATTCAGTGTATAAGGGCTTTAAGATGCTGCTTCTTTACTTTGAAAGAAAAACAAAGTCTTAGTATGTGCTGTAGGACAGAAACAACCGTATGTTTAAACAGTAGATAGCTGGGTATATTGATTAATGTGAACTAAGATTGAGGTGATTAAAGCACCCCCACGAATGTATAAGAATAGTTGAAAATTTACTTGTGCTATTTCTCCATCTTTTATATGAGAGGAAGGCTTAATAGCCTATTCAAACATTGAGTGTTTTAGTTTTGTTCTTTCTCTAGAAATAGCTGTAGTTTCAAATGTTTATTGCAGCATAATCCACAATAGCAAAATGATGGAATCAACTTAGATGCCCATCGACAGATGAATGGATAAACAAACTATGGCACATATACTCAGCGGAACACTATGCAGTGATAAAGAACAATAATTATTTTAGGAAGCATCTCATAACCTGGTTTCAATTGGAAGACATTATGTTGAGTGAAATCAGTCAGCAGCGAAAGGATAAATATTGTATGAGACCACTACTATAAGGACTTAAAAACAGATGTATGTATATAAGAAGAGACTCTTTGACAGCTACAATGGTGGGCAGGAAGGGAGAGAGATGGTCATAGATTAGCTGATAGAAATTTGAATGGGTGAAAGCACTGACAGCACATAGCAGAAAGCAGATCAACCTAACTGGACTTCACCGTAAACTGAAAGCTCATCTAATCTCAAGTCAGTATTGCAAGGATAGAGTAGCAGGGGCAGGGGTCTCGGGACCATGCTCTCAGGGGACATTGAGGCAAATTGGCATAACTAGTCCATCGCTAAGAGAGTCTTGGCACCCCATATTTGTGAATGGCATCTGGGGTCTTAAAAGCTAGCAAGCTGCCATTTGAGGTACACAAAACAGTCCCAACAGATGATGACCAAGAACAACAAAGACATGAGGAAAGAAGTGCTCAGGAGACGGAAGGACCCATGTGAATGGGAGACTGTATCAACAGGTGACCAGAAGAACCTGATGGTGCCCAGCTACCACCAAAGACAGCTGTGATGGGGCACACAATGTAGGGTCCCTGTGGCAAAACAAGAAAAAGAAAAAGAACTCTACTAAAAGACCAGAACTGATGGTCTGATGGCCTGGGGATCCCCTGGGAGCATAACCCCTAGACCTACTGCTGCCCCTGTCTAGAAAACATACAGAGGTCAACTCTTCAGATAAAAATGGACTGGACTCATGGGCCCAGTGTGACCATATGGTGTGTGTACTTTGTGCTTCTATGCATTTATAGAATGCTGTCCTACTGATCTCTGTCTAGATGGGAGAGAAGAAAGTGCAGAGGAGGGAACAGGAGCTTATTAAGAGGATAATACAAGTGTAGAAGTGGGTAAGGAGAGCAGGAGGAGCTGCAGATAGGCAGGTGTTTTAGTCAGCTAGGGCTGCTCTAACAGAATTACCACAGAGCGGATGGCTTTAATAAAGGTAGGTTTATTCTTACACAGTCCGATAGGCTACAAGTTCATGTTCAGGGTGTCCACTCCAGGAAAAGGCTTTCCCCTTTGTTGGCTCAGGAGGCAAGTCTGTTATTGCATCAGTCTTTGTCCAGGGAGCATCTTGGTGCAAGAACCTCAGGTCTGAAGGATGGGCTCTTCTCTTGGTGCTGCTTTCTTGATGGTAGGAGGTTCCCGATTCTCCGCCTGCTTCTCTGTCCTTTTATCTCTTGTAGGATGAAAGGATTAAGGATGGAGCAAGCCATACTCCAGGGAAACTGCCTTTACAGTGGGGCAGAGAGGTGATCCTATGAGGGGATTTACAGCTCCACCCTAATCCTTTAACATACAGTTTAGGAAAACCACCAAATGGAGGACAGTCACAAGATCCTGGGAATCATGGCCCAGCCACATGGCTACATATATTTTTGGGGGGACACAATTCTATCCATGACAGTGGGCATGCAAAATTGTGTCAGATTGTATACTTTCACTTAATCACAATAAAAAAAAGAAATAGCTGTAGTTCATATTGTTTGTATTTTACAATTCAGAATAACTGAAAAGAGTAACATCTCTATTACTAATTATTTTAAAAATTGATTATTTTTCATGTGATTATGAACCATAGCACAGTATGTTTTCTTTGCAGAAGTAGCTCTGATCCCTGTCTCTACGCCCAATTAAGAGAAGCAATTGTGTTTCATTCAGAATTTTTATTTGTTTTCTTTTGGGAGGTTTTCTTTGAATGGTTTACTTGTTTGCTTGCTTTCTTGTTTTGAAGTTGAGGTACAAGTTTGGAATGGAATCAGTGTATCTTCACTTCAGTTTTCCTGGAAATGAGTTGTAGGCTTTTATTACGTATCTGATGGGGATTCCAGGAATCAGCACAATAGAGGCTAGCCTCCTTCTTGAATGGAGATATATAAACCAACCCACATAGGAAACTTGCAACCAATAAACCTAGTGGGTGAGTTAACAATAAAAAGATCCATTTCCTACTTAATTTAAACACTCTAAAGACTTCAATTCTTTTAAAGCTTTACTGAAAACCTATAATAAAAAAAAATCCTTAGTAACTCCAAATAGCATTACTTAAAAAAATCAGCAGCATATATATAGATGATATAGATATAGGTGATGGATATAGACATAGATGTAGGTATATATAGATAGATAGATAGATATGTTTTTCCAACAGATCCGACTCGATGGCACTTGGTTTGGCTTGGCTGAAGCTATTTGAATGAATTCCTGCTATTTTACTACTGGTGACCAAGAATCCCCTTTCTAAAGAATCTTACTTTTGAGTGATAGGAGACAAACCAGTAAGATGGCTTTAAGATGATTTCAAAAAATAAGAACAGGGAGCCTTCTCTGAAAAGCAATTTTTCATTTCTTAAGGAGTTCCATGATTAAATAATATTGGGAAATGTGTTAAACAAAGTCTAACCAATTTCTTTCCTGCAGTTGCACTTCAGGTTTTCTTGTTTCTGTTGTTTATTTTTTAAAAAAATTGAATGTTAATTGTAAAATAAGAGGGAAATATGTGGCATTTCACAATCTGATTAGTCTCTAGAAAACTCTTTACTAAGGCTGTGTGGCCCCTGTGGTGTTCTGCAGAACACACTTCTTAGAAAGCAGAGCTACAACATGCGTACATCATGGTGAAGTTATAAATAAAAGAACTCACAAGAAGAAAACCCACATGCTAGGCTATGTTTTATGATAACTTTGTTTAGGAAGTTAAACTGACTTGCCAAGACAGAAACTTAATATAATTTAGAAAGAAATAAAAAACAAAAACAGATGTATGTGACAGGTATTCTGTAAGAAAATTATAATTTAAGGAATAAGTGTTCATATTGCCTCCCAAAGAAAAATAAATATATTTACAATTTGACAGTAATAGCATGAAATTTTCCTTGGCATTATTCTTGCTGTATATGAGTCTTTGAAAATGAACCTCTAAAATAAGGAATAAGGTAAGCATATCATTTTGAAATGTAAGAGTGTAACTGAGCAAGGAGCCCCAAATTAAATTCTCCTGTTCATTCAGGCTAAAGAAAGACCAGACATGAAGATAGAAGCCACTGCTTCTGAATCTCAAGAGCCCAGATTATTTTTTTCTAGTTTCCTTCTGTTTGTCCAGGACCACATGAGTATCTGGTGATTGAAAGTATCCACAGACATTTCTTTAACCATTTCAGTGGTATTTTGAGAAGTGGCAGAGAACGATTAATAGAATGGGACCTCTAGGGCAGTCGCGGCATCTAAGTGGATCAGGGTACCTAAGCACTGCAAAAGCCAGTTCTGCTGCGGGTACTGCTGGAGAAAGCTGGTGTATGTCTGAAGAGATGGCCTCCAAAGGAGTTGTTAGTTGCCATAGAGTTGATCTCAGCTCACAGTGACCTAACTGTGCCTAGTAAGACTGCTACATAGGATTTTTTTTTTTTAAGGCTATAAGCTTGTAGAAGAAGATCACCAGGCCTGTTATCCAGGACACCTCCAGATAAGTTTGAAATGCCAGACTTTCTGCTAGAGTTGAACACGTAGCCATTTGTGCCACCCAGGGTCTCCATCCAAAGGAATGATTATAATTTCTGGCAGACTGGGCACTAGTGGAGAAAAGTTTCCGTTTGTCCAAGCTAATGTGTATAAGCCACAGGGAATTTGTATTGGTAACTTGCTGTCGAAACTCTGGTTGCGTAGTGGTTAAATGCTACAGCTGCTAACCAAAAACATCAGCCGTTCGAAACACTCCTTAGAAATGCTTTGGAGCAGCCGGTGGAAGCTTTGTCTTGTGGTCCTTCAGTGGTCAGTGGCCTGCCTGTAATGGGATGGAGGTTCAAGGGAAGACTTGGATCTCCAGGAAGAGTACGGTGAACCAGTAGCATATCAGAATCTCATGTCCTACTCTACTGTCCAGGGCAGACATCCACGTCCAGGAGATAGGCATATTGGGCTGTGAAATGACACACAAGCCCTAGAAATTATGGTTGTTTATCTCTGTATTATTTATGGAGGGGAACCTGTGACTCTTCTACCTAAGAACAAGTTTCATTTTGGTCACCCGGGCAGAGCTAATTTTCAGGCTGGGAGCAGACTGGCTCTAATTAGTTATAATTGCACATCTGAGTACCTTAGGGGCTTTATTTTTCTTTGAATAGATTCTTTTCCATACAGCTATGTTGCTGAAGAAGCTTAACTGGAAATTCAGGGGCACCCTGGTGGTGCAGTGGTCAGAGCCCTCAGCTGGAAACAGAAAGGTGGACAATTCAAACCTACTAGACACTCTGAAGGAGAAAAATGGGGCAATCTGCTTCTATAAAAATCTACAGCCTAGGAAAGTTGAGGGCAGTTCTGCTCTGTCCTGCAAGGCCTCTGTGAATTGGAATCAACTTAATGTCAATGGGTTAACAGTGGAAGTATCACAAAACAACATATCCCACCTTTGTGTAGAAGCATTCTCTTTCTTGTTGTGTTGTTAATCGCACACACTGAAATTGTTCCCTGCATCATGTGGAAACCCTGATGGCACAGTGGTCTAGGTGCTGCTGTTCCTTACCAAGATGTTGGTAAATTGCATCTATCAGGTGCTCCTTGGAAACTGTATGGGGCAATTCTACTCTGTCCTTTAGGCAGCTGTTGTTTTTTTTTTGTTTGTTTGTTTGTCTGTTTATTTGTTTTTTGGTGTGTTACAGTGGTTTAAAAAACATAATAGCAAAAACAAAACCTGTGCAAAATAATGCACTATTTAAGCTTAAAAAGAAACTTTTCACATATGTTATGTCTATATAAACCAAAAAACCTACTGCCATCAAGTCAATTCTGACTCATGGTGACCCTATAGAGTATCTCTAATGCCATTCACAAAGCTCCTTAATGTAGTTGCCCAAATTGTTGGTGCTGATGCCAACTTCAGTGACAACATCAACAACAAAGATTTGTGTAACTGGATTAATAACTATTTCTTTATTTATTTTTTCTTGTATAAAGTTACTATGAGTTGGAATCGACTTAAAATTGGGTTTTTGCTCTGAAGTTATCCAGAATACACATGCTGCTGTTTTTAAACTGTTTCTATCTACTGTCGAAACCCTGGAGATGTAGTGGTTAATAGCTATGACTGCTAACCAAGAGGTCAGCAGTTTGAAATCACCAGACACCCTGTGACAACTCTATGAAGCAGCTCTACTCTGTTCTATAGAGTTGCAATGAGTCGGAATTGACTCAACAGCAATGGTTTGGTTTGGGTTTATCTGCTGTGTATAATGTGAAGGATACTGGCAATAAAAATAAAAATCTTAGTTGTGTAAGAGAATAAAGTTTGAAGAATCATCTGAATACTCCCAAGTATCTTCTTTTTCCCTTTTGTATCATTTAAAATCTTCAAATTTATCAATCTACCCATTAGAATGAATGATATGTTATTTTAAAGGTGACAAACTGTGAAAAGCAATGGCTTGCAGAATGATTATAAATGAGCTGTTCTGGTTCTAAGAACTAAAGAAAGATTGTTGCCAGAGGAAGTCCTTGTTGGATTTTAATAGCAATAATAAAATGTTCTGTATTCCATAAATTCTGATAAGTGATGTTGTTTTTTATGCTGAACTTACATGATTCTGCTATCTCTGTAATTTTTGTCCAGTAGAAGTTCATCTGTGGGATCATTTACGTTTTTAACACACCAGTCAGATGGAAGAAAGGCATTTTACAAACCAGTTGCTTATCCTCATTTTTTCTCTGCAGTGATGAGTGTTTAATTCAATTATGCAATGCATTGCTTTTCCTCATTTCTTTCATCTATTTGTTAATCACCCCTCCTCCCCCAATCCTTAATTTTCAGAAACTTCTAAATTTTCTTTTTAAAGGTCTGAACTGTCACTCCTCTTAGAAAATGTCATTTGCAGAATCCTGAATTAGAAAAGCCATCCATGGGTTATGGACTGTGGGGCCACATTTATTTACTCTGACTGTTATGGATGTAATAAATCATTTTAAAATAATGTTGGCATTTATGCATTCCACTGGCATGGCAATTTAACAACGTGCTCTGTATACTGCTGCTTGAGTTAAGGTTTTGCTGTCATGTTCTCCGGCTTAGTTCTCCCAATCTTAACACAGCAGACAGTGGTAATGTCAACTGCACAAGTGCCAAGAAAGAAAAAAGATGGATAATGTATTCAATTTTATGGGTGATTTTAAACTTTATGCCAATGAGCACATTTCTCAGGATGGCTCTCATAGCTCAGTGTTTGCTTCTTTCTTTGGGCTACATGAAACCTTTTTTGCTGTAGGTATGGCTTTCAGGTTGATTTAATCCTGCCTTCTCTGCCTACAAACAGGTTCACAGAATACATTAGCAAGAAAGATATCATAATTGAAATCAACAGCATGACTATAAAGAGCATTTCTATGATGAGTTCTGGACCCATGTATTTTATATGCTGCCATAAACATGTTGATATAATGGATTATATACTGCCATCAACTCAGTTCACATCCACATATGCATAATGCTTGGCTGACGCTTATACTGAGTTTACTGTTTATCTAATTGACCTATCAATTGTTTGATTAAACTGAGTCACTTAATATATAAAAAGAGATACTCTTGTCCTTCTAAGTCAAAACTGTGATTCCTGCAGCATGTGTTAAATTAAAAAGATTCTAGCTCACATGTGCAAATCAGTATTGATTTTAACTTTTGACTTCTTTGTGTGTAGTATTTTTCCCTCTTGACATCTCATCTTCATTGGCTTTTGAAGCCTTTGTGGTTGTCATCAACTCTTGGGCACTTCTACTCATTAAGGAAGCTTTCTCCAATGTGTTGCCCTTCTACCACGTCCCACTCTCTCAAACATATAGCTTGAAGTTGTGCAGATTTGGGGGTGGGAGGTGTGGAATGACCTCCCAGTGTTTATTTTTCTGTATGAAATATAGTTTCTAAAGGAGGGCCTTAATATTGGATACCACACCCAGTTGATCCACCTCTACAGCCATCTGTTGTTTTAGGGGAGCATCTTTATCTCCTAGTGTCCTGGCCCTAGTGTCCAGCAACAACAGCCTCCTTTGCAGCCAAGTAGTCATTAAGAGTGTTATGACATTTTCTGTAGAAGCAAGAAGAACTATTTGCCTTTTAAAATTCCCTGTATCATTAAAAAAAAGAGAAGAAGAAGAAGAATTAAGAATGTGCAGAACATGTTATTTGATCCATCTGGTGCTCACATTTAAACTTCACCTTTTAGTGACTTGGAATGTATCCTTACTGTATGGCTATAATTAATGTACCTTTTCGAGAAAAGATTGGGGAAGTAAGCTGATTTGTCTCTATTCTAAGACTAGTATAGTTTCTGCTGTAGCACCAGACTGCCAAAACAGAAGGGAAACGTGCACCGCCCCTGCATCGGCTCTATGCTCGGATAACGAATGTTCACTTACTGTAGACAGTAATGATCTAAAGCTTTTGCGATGTCTTAAATATGTTAGTGCCTGGCATTCTTTTCTTGGTGTTTTCCCAAAGATCATTGCCTAGGACTAGCCCTCTTTGGGAAACCAGTAAATCTACTATGGTTGATGGGAAAGAAGACGAAGGAATAGGCCAGACAGTGGGCAGCACCTCCTCCGTGTTGTCATTCAACGTTTGAGAAGACTGTTCTGGGACACATTCTAATGCTTTCTTTGGGGAAAAATGGAATTTGACAGTTGATATGAAACAAACTGTCTTTGTGGAGGTTTCAGGATCCTTAGTGCAATTCCAAATATAGACAAGACTTTCTGTAGATTGATACAACATCCCTGGAAATACAGGTAAAATAATTGGAAATAATTCTGCCTTGAATGTCTGCAAGACTTCAACAAGTCTCAGCTGTCAGGTAGTAGCTATCCAGATAAAGACTACGTCATAGACCGTCAGCAATTCTTGCTTTGCTGCTTTTGTATATGCAAATATAAAGGAGTGTTTAGTCAAGAAGAGTTCATCTTATTTGCTACCAAAGCTTCCAGCATACTCTCTTTAACTTAATACTAAAATTGTATCCTACTAATATTTCAAAGTTCTGCTGAATTAAAAAAATATTTTTTCTCTTGTTAATTTTTTTCATTTCTTCTAAATATAAATGCCAACTATACTTTTTATATCTCTCATTAGCACATTTTAAGTGTACACCTGCAAGTAAAGCTATGTCCATTCCTTTTAGCAATGACACTGAGAGTTGCACTAGGAAATACTGCATATGCAGAATATAACAGATCATTGAAAATAGTACAGGCCAAAAGGGAGCTGGGTTTTTGTTTGTTGTTTGCTAGTTTTTGTTTTTACTTTTTTTCTGTTAAACAAACTTGCCGTTCTGGGTTATATTCTTTCCGAAAGCAGCTTTCTAGATGTAAATAAACACACTACTATATAGCTACAAATTTAAAAATACAAAGATTAAAATAAGTAGGTAATTAAAAAGGATATTTATAACACCTGATTAGTCTTAGAGACATTGTTAGTAGCTGTCCAGTTGACTCTGATAATCCGAATGTAACAGAACAAACCGTCCCGTGTCCTCGGCCATCGTCGTGGTCGCTGCTATATTTGAAACCATTATTTTGGCTATTGTGTCAATCTACCTCATTCTTAGAGATATTTGTTTCCATTAAATATTCATTTCTGACTATTTGTAAACTGAATGTGGTTATAGTTTTAGCTTTATGGACCAACAGAAAAAAAAGAACAATGTTTGTTCCACAAATGGTCTCTTCTTCCTTCAAATGAAAACAACAACAAAAAAAAAAAAAAAACAGGACTCAGAAGAAAGATTGTATGTCACTATTCTATCACTACTTGCTGTTAAGATCTTCAAAAAATCAGACCACAGAAAGGCATGCTCACTCATTTTTTCTTGTTCTTCTTCTTCTTTTTTTTTTTTTTTTCTTTTTCCTTTTGGTGCTTATCTGTTTATTTTCCTGAAATTGTTTGATCACTCTAGGTTTTCATTTTCGGTATCTTTATGACTGCATGAGCTATTTCTGATGATTGGCTAGATATATCAGAATGCTATCTCTTCTACCTTGTTAAATTTCCTGTAGCAAAACAGAGGGCTTTCTAAATAACTACACTCCTTTCCTCCAGTATTGAAGTTCCTCCAATGAACTGAATTCTCTCAGATCTTTCAAATAATGAGGATGATTAATGTTTATGCAGCTTTGCAGGCCTGCATATATTTTGGAGTGTCCAAGATTAGAATCTGTTGAAGTGGGTAATAACATAGGAATGGGGCTGCTACACTTTGCATTAGAATGTTGTTGCAGAGGACAGTGCTTCCCATGCAGCTTCAGATTCAGGGCGACTGCAAAGGGAAACTGTGACAGAAAGAACTTTAGGTTTTTATAATTTGGTTTGCAGGAGAAAGATGTGACAACTTGCTTCCATGAAGATTGCTGCATTGGAAACCCTACAGGGCAGTTCCACTGTGTCCCATAGGGTCTGTGAGGCAGAATTGACTCAAAGACAGTGGGTTTGGCTTGGGTTACATTAGTTTTGCATACTTGTGAGTGTATATGTGCATATGTGTGTGTGTTGGGACCTAATGTGAGACTTTTCAGTTTTGTTTTCTGTGACAGAGGATTACAATTTTTTTGATAAATAAATTCCTTTACATTCCTACTGAAATTCATCTCATTCAGTGTTATCCAATAGAACTTTCAGCAATAATGGAAATGTTTTCTTTCTGCACCTTTTAATATAGTAGTCACTGACTACATGTGGCTTTTGAATAGTTGCAAAGTGGCTGGTTTGACTCAGTATCTGCCTTTTGGACTTTATTTAGATTTAATTCACTTAAATTTAAGTAATTGTATGTAACAGTGATGAATGTACTAGACAACACAGATTTAGTTGATGTATGAATGCAACTTGACATGGTTAAAATCAGTAACCAAATATGAGGTCTGACAATTAAGTTTGCAAACACATCCTAGAAAGAGTGCTATATACCTCATTGCTAAATATCACTGTGGTAACCTGTGAAGTACTCCCCTTGGGAAGCTATCCACCGATGTCAGCTCCTGGTTCACCCTTCAAAGCAATCTTAGAACCTTTTTTCTGGAATGGCCATAAGAGCTGTTGTCGTATTACCCCTGATGTTCTGAAGTCATCAAAATGTCTTTCTTTCAGTATTTCCTTTATCTTCAGGTAAAGAAAAATCATTGTGAGCCATATCGGGTGAGTACATAGGGTGTTCCAATACAGTTATTTGTTTACTGGCTAAAAACTCTCTTACAGACAACTATACAATGAAGTTCACGAATCATCATCTTGCCATCTTGTGCAATGGCCACTCCAGAAAGAGTTGCAAAATTGCTCTGAAAGGTGGACTAGGCACTGGCATCGGTGCATAGCTTCCCAAGGGGAGTACTTCAAGGGTGACTGTAGTGATATACAGCAGTGAGGCATGTAGCACTTAGAACAGTTAAGTTTGAAGACTTAATTGCCAGAGCTCATATCTTCTAAGACCTAGAGATGAAAGAGGGTAGACAGTTGTCTCCCAAAATCTAGTTCCTGGACACCTTGACGTGGGCAGAATGAGGGAAGCCAGACAATAAACAGAACACGTAGGAGGACATACTAAACAGTAGTTCAGAGTGTGAGCTGTAGTATATGACAGACTCGAGATGAAATCCTGGCTCTGCCCCTCATTTGTCATGTTACTTTAGAGAAAATATATAAGTTTCTTTAAGCATGAATTTTTAAAGCTTGAAGTAGGACTCCTAACAATGAAGCTGCGTCTGTGGTATGCTTATCACTCAACACAGAAGTACTTATGGTGGTGACAGTCCTGTCCATGGTGGGCTTGTCTTTATGCATACTGACTCGCTCAGTCCTCAGATCACATCTATTAAATATACTGTCTCTACTTGCCAGGTGAAAACGCTGAAGCTCGACATTAACGTATTACTTCAGGGATCACTTAGTTAATAAATAACAGGATCACCATGAGTCGGATCCGACTCGATGGCACTTGGCTTGGCTTGGCATCCAAAATTTGAATTACAGCTCTAAAGGCATGCGTTATTTATTATGCCACCTTGTCTTTTTTGGTAGTAATCAGCTAGACCTGCAATTAAAATGAAGGCATTGGGAATACTAAGCAAGATCCTATGCTGCACCTGCAAAGTAGGAAAAAAAAAAAGAAAGGGAAGTAAGGAAAGAAGAAAAAGGGAAAACTCTCCCTGCATCTATATTTGAAGAGTATACATTTGAAGACAGGGAGAATGGGTGGAAGAGAGAAAGAAAATGGGGATGAATATGAATAACCTGTCACGAGGATTCAAGCACTGCCAGGCTCGGCTTAACTCTTCAAAGCAGAAAGTGCAAGAAAAGGGTTGCAGAATATCTTACCTTTAAACAAAACCATTTAAGTCTGCCAACATCACAACCGTAATTCACAGTCATTCAGGATCTCAGAATTTGGCGAATCAAATTAGCAACACTTTCTTCCCCAGAGTTGCAATGAGGAGAGGAGAAAAAAAGCCTGGCCCTGGATGGGGCCAACAGGTCTCCCCTGCTGCATTTGCAGTGCCAGAAAGACCTCAGAAGTACATTTTCAGAATCATTGTATCCCACTCCCTGAGTGCTTGGCACTCTGACAAGTGCTCCCTGGAGGTGGTAGTGATTTGTGCTACAAATCAAGGGCAGGAAATAAAGTTGCCTTCAAATTAAAAACAAAACCAAAAAATGTATGAAGGAATTGACATGATTCTTGTTTAGTCCAAGTAATGTAGGTTATGATTCCTAAACTATAAGCAACTGACCCTGATGGACAACAGAAAGAATTCTGGAAATCTATATGTGCATAGTCCATGACAGGTAAATGGAATAAATATTATATATTATTATTTTTTAAACCTCACAGTTATAGTTCAATTAAGATAGAGACTGATTTAAACAGCAGATTCAGTACAGTGGTTAAGAGCTCAGGCTGGTGACCAAAAGGTCGTCAGTTCAAATCTACCAACTGCTCCTTGAAAACCCCAAGAGGTAGGTCTACTCGGTAGTGTAGAAGAGCTATGAGTTAGAATCAGCTCTCCTGGTTTTGAAATCTTTTATTTTCTCAGTCAACTTACATGAGAGTTGCAGCTAACAACTGTATGGTGGATCCTCAAGAGTCAGAATTTTATGTGAACCTTAGATTGCTGCTAAGTCACATCTTGGTTGTTACTGCTATCACCACTTTCCTGGAAGGCTATCTAGGTACTGATGCAACTCTCTTGATTCCATGATCTTCCCTATTAAATTGGGACTGCTTATCTAACTGGGTGCAAGTCTCATGCAGAAAGTGATTTAAAAATATTTCTACAACTATCACTAATTACTCATGGAAATAATCAATGTTAAGATCACAGTCATGAATCCAACATTATTATAGCTCTGTCAATTTTATACCTGGTAGATTTTATTTAATTTTATTACTTTATTTTATTAATTTTATTTAGCTGCAGAAGCTAGTAATTCAGTCAAATTAAGTACACCATTACAGCTCCTCCATTTGAAGTACTATGGTGTATAATTTTTAGGAAGAACTACAAAATTTGCTCTTAACTGTAATAGCACAAAAATATTCTTTATTTACCACCATCTCTCTCCTAGATCATTGTTTTAATCAGTTCATACAAATCACCTGTAGTATAAAGAAAATCAAGTGATGGTTTGTTATTTTAAAGCAAAAATTTTCATGTATTAGAATGATCACATTAAAATGATAGAGCTCAAGCTTGCAAAATGGTACAGTTTTCTTTTACTGAAATTGGTTCCACTTTACTGATCTGTCATCCACAGATGCCTAAAGTATTACAGACTTGTCCAGTATTTTTGCCTCAAAGCTTGCTTATTTGTTTCAAGCTTACTTATTCACTATCTCGTGTGATTGGGACACATGGCTGGAGATGTAGCCACTGGAAGTTAGATGAAGCTGCTGGAAGTCAGGTAAACAATGAAGTAACTGAGCCTTGAGTTTAATGGAATCAAGTTTCTATGAATTACTCAGGGTATAAAGAATATGATTGCTTCTGTCCTTAAAAGGTGAAGGAAAGTCATTTAAAATTGTGTTTGTTTTTGTGAAAACTGCTAACAGGACATCCTTCTGAATTATTTATGCTTGTAACCCTAAAGCTAAATAAGTAAGGTGGTGGGAGTTAGTGTGTGTTTGAGTAGTTTCGTAACTTAGTCTTTCTCTGGTTATATAAGCCTATGGAGGATGATGTGTTTTCTGATCTGTGTAAATAAAACATAAAATACACTGACAGAGGGAACTGAAAGTATTCACTTATTAAGATAGTTCCAGAAACTGGTTAACCGCACTATACCATTACCTCATTCTATCATACTGCTGAGATTTTCTAGAACAGTTCTCATTTCCTGTAAATGTACTTTTTTCAACATAGAAAATTTCTCAATTATGTACTTACAATTTGAGTTCCTTGAAGACAGAGATATTTTTATCCTTTCAACCCAGCTTAGTGTTGAACTACATATAGTTCAAAATGTTTTTGCTGAACTGAGCTGTTACTAAAAGGTGATTTGATTTTTATACTTTCATTTAAGTTAGACCATAAGTCAGAAAACAAAATTTCTTTTTCAACACTTGTCACACAATAGATTTAGATTTTTGTTTCAGAGAATAGGACCATGATAACCTGACAGTATCGACAGTGTCATGAGACCAATTACAGTATGAACTTAAATTCCTAGGGGACAACTAAAACTAGGAGCTAGGGAAAACTCTTCCTAAGATTTGAGCATATAGGCCAGATGGACCCAACAGAGTGAGACATAAAGAATGATATGTACAGTAAGGCTAGTAGCCCTAATTCTATGCCTCTAGGCAAACACAGAAAGGACAAAGAGAATGAGAGAGAAGATGAGAGCAGAGAAGTGTTGTCAATAAAATGATGGGAAATGGAAAGCAGACAGCCAAGCAGTGAGAAATTAGCAAAGGGAAATATGAAATCAATATAGCTCCTAAACTAGGACCTGAACTAGGCAATTCTTGTACCAAGGATTCAGTATTTAATTTATGTATGACCATCCCTAATGTACTAAATCTAAAGTCAGTATCATCATAAAACATTTAGAAGGTGAATAAATAAGAACCATGAAAGGATGTTTTGAAAAAATAAATAAAAAATCAAGAGATTAGCAGCAGAACTTCACAGTTACCCAATCTTATACAGGAATTTTTTTTTTTTTTTTTAATCTGTGATAAACAGAGTAGGAAGAAATAATGGCATCTTGAACACATGTGTTTTCCTTTACTCCATTTGGCAATTGCATTACATTAACCATGTAGGAAGAAACACAGAAAGGACAAAGAGAATGAGAGAGAAGATGAGAGCAGAGAAGTGATGCCAAAAAAATGATGGGAGATGGAAAGCAGACAGCCAAGTAGTGAGGAATTAGCAAAGAGAAATACGAAATCTAAATGCCTGCAGGGGGTGCAGCAAGTGTGAAAAGCTGTAGATTCTCCACATGCTCAGGCATTAGATACACCATGGTCTTGATTTAACGAGATATTATTGTTGCCCCATTTGTACAGGTGAGCTAACAGAGGAATACAGTTAGGGTGTGGCAGGGCAAGGATTACAGTCTCTGGGAGCTCCAAACCATTTGCACTCATTTGCTGGTTGAAAAGTTAGCAGTTTGAATCTACCCAATGATACTACAGAAGAAAGATCTGGAAATCTACCTCCATAAATACTACAACCCCCCCCAAAAAAACCCACTTACAGAGCTCAATCATATTTCATGGCATGAGGTCCCTATGAATTGGGATTCCCTCTAGAGTATTGTATTTCATTTTTAGGGTAGAGATTACAACTGACAATTTGGCTGTGGAACTCCTGTGCTGTGTAACTGCATTATACTGCCTCAGAGAGGAGGGAAGTAACCAAAGAGACAGTACAAGCAAATGTATATTGAAATAACTCATCAAGGACCCTGTATGATGAATAAAAAAGATCCACAAGGAAAAGATGAGTCATCATAAAATGCTTTAAATGGAGAGAATCACATATTATAATTTTTTTTCCCCAGGTATCAAGTGTTGTAAATGGTTTGCTTTGGAGAACAGTTAGGTTCCTTTGTTGTTGTTATTGTTGCTAAGGTGCTGTCAAGTCAATCCTGACTCCTAACAACACTGTTATAACAGAATGGGGTAAGATGCAGTCTTAGTTTTGTAGCACTGCCATAAAACCTGGCTGCATAGTGGTTAAATGCTGTGGCTGCTAAACAAAAGATTGGTAATTCAAATCCACCAGGTGCTCCTTGGAGATTCTATAGGGCAATTCTTCTCTGCACTATAAAGGTGCTGTGAGTCCAGATTGATTCAATGGAAGTAGGTTTGGTTTGGTTTTGGGTTTTTTTTTTCTTTTTTTTTTTTTGCCATAACAGAAATACTGCAAAGTGCATGACTTCAAAGAACATAAATTCATTTTCTTGCAGTTCTGGAGTCTAAAAGTCCAAATCAGGGTTTCAGCCAATGCCATTCCTTCTGTGAGACTCTCTCGTGAAGTCTGGTGAGTGTGTCAATCCTTGGCATTACTTTACTTCTTATAAACACATCTGCCACCTGCCACCAAGCAGGGAGTCTTCTCTGGTGTGTCTCTGTGTGTCTGTGCTCTCCTGTACAAGATGCAGCTGGGAAGGGATTAAGTTTAGGATCTACCCATCCTTTCTAAGACCTCATTAATGTAACAGAAGAAAAACTCTCTTTCCAGGGGAGATCACAGTCATAGACATGGGAGTTAAAACTTCAGCACTAGGAAGGCCTTATTATTTGTGGCGCAAACTGAAATTTTTAACATAATGTCCCTCTTAATTGGCTGGAATATAAGGTGGCAGTTGTATATTTATAAAACCTAAGAGTTGTTCTTAGGAACAACTGTAAACACACTTACACTACTTTCATGAGAACCAAAAACAAACCAACCTCAAAATAATGGACTATCTTAGCAGGAAGAAAGTCCAATGCTGGTGTAAAGAAACTACATCCTAAGATGGACTAGGAAATTAGATGAACAAGGAGACCTTGAATTTCCAATGTACTTATTCATACTTTGAATATCAGTTATTTGCATGTAAGCACATTATAAAGAACTGTATTTAGATTGAGTAGACAATTCCTGTCACCAAAATGCTATTAAGAATATCGTAATGCACAAGACTTAAACTTTTAATATGGTTTAGCATTATTTATCTGTATCCCAAAAGGTGCACATAACATGTATAAAGTTATTGTTTGTATTCCAAGATGGAATATTTTGATTTTATGTGACCTTGAGCTATCTAAAAATGCAGAAATAGTTTGCATCATTCACATGTTGGCGGAAATGGGTAATTAAACCATGGAATCTGCAAGTCACTTCAATAATTTCTTTGAATCAGTGAAAGGAGGAATTTTGTAAAGTTAAATCCTTCTGTCATAACATAATTATAACCCCTGGTATTGTTACTTTCTGAAATTCTTCAAAATACAAAGTTTCATGACATATTTTGAATAGTAATTTTTACATATGTATAAAACCAAAACGAGTAAAATGCACAATTCAACTTAGTATTCCAGAAAGATTTTTATTGCCAGATAGATTAGCTTCAAATTGAGTAATTTCAAAAACTGGGACAACAGAAACTGAGAGCTGTACCTCAAAATGACTGACATTTTTATCCTATGTGATGTTGCTATAAATCGCTGTCTAGTCAGCTCCAACTCATGTGTACATAAAATAAGACAGTATGTTTGCGTGTGTGTTGTAGAAAGGTGTAGATATAGACACAGATGGAGATAGAGATGCAGGTGGAGATATAGATATAGATATACGTTAGAAAGGAATGATTCCTAGGAAAACTACAGCTGAGTAAAAAATAATTGCCACAAGAGCGACCATATATTGGTTGCACTTTATGATTCTGTACATCTGTAGGATATCATCCTGCTGACCTCTGGCTGGAGGAAGGAGAGCAGGTGGAAAGGAGCGGAAAGGAGGCTGTTGGGAGGATGAGACATGTATGGAGCAGAGAGGAATAGTGTGCTGTCACCGGACAGGGAGAGCAGTGGAAGCTGCATATAGGTGGGCATGCAAATTTATACAGGAATGTACATTTTCACTCAGTCATGTTAAATAAAAAAAATAAAAAAATAAATAATTGACACAGTCATAGTGTAACCTAGCTTTGAAACTGAAAACCAAACTCATTACCATCGCATCAGTTCTGACTTACAGTATCCAAGAAGCCAATATTAACAGGTGCTCCATGGAACATTACCCACTTACAGTGTTCTGTGAAATAAGATGTTCAGTATCAAATAAGTTGTTAAAAAGGCTGCATATAATCTGTGACCCTTTTTGGAGACTCAGACTGTGCAGGAGAATAGTGGAGTCTCTGATGATCTACAGGAAGAATGTTCTGTGTTTCCTAGACTATTGTTCTCCAAACATTGACCATATAATCCATTTTTGTTTGCTTCCTTTTGCTGCTGCTATTGTTAGGTGAGGTCGGTCAGTTGCAGTCCGTAGCAACCCCTCGTACAACAGAAGGAAGGTCTTCCCAGTCCTGCACCAGCCTCTCAATCATTGTTACGTTTGACTCCTTGTTGCAACTACTGTGTCCATTCAGCTGGTCACAGGTCTTTTTTGTCACTGCCTGCCTCTCCACCAGGCATAATGCCACTCTCCAGGGACTGTTTTCTGAAAACTGATCCAAAGTACGCAAGTGGTAGCCTCGCCATCCTCTCTTCTAGAGAACATTTTGATTTTACTTCTTTCAGGGTATATCTGAATATTCTTTTGGCAATCCATGGTACCCATTAAATCCTTGTGCTTTCATGTTCCACAGAACACACTGGAAGCGACAGGCTTAATGCTGTTGCTTTTACATAACTCGTAGCTGTAACAGGAGTGGTGTTTCAATTATAGTGTTTTGTGATATAGACAGATCTATTTTTGCTCATGCTAATATTAGCTGACTCAACATCAAGAAATCACAGCAACACTTTGTATTACATGACCTTTTTCTTGGTTGTCCTTTTCAGATTATTTTATTACCATCTTATTTTATAGTATATACTTCCTGTGAGTCTGTTCTTACTCTTTATAAGAACCTTTGAAGAGATAATAATTGACAAATCAATTTTACCACAATTCAGTTATGACACTTTGATCTTCAGAGTATTTCTGCTCATTGTTCTGAGTTCTTCCCTCTACCTGCCCCAGTACCTACCTCTACATTTCCCTTCTACAGGGCGTTAACCAAAATTAGAGTTCTCTGTGTAATAGCCAATAAGAGGGCACTGCTGCTGAATACTTGATACATCAGTTTTGGAGTCTGTCTTCTGCCCCAACCAAATAAGTGCTTTCTCCTTTAGCTTAGAAAATTTTCTTCAGGTAATTTAACCTAAGAAAGTAATACTTGGTTATAACATCAAAACATTATTTAGAAGAATAAAAATAAGAAAGAAATTAAGTAAAAAAAAAAAATTAAATGGTTAAACTAATACAATGTGTACTATGCTGCCATTAAACCCCATTTTAAAAATCTTTAAGGTCACATAATTATGTTCACTGTGTATTATGATATACAGTGGATATTATATGTGAAATCATTACATGTGAAATGTTGTACAACAAAATAATGTAGACTTGGGCAACGGGTTTATTTCCTGCTTTTGATTTCTCTTTTTCCTTCAATTTATTAACATTCTATCGACAAGACTATCTATTGAGTACTTGCTCTGTTCCAAGTACCATACCCACTGATGTTACAGTGGAGAACAAAACAAAATGCCTGCCTTTGCGGCGTTTACATTCTAGTATATAATAAATATATATTATTTTGTGCAATAAAAAATAAGAATTATTTTTAATATGTTTCTTCCCTCCCTGTTTGCTGGAAGTTTATGTAGGACGTATTTGTCTACAGGCACTTCAAGAACATGAATCTGTGCCTTGACCCAAGGTTGGAATAAAGAGGAATAGTTACCATTTATTGAATTGGAATTCACCCAATGGCAATGACTTTGTTTTATGTTTGTTTGTGGTCTTTACTTTGTGCCAAGTTGTTATGAGGTGCCATCAAGTTCCTTCCAACTCAGAGCAACCCTATAGAATGAGGTGGAACTTTTCCATAGAATATGCAAGGAGCAGCTGGTGGATTTGAATTCCTGACCTTGCAGTTGGTAGCCAGACTCTTAACTACTAAGCCATCAGGACTCCTTGTGCCAAGTACTTCCACTTCCCCTATTTTACCCAATTATTCAGTGAGGTAGATTATCCTTCTTTTACATTTTTGAAACAGAAGTTCACAGAAGTTAGAAAACTTGTGCACAGTTATATACCAATGAATGACTAAAGACACAGGATCAGGATTTGAACTCAAATCTTTCTGCTTTGAAAGTCACTCTTCCTTCTTCTTTGTTTTTCAATAAACAGCTGTAACATGATTTTAGTGTAAACCTTTTCAGTACAAAAAGCCAGAAGAGAAGCATCACAGCCACTACAGGTGATAATCACGAATCAAAAAATAATAGGTGAGGTTTGCTTCCAGTTCTTTTCAGTGATTTCAAACTGATCTTCCCTGCATCAAAATTTCTAGATGTGTGTGTTGAAAATGCAGTCTTCTAAGAGTCACCTTAGAGCTAGTGAGGCAGACTTGGAAGGAGAGAGAACTTTTTTTGCAAGTCATATTCCAAGTGGTTTTGATGGATACTGAAGTCTGAAAACCAGCGAACGGGAATCAACTCAGGCACTAGGTAGGACAGCAGGCATAGCACTAGCTGTCAGAGCAGCGGCCAGTGACGGCACAACGGGGAAGTGCTTGTCTGGTAACTGAAAGTTTAGCCGTCTGAGCCACCCAGTGGCCCCAAAGGACAAGGACCTGGCAGTCTGCTGCAACAAAGACTGCAAACTCTATGGGCGGTTCTACTCTCTGCTGGCCGTGAGTTGAAATTGACTTGACACCATCAACAGCAGTGAGCAGCGCAGGTGGCACGACGTTAAGTGTTGTGCCGCTAACGTAAAGGCTGGCAGTTGTAACCCTTTGGGTCCTCCTGGGACATAGGCCATGCTAACCCTGTTCTGTGTTTCTGGATTTCTTTGGGAAGGTGGTAACCTCATTTCAATGCATAAAAGCGTGAAACTGAAACATTGTGAGTGGGAACCTCATTTTTGTGTGGATTGAGTATTTTCTTAGGTGATGCCTCCCAGATATGTGAATTTTCTAATTTTTTTTGACAGATTGGCCCTTATTTCTGTGAGACAAGGCTCTACATTATATTTCCCGGTTAATAAGTTCTAGTAAGAATATACTCACCAAAAAAATAAGTTATTATCAGCCTTTATTCAGTCATAGTGGCCCTTTTCTCTTATGACAGTCATTGCTTCCAGGTGTTACTCGCTGCCTTCTTTTCTAGCTTTAAACAGTAAATAGTGCCTTTATAATAAGAAATAATGCATTGCTGTGAATAGCGTCACACTCCTATAAATTATTCTTGTCATAAGTTCATTGACTCATCAGTGGAATTTCTTGTTGTTTGTTAGGTGCCACTGAGTCAATTCTGACTCGTAGTGACCCAGTGTACAACAGAATGAAACACTGCCTGGTCCTGCGCTCGACTCACAATCGTGATACTTCAGCCCGTTGTTGCAATCACTGTGTCAATCCACGCTGTTGAGGTTCTTCTTTTGTGCTGACCTTCTCCTTCACAAAGCATGATTTTCTCCTCCAGGGACCGATCCCTCCTGACATGTCCAAAGTATGAGAGATGTAGTCTGACCATCTTTGCTTCTAAGGAGCATCTGGTTGTACTTCCACTAGACAGATTTGTTCACTCTTTTCTCAGTCCATGGTATACTAAATATTCTTTCCACCACCATATTTCAAAGGTGTTAATTCCTCAATCTTTATTCATTGTCTAGCTTTCAGATGCATAGGAGGCATTGAAAACATCATGGCTTTGGTCATGCACACCGTATTCTTCAAGGTAGTGTCTTTGATTTTTAACACTTTAATGTGGTCTTTGTTTTTTTAAATCTTATCTTTGTACTTTAGATGAAAATTTACTGAACAAACTCATTAAACATTCAGTATATATTGTTTTATGACATTCGTTAACATCCCCACAACATGACACTTTCCCTTCTCAAACTTTGGGGTCCCTATTACTAGCTTCCTTGTACCCTCGTGTCTTCTGGATCTTGCCCCGGACCTGCTGTATCCCTTTGGTCTCTTTATTTTGTGGGCCTATCCATTTTTGGCTGAAAGGCAACTTTATTACTGAGCTGAAACAGTGTCTAGGGGTCATACTCTCCATGTTTCCAGTCTCTGTCAGGCTAGCAAATCTGTTTTTTTGTTAGAATTTTATTCTACATTTTTCGCCAGCTCTATCTTGGACCCTCTATTGTGATTCCTGGTATAAGAGTCAGTGCTTGTAGTCAGGCACTATCTAGTTGTATTGGACTCAGTCTGGTCAAGGCTGTGGTAGAGGTGGTCCATAAGTCCTTTGGACTAATCTTTCTCCTATATCTTCAGTTTTCTTCATCCTTTTGTGCTGCCAAAGGAGTGCCACCAGTGAAGTATCCTAGACAGTCACTTAGAGATCTTTTGCAACAGATTTGCCAAATGTAATGTGTCTTTTGACTTCTTGACTGCTGTTTTTATGAATATTGGTTGTGGATCCAAGTAAAATAAAACCCTTGATGACTTCAGTCATTTCCCCATTTATCATGATATTTATTATTGGTCCAATTATTTTTCTGTTTTTTTTAAGTTATTTGAATGATTTTATTAAAAAGATCGAAACTATGGATACAGTGATTACAAGAAACAACATTATATTGGCCTCTAAATATTCCTGCTTTCTGCTACCTCTCCATTTCAGTAGCATTACTGATCTTTGATTAAAATGTATCTCACTCATGTAAACTTATTTATTCATTTATTATTATTTTTTATGGCTGAATGAAAATGTACATTCCCATATAAATTTTCATGCTTATCTATATGCAGCTTCCACTGCTCTCCCTGCCCGGTGACGGCACACTATTCCTCTCTGCTCCATACATGTCTCATGTGCCCAACAGTCTCCTTTCCCCTCCTCTCCACCCACTCCCCTTCCTCCAGTAAGAGGTCAGCAGGATGATATCCTTTAGGTACATACAACCATAAAGTGCCCATAAGACATGGTCACTCTGTGTTGCCAAGTCCAATCCATTGCTGTCCAAAGAGTTGACCTTCATTATGATTTATGGGCAGGGGTGACAGATTATTGGTCCAATTGTGAGGACTTTTGTTTTCTTTATATTGAGATGTAATTCATACTGAAGGCTGTGGTTTGATATTCACAGGTGTTTTGCGTCCTTTTTACTTTAAGGAAGCAAGGTTGGGTTATTTGCATCTCACAGGTTGTTAATGAGTCTTCCTCCAATCCTGATGCCACATTCTTCTTCACATAGCGTAGTTTTTCAGATTACTTGCTCAGCATACAGTCTGAAAAGGTATGCACACCTTTCTTGATTTTAAACTACGCAGTATTCCCTTCTGTGCGAACAACTGCTTCTTGATCCATATATAGGTTCCTTATGAGCACAATTAAGTGTTTGGGAATTCTCATTCTTTGCAGTATTATACATAATTTGTTATGATCCATAGAGTTGAATGTTTTTTCATGGTCAATAAAACACAAATACAATACACGTCTTTCTGATATCCTCTGCTTTCAGCCAGGATCCATCTGATATCAGCAATGATATCCCTAGTTCTGTATCCTTTCCTGAATCCAGCTTTAATTTCTGGCTATTCCCTGTCAAGATACTGCTAAAACTGCTTTTAAATGATCTTGAGGAAAACTTTACTTGCCTTTGATTTTAGTGATTGTCATGGATTGAATTGTGTCCCCCCAAAAATAGGTGTAGCCATGTGACCATGATTCCCTGTATTCTATGATTGTCCTCCATTTTGTGATTTTGCTGTGCTGTATGTTAAAAGGTTAGGGTGGGACTGTAAATCCCTTCAGAAGATCACCTCCCTGCTCCACTGTAAGGGGAGTTTCCCTGGAGTGTGTCTTGCCCCACCCTTAATCCTTTCATTCTAGAAGAGATGAAAGGGAAGAGAAGCAAGCAGAGAACTAGGAACCTCACACCATCAAGAAAGCAACGCTGGGAGAAGAGCACATCCTTCAGACCTGAAGTTCCTGTGCCAAGGTGCTCCCTGGACAAAGGCTGATGCAATACTAGACTTTCCTCCAGAGCCGATGAGGGAGGAAGCCTTCCCCTGGATTTGGGCTTGTACCCTACTGAACTGTGTGAGAATAAACCTTCCTTTGTTAAAGCCATCCATTCTGTGATATTTCTGTTAGAGCAGCCCTAGCTGACTAAAACAATTATATTGTTTGATAATTTCTGCATTTGTAGGCTCAGCTTTCTTGGGACGAGGCATAAATATATATCTCTTCCAGTCAGTTGGCCAGGTAGCTGTCTTCCAAACTTCAAGGCATAGATGAGTGAGTGAGTCGTGTACCACAGTCCCTTTTTAAAACAAGTTAACTGGTATTTCCTCAATTCCTAGAGTCTTTTTTTTTTTTTCTTTTTACCAGTGCCTTCAGGGCACCTTGGGCATCTTCCTTCACTATAGTTGGTTCCTGCTTATAGGGTCCTACTGAAATGGTTGACCTTTGACCTTTTGTTTTTTGGTATCGTGACTGTATTCCTTCCATCTTCTTTTGATACCTCTTGAGTCATATATTTTCCCCTTAGAATCACTCAGCTTTGTGCCTAGAGGCTTAAATTTTTTTCTTCAGTTCTTTCAGCTTGAGAAGTGTGAGTATATTTTTCCATTTTGGTTTTCCATTTCCAGATCTTTGCACATGTTGTTATAATACTTTACTTTGTCTTCTTGAGCTGCTTTTTGAAATCTTCTGTTTAGCTCTTATACTGTATCATTTCTTCCTTTCGCTTTTGCTGCTTGATGTTCAAGAATAAGTTTCAGAGTCTCTTCTGACATCCATTTTGGCCTTTTCTTTCTTTTAATGACCTCTTGCTTATTTCATGTATGATGTGCTTGGTGGGATTTACTACAATAATAATGATAACAACAGTAATTAAGACAGTGAAAAACTAAACCAGACCCACTGTTTTAGAGTTAGGTCGGATTCATAGTGACCCTATAGGTCCGAGTAGAACTGCCTCATAGAGTTTCCAAGGAGTACCTGTCAGATTTGAACTGCTGACCTTTTGGTTAGCAGACTTAGCACTTAAACCACTACACCACCAGGGTTTCCAATTAATGCAGTAGGGGTATTAAAAATGAGGGAGAGAAGGAAAAGGATGAGCAGGGGAAGAATGGGGAAAAGAATCCGGGGAAGACAGTGAAGGTGCTTTCAACATCAAAAGCTCAAATAGCACAGTTTTCTCCCTGGAAAAGGAAAAAAAGACATGAGACACCTGAGTCTTAAAGATAGAAGTAAGGTATTAAATCAAAGAGGCAACAGGAAAAACAACACAAAGGACAGTTCAGCTGTGCAGCCCAGTAACAAAAAGCTGGTAAACAGGAGAGGATTCTTGCTAAATGCTTTATTTATTTAATTTACACTAAAAAAAGAAAAAAAAGTGCCTCCTTGTAGAATTGCCTCAGTACTGAAATACATGGAAATTTATTCATTGTTTTTAACTGAAATCACTTTGAATACCTTTAGCTTTACTTCCTAGCTTTTTAACACTGGAATTTTTTAATCCTGATATTATTCTGTATATGGAAATTTGTAGTCAAGAAGAAAAGGTAGTTAGCAAATGTTTATGTATTACTTTATTCTTTATATAATATAGATAACTGACTCGAAGGCATTTGGCTTGGCAATAAAAAACACTGTTTCAATGCAAATAGACAGCCTCAAAAAACAGCTAAATTATCATGCGGATGTTGATCAAGAACAGTAGTTGATTCTGACTCTGTTCTACAGGACACATTAATTCCATTTTAGCATTCTAAACAGTTAAGAAAACTGAAGAGCAAGACATGTGAAAGTTTTAATTAGAAACTCCTAATATCTTTATATAATCAACAGTCTGTTTCAATGAAAATAGTCACCCTCAAAAAACAACTAAATTTACATGTAGGTGTTTATCAAGAACAATATGAGTCAGACCTTTGAAGCCAGTATGGTCTGACTAAATATTGAATTTTTAGAAATAATTTTTATTTTTGAAACCATATGTAAATGATAGTTTTTCTTCCTTAAAAGAACTGTATCTGACTTTGGAAAACCATTACTCGAACCTGCATGCCCTAATTCTCTTTTTATACAATGAGAATCTATTGAAGTAAAGCCTGTGAGATTTATAACAGAAACTGGAAGTCGTATTTCTTCTCTGAAATTTAGAGACCAAGTTTCATAGGGAATATGTTTTTACTTAGCCCTTGCTTTTATACCTTTCAAACTCCTTACATTTATTTTGCTTAGTATTTTTTAAAGATACATCTTAATCCTAGAAACCCAATAGGCAGAACAGAACTGTCCCATAGAGTTTCCAAGGAGTGCCTGGTGGACTTGAAGCAGCAGTCTTTTGGTTAGCAGCCTGAACAATTAACTGCTACACCACCAGAGTTTCCCAGTACACCATAAACCAAAACCAAACCAAGTCCAGTCCGAATGAGTCAATTCTGACCCATAGCGACCCTATACCATAAGCCAGCCAGCCAAATGCCGTCAAGTCGGATCCGACACATGGTGATCCTAGGGGCCAAGGTAGAACTGACCCATACCATAAGGAGATGTTAATTCCATTTTCAACATTCTAAATAGTTAAGAAAATTCAAGAGCAAGACATGTGACATTTTCATTGGAAACTCCTAATTAATCGTATTTTGCATTAAAATTATGTGGAAAATGGAAAGGATGTGCATCTAGATCCTAGATCTAAAAGTGAGGAGCAGAAGCCTAGGGAGTTGAAACCATACTAGCAATATATTTATAATGAGGTCATTTTAATATCAGTAAAAGTATTTAAAAAAAAAATCACAAACTATTTGAATTTCCAGCATAAATTTTTGAGAGCATATGATGATCTATCTTTGTATCTTGATCCCTTCAGGAATAAATTAAATTTATGCTGTGTAAGTAACCATGAAATGTGAGCCATTCAGCAGTACACGTTATGACATACTAGTTAAATTCTTCTAGTGTCTCTCTTCCCAGTTATCTCTCGCTCTTAGTGTCTTTAGTCAGCAACTTGTTGGATGCTATTGAAATATTTCTTCTCATGCCTCCTGGGAAGAAAGCAATAGCTTCAAAGGCAAAATTTTAACATAGAAAAGTGTATTTTCAAAACTATACAGTCTATGGCACATATAATGTATCATGTGTTTGTGCTCCCGCTTCTCAAAGCAGAACTCAGTTTGATCACTCTCAAAAGCTGTTCGGTCAGAACTATACAACCAGTAGTCTGCATATACTGTCCAAACATGTAATGCCTTAAAGAAATTATGACCTATATAGAACCTTTCAATAACTCCACATAGAATCAAACTGACTTTGGCTCAAGTCATTCGTACTAAGCAGAAGCAGGCCAGGGGATTATGGGATAAGCATAATCAGAGACACAAACAAGGACCTAAGTAAACAGGGAAATAGGCAGCAACTGTGAGCACTGATTAGCCAGGGATGAAGTAGTCCAATATATAGTGAACAGGTAGCAATGATTCAGAATTTATTTTGAGGAAGTTTGTGTATACTGAAGACTCACTTATTAATTCATTAATTCAATTTATATTCACTGGATTCCTATTTTATATACTCAAGAGAAAACCCTGGTGGCGTAGTGGTTAAGTGCTACATTTGCTAACCAAAAAGTCACAGTGCAAATGCACCAGATGCTCCTTGGAAACTCCATGGGGCAGTTCTACTCTGACCTCTAGGGTCACGATGAGTTGGAATCAACTTGACAGCACTGGTTTTTGGTTTATACTCACGAAAAATTCAAAATCACCAAAATGTTAACTTCTATACATTCATATATATAAATATGTATGTCTGAATGTATACATAAGAGTATATACGTATAAACATAGACCTACATTTCAGATGCGACTTAATAGGTTTTAGGCTTGAGCAATGAATGGTGAAGAGTGGTACTGTTCTATAGTATGGGGAAGAATGAAAACAGGCAATAACAATTTACATTTGGTCATATAAAGCTGGAGTTCCTTTTAGATATAATTATGTATATATCGAATCCATAGTTTGAGAAGCAAAATCAGGAGAACCCTTATATGGACATAAAATTTGGGAATCATCATTGTGTAAATAGTACATAAAAGTCTGAAAATAGAAAAGAGATGATGGCCTAGGATGTGCACGAGGAACCTCAGCATTTTGTCATCCAATAGGAAAGGAAGATCCAGCAACATAGATTGAGAAGAACAGCCGGTGAGTGAATCAGGGGAAAATCAAGTGAGTGTGATTTTTATATGCATTAGGAAAAGATAATATTTCAAGAAAGAGAAAGTGCTTCAAATTCTGCTGAGAAGTCAAGGAAGATGAGGATGGTGACATTATCACTGGATTGATCACTGACATCCTTGGTGACATTTACTCATTTCGTGTATTTTTCCAGAGCTCATATCATGTTCCTGGCATTGAGTGTATACATAATAGATGCTCATTAAATATTTGGTGCCAGAAGGAAGAAAGGGAGAAGGAAAGGGAGGAATGTGGGGGGAGGGTGGGGAACAGTGGCAGATGCACAAATGGGCTGTGTGATTTTTTTTTATTCTTGTTGTTTAAACAATAATGTCTATTTGATTGTGTCAGATGCTGGGTGTAAAGTAATATTACAGGCAGCAGGCATAAGACGGAAGCTCTTAAAACATAGCTTAAAGTATGCCAGGTTACAGACATATCTGTACACTACGAACTATGTGTAATGGGATAGGTTTTTACAGGTATCTTACAAATAGTCAACTATCAGAGAAAAAATGGAAGTCTGAGAATTTGCAAGTAGAATACCCCCTCGTTCACTACTATGGTGAGAAGTTATTTCATTCATTTATCTATTTTTTTGTCATGAGTCAGATCTGACTCGATGGTTTTAATCTATTTTTACACAAAGATTTCTTCTTGACAGAGAGCCCAGCCTTGCATGCTTAGAGCAAGTGTAACTATGGAGCTTTGTCGTGCTTTCTCCTGAACTCCGTCCAGGAGGGCCTGATTGAAAATTGGCCACTTATTTTAAAGAAATTAAGCAACAAAGACTGAACAGCTGCTTTGATGCTTAAGATACTGCTTTCAAAATGCTAACTGGCACCTGGCTGGCAAAGAGCAAGTTAATTCAGCTCCTCCACTTGTGCAGTTGCAGATTATTTGTTTATTGCATTGCAAAACAACAAGAGAGCAGACATCTGTTTGGTGTATTAGTTATTAAATTCCCATAATTCCTTAAGGTCTTACTATTTTTATCTTAGTTGCTTCTTCAGCACAGTTACGTATTATCAGTGAATTTGACCTAGCTGTGATTTGCCCTTCCCTAGCTCCTTCTGAAGAATAACTACTTTGCTTCCTGCAGATTGAATAAATAGGAAAACAAAGAACACCGGCAACTTTAATTTCTTTTGATTTAGGATTTTTTTTTTTTTTTTTTTTTTTTAAAGCATTTGGGGAGGTTTTGGACATCTGTGAGACTCTGTATAAGCTATAGAATATCTGCCCAGAAAAAGACAGATACAACCATATTTTACACTTTGGGGATGTTTACTAACCACTTATAGTTTATTCATGGACAAACTAGTTCAGAAATTCTGAAGATATGAGCAAAAGAACCTGGATTCAGAATCATCATGGAACAGACTATTGTAGAAAATGTGGCTTCCTTGGGTATCCTTCATCTGAATTGTGTGTTTGTTAAAAAAAAAAAAAAAAAAATGTTATTGAGTAGGTTCCCATAGGACTGAGCAGAACTACTCCATAGGATTTTCATAGAGCAGCAGGTAGATCTGAACTACTGACCTTTTGATTCATAGCCCTAGAAGGTAACCACTGTGCCCTCAGGGCTTCACATCTGTTAAAGGTTTGAAAAATTTATAACCCTACATTTGGAATAACTTGGCCTAGGAGTTCATGGACTGCAAATTAAGAAAACGTTAGTTAACCCTCCTCCCTGCCAGTCCTGGTCCTGTTCTTAAGCAAAGGAAATTTTGTCCCATTCAACTCCTTTTTCTTGCCTCCTCCCCCAACCCCTTTAGAAATCCTCTCTTCTCTGTCTGCTTCCTCATCACTGTCCGTCATCTCTACTTGTGCCAATGAGACACACACATGCACAGAATACCTGCCCTGGTCACTTCAGCTTCTAGCTTTTTGTTATCTTTGGAATACCAGGCACTGATTGAAGCTCTGAAATTTAATCATTTTCTAAACTGTGGGCTTCCTTATCTTCTAAATGAATGCTAGAAAAAAATTGTCACTGCTTTGGTTTTCTTTGGATCCGACTCAACAGCGCTTGACTTGGCTTGGCTTTCTTCACTTTCACTTTTAGGTAGCTTGGGATGGTATACATGGCTAACCTCATGAATTTTGTTGTGAAACTGCAAAACAGCCAGTAACTCATAAAAAAATTGGTCCAAGATGTGACCTTTTTCTTCTTAATCAGTGTCAACTTTGTGGCTTGTCTTCTATTTAATTTTTTGCTTTTTCTTTTCTCTTTTCCTCCATCTTAAGTAAGAAATGGCTTTTTCCCTATTGTCAACAGAGGATGGATTTATTCCAAAAAACAGTTTGAAACCTATTTTGTCATGGTAATCATGAATGAATGATGGTATTTCCACTTCAGCTGAGATGGCATCTCTGACCCATTATAGTAGAAATGGCCCTACTAGTATTCTATCTTGATTTGGGGGTCAGGGAAGTCTGTACTATGGTTAGGGTAATTATTTTTGCATTATTCTTGGTTTGTCCCCATGTCCCAAAAATATCACAAGGATGTCTTGGACTTCCCTGGATTCTTTCTGTCTCTTACATTCAAAAGTGTTGGTGGTGGGAGGAACCTTGTCTCAGTATTTGTTTATAGAGAAGTTGAGAATAAAGTTTTCTTTCCTAGAGCTGGAATTTCTCCTGAGTAAAAAATTAAAATTGGAATGAAAGTGCTCTGTATTTTCCACCCACACCCTCAAGCCCCTCAGTCCTGCCATTGTAGTACCTCGGCTTTAGAAGGTAATGATAAGTGACAGTGACCATTAATAAATAGTGGCTGTCTCAGCTGGGGCTCTCTAGAGAAGCCAAACCAGTGCATGTGTGTGTGTATGAGTGTACACACACACAGAGAGAGAGAAAGAGAGAAATTCATCTGAAGGAAATCATTCACATGGACGTAGAGGCTGGCCTAGTCCCAAGTTCCAAGTCCCAAAGTATCAGGATGAAGGCTTTTCCTGCCTCACGTAACTGCAGAGGCTGACAGACCCAAGATAAATCGGTCAGACAGGAGGCCATTGGCTCACAAATTGCAGAAGTTGATGAATCCCCAAACTGGCAGGTAAAATGATGGGCTGTAGGCACACAGGCTGTGGAGGCTGGCAAACCCCAAGATCCACAGGTAACCTGCTGGCTCAAGTTCCATAAATTGGTGGTCAGATGATGACGTGACACAGGCAGGATCCAGAGAGAGAGCCTTGATGGAACAACCACTTCTGTAATGGAGGCAGTGTCATGGATTGAATTGTGTCTCCCCCAAAAATGTGTGTATCAGTTAGTGGGGCCGTGATGTTCCTATATGTGGGAAATCCTGTCTCTATGATGTTAATTAAGGAGGGTGGGCAGCAGTTATGCTGATTGGGCAGAACTCAATGGATAAGATTGTACTGTACCTTGAGACACTCTTTTAGAGGGAAAGGAAAAGGAAGCAAGCAGAGAGTTGAGAACTTCATATCACTAGGAAAGTAACAGTTCCAGGAGCAGAGCACATCTTTGGACACAGGGTCCCTGTACCTCAGAAGCTCCCAGTCAAGTCAAGGATTGACAAGGACCTTCTTCCAGAGCCAACAGAGAAAGGCTTCCCCAGGAGATGATAGCCTGAATTTGGACTTGTAGCCAGTGGGACAGAATAATTATCTTTGTTAAAGCCATCCACTGTGGTACGTCTGTTATAGCAGCACTTAAAGTCCAAGCAAATAGCAGAGAAATATGAAAAGGGATTAGTTACCTATTCTAAAGAGCAAATAATTATAAGCTTGGCTAGCTGAGACCAGAAGCTATAAAAATATCCGAGGTGGCTAATTCATGAGACAAAGATACAGAAACAAATCAGATTGTAGTTTGGAGTTATAAAGTACTTAGGAGTTTTTATGCTTTCAAATTTTTCTCACTGTGCTATATCTTTAAAGTATAGAAACTTAGTCTACGAAAAAGTCCTAAAGGTCATGCTATCATGTGGGTTAAGAAATAATCAATTGTGCATCATTTTCTAACTTAGTAAATATTCTCATATTTGCCTAACACAAAGGATAAATAACTCCTTCCTTCTCTTTTTAATTTTAAAGCATTTATGCCCATCCACAACTGTAGCCTAATTACAGGTTTAAATGAAGTGTTGCAAATTTAAATGACTGAAATTAATCTCCTAATTTTTATCTCTAAGTTTACTCTTCTGCTCTACACCTCTCCTTGATTGGTGGCAACTCCATTTATCTAATAACTGAAACACAAAATCTTTAAATTTGTTTTGAATCTCCCTTGATATTTATCCATCAGGAAATTCTGATGACTATGTCTTTAAAATATACCCAAGACTTTTCACTCCCCTGACTAGGACTATCCTCAACTATCCTTTTCCTGGAAGAATCTCCTACCTAATCTGTAATCTCCTAGCTAATCTGTCATGTCTCCTCTTACTCTACTTGAGTCTCTTGTCAACACAAGGATCCAGTTAATCTCCTCTTCTGCAAAGCTCCAATAATTTGCTAAAGGCAAGTAAATCACAGTGAGCAATCTCCATCTCTCCATATGTCTCCATTTCCTCTCTTGATAATGAGACTAGGCAAGACAGATGGAGAGAGGACATGAAGGACTATTTGAAGGAGACATAACTTGTAGCATCCTCTAACCCTCTTTTAACAGTCTGTCTGTGATTTGGAGCCTCAGATACAGTAAAGTCAGTTTGATCCTTTATGTCCATCTAGAAGATGCCCATGCAGGCCTTAATCTGCCCTTGTATATAAGGTCCTGTGGAACCAATCTGAGAACAGAACCTGGTTCTTTGACAGTTTTTTAAGAGGAAGATGATGCATTTATGAACTCTAGTGGAAGGGTAGATATCAATTGTGCTTCTTTCTAAAGTAAAATCATACAATTGGGTCAAAGAGGCGATGATGTGAAACTGGGTCTAGAATGTTGTAGACATTGTCAATGAGTTGATTCCAACTCATAGTGACCCTGTCTGATGGAGTAGGACTGCCTCATAGAGTTTCCAAGAAGCACCTGGTGGATTGAACAGCCAGCCTTTTTGTTAGCAGTCCAGCTCTTTACCCCTATGCCACCAGGATTTCTAGAGTAGTCATGATGGGGCCCAAAATTAGAAAAGTGAAAAGGAGTTTGGGCCAGGTAAATGCAGGATGGCAGAGGATACATGGGGAGGGACAAGGCCTGAAGGATCTAAGGTTTGTGGTGATTGGTCTCTGTTCTCAAGTTTTATTAAGAGACAAAACTTAAAAGAAGATACATTAGTCATCAAAACCTAGGCTTCCTGAAACCATATAGTTCGTCATCCTCTTTGCATCTCAGAGTTAATTCTGAGAAATGACTCAATTCTCTGACTATCTTTTGAGATATAAAAATAGATTCCTGACCACTCCCTAGAACAACAAAGACTTAAAAGTCAAATCTAAAAAAGATCTTCAAGATACTTACCATGGGCTATAAAGTCCTAGCCAAAACCCATTGCTGCCCAATTGATTCTGACTCTTAATGACCCTACAGGACACAGTAGAACTGGCCCACAGTATTTCCAAAGAGTGACTGATGAATTTACACTTCCAACCTTGCAGTTAGAGGCTGAGCTCTTAGCCACTATACCACCAGGGTGCTTTAATTATCAGAGCTTCAGGTGTAGGCAAGAGAAAAAAAAATCTGTGAGGTGAAAGAAATACTGCTAATGGCTACCTGGTTTCCAAGAAATGTGCCACAGTCTTGTAATGTTAATAGTACAGAGAGGGAGTGAAGATTCTTTCAGTTGAATACATTTAGCAAAATTTAGTTAGATGCCACTACTGTAGGGCTTCTTACAATTGTTTATGAATTGTACTGATTGCAATATACCATGAAGGGAATAAAGGAGTCATTTCTCAAACTTGGTTTTTGTTTTTCATGTTTTGTTTTTTACCGTTGTATCATTTAGTCAAAGAAAATTATACAGAGTGAATATTCTAGGAAAAACATTAGATTAACCCTAGCACAGTGTTATAGTATTTATTAGACAGAATTTATTATAATTTTAAAGACACATAAGGATGCTTCAAGCATCTTGTGTACTACATTGAAAAAATTAAAATTGGTTGGCAAATTATTTCTTGCCTTCTGTTCTTCCTTTACTGATGGGTTTTGATTCAATGTGTTATCACTACAAGGTTTATCTTTAGAAAAAAATCCTGAAAAGTACCATTCCTAGAGCAAAGGAGTAATCCTCAAAAGATTATTTTATGATGCCAGTACCTGGCTAGGCTGGGGCTATTTCAGAGTAGCTAGGCTTTTCTGGCAGTTCTCAAGGCAGTCTCTGCCGCTCTGTGTCTATGTCTGTCTGCCTCTTATCAGTCTCTCTCTTTCATTCCTTTTCTACCCTCCCTCCTTCCTTCTTTTTCTTCCTCTATCTCTTCTTCTCTCCCTTCCACCTTCATTTATATAAACTACACTCTGTGGTGGACTTTTTAAGTTGAATATTAAAAAATAAAATTTAAGGTTTGTAGCCCTCAGTGAAATAATGTAGTGGTAGAAATGCTAGCAGAAAAGCCCAGGCTTTAGTGTCAGACCAGAGGACCCTGTTGTGTCGCTTCTTGGTGGTGTTAGCTCAGAAAGTGACTTAAGAGCCACGGGTACCATTTTCCTTAAAGAACTGACAAAAGAGCGTGATATTTAACTTGTAGGATGGTAGAGAGAATTAAATAAAATAGCATATGTGAGAATTCCTGGTAATTTTTTTCACCCCTCTAACTTCCCATTTTCTTATTAATACCCCTGATAAAAGCTTTCTTCTTCCAAGTTATCTTCCTATATCCCCCAAGTGTCCCTACATGGGTTCTAGAGTTCCACTTCAGGGCAGCCCATCCAATGCTTCTCTTTAATGTAGGTACCAGATGGCAGATAGATTCCCTCTAAAGGACCAGCTTCAGATGATTGGTACTGGCTTCCTAGTGAGCTGCGCTGAGAAGCACATAAGGCCTGGTTTGGACTCTGACAGTGACAGCGATGATTCACTGGTGATGTCTGTCGTTGGTCTGCCACGTATGAATTAGTCAATTTTACCTCAAACCTATTTCTTGTCTCATCTTTCCATTCAGATTTTCCTATGCTGCTCCCATCTTCTTGAGCCCTTGCTGTGTCCTTCTATAATAGCGTATTTTTATATAAGCCTGTTCGTAAGGAGATATCGGTATTTGTTAATGATTCTCTGTATGATTTATTGCACTGACACTGATTCTTTATAGGAGAGATCCAGATCTAATGACAGAATTTTATGCAATGATCTTACAATATTTTTCTCTACTCATATTACATGAGCCTTCTCATCTACCTAATTTAGAACTCTAGTGATCACCTCAGGAGGGAATGGGAAAGGGTGTGTACCCGTGTCAGTAAACTGAAGACATCTATGAATATCCACAGACTTTCTCCCACTGTTCTCCACCTCAGTTGTTATTGTCTGGTTCTTACTTCAGAATTTGTGCCCCTACCACTGATGACCCCCAAGGTCCTCCTAAAGTGGCTCACAGCCTTGTTCCTCACACAAACCATGTTCTTTCTTACCTGGGCTATTTTATTTAAATCATTACCTTTTCTTGGTAATACTTGCCTCTTCTTTAACCAAGTAGTTCTTGTTTAACATTTAGCTTAAACAATCATCTTGTCCCCTAGGAAAACAACCCTACTCCTTACACTTACCTCAAGCACACACTCAATTGGGTGTGCCCCTTGCATATTCATGAATGATTGTATATTTGTTTTTATAACTAGAGCAGATTTCTTGAAGGCTAAGAAATTCCCCACCCCAATTACAAGGCCATTCTTATAACACCTATCACAAATAACACTTGCTGAATAAAAGAACTACTACCAGTGGTTGCTGTTGTGTGAAGTAACTGAGAAGCAAGACGACACTTAAACAGAGATCAGGCAGATAGTAAATATTATCAATTTTGAGAGCTATAAAGTGTCTGTTGTAAATACTCAACTCTGCATTTGTGTTGCAAAAGCTGCCATAGATAATATGCAAATTATTGAATGTGATTGTGTTCTAACTTTATGAAAAAAGGCAGTGAACTAGATTTAAAACAATGATCATAGTTTGCTGGCCCATGCATAAAAGCTACACATTTCTGCAATAATTCTGTACATTCTAGTGATTCTGGAAACTAGGGCACAAGAATTGTGCCTCAGCTGATGTGCTGAGAGAAAGCAGTTCTTTGAGGATAAAGAATGGATATAAGAGAGAGGGTGGAGAGTGGATACAACCTGGAGGATGGGTATGATGGAGAATGGATACAAGAAGGAGGAAGGAGTGTGGTTATAAGATGAAGGCTGGAAGGATGGATACGAGATGGAAGACAGAGACAAGGTGGAAGATAGAAGGTAGAAACAAGATAGAGAATAGCTAAAAGATGGAAGCCTGGTGCAAGATAAGGACAAGTACGAGATGGTGAGTAGAGGGTGGATATGAGATGGAGGGTGGGTACCCGGTGGGGGATGAAGGGTAGAAACACGATGGAAGATGACTGTGGATCCAGAATGGAACATAGATACAAAAGAGGATGGATACACAATGGAGAATAAATACAAGACTGAGGATGAAGAGTATGTATAAGATGGGGTACAAATGCAACGTGGAAGAGGAACATGGATACAAGGCAGAGAGTGAACATGGATATAAAATGGATACAAAAGAGTGTAGATACCAAATGGAGGGTGTGTACAGGTGGCGTGTGTCTGTAAGACAACGAATGGATACAAAATGAAGGTGGGTACAAGGTGGAAGAGAGATACGACGCAGAGAATGAGTACAATTGGGAGATGGGCTCAAGATGAGGGATAGGTACAAGACACAAGACAAGTGTGACAGAGGATAAAAGGTTGGTACAAACTGGAAAATGGAGGGTAGATACAAGATGGAAAATGAATACAAGATGAAAGATGAGTGTAAGACAGAAGACAACTACGTGATAAAGGATGGGTACAAAAGGGATTTTGGAGGATGGCTGCAAGACGATCGGTGGATACAAGACTGAAAATGAGTACAAGATGGAAGATGGATACCAAATAAGGATAGATGCAAGACGGTAGATGGAGAAAAGATGGACAAAAGGTGGAAACAAAACAGAGGGTGCAAACAAGATGGACAAAAGACAGTATAAGCAAGATCAAGGAAGGATACAGAAGGAGAATAAAAGGTAGAAGCAAGTGGAGGATGGATAGAAGCTGGAGAAGCTCCCTCTATAAAAATAAGATGGCGTGGGCACGAGATGAAAGATGGAGAGTGGATACGTGGTGGAAACTCAACACTAGATGGCAGAAAGATACTAGACCGGGGATGGAATTGATTCAAGGGCAACGGACAACACTGGGAGTTTAGGTATCTACTGCGAGTAACCTCAGAAGTGTAAGCTGAAATCAACTGGTTGAGGGTAAAAACTGTAGCTGATTTTGCAAAGGACTCAAGACAAACAGACTTCTTTTGCTTAATGTATTCCTCCAGCCCCATCCAGTTCTCCTGGCCACTGGACAGGAGTTCTCTTACATCGAATATAGATCAAACATTTGATTTCCTTCATCAGTAGTATCAATTTCAAACAATGGTTTTGTTTCCACATAAGTACATGTAAGACTACATTGGTATATAACCAATGGGAAACCCGGGTGCTGTAGTGGTTAAGTGCTATGTGTGCTAATAAAAAAGATCAGCAGTTCAAATCCACCAGGCACTCCTTGGAAACTCTATAGGGCAGTTCTACTCGTCCTATAGGGTTGCTATGAGTCAGAATCGACTCGATGGCAGTGGGTTTGATTTTGGTATATCCTGGTTGCCTAGTGGTTAAGTTCTATATCTGCTAAGCAAAAGGTGGGCAGTTCGAATCCACCAGGTATACCTTGGAAACTTTATGAAGCTGTTCTCTGTCCTATAGGGTTGCTATGAATTAGAATAGACTCCATGACAGTGGATTTGGTAGTTTTTTTTTTGTTGTTGTTGTTTTTTGTTTTAGGTTATACAATCAGTTTAACTATATTAACTGGATAATAAACAGTCCATCATTTTTTCCTGTCTTAGGCAAAGCTTCATACCGGTGTGTGTGTGTGTGTGTGTGTGTGTGTGTGTGTGTGTGTGTGAAATTTCAGGAGCTCCATTGATAAGGGAAAAAACAACAAAGGTACTTACTGAACATGTGAAATTAATAATCACCTATTTCCTCAAAATATACCCTTCTACTCAACAGCTAATACCTGAATTCTGTCTTTTGAACTATATTCTTTTTCCTGGAAGAGCTGACCTTTAAGCTGTAGCAATTCTTTACACCTGAGTGAGGATAAAGAAGAGATAAAATTGCTCAGAGAATGCAAGGATAGAGTGTAAAGGAGGTGAGAGAACAGAGCAGGAAGAGGAGACAAAGGAACAGGTCTGTTTCGAAGAACGATCTTAACGATGATATGGTCATTCATAACAGACGGTAGAATTTGTGAATATTTTTCACATTCATATAGCTTTTACATATAACATAGACATTTGGACTTTTTGTTTTTAAACCACAAAATTAAAGAAAACACCACACCAGTCAAAGGAACAAATGCTCCTACAGGCACTGCTGCATTTTCTGGGGACCTCTCTTATCTCTGAAAATACACCTGTCCACAAAGCCACCAAAGCAAGTTCACCTGGGGTAGTCAGCCCATGGCACACAGGCAGCTTAGTGGCAGCTGATAAACACAAACCCTGCCCTGCTTTCCCAGACCTATCTTGAAATGCCTTCCGTGGTTTACAGAAAAGCTATCTGGCTTTATTCCTCTAATCCACTCTAAAGTCCAAAAAGGATACTCCCTGCCCAAGATAACCGTATGACAGGGACAGTAAATACAGATATGAAGGCTAATGTTGTTACGGACTTTTGAGGTTGTGGCTATTGTTTATATAATAATCTATTCACAAGAGAAAATAGCCGATACATTTCAAAACATATTTTAGGAGTTCTTTGATGCTTTTTCCTCTAATTTATATGCCAAAGAGAGAGCACTCCTAGAAATTCAAGTTTTTCCTTTAATTATGAAAATAGTAAGTGGAAACAAAATGCATAAACCATTGAAAATCTGGAATTCTTTATGTTTCTCTAAATGTTACTTGAGGGAAAATACTATATATCCATTTATAACCAAAAATTAATTAAAGTTGAGTGTTTCCACACACAGTGTTCCAGCCCTGAGAGATGCTATTAGCCATACTATAAATCCATTGACATGTTAGTTTCTAATAAAACATGAGAGGACCTTTAAATAAATTGTAATAGCAGATGCCAATGCATTTTACTAAAAAAAAAAAAAATAATAATAATATTTATTCCAAGCTCCTATTCACTTCATTTCGGTGTGTGGTATCAAATTTTCAAAAACCTGTTTTATCCTTTGAATCTCAATTTATCTCCCTTCAATTTCTATTTGACTGATGTTAAAGGTGAAAACTGGTACAGAAAAAATTATAAAATGAAATCGGTGTCATTACTAGCTTTGAAAGAAACTATTTTACTGTACCAGGTTATTCATTTGACTCCACTTTCCCATTGGAAAGTTTCTTGGGTTAGAAATCCTCCAGCTAGCAATAATATGTCTATGATATGCATTTGACTAGAATCGATTATATTTAATCACTGGAATAAAAACATGAAAAGACAGCAAAAAAAGGAGCATCTTTATAGAAGAAAGTGCACAGTTTAAAGGGAACATAACTTTAGGTGTCAACTTTAACTTGTAAAGATGGAGAGCAAAACATTCCTTGAACACAGAGAAGATAATTTCCTGTTATCACCAAAGCTTTGTGCATGTTCTTCTTCTCTGGTTATCAAATCTTATTTCCATAATGAATATTAATGGCTATAGCGCTCTAAAATCAAAATACCTCTGGTGTCTAAATTAATCGAGAGCCTTTATTCATATTTAATATTTAGAAAGTTTATGCAGAAGCATCCGTTTCCATTTTGTTATATGTTTTGAATGCATATTTCATTTGCATGAGGCATTTCATCATCCAAGTTCGCTGAGGGTATGTACTGCAGTTTCAAGTTGCCTCTTGCTATATGTGAGAGCCCAGACGTTTTATATAATGTAGACACTGTCTGCTTTGAGTTGTAATTTAAGTTTTATCACAACACTGCGGGAGCTGCTAGTGTCTGCAGCTTCATCTCACCCCATGGTTTATGCCCTGAAGTGTCAGGCAGATAGACAACGCTGTGCCAATCGGTTTTAGCCTGTTAAAGCTCAAGGAACGAGGCAGAGATAAAGTGATGGAAGGCTGATCTTAGACAATGATTTAGAAGTGGACTTTGTAACTCCCAGGATTCCACAGTCTGTCCAGGGGAAAGTAAAACAAAGAAACATCTCTATTTGCATAGTTTATTTATGATTTCAAAATATTTAATGCTAATTGAGAAGTCTAAAACAGATGCCCCTTTCAAAAAGAATGGAAAAATAAAGAATAAGTGGTTGTCGCTAAGATAGTTAGGTCTGTGCTGTGTCACCTGTATGAGGTAACAGTATACAAAGGAGACTTCCAAATCACCCATTGTTCCAAGCCACAGTTTCCTCATCAATAAAGTAAGGATGCTATTGAAGCTTACACTAAAGAGTTTTTGTGAGAATGAAATTGATTGGCCAGTAGACTACCTGGTCCTTTGTAACTCTAAGTTAGTTTGCTTTTTCTGACTTCCTATATTTTTATTCCCACCAACAGTAAATCATAACAAAAATTATTAGACATTTAATATGTACCAAGTATTTGCCAAAATTTATATTCCTCATCCTATGTAATCCAGAAAATAACACTGAGATAAATACTTTGCTTATCTCCATTTAACAGAAGAAGCTGAGTGTATGAGCATCATAATGATTAGAGTGGACTAGGGGTTTAGACATAGATTTATAAACTCAGAGACTTGAGCAGCATTAGTAGCACATGAAATTGGCAAACTAAACCGAAAGGCAAACCAAACCCATTGTTGTTCAGTCGATCCTGGCTCATAGCCACCTATAGGACAGAGGACAGAGTAGAAGTGCTCTACAGGGTTTCCAAGGAGCACGTGGTAGATTCAGATGGCCAGTTTTTCTCAACCACTATGCCACCAGGGTTTCCTTGACCAAACTAAACCAAAAAGAAAGAAAATAACCACTGGTGTTGAGTCAATTCTGACTAATAGTAACCCCACAGGACAAAGTAGAACTGTTCCACAGAGTTTCCAAGAAGCACCTGGCAAATTCCAACTGCCAACGTTCTGGTGAGCAGATGTGGCACTTAACCACTATAACACCAGGGTTTCCTTGACCAAACTAGAGGACATACATTCAGATTTTGCTAGGAATCCTGAGAAAATGAATAATCTTTCAAAACCTGATGCAATTACAATTCAGGTCCTTTTGGTAAACCCCATTTCAACAAGTTAGTAACATACATTCAAAGTCTTCTAGCCTATTTCTTGTCATTTGCAAACTCAAAGACCCCCATACTTTGCATAGGTTGTCTGTAATTTCATCTAAATACATAGCGTAGTGGGAAAATCCTATCAGAGGGTATCTTTCATGTTGAAATAAAAAAAAATGTACATTCTATATTGCATGCTATCTTTTCATAATAACATTTGCATTTATGCAACCCTCAAATTATGAGAAATGTCTAGGACTTGATAAACATTATCTCAATCAATTCAGAAGCCTGTTGGCTTGAAAAGTGGATAAGTATTATGGTGCTTATTTTATAGGAAGAAGAATAACCAAGATGAAGTCAGAACCATATCTTAAGTCATATTTGTGGAGGGACCTGTGAGGACAGATTAAAATGTAATTCTTGGGATTTAAAGTATTCAATAACATATGTGAGGCATAGGCTACTGACACTAAGTTCAGGAATGAAGTCTGTATGTATCCATGTTTTCTGTGAAACCACAGACAGATTAATCAATCAAGGTATCAATTAATAAGTATTTATGATCAGATTTTGGTATGCTGAACAGATCACAAATACTCTTGAATTTTAATTTTCTGATTTGCAAAGTCTGTATGTCAGAGAACTTATAAAAGATTGCATTTCTAGGTCTGGAATGATGGGCCACCTTCTCTCTAGAGTAATTGCTGAAAATTCAAGTGGCCATGGTCCTGTTGCTATCGTGATAATTTCTCCCTTGAAAATGCACCTTCTTCTTTACATCAGGGTAGTTCAGTTTCTTGTTTCCTGGTCTTCTAGTCTTCACGTATTGATTCAGAAATTTGGCCCTATCCCTTTAAGCAACAATAAAAAGAAAGAGTTTTTTTTTTCTTTTATTATTATTTTTCCCCTCTTGTTATATCTCACTTTCCAATTTTCCACTCCCCTAGAGTTTGGCTATCTACCTCACAGTATTAAGTCCTGCAGTAGGAGAGAGAAAATGGCAGTTATAAATACATTTTAAGGAGAGTGAAATGCCAGTTCTTATTGGAAATGAAGGTGAAAAATGTGAGGAAAATAAAGCAGAGACTTAGTCAGGGTATTATTAGATGCTTAATTGTTGTTTTCCACTTGTAATTCACTGATAAGCTCCAGCAATGCTAAAGCATCTCATTTTACATATAAACCTTTGAAATATTTAAGCTGTCTTTAAAACTACAATCAAAGAGTTTTGAAGGGGAAACTGCCTCTGCAGAATTGGAGCCTTCAAACTGCACAATTTTAAAAACAGTTGAGCACCAAGGGCTGAATCTAATAGCCCAGCCAAATAGAAAAGTCTCAACAACTTTGTAATTACATACACTGGACTCTAGGAGGTTGGCATCCCATTACTATAGTCTCTGAATTCTGGGGAGATAACAGTTTTGCATGCATATAAGCAATTGGCCATAGGCAAAAGGCAATATTTCAACCAATATTCTTTTCCCTAGCATTCATTTGTAGAGGATGAAAAGGCAAGAGATTTCTGTCAAAGATAATGAAACACGCTGGGACTAAAAAAAAAAAGAGCCTAAAAAAATGTTTTGAGGGAATCAAACCTAATGACAATGAATTAAATGCAATCCACACAGTCTTAGCACTGTAAACATTTGAAATTCCTGTCTCCATCCTTTTGTGAAATTTTCTCTTTTCCATGTCTAACTATAAGATTTTAATAATGAATTTACTATGCAAAGATTACTGCATTTTTAATTACAAAAATGTCTAGCATATAGGTGAAGATTACTCCAGTTTCTATGTGCTTGAATGAAGATAATGATATGCTGGTTTCTACTTTGCAAGGTTCATACATGGACTTAGTGCTGTGCATGCAAACTGCTTAGCAAAGTCCTGGTGAAACCTTCAGTTATATGAGATGTAGCAACAGTAGTAGCTGTAGTAGTAGTGGATGTTGTTTTTATTGCAATTTTTGCCAAGACTGGAAAGAATCCAGAGGTTCATTTGGGTTGCAATACAAAGTATAATATTAAACTTTAGAAGGAGAAAAAAAAAAAAGGAAACATATTATTGAATAGAAATAGTTCCGGTGTGTATTTGTTTAATATGCAAATCCTGTGTTTCTGAATACTGGATCCTCTATCCATTCCCTAAAGTTGCTATGTCTTTTCAGTGTTTCTTAGAGTTCTCCAAGCATTTTCCCTTGGTGGTACTTTAACAACTTCTTTTCAAATGTGATGTGACTTTTGGTATTGTTGAAGGATATCATAGAACTGGAACTTCCAACTGCAGCATGCACCCTACTCAATCGTTGTTGTTAGGTACCATTGAGCTAATTCTGACTCATAGCAATACTATGTACAACAGAATAAAGCACAGCCTACTGTTGTAGCCACTGGGTCAGTCCACCTTGTTGAGAGTCTTTATTTTTCTCACTTACCTTTTACTTAACTAAGCATGATGACTCTAAATAAAACTGTACCAATAGCAAAGAGCACAGTTTTTGCTTTTGTTACTTTAAACTGAGTTTAGTAACAGACAGGCTGTAAATTAGGCTCTTCTTAAAACTATGCTTCGCTCTGCAAGTTTGTTCCATTCTTCTCCTTAAGGCTGGATTTTTCTGTTTCCTCACAGTCTGTGTTCCCTAAATGGCAGCTTGTGCTTGGTTTGGTTTTGTAGTGGCTAGAACTGTGGACCTGCTTCCATAAGAACTTTCAACTCAAAGTTAACACAAATGCCTCCATACCAGATCTCTCACATTTAGAAGACAAAGCTGATTGGCCCATGTTAGGTTGAGTATTTACTCACTGATTTGGAAAGCTGTTGTGGAATGGGGATGGGTGATGCTTATCTCCATCTATGATAGGCAGAATAAAGACCTTCAAATGTGTCCATGTCCATTCTGTGGAACCTCTAAATGTGTTGCTTTTCATGCCAAAAGAAACTTTTTGGGTGTTGTTACAGCCAGGATCTCGAGAGGGTAAGATTATGTAGGGCAGCTTAATGAATTACAAAGATTTTCATAAAGGAAAAAGAAGCTGGAAAAGGAGGCAGAATCAAGATGACAGACTAAACACACGTCTCCCTAAATCACTCTGGATACCAACACCTGAAATGATAATTAAACGGAGACTTCTGGACACCTAGTGAGCCCTGGGATGTGGCAAAGGGCTGTTAACTTGGACTTCATACCACTGAATGCAAAACCTCCTCTCTTTCACTGACTCCACTCTTAGTGAGCACAGGCTTGCACAGACCATTTTGAATTTTTTTTTCTTCTGTCTTGGCCAGTGGGCAGAGCTGGGACTTGACTAGGTGCTGGTCTCAGACACACTGCTGGTGGGACCAGAAAATGTAAATGCTAGATTCTGAGAGCCTGGCTTTGGACTGTATACACTTCAGCCCCTCTGGCCTATCTGTCTGCCTCCACCATGTGGTAGCTATACAGATGCATCTGTGCAGGAAGCCATCTTGATCCACTGGGAAACAGAGGAGCCCAGGCAGAGGCCCCGGCAGGACTTGGTTCCTAGGCTGGGAGGTGGTGCCTGCCAGGGGGAGAGTGCTTTTCCAGCAGGGAAATAGTGTTTTGCACATTGTCACCTGGGGCTGGGGCCCAGTGACAGAGGCTGTGGACTCTGGGCATTTCGGCACTCTTGGCCTCTCTTTCCACTAGCAGCCTAGTCCGGGCCAGATGGGGAGCTTGTGTGGGATGCCATCTTGTTTCACTGGGAGGTGGATTCATCCATACGGAAGCCTCAGCTGTACCTAATTCCTGGGCTGGGAGGCAGTGCCTACCCAAAAGAGACCATTTTTCCAGCAGAAAAGCAGAATTCTACACAGCATTGCATACAACTGGAGCCCGACAGCAGAGATCAGCAGGGCAGTAGCCTTTCTGTATTTTGAGACAGTTTATAACATCTGGGGTTCAATGTAGAGGTGATTACTTTGCCAGCTGGGAAGAGGGATGTATACACCTGAAAACCTGACTGACATTGGAAGTTGTCAAATACTTTTTACTTCTCATTTTAAGATGGCCTAGAGAAACAACTGTGGTCCATCTTCACAGCATCTCTCCCAGCCTCTATTGACCCACATGAAGCCCAAAAAGCAACAAACTTTGGAGAAGACAGTAACCCAGAAGTCACCCATGGCATCAGAAGGCTCCCAAAAGAAACCACCTCAGAACTTGCCAGATGCAGAAGCTTTTCTGAAACTATCAGAAGGTGAATACAAAAGGATTATATAGAGAGCCCTCCTAGATCTTACGCAAAATACAGCACAGCAAAACAGAAAATTAAGCAAGCTGTTTGATCTGATGGTACATCAGTACTTGGAAATCCAACAGGGCAAGAACAAAATCAAAGACATGGAAACTTCAATTCAAAGCAAAGAAAACAGAGTGGAACAAATGGAAAGAGAATTTCTGATTTGAAAGACAGAGCTACTGACTCAGCATCTATGAGGAGAAATAAAAAAAAAAAACAAGAAAAATGAAGAAGCATTAAGAAGCATGTAGGACTCTATTAAGAAGAACAATCTATGATTAACTGGAGTTCTTGAACAGAGTGAGATACCTGAGAACACAGAGAGTATTGTTGCTGAGCTGCTGACAGAAAACTTCCTAGAAATTAGGAAAGAAGAGAATATAGGTATCCAAGATATGTATTGAACACCACTCAATATAGATTTCAGTAGAAAGACTCCAAGATAAATCGTAATCAAGCTTAACAAAATGAAACAGAAGCAAAAACTCTTAAAGGCAGTAAGACTCAAAGCAAAGCTAACATTCAGATGGAAACCCTGTAGGCTTTAGTTGTATTTCTCAGCAGAAGCAATGCTGGCATGGATACAGTGGCATGACGCATTCAAAGCTTAGAAGGAGAAGGGCTTCCAACCAAGAATTACATATCGCGCAAAACTATCTTTCAAATATGAAAATGAAATTAAGGCATTCACAGATAAACAGAAACTCAGAGACTTTGTAAAAACTGAACTAAAGCTATAAGAAATACTGAAAAAATTTCTTGGCTTGGAAGAACAAAACTGTTAACTTTACATTTTAGAAGGACACATTATCCAGAATCCTACTTAGTTAAGGAAGACTCCAAACACAATCGAAGCTATAATAGTGAAAGAAACAATGTAGTGATCATGTCATGTAAACTATGACATCATTGAATTAAAAACAGGGGTGTACTATAATCGTTATAGTCATTCCAGATGAAGAAGAAGTTGACAAGACTGGTAGCAGTCAGAATTGGGTTTATATATACTATATTAAGCAGGATCATAGGGGAAGCCATAAAGCACAATAAAGAAGCAACATACCATATCAAGAAATGTAATACAGGAGTCTCAACAACCACAAAAACCAATCCTGAGAAAGGTGAAAAATCAACTCACAATGAAGAAGGTCACAGAACAGGTTAATAAGAACAACAGAGACAGCATCAACACAAAAATAAACATACCACAATGGCAGCACTGAATACACATCTATCAATAATTACATTGAATGTGAATGGACTGAATGCTCCAGTAAAGAGACATTGAGTGACATCTTGGATCAAAAGACATGACCCATCCATATGCTGCCTACAAGAAACTCACCTTAGACTTACAGGTAGGAACAAATTGAAAATTAAAGGATAGAAGAATATGTATGAAGGTAACAAACAGCAGGTGTGGCAATTCAAATCTCAGATAAAATCTACTGTAATGTAAAATCCACCATCATGGACAAGGATAGACACTATTTATTGCCAAAAGGTTCAATGCACAACCAGGGTTTGCCAATATTAAATATCTATGCACCTAACATTAGAGCACCTAAATATGTCAAAGAAACACTGACTATACTCAAAAAGGAGACAGATCACTCCACAATAATAGTAGGAGACTTCAACACTCTCAATACTGGACCCATTGTCTAGAAAAAAGCTCAGTAAAGACACAGAAGACCTTATTGGCACAATTAATCAACTAGACCTCACTGACATATACAGAACTTTCTATCCATTAGTGGCCAGCTACACCTTCTTCTCCAGTGCACATGGAACATTCTCAAAAATAGACCATGTGTTATGACATAGAGCAGTTCTCAACCAAATTCATACCACTGAATTAATGCAAAGCACCTTCTCAGACCATAAAGCCATAAAAGTTAAAATCAATAGCAGAAAAAACAAAGATAGAAAGTGGAATTCATGGAAACTGAGCAACACTTTGCTCAAAAAAACATGGGTTATAGAAGAAATCAAGGGTGAAATAAATAAACTTATAGATTCCAATGAGAATCAAAACACTTCCTACTAGAACCTATGTAATACAACCAAAGCAGTGCTCAGAGGTCAGTTTATCTCCATAAAATGCACACATCTGGAAGGAAGAAGAAAACTAAATCAAAGAACTGATCCCACAGCTTGGGGATCAGTTGAGTAGAGAGAGAACAACAGAGGAATCCCTCAGGCACTGGAAGAAAAGAGATCATAAAGATTAGAGCAGAACTAAATGAATTAGAGAATAGAAGAACAATTGAAAAAATTGAAAAGACCAATAGCTGGTGTTTTGAAAAGATCAACAAAATTGACAAACCGTGGGCTAAACTTATTGAAGAAAATCAGGAAAGGAAACAAATAACCCAAATAAGAAATGAGGAGTTCTCACAACAAATCTAGCAGAAATGAAAAATATCATAATAGAATACTATGAAAGACTATATTCTAACAAGTTTGAAAACCTAGAGGAAATGGACAAATTCCTTGATTCATAGCACCTACCAAAATTATCACAAGGTGAAGCAGACCAACCTAATAAACCCGTTACAAAAGAAGAGATTGAAATAGTCATCCAAAAACTGCCAACCAAAAAAAGCCCAGGCCCAGATGGACTCACCGCAGAACTCTTCCAAACTTTTAGAGAAGCGTTATCTCCAATACTACTGAGACTATTTCACAGCATAGAAAGGGATAGAATACTCCCATATTCAATCTATGAAGCCAGCATAACCCTGGTACCAAAGCCAGGGAAAGACTCAACCAAAAAGGAGAACTATAGACCAATATCACTCATAAATCCAGATGCAAAAATCTTCAACAAAATTCTTGCCAACAGAATACAACATATCAATAAAAATAATCCATCATATCCAAGTTTGATTCATACCAAGGATGCAAGACTGGTTCAACATCAGAAAAACAATTAATGTGACCAACCACACAAATATCACAAAAGACACGAATCACCTGATCTTGTCTATTGATGCAGAAAAGGCATTTGATAAAGTCCAATACCCATTCATGCTAAAAGCTCTCAGCAAAACAGGAATAGACGTCAAATTCCTCAATGCAATAAGGGCCATTTATACAAGGCCAACTGCCTAAGTCATCCTGAATGGAGAGAGACTGAAACAGTTTCCCTTGAGAACAGGAACTAGACAAGGATGCCCACTCTCACCTCTGCTTTTCAACACTGCATTAGAAGTTCTATCCAGAGCAATTAGACAAGACCAAGAAATAAAGGGCATCTGCATCGGCAAAGAAGTCAGTGTCCCTCTTTGCAGATGATATGATTGTATATGCAGAGAAGCCCGAAGAAAACTACTGAAACTGATAGAAGAGTTTGGAAAATTATCAGGATACAAGATAAACGTAAGTAAATCACTAAGGTTGTTAAGGAAGAAATCACCAAGTCAATATCATTTACTGCAGCCCCTAAGAAGATAAAGTACCTAGGAATAAATCTAACCAGAGAAATAACAGACTCTTACAAACCCTTACTAGAAGAAACTAAGAGAGACTTACATAAATGGAGAAAACTATCCTGCTCATGGACTGGAAGACTTAATATTGTGAAAATGTCTATTTTACCCAAAGTAATCTACTTACATAATACAATCCCAATACAAGTTCCAGAACATTTTTTTAATGAGATGGAGGAACAAATTACCAACTTTGTTTGGAAAGGGAAGAAGCCCCAGGTAAGTAAAGCATTACTAATGAAGAAAAACACTCTGAGAGGCCTCTCATTACCAGACCTTAGAACCTATTACACTGCCACAGTAGTCAAAATAGCCTGATACTGGTACAAAAAGAGACAGGTAGATCAGTGGAGCAGAATCGAGACCCCAGAAATGACATCATCTGCCTGTGAACAGTTGGTATTCGACAAAGGCCCTAAGACATTAAACTGGGGTAAAAACAACCTCTTCAACAAATGGTGCTAGCAAAATTGGAGATCCATCAGCAATAGACTGAAACAAGACTCATATCTTACACCTTATACAAAAACCAACTCCAACTGGATAAAAGACCTAAATATCAAATCTAAAACAATAAAGCTCATCCAAGAAAAAGTAGAAGTAACAATGGAAGGTTTAATACACAACATAGACAGACTTCAAAATCTGTCAGAAAAACCACAATCATCAGAAGAGAAAATAGTTAAATAGGAACTATTAAGAATCAATCACTTTTGCTCATCCAAAGACTTTATTAATAGAATTAAAAGGCCACCTACAGAATGTGAAAAAATATTTTGCAACTATATGTCAGACTGACACCCAATCTCCATAATCTATAAGGTACTGCAAAATAAGAAAAAGAGATATCACCCAATTAAGTGATGGGCAAGGGAGATAGACAGATATTTCTCTAAAGAGGAGATCCAGGCAGACAAAAAACACATGTGGACATGCTCACAATCATTAGCTGTTAAAGAAATTCAAATCAAAACAACAGTGAGAAATCAGCTCACCCCAACAAGGTTGGCAATGATCCAAAAAGCCAAGCCAAAAAACACAACACAAAAATGCTGGAGGGGCTGTAGGGAGATTGGAACTCTCCTACACTGTTGGTGGGATTGCAAAATGGTGCAACCTCTTTGGAAAGCAATCTGGTGCTCCCTTAAGAAAATCGATATACCATTTGACCAGTAATTCCACTGCTTGGAATATATCCTACAGAATCAAGCCCATTCCCACCAACTGATACATGCACACAGATGTTCTTTGCAGCACAGTCCACAATAGCAAAAAGATGGAATCAGCCCAGATGTCCAACAACAAAAGAATGGATAGCTATAGTATGTATAATCAATGGAACACTATGCAATAATAAAGAACAATGATGATAGCAGGAAACATCTCTTAACCTGGTTTCAACTGGAGGACATTATGCTGGGTGAAAGTAGTCAGCGACAGAAGGACAAATGTTGTATGAGACTCCTACAATGAGAACTTAAAAACAAACTCATTCATAGAATTAAAGACTCTTTGACAACTGTGAGGGTGGGGAGGGAGGGAGAGAGAGAGGAGAGGGTTTAGATTAGTCAATAGAAATTTGGTTTAGTGAAATTGGTGACAGCACACATTAGAAATAAGATCAACAATAATTGGTCTTCAACAAAATTTGAGTACTCCTCCCATGTTAACCCAATATTGCAAGGACAGAGTAGCTGGGGCAGGGAGCCAGGGACCATGCTCTCAGGTGAAATCGAGGCCAATTGGCACAGCTAGCATTTTGCTAATGAAGACTCTCTGCACCCCACATCAGTGAGTGGCATCTGGGGTCTTAAAAGCTGCCAAACTGCCATCTGAGGGTACAGCAAATGGTCCCAACTCAACAGGAACGGATGATCATCAAGGTCAAGAAAGATATGAGGAAAAGAAAACCCAGAAGACAGAGACCCACGTGACCAGAAGAACCCGGCTACCACCAGCAATGGCCACAATGGAGTTCACAAAGGTGAGTTTCACTAGCAACAAGAGAATAAATAGGGATGCACCCTGAGATCTCCAGTAAAAGACCACAAGTGATGGTCTGGGGGCTTCAGGGTTCCCCTGGGAGCATGGCCTCTGGCCCTGATGCTGCCCCTGTCCGTAAATCATAATGAAGGTCAACTTTTTGGACAGCAATGAGTTGGACTTGGTGATGCAGGGTGACCGTATCTTGTGGGAATTTTATTGTTCTAAGCATCTAAAGGATGTCATCCTGCTGACCTCTTGCTGGATCAAGGGGAATGGGTGGAGAGGAGGGGATAGGAGACTGTTAAGAGGATAGGACATGTATGGAGCAGAGAGGAGGGGCATGCTGTCACTGGGCAGGGAGAGCATTGAGAGCTGCATATAGGTAAGCATGCGAAGTTGTATGGGAATGTACATTTTCATTCAATCATAATTAAAAAAAATGAAGCTGGAAAAGAGTCATAGCAGTAGATGTGATGATAAAAGCAGAGAGACTGATATGAGCAAGTAGCCAAGTACCAATAAATGCAGGAAGCTCCTGGAAGCTGGAAACAGCAAGGAAAGGGATTCATCCCTACAACCTGTAGAAGGAACACAGTTTTGCAAGCCACTTTGGGCACTGACCTCCAGCAGTATAAGAGAATGAAGTTACATGTTTTCAACCCGGTAAATCTGTGATAATATATAAACAATTCAGCATTACTTCAAAAAAGAAAAGAAAAGGAGGCATTTTCTAGAGGGCAATAATGCCAGCCATGCTATCTATAATCTCAAGACTTCAAAGAAACCAAAAGGATCTTCTCAAAGTTTATAGACCTCTTTTCTTACATTTTCACTTTTTTGCTGACCATGAGTGGGCTGAATAAAAAACAGCTTGGTTGTTTTTATGTCAGTAGAAGCTGCCATTATTTATAAAGGGTAATAATAAATTCAGAAAAAACAAAAAATGTGAGTATTAATTTAGCTAATACATGTGAAGTTACTTGCAATAATGTCTGGCACACAGAAAGTACTCTATTTGATTACTACTAATAATAATATTTGGAATCTTGATTGTTGCCAGTAAGACAAGTGATGAGACTGAGTGATGTTTAGAAAGACCATGTACTTGATGAACATGCATTATGGCTTAGATGCTTTCCTAAATGTTTCTTATGTCAACGTCAATGCAAAGTGTTAAGATATGTGTCTCAGCTATCATCAACAGAAAAATCAAAGGTGGGTGGCTTGAAAAAGAGAAACTTTATTTTGTCCCAGCCCAATATGCTAAAAGTCCAGATTCAGAGTGTTAGCTCTAGGGCAAGGCTTTCTCTACTGGCTCTAGAGGAAGGTCCTTGTCATCAGTCTTCCCCTGGACTAGTGGACTGTGATATACAGGACACCTAGGTCCTTTTCAAAGGATGCGCTCAGCTCCTGGTACCACTTTCTCAGTGGTAAGAGATCCCCAAATCTCTCTTCTAGCTACTTTATATCTCAAGAGACTGGCTCATGGCATAGAACAGTCTTACACTTTGAGCCCCACCAACATAACTGCTGCCCATTCTTCCCTCATTAACATAACAGGGAGTGGGTTTGCAATGTAAAGAAATATCACATAGTACCAGGAATCATGGCCCTGTCAAACAGCCACACTCATTTTTGGGAGACACAATTAAATCTATGATAATGTGTTATCTCCATTTTATAGGCAAACAAATGAGTGTCAGAGAGTTTAAATCATTTGCCCAAGGCAGTGTCAAAACTAGAATTCAGATGTAGGTCTTTTAGCTTTAATAGTAGGATTTGTTTTGCACTCTTTCGTTTAAACAAACTACTATACCCACTCCTCACTTATCAACATAGTAAGGCTCCAAAGACAGGTTATTAAGGAAAAATGGGTGTTGTATGAAAATTGAGGATGACTACATCAGATCATAAAAATGTCATGTGGGACATATAAGGTCCAACAATCAAGTCCATGAACTTGATTACTCTAAGTGCTACATACCTTATTGTTGAATATCACTATGGTCACCTTCAAAGTACTCCCCTTGGGAAGCTATGTACTGACACCAGTGCTTAGTCCACACTTCAAAGCTATTTTGGAACTCTTTCTGGAATGACCATTGCACACAGTGACATGGTGAAAAGATTGCAAATTTAATTGTATCATTGTCTGTGAGGGTGTTTTCAGCCAGTAAACAACTGTATGGGAATACCTTCTCTGCTCATCCGATATTGCCCCAATGATTTTTTTCTTCACCGTAAGATAAAATATATAGAGAGGAAGACATTTTAATGACATTTAGGACATCAAGGTTAATACAATGACAGGACTGATGGCCATTACAGAAAAAGATTTTCAAAATTGCTTTGAAAAGTGGACTAGGTGCAGGCATCAGTGCATAGCTTCCCAAGGGTAGTACTTCAAAGGTGACTATACCGATATTCAGCAATGAGGTAAGTAACACTTTTTCTAGGATGAGTACCCAAACTTAATCGGCTGTCCTCGTATATGTCCCTCTGGACCCAAGAGGTGGAAACTGTAGGTGAGTACTATATGTCCCACTTGGCATGAAAGAGTTCCCGCCAGATGCATGCCAATGTGCATAATAGTCAGATAGTAGAATTTATTATTGTAATAAATGTGACATGTCAGATAGCAAGTGAGGAATAGATGTAGTGTTTAAAGCCCTGTGCCCATTTCAGAGTTGGTAATGGATAGTTAAGAGTGAGCCAAAGCCAAGTGTTGTCGAGTCAGATCCGACTCTAATGCTTAAATATGAAAGGGCTGGGCACTTGAACACTGTGAAAGCAAGCAGATATACAATTTCTGCATCCTCTCCTTTCTGGTGCAATTATTCTGAGTTTTCCCAGCTCTAGGTATTTCACTGTGTTCCAGTAGATATGGAATACTTCTCATTTCGTATTTAAAGTACCTGCATTCATTCCACCAACATTTTTGTGAAGATAGAGTCCTGTGTTACATGATGGTGGTACAAAGTTAGGAAGGATGGGCACTACTGTTACGGTGGATCTTGTGGCCTAAAGAACTGTGATGTGTGCATATACATGTGTGTATGTGTTTCATGTATAGACAGACAGATGAAGACTGAAGAAAGATAGGATGATGAGCATAGAAGACAGCCTTACAGACTGAACAGAATTCAAAATTGTCTGTTTGCCTCAGTGCTAAGGAAGAACACAGTGTTCTTGAGTAAAACGAGGGAAAGAAAGAAACAAGGACTTTAGGGGAATAGCAAGAGGAAAAGCCCATAAAGATGCCATTTTTCTTCAAGACAGTAACTCTAGCCAAAACTAAACTCAGTGCCATCAAGTCAATTCTGCCACGTAGCTACCCTATAGAACAGAGTAGAGCTGTTCCACAGAATTTCCAAGGAGCACCTGATGGATTGAAACTGTCAGCCTCCTGGTTAGCAGATGTATCATTTAACCACTATGGCACCAGGGTTTCCTTCAAGACAATAGCCTTCCTTAAATAACATCTGAAATCCTAGCTAGTTACTAAAACAGCTACTTTCATCCACTGGTGCTTTGAATATTGATGTACAGTAGACCCAACTTTGCTGTTTAGCCTGAGAGCCTCATCCATGAGCAGTGATAGTCTGAAGAGCAGTGCAGATTTTCGGGAACTTTACAGAGCACGGACAGAAAGTTTCGGCTTCTGTTTGGGATTTTTTTCTAACAGTAAATCATAGCTTTGCAAATAAAATGACATCGAAAGGCATTCAAAGACTCTGCTCTTTTTTTCTTGAACCATAGATTCTTTTTTCTGCCCCAGGAGAGGCCAGGCACTGACTGCCACTAGGTTTTCTAAACCTATTTGCTTCTTTCTTTCATTAATGTCACTGTGTGGCCTCAGTCTACTGTCACCTTGTGGTGAGAAAACTGTCACTAATATTTACATGTTAAACATTATTCCCAATACTACCGACCTGATCATGTGACTTCTTGTGTAAAGCTCTTTAGTGACTTTCTACTGTGCTGTGGATAAGGCCAGTATCTTCAGGGTGTCATAAAAACCACTTTAAGCTTCAGCCATATTGAAATTTCTACAGGTCATAGGTGACAAGTGCTCTCTGAACAACAATATTTGCATATGCTGTTTTCTCTGTCTAGAAAGATCTTCTCTGTGTTCTTTGCCTAGATACCCCCATGGGCAATTCTAACTTCTATATCACACCATTCAAGTAGCCTTCCTTTATCTTGCATCAAATGTGCCCCTCCAAGGTGCTTCCAGAGCACCCAGTACTCTCACAGCTCTGGCTGGAATCATTCCTGATGTCAGTGGGTGCTGTGTCTCGTTCATTTTTGCATCCCAGATGCCATGATCATTATGTTTATGCAGCCAGTCTCCTTCATGTGCCTTGAAAATATATCAAGTCCTCTGTTAGTTCACTTATCCATTCATTATTGTGTGGCTAAAACATAATATAAACAAAAGGAAAATATAAAAAGTATCAATAATATAGGGAATACTGGTGGATTGGGAGGGTCTCAATTCTATGTAAGGTGAATAGTGAAGTCATCACAGAAAATATAATATTTGAACAGAGTATATAAGTGCTGTAGACTTGAAGGTATTTGGAGAAAAAGAAATTCAGTCAGGGAGAACTACAGGTGCTGCTAAGTTTTTCTGTATTTCTCTTATTTAGCAGATAGATAGAGAAAAATCTCATTCTTTGCCCAATTTGTCTAACCTGTGCTCTATTCTGGTTCCCATATTGTACATGCGCTATGTCTATAATGACGTGTTTATATATGCATCTGTTTATTTCCCTCTTGTCTATCCCCTTTAGTAGTTTTTAAAGTCCATGGAGACAGAGATTTTGTCATGGCTGTATCCAAGTCAGAATCAATGGATAGCAGGGGGTTTGGATATCACTGGAACCACAGAAGAGTATTTGAATACATGAAACTAAAAAAAAAAACAGTTGCCATTAAGTTAATTCTGACTTACACAGACCCATGTGTTTCAGAGCTGAACTATATTCTGCAGAGTTTTCATTAGCTGTGATTTTTCAGAAGTAGGAGACTAGACTTTTCTTCTGAGACACTTCCAGGTAGATTTGAACTACCAAACCTTCAGTTAGTAGCTAAGTACTTAACTGTGCCACTTAAGGACTCCTGGTCATATAATAGCCACTTACTAAACATATGTTGAATGAATAAATTATTGAAAAAATAAATGATTTTGAATTCCTAAATTAAAACCAGATTCAGAAGAGGAGGTGGAATGGTGGACATCATTGCTGTTCTAGTCAGCTAGTGCTGATCTAACAGAAATACCACAGAGTGGATGGCTTTAACAAAGGAAAGTTTATTCTTACACAGTCCAGTAGGCTACAAGTCCAGATTCAGCATCTCCTCTCCAGAGGTGGGCTTTCCCCTTGTCGGCTCTGGAGGAAAGTCTGATATTGCATCAGTCTTTGTCCAGGGAGCATCTTGGCGCAGGAATCTCAGGTCTGAAGAACTCCCTTTTCTCCCATTGCTGCTTTCTTTTTTTTTTTTTTTTCCATTTTTTTTTAAATTTTTATTTAACATAACAGTGAAAATGTACATTCACGTATAAATTTACATGCCCACCTATATGCAGCTCCATTGCTGCTTTCTTGATGGTATGAGGTTCCCAGTTCTCTGCTTGCTTTTCTTCCCTTTTATCTCTTCTAGAACGACAGGATTAAGCATGGGGCAAGCCACACTCCAGGGAAACTCCCTTTACAGTGGAACAGAGAGGTGATTTTGTAAAGGGATTTACAGTCCCACCCTAATCCTTTAACATACAGCATAGGAAAATCACAAAATGGAGGACAGTCACAAGATAGTGGGAGTCATGGCCCAGCCGTATGGCTACACCTGTTTTCGGGGGGACACAATTCAATCCATGACAATTGCTGATGTTAGGTGAAGTTTGGCTGAAAGCAGAGACTATCAGAAAGATACTTACCTTGTTTCATTCATTATGCAAATGCATTTGACCTTGTGGATCATAACAAATTATAGATAACACTATGAAGAATGGCAACTCCAGAACACTTACTTTCACTTATGGGGAACTTGTATACAAATAAAGAGGCAGTCATTCAAAAATAACAAAGGATACCACCTGGTTTAAAATCAGGAAAAGTGAGTGACAAGATTGTATCCCTGCACCATACTTATTCATTCTGTATGCTGAGCAAATAATTTGAAAAGCTGGAGGAAGACTCACAAACAGCCTGCCAACACACAGATGACAACAAAATTATTTGCTGAAAGCTGAAAGGACTTAAAACACTGTATGAAGATCAAAGAATATAGCCATCAGTATGGATTATGCATCAACATAAAGAAAATAAAAATCCTCACCTATGGACCAACAAGCAACATCACGATAAACAGGGAAAAGATTGAAGTTGTCAAGGATTTCATTTTACTCAAATCCACAATCAATGCACATGAAGAAATCAAAGGACATATTGCATTGGACAAATCTACTGCAAAACACCTCTCTAAAGTATTATAAAGAGAAGATGTCACTTTGAGGATTAAGAGACTAAGAGTCTGTCTCAAGCCATGATATCTTCAATTTCCTGATGTGTATGTGAAAGGTAAACAATGAATAAAAAAGACTGAAGAAGAGGTGATGCTTTTGAATTATGCTGTTGGCAAAGAGTATTGAATGTAGCATGCACTACCAGAAAAATGAGCAAATCTGTCTTGAAAGAAGAACAGCCAGGACGTTCTTTAAAAGGGAGAGTGGAGAGACCTCGTCTCACATAGTTTGGACATGTTATACAGAGGAACCGGTACCTGATGAAGGACATCGTGCTTCGCCACTGACAGAGAGACTCTCAGTGACATGGACCGACACAGTGGCTACAGTGCCAGGCTTAATCTTAGCAAGGATTGTGAACACGGTGCACAACTGGACAGTGTTTCATTGTGTTGTACACAGGGTTGCTAGGAACTGGAACCATCTGAACAACAACATTATTAAGTATATTTTCTTCTGGTTTTGTTTCTGTGAAGATTTGGCATCTGAACACCTCTTTTTTTTCATACTGATTGGTAATTTTAGGCTACCACATTTCAGAAACAGTGAAAATTAATCTTTTCTCTCAAAATACATTTCTCCTTATCTCCTAACTGTACTTCTTAAAAAAAAAATTCAATTTTAGCTTAAAAAAAGTCCATGTATGGATAATGGTTTGAGTTTGATTAAGTATTCTTTTTTAATCTTGACCTATGTGAGAGAGTCAACTGAAGCCGAGATGTCAAAATAACATAAAATAAAACATAAAGAAAATGATTGCAAAATGTTTGGATCTCAAGAGTATATATATTAGTCAGAAAAGTATTGTTTTTTTCTCTCTTCCTATTTAAAACCTGAAATAATTGAATCTGTACCCGAGTGCTTCGTTTGTATATGGGATAAGTCACTTCGAGCAGCTAGCAGACTAACAGTACCTGACACAGAGAGCTTTTCAGCAAGAGCTTGCTCCTCACTGATTCATAGGTTTACTGAAAGATGTCTGAATGCTGGATGGCAAAACCACAAATGGCTACTCTAGTGTCGCCTGTAAAGATATTGCTCATTTGTTTCTGATGGAGATGACAACTTCATTGATTGTTTTTATTGTTCCAAGTGCAGTGTACCTTTGTCCTGATTGCCTAACTTTAGTGTTAATTAGATCTCAGAAATCTTTTTCCTTTGGTATCTACCATTCATAAAACCTCTTATATATACCCCAGTAGCTACGTGTGCTATATGTATATTCAATATGTGAAACTCTGTACATGTGTAACTTGCTAAAATCAGAGTTAAATTTAGAGCCAGGTGTCCTATAAAGCAAACTATTAGTAATTCAAATTATGAATGACTGAAACAATAACATCCATAATAAGCTGCTTAAGAAACTCTTCAGATTTACAAAACTTGACTCTACAAGTTGGAGGAAAATAATTTCTTCTAGTTTATTATTTTTCTGAATATGCTGCCTAGAACCTATTTTCACGTTACCACAGATGTGCTCAATAGGTTTACAGGTATCAGGGAGTTTTGGTGGCGCAGTGATTAAGAACTCAGCAGCTAACCAAAAGATTGGTTGTCAAATCCACCAGCTGCTCCTTGGAAACCATATGTGACCGTTTCACTCTACCCTATAAGGTCAGTATGGGTTGGAGTTGACTCATCAGCAACAGGTTTTTATAGCTATCATAATTTTATGATCCTTGAGGAAAGGTAGATTTCCTGCTGTACTTTTCACAAGCAGAATAAAATCTAAACTAGGTTAAACAAAAGGAAAATCATTGGACAATGGAGCAGAAATGTCCAGTAGTAGAAGGGCTTTTAGGTTAACTGAAGTTAGAACACAAATTATGTGCTGAAGACATTTCCTGTAAATCTACTGCACACCTGATTTTCCTTCAGAGGGTGAGAAGGAATGACAGAACGCAACTATAGAAATACTGCGCTCTGAGACTAAAGCAAGGTGACTGTGACTCCCCCAGGGAGAATAGGAAAGGTTACCAAAAGAAAACCTGGAGGAATGCTGGCTGGACAAACCTCACTTGCTCACTCTTAATAAGAAGCCTTCCAATGTGTAGAAAAGGGAATGACTACTTTGCTCATCCTTGTTTGCACACCTGGGTTTATATTAGAAATGACACCACAGGAGCTTTTTAAAAATGCAGTGTCAATTTGAGCAATTTCTGCTTCAGCCATAATGGAGTAAGCTGGAACTAGATTGATTTTCCTATCATAACGAAGTAGAAAACTGGACGAACGCATAAAACAACTGTCTTAAAAAAGTAGACTTCGGTCAGGAAAAGTCTGTGATACCTGAGATCAGTGAGACAAGCAAGCCCTGGGATCAACCAGAATTTGTGTCTCATGACACTTTACAGATCATGGTGCAAAAACTGGAATTCCAGGCAGGGCACAGAGGTCTTAAGAATAGAATAGACAGAGATTAGAGAACCTGAAGAGCTGGAATTTGTGAGGCAGAGAACTGAAGAGGAAGAAGCTGCAGAGAGAAAAAGCTACAGAAACCTTCATGTACATCCACCTGAGGGTTATCCTGAATAATAGACCACACACATACAGAGTTAGTCTTCAAGCTAGAAAAAAATGCCAACTATGAAGCTTTGTATTTAAGAATTCTAAGTCTGGAATTCTTCCAGGACTGGAAGAGGTTTGAGTTCTGACTGAACATAAAAGCATTCATTGACCATCTGTGGAATACAATGGAGATCCCAGAAGAATCCTACTTTATGTGTAAACTAAATCACAGAGTAATAGTAGTCAGAGTAATGTTGTTGGCTCCCGTGGAGTTGGCCCCAGGCTCAGCACAGCTCCGTGCACCATACAACAAAACGCTACCCTGTCCGGCACCATCCTCAGGACCGTTGAGGTGAATCTGGTTTTCTCTGGCCTGTTTAGCAAGTGGATCATCATTCCTGTCTTCCAAGAGTAATAGTATTTGTTCTTAATTTAGATAGGAGAACTTAATAGAATCCAAAAGCCCACTTTGTTTGTTTGTTTGTTTTGCTCATTTTTGGTCTTGATGCAAGGTCTTAATTTGGGAATTTAGGAGGAAACAAAAAACACACAAGAAAATATTATTGACAATGTTATTTATTAGAGAACAAGCCCTACTACGTGTAAGTATGTGGGCAATGTCAAATCTTGTAGTCCTACAAAGTGACACTTTTTCCACTCTCTGAATTTTTAAAATGTTTTAAAATGTTTTTCTACATTCAGTTTGTACACAACTTTTCCTTCTCTGTATTCCATGTTAGCATAATGAATCATTTTCTTCCTTCACTGTTGGTCAAAAATGCCATAAAGCTTTCCCAAGCATTCTTCTAACACCAATCAAAAAAGGATTATCCCTCCTGTAAACCATTTTATGTGAATATCCCATGGCTTTCAGTCCCTTGTGAGTGCAAATGAGTAAGTTCTATTACGATGAATTTGTAGTCATTCACAGTAGTTGATCATGTTCCTTGAGTGCTGTGAGACAGTCACTGCACTCAGCATTTGTGTGCCTTGTGCCATTTAGTCTTGACAGCAAACCTTTGAGGTCTGTACTGATGTTGACCTCCTTCCTGGCCCCACTGAGCAGACTGTGGTGTGGAGAGCTGCTAAGTAGTTAACGCTCCAATCGAGCCCAAACACCCTGACCAGAAAACAAGTTCTTCAGCTCCACTATCCCATAGGCCATGTTGTACAAGTGTTTCTGCTTCTCCTGGATTAGGGGTTTTTCTTGTTTTTCTTTTTTCTGAAGAGGGCCATCTTTTTCATCTTTACACATCCTGAACTTTACATAGTGTTGTCTGTAGTTGATTATCAGCAGTTAGGAATGAGTAAATGTTTGCATGCATGAAAGTTTTAAGTGTCTGTAAAAGACGACTCTATAAGGAGCTATAGACAGGTTTAGTGTCTGCAGGATTATCGTCTGCTACGGTCAGTTATGATTCACAGCAACTCTGTAACAAAGAATGAAACCCTTGCTGACACTGCGCCGTCCTCACGATCATTACTCTATTTGAGCCCCTTGTTGCAGCCATTGCATCAATTAGTCTCATCGAGGGTCTTCTCCTTGTTCTCTGACCCTCTAGTTTACAAGGCATCATGTACTTTTCTAGGACTGGTCCCTCCTGACAGTGTGTACGAAGTACAAAAGACACTATCCTTGCTTCTACAGGGTAGTGAGCATTTTATTCATATATCTGATCATTGTGTGTGTGTTAAATAAGAGCTTTCCTGAACTGCTTTTGATTCAAAAGAAATTGTCATCTGTTTGCATCATGTGTTCTCATCATGATGGGATCCTGAAACAAACAAACAACAAACTTGACACACAAAACAGAATGTGTTTTCAGAGCTGAAAAATTTAATGATCAATATCCTAATCATTCTAATGATTAAATATGAAATTCCTTCCTTAGCGATAAGATATGGTAAATTGAGAGGGGAAATTAATTAAAGCCATTGAAAAGAAGCCTCCTTCCAGTTCCTTAGAGAAAAAAACACTAGGCATTTTCATTTTTTTTTTTAAAAAAAGAACAATTACAGGAAAAGTCACAGCTTTATCAGCTCCATAATTTTTTTTTCTTTGCAGAAGATCATTTTCTTATGTTTATGTTTCCTCCCTTTAAACATAAAAAAGAATGTGGAATGATGTGGTATTAATGAATCTGAGACTGTGATACACCAGGGGTAGTTTTTTTAGTTGTTGCAACAGTGAAACCTCTTTGAGCCAGAACTCAACAGACTGCCTTGTTTGTCCAGGTCTGAGTTTTCTGCCTTTGACAGTGTTCAGCCTTAACACTCTTTTGTTACTTAATTCACTGGAAAATACTGTTTGAGTTTTCTTTCTTTGACAGATTTTTTTTCCCTTACGCAGATTCTAGCTTTTGTGGGTTTTACTGTATATTTTTGTTTGTTTGTTTTGAACTGCATATGTGAGTCGGATCTGACTATGGCACTTGGCTGGCATGTTTTGAACAGGAAAACCAGACATCCTTGTGTAAAGGATGAGAATGGAGAGTGGAAGCACAGCAGTGCGTTTTTCCCCATCGCCTTTTGTACCCCATCTCCCCCAAAGTTGAAATCTTCAACAATAAACTTTAGATCCTGGATTTTTCTAGCATGCCGTAGGGTCTCTGTAATAAAGTATAGAGAGGTAACAAAATTCAGTGGACCATTAACAGAGACTTAGCATGAAAGAGAACAATAAAACAGTATTGATCCACTTCTGGTTTGAACAAATGTTGCACAATGAACCGTAAAAAATGCTGTCTTTTGTAGGCATTGTAAATTTGATGTCTACTGCTCTTGCACTTATTTTAGAAATATAGGTTTGCACTTAAAGTGTTTTGCCAAAATTAGAAGCATTAACAATGAAAAATTAAGAGGCTTCAATGTCTACTTTTCTGTTTTAGAGATTAACTGTTGAGAAAAATGACCCTGCCTAGAAGTTGTTTAGAGATGAGATTTTGTGCTGCTCTCTATCAAAGTGCCCAAGCAACCTGTGGTAGTCCCACAATAGAAAAGCCAAAATTTATAGTAAAGGAGACATATCCAGCAATAATTCAGTGCAATGAACAAGAGCCCTTTATATGAGAAAAGAGATGCGGAGAAAAATAGATCCGGAACTGGTCAACAAAGGGCTGTAATGGACTTGACAGGGTTCATTCAAGGCTTAGGATTAAAACTCACTGGAAATATGTCAAGATCTTACCTTGATGATGTGGCCTCAGCCCTGTATATACAAGGTTGGACCAGTCAGCTCAAAGGCATAAAGCATTCCAGACACATCTCAAAGGTCACCTCCCCTGATGACTTTGCTGATCACTTGATGACAAGATGACCTCTTCTTCTTGTGTCCTTTCAAGACATTTATTTGTACTGCTCTGTCATAGTCAAAAGCTGTGACTGGTAATCAAAGCGTTGGCAGCTTGAATCCACCAGGTGCTCCCTGGAAACCCTATGGGGCAGTTCTACTCTGTACTAAAGGGTCAGTATGAGTTGGAAATAACTTAACGGTGCTGGATTTTGGCACCAATGTAATTCAGTGTTTTTCATTCTTTTTATTATTGTTATTTTTTATTTTGTTGTTTTTGGAAGTATGTACAGCAAAGCATACACCAATTCAACAGTTTCTACAAGTAGCACTTTGTGACATTGATTACATTTTTCAAGTTGCACAACTATTTTCACCCTCTTTTTCTGAGTTCTCCCTTCTGCACTAACATAGATGCACTTCCCCCTAAGTTTCCTATCTAATCTTTTGGGTTGCTGTTACCAAGTTGATCCCATATAGACGGTAATAAAAAGAGCATAAAGCTCTGTAGATGAACTCTGGAGACAGGTTATCTAGATCCAAACCTCAGCTGCAACACTTTTTTAGGCAAATGAACTAAGTCTTCTTGTGCTTTGGTATCTTTACCTCTAAAATGACAATAACAAGTGTTTCCAAACTTCATAGCAATTTTGAGAGCATTAAGTGAGTAAACAGACATAAACATCCTAGAAGAGTTTCTGATTATTGGTAGCACTCAACAAATGTGTCTTTTATTATTACATTCATTATTATCACCCTATAGTTTAGCATAGTACCTAGCACAGTGCCTGGCATGTTATCAGTAATTGGTAAATATCCAATGAGATGGTGACTGAAAGATTGTGATCTCCAAGTTTGCAAAACACTTGCAGAGATCAAAATCAACAATAGAGATAGGTGCCAACCACTTCTTAAAAATCATCAAAAGTAATAATGATAAGGCTAGGTAAATTTTTAGTGCATTTAAGCAAAGAATAATTTCAACGCTTATAATAAGTTTCTTTCTTGATTAATTGAACATTCTTGACTACAGGCAAAAACATTTCCTGAATGAATCCAGGCTAAACTACTTACTTGCATCTTGATCAATGTTAAAAGCCATGGCCAAAAGGTGTCTTAATACCAGGCTGTCGCAGAGAGTCTTGGTTGCATCAGGAAGTCAACTGAGTAATTGTTATTAGAGTTTTAGCTAAGTCCTTTGAATTTAAATATGCAAGTTGGAACACTTTTAGACAGAAATGTAAAGACATTGTATTCTCTACTGTTGATTTTGTCAGGGGAAGTTTAAACAGTCACTCTTGTTTTATTTATTTATTTATTTATGTCCTTGCTTAAGAATAAATAAAATACAGTCGTTGAGAGAAGCAGCGTGTGGTACCATCACATGTTTCCATTTAGGCTCTTTGATTAAATTCTCCTACATACTTCTTCCCATCTGAATTCTGTAAGTTATTTTGGAGTGTGTTTGAGAATTTTCTGTCTGTTGAAGATTCTTAACCCTTTAGATTCCTTCAGATATTCTTATTATCACGTTGCTCAAAGCAAGAAGGCTTTGTATTCAAATTGCGTTGTTTCCAGGTATCCTGAAGTACCTATTAACTGCCAGCCTCTGGGTCTGATGTTCCTCCAAGTACTGCACACTCGAAATCTTCATTAACGTCTCCAACTTCCCTCTCCCTCAACAGCTTCATTTCCTACTGATGCCTCCATTTCAATGTCTTCTAAGTCTAGAAGTCACTAATATTTTGCCTGGAATATTGATAATACAAGACTTAGAAATTATTTCTGGTCTTTGTCCACCTAATCTGTCCTACACATTCCTGCTAGAGTAGTTTTCTTAAAACACAAGTATTAATATATCTGTCTCCAGGCCTAAGATTTCTAGTTTATCTCTGTTGCAAACGAAAAAAAAAACCTAAATTTCACAATCTGTTACTTCTTTTTCTCCAGCACTTGTTGTTCTTCAATAAATTCCTCCCCCCTTCATTCTTACCAGGACTTAATAGTGCATCCTAAAAGGTACTCTCCCCCTTCTGTTCCTTTGTGCAAGTATTTCTATCTGGAAATTTCTTACCTAGAGTAGTAGTGGTTAAGTGCTATAGCTGCTAATCAAAAAGTTGATGGCTTGAATCTACCAAGTGCTCCTGAGAAACTTTGTGGGGCGGTTCAATTCTATCCTATAGGGTAGCTATGAGTAGAATTGTCTCCAGGACAGTGTTTTGTTTTGTTTTTAAATCTTCAAATCCGTTATTTGAAACCCAGGTTCAATGCTATTGCCACTAACTTGACTTCTCAGATCTCTCTGGTGAATATGAATCCCTCTCCCCATGTTTCTATAACACTACATAGGGGTCTAACTGACTTCTTGTCTTCTTTTTGTCTTATATGTTTTAACTTGTGTACTTTGAATTGTGTTTTCGTCTGTCTCTCCCAGTGTATTATGCTCTCTTAGAAATCAAAATTTGTGACCTACTCACCTTCTTATCCCCTTTGACTTCTATCACGGGGTTATGTGTAAATATTTGTTGAATTGGATGGAATGTAAAAAAAATGCATCTTACTAAGATTAAAGTAAGAGATCAAAGCTATTTCTCTGAAATCACTAAAACATGAAAACAGGAGTCCAAGATAAAGATGATGATGATTATAGGTAGAAATAGTAGTACTAGCAGCACTGACAGAAGCAGTAGCCTACAGTGGTATATTTATTGAGCCCTTACCATGTTCCTGGTATTATCATGAAGTTTTAAGTGTTTTGACTCATTCAATTCATTTAACTAATCTGTCAGTTGTTGCTACTATTATCCTCACTCTAGGGACAGAAAACTGAAAAACAGAAGTGAAGCCACTTGACAAGTTCACACATCTGTTAAGTGATGAAATCAGGATTCATACTAAATGGTATTTCTTAGAATTTATTCTATTTTTCACCATGCTATGCCAGGTTTTAGAAGCTAACATGTGATAAGTTAGTTTCCATATAAACAATGATTTCTACCACCATGCTTGCCACACAGGGGCCCCCAAACCCAGCAAAGATGACCACCATTCAGCCATCTCCTAGGACAGAGAGTAGCACAGAGGAAATAAAAGAATATAGAAAATAATATATCAAACATCTTCCTGAAATACAAATTTTAATCTGTAGTAAATAAACTATCACTTTCAACATTAAAGTGTAGTGGTATAGCTAATGTTGTCATTTAGCCTCCTAGCATTTCTTGGGTCTTTGGAAAAGTCTTATCTCTCTACTCAAACCAGGTTCTGAAAAAGCTTTCAAATTACACTATGTTAGTTGATGTAGTGTGTATTTGACCCAGGCCAGTGAAACAGAGTTCCTTCCTGTAATTTTACAACCACGGATTTGGGAAAAAGAAGGTGTGAGACATGGGAACTAATAGTTACGTGACTAAGCAGGCTTAAGAGATTGAAGCTTTATTGAAGTCATGGTGAGTAGATGTGGGGTTTGGATGTCTAGACGGAAAGAAATGGGAAGAGATAGACTCTAGTGCTTAGTAGAAATCGCCCCTGTGTTATTCTTTTTGTTCCTTCGTTTTTGTGTGCATTTTCTCGTTGTTATTGTTAGGTCCTGTCAAGTCATTTTTGACTCAAAGCAATTCTATGTACAACACAACAAGACTATTCCTGCACCATCCGCACAATCATTACTGTGCTTAAGTTCATCTCTGCAGCCACTCTACCCATCCATCTCATAAAGGGTCTTCCTCTCTTTTGTTGACTCTGCTTTACCAGTCATGATGTCCTCCTTCAGGGATCAGCACCTCCGGATAACGTGTCCAATGTACATGAAATAAAGTTTTGCCATCAGCGCTTCTAAGGAGTCTTCTGGTTGTACTTCTTCCAGCATGGCTTTGTTCTTCCTGTTCTTCTTGTGGTGCATGCCATATAGAGTATTCTTCACCAACAGTGCAATTCAAAGATTCTTCTTTGGTCTTCTTCACTTATTATCCAGCTTTTGTATGTATATGAAACAACTGAAAATACAGTGACTTGGGGCAAGTGCACTTTAAAGAGATCTTTTAAGGCAAATTATCCCAGTGCAATATGTCATTTGATTTCTTGACTGCTGTTTCTATGGGAATTGATTGTGAAAGCAAGTAAAAGAAAATCCAGCACTTGGCCACTTGGCTTTTGACAATATCAAACTTTTCTCTATTCATCCTCATAGTGCTTGTTGGTCAATTTATGACGATTTTTGTTTTCTTTATGCTGAAGTGTAAGCCCTAATGAAGGCTACATTCTTTGATCTTAATCAGCAAGTCCTTCAAGTCCTCTTAGCTTTCCAAGAGCTAAGTTGTGTCATCTGCATATCACAATTTGGTAATGAGACTTTCTTCAATTCAGATGCTATGGTTTCCTCATATAGTCCAGCTTCTTAGGTTATTTGCTGAACATACAGATTGAATAAATATGGTGAAAGGATACAACCCCGACACACACCCTTCCTGATTTTACACTCTGCAATATTCCTTGTTTTGTTCAAACAAGTGCTTCTTGGTCTGCTAGGAGGTTCCTTGAGAATACAATTAAGTGTTCTGAAATTCCCGTTCTTTCAAATGTTATCTATAATTTGCTATGATCTACACAGTTGAGTGATTTTGCATAGTCAATAAAAAAACAGGTAAACCTGCTTTCAGTATTCTCTGTTTTCAGTCAAGACCCATCTGATAGCAATGATATCACTGATTCTATGTCTTCCTCTGAATCTCTTGAATTTCTGGCAGTTCCTTTGGGATGTACTACTGTAACTGCTTTTGAATGATCTTTAACAAAATTTTACTTGTGTGTGTTATTGTTCAGTGACTTCCACATCTGATTGATCATTTTTCTTTGGAACGAGCATAAATGTGGATCCCTTCCGTTCAGTTAACCAGGTAGGTATCTTTCAAATATCCTCGTATAGACAAGTGAGCACCTTCAGTGCTGCATCTGTTTGCTGAAACATCTCAATTGGTGTTCTGCCAATTCCTTGAGCCTTGTTTTTCAGCAAAGCCTTCACTCCAACTGAGACTTCTTCCCTCACTATCATCAGTTTTTGATCATGTTCCTGAAATGGTTCAATGTCAGCTAATTTTGGGGGTGTACAGTGACTCTGTGTGTTCTTTCCATGTTATTTTGGTGCTTCCTGCATCATTTAATATTGAACAGTGAACATCATATTTCATAGAATTCATCAGCATTGCAACTTGTGGCTTGAATTGCTTCTTCAGTTCTTTTAGCTGGAGAAATGCCAAGCATGTTATTCCCTTTTAATTTTCTAATTCTATGTCTTTGTACATTTCATTGTAGTACTCTGCTTTATGTTCATGATCCACCCTTTGAAATCTTCCTTTCAGTTCCATTGCTCCATTTCTCTACTACTCCACTATTCCATTTCTCCCCTATATTTTGGCTATTCTGTATTTAACAGCAAGTGTTAGCAACTCTTCTGACATCCAATTTGTTTTTTTCTTTCTTTTCTACCATTCTAATGAACTTCTGCTTTCTTCATGCGTGTTGTCCGCATTATCGTCCCACAACTCCTCTGGTCTTTGGTCATTAATGTTCAGTGCATGAAATATATTCTTGAGGTCAGTGTCAAAATTCATGTGGTATGCAGTCAAAATGTACTCTGGCTGTCACAGATCTGTTCTGATTTTCTTCACCTTCAACTTGAACTTGTATATGAGCAACTAATGATCTGACCTTGTTCTGACTGATGATATCGAGCTTCTCCCTTGTCTGTTCCCACAGATGTAATTGATTTGATTCCTGTGTATTCTGCCCAGGAAGTTCCATGTGTATAGTCACTATGTTGTTTCAGAAAAAAAAAAAAAATACTTACAATAAAGAAGTCATTTGTCTTACAAAATTGTATCATGAGATATCTGGTATCCTTTCTGTTACCAAGGTCACATTTCCCATCTACTGATCCTTCCTCCTTGCTTGTAACTTTTGCACTCATGTCACCAATAGTTATCAATGAATCTTGGTTATATATTTGATTAATTTCAGCCTTCAGAAATTAGTAAAAATCTTCAGTTTCTTTATCTTTGGCCTTACTGGTTGGTGCCTAAATTTGAATAGGAGTCATATTAACTGGCCCTCATTGTAGAGATATTATCCTATCATTGACAGTATTGTACTTCAGAATATATCTTGAAAAACATTTTTTTTTATAATCAGTGCAACATCATTTCTCTCCAGTCTGTCATTCCCAGTATAGTAGCCTGTGTGATTGTCTGATGCAAAATGGCCAACACCAGTCCATTTCAGCTCACTGATACCTGAGTATCAAGCTTCATGCAGTCCATTTCATTTTTAACAACTTGCAACTTTACTAAATTCATACTTTGTGTATTTCACTTTCTAATTATTAATAAATATTTGCAGCTACTTCTTCTGATCTTGTCGTGTGCCGCATTCCATCCCAAAAGCTTGACTCCATCCATATCATTAAGATCAACTACTTTTAGGAGGCTGATCATCCCCAATTGTGTTTTGAGTGCCTTCCAACCTAAGGGGATCATCTTCTGGCACTGTTTCAGATAATGTTCCACTGCTGTTCATTATGTTCATACAGGCCAGTTATTTTCAGAAGCAGATTGCTAAGTTGTTTCCTATTCTCTGTTAGTCTTCCCTGAAAGCTATCCACCATAAGTGACCATGTTGATATTTGCAGTACTGATGGCATATCTACCAATATCACAAGAACACACAAGTCACCACAGTACAAGAAACTGACAGATGATTTGGTGGAATTTTCTCATAAACTTCTCTATTTGCCTGAATTAGTTTGGTACTGTTTCTGTCATTTATAACCTAAAGAATGAAGGCAACACATGGATATATTATGGAATGGGTTTTGAACTTTGAGTGTATGTGTTATCAAGATGTAAGTTAAAACTTCAAAGAAATTTTAAAGTTGTAGAAGACCAGTCAGTTCTTCATAGATCCCCCAGAATATGGCTTCCTCTTTGCGATAGGTATACTTTAGTGAAAATTTCTGAAGAACAATATTTTATGACACTTAGAGAAAAATTATAATACTTCTTAGTCAGTGATTAACTTGAAAGGATAGAATGTTGATATGATGAAAGAAAAAATAATATATTGAGCAAGTTGGATTATACAGGGATGAATGAAATGGTTAAAAAACATCTGGAGTTAAAACTTTCAAAGTACGACTTGATACTATTCTCAAAGAATCTACTTAAGATATTATATCATGGGTCACTGAATTCTACACACTGTTGGATAATCTAAGACATCCAATATACTACATAGTTCCTTGTATACCTGAATTTTTCTCATTTCATTTGCAATATAAATGGTGATAGGAATTGTAATACTGATTTTGTTTCTTTTCTAAGAAGGCCATTCAATTTCTGTCTCTTATTTTTTCCATCAACAAAAATGGAGCTAATATTTTCTTTTAGCTTACACAAGTACTAAATAATTATGAAAAAGAGCTTATACTTAAAATATGCCATTCTCTACCAGTTACTGAATGAAAAAAAAAATCATTGTAGTTTCCCTTATTGTATCTTGTACACTTTATTTGCTAAATAACTGTGTATAACAATGCTAAAGTACATGGTCAATGTACTTGATTTTCTTCTTAGTTTTATGTGCAATCTCATACTTCCAAATGTCTTTATTCTCTACTTCTAGTTTGTTCAAGTGTGTGTGTGTGTATTTGTGTGTGTGTATTAGTGTTCCAGAGACCTAAGGAACCACTAGCTTTCAATGAGAAATCTTACCATCAGTCACTACAAATAAGAAAGAAGTTTTATTAATACAGGTTAAATACTATTAGAAATAATCTCACTCTACAAAAAATGTTATGTGTTCATGTTAACCCATAAGTCTTGCCCTCCATACCTCTCAACCTTTGGCTGAAACTTTGATCTAGCTATGGATGTCAGGATTGAGATTCTCTGGGGCCAAGAGCTGATATGAGAAATTCCCATCTGAAACCAATTAAGAATTGGAGACTATACAATTCCAAATTCTGTTTAGAAATACAGAAGCCTAAAATACTATTAAAGGAACCAGGAGGGTAATAAAATCCTAGAGGAGCTAACAAATTGGGATATATATCTAACAAAACCAAGAAACAATAAACTCCATTGCCATCAAGTCAATTCTGACTCAGCAACCCTATAGGACACAACAGAACCTTCCACAGAGTTTCCAAGGAGGATCTGGTAAATCCAAACTGCTGACTTTTTGGTTAGCAGCCATAACATTTAACAACTATACCACCAGGATTTCCATATACTTACACGTCAACAATTAATATGATGCCTGATACTCAGTTCATTCCTTTAATCTTTTATTTATCCAGTAACTGTCTTTTTGTTGGATATTGTCAGGCATTGTTCTAGAAATTGACAAAAGAATAATGAACACAATAGGAAAAACTTACCACTTTTTGGAATTTGTCACTAAATATTTGCCAAAAGATAAGCAAATGTAGAAGACTGAATTAGCAATACATATTGGTAGAGTACTGACACACAGAGATGTAGAACAAGAACAGAAGAAGCAGTGAAGGCGGAGTAGACAGAATAGACATTCTGAGTTTTGTCTTTAGTAGGAGTATCTGATCATGTAAGTTAATGGGTGGTGCCTGATGTAAAGAAACAGAAAGGTAGTAGAGAACTGGAATGGAATTGTATCCATAGCATTAAACTTGAATGAGGCAATAAATAGTTTGCAGCCAGAACTTATTTCCTTTTTTTTTTTTTTTTTTTTTTGAGTTTCTCTCCTTCATTTTTATTCATGAACTTGATATTATAAATTCTGGGTCATTGGTACATTTAATGAGTGAGTCCCTCATAGAATGTCAGTGCAAAGGAGAGGCCTCTTTCAAGATACCACATGAAATGACAGTTCTTCTATTGGAATCCAGTTGACCCCAATCACTACAAGAGATGTACTGACACGCTCGGTTCAGCAGATCTTCACTGTATCTTCAAACATTGTACATAGCCCCATTAACCTTAGTGTTCCAGAGTCACTCACTTCTTTTCACAATTGCTGTAGATTCTCTCTTTTAAGTCAGCATATTCCCAGAAAGCCGTGTTTTCTGACAACTGAGCAATCACAATATCATCTAAGCAACTTAGGAACAAGGATGTCACATTCAATAACTCTGAATTAGGAGCTCAAAGTTTCCTCTGTCTGTTAAGCAGATATTTATCAACCTTAGATAATTAAGAAAAAAATCTCAGTGACTGCACACATTCAGGAAAATAGACTACCTGATAAAAGAAAGGAGAGGCACTGTATTAACTTATAACAAATATTCTTAGCTATCTGAAGCTGGTTTGGAATAATATGTGTTAGTTTGCGTTATCAAAGCCATCTAGTCAAGTACAGGGCATGCCATTTGATCCTTGTTTCCTAGGGAATTTCAGATAATCCCAGAAATATCAGAAGGCTATAAAGGATTTTAAAAGTTCATTTGGGTTTTCAAACTAATGTTTTTTCTGATAAGCATGAAAATAAAATTTAGTATCAGAAAACTGATTCTTAAAGCACTCACCTAGTGGGGAGGAATTTGCATATGTGCTCATTAAACGTTGTTTGAAGCAAAGAACAGGTTAAATTTTTTAAGCTATGCTAACTTTAGCTTTAAAATATTTTATAGCATAGTTTCAGCATTTTAATTCTCACTGTGAATTCTCCTCAAACATTTTTAATGCTTATAACAGGTAATTGCCCAGATCACTTTTAAAGTCAATGCATAAAATCAAATTGAAAAGTTTCTATATTATAACATAGAACTAAGGTAACAAAATAAGAAAATATTTGAATTACCTTTGTTTATACATGTATAAAGCAGTTTGCTAGCCTCCAAAATCAAGCACAAGCATAATGAGTTGGCTAAAAGTTTAGCATTTACTTAGATTTTTCCTCATGTGCATTTCTGTTCACAGCTTCATTTTAGTCTTGTTAGTTTAGTGTTCCACTCATATTGATCCTTTGCTCTGATCATTTCAATATTTGTATGCCATGCTGTCACATGTACTTTGGAAACAAAATAAAGCAATGAGAAATAATGTAAATAAATGCTGAAAAGTTATATTTTCAAAATAATCCTTTATAAATGCTTATTGTGAGAGTGAAATTCTGAACCAATTTCCCCTTATGAATACCTCATGAAGGAGAGTTTCTTATCTGCCTTATAAATCCACAGTTGGATTCTTCTTCTCTAAAATTCATCTTTGGAGTATCCTGGGCAGTGCTGTGCATCCATGCAGAGGAACTCTAAGTGGAAATAGCAGTGTAAGGGCAATCCCCTCCAATCTGTGCCCAAGATACCATTGTTGCCCCTAGAGATACCACCACACAGCTCCAATTCTACCTATAGCCTGGTCTAAGGAAGGACATAATCTCCTGAGCCCTAAACTAGTTTTAATCCGATTCTGAAAGAGAGAAAGAAGGAGCACACTGAAGGAAAGACATTCAAGATGCAGAAAGAAGGAGAAGCTGTCAGGGGCAGAGGGGAAGCCTGCTTTCTCTGTCTTTCAGAACTGCTGCCTCTGAGAACACGTCTTTCTCTGTCATCTTTTAGCACCTCTTCTGTTATTTAAAAGCTCTTTATTCATACTTCAGATATTTCTTGCTTCTGGTATGAAGGTCTCCATTAAGCAAATCGCTTTGTATGAACCTAACAGAAAGAAATACAAGGCAGTGCATCAGAGATTCTCATTAAGTGTCTGTGTAGTGTAGGGAAGCCACTGAAGCCACTACAGTTCCCAGTGACTGTTGGTGGGGTTCACATGTGTGTATGGTCTCTTTGTTCTTCAACTTTGAAGTCTCAGAAACATTTTTTAATTTTTTTTTTTTTTTTAGTTTCTGGGTAACAAGAATCTAAGGGACTGAGACACAATAATTAATCCTATGCTCCAGGTGTTTAGTAAACTAAAATAGATAGTAGATTGATGTACAGTGCAGGTGGTCACTTTCAAAGAGTTTGAATATTCACTATGTGGGCTAGTAGCCACAGGCCATACAGTTGGAAACCACCTTTATTACTGTGAGGTTGCTGAGTAAACATAGAATCATGACAAGGGGAGGCAGAGAGAAGGTGGACCATTTTAGAGGCAGACTATATGCCAGGGTGAAGAATACAAAATTTGGAAATAGAACTGTAATTAAAATTGTGTGCTTCCCAGAAAATTCCTTAAACTTTCTGAGCTTCTAAAAAATATAAATATCTGCCTTATGGAGTCACTGTGAAAAGTAAATGAGATAATGCTGTAGAATACTTAGGTCAATGTTATGTACATAGAAATAACAGTAAATTACAATATTAGTCGGCATTATCATCGTCATTATAATTGCAGTTTGTGTAGGAATGCCAATAAACATCCTTATTTCATTCAAGAGTTCTTTTCTGTTTTTTTCTTTTTTGTTTGTTTGTTTTTAGCTTTCTTAATACTCTTTGCCAGCTGATGCACAGTGACTCTGTGTATTATTGGGTAAATACTGGTACACTGTATCATTTGGTTGTCATTTTCCTAGACTCAGTGCAAATTAGCCATTCCCTTCCTTTATGATATCACAGAAAGACTTAGTTATATTTTGATTTACTTGAGATTTGAGATTTTGAAGTCACATTATTTTTACTGGAAAAGCGAAACCTCTCTCACTTTCCCTTGTAAAACTGAAATAAAGAGGCCTGGGTCAAAAGATGGATGTGAGTACTCGGTGACTGAATAAGAGAATATCCTGAGAGTTTTCTAGCTTGTAATGAAGATGATGCAGGACTGACCACTGTGTTCTATTATCCGTAAGATCGCTGAGTCAGAGCCAACTCTAGCATCTAACAACGGCAAAGTGTCATATAATATTTCACAAGTCTTGAATCCAGTTTCGAGATCATGACTAAACACTTCGTTTTTGTTGACACCCACACTTCTTGCCTTATGAAGTGTTAACATACCTGGGCTACAGTGCACATAGCGCTCTCTCAGGGCCCCCCCAGGGTCCAAACACCCGGGAAGTCCACAAGACCTAGTGACCTCATCTGCTTGCCATACATAAACTCCCTCCTGCAGTTCTAGCTTGCTGTTAACCTCCATCTGTGTACAACCCCCCATGTGTCTTAACAGTCTTCTGTTGTTCAGAGGAGTAACAAAGGACTCTGTCTTTCATCGTTCAAATGTCTTTGTATTGGGTACCATATCCAAAACACCTACAATCACACCTAATATATAATTTGGAAACACTAGTGTATTGCCTTGTGTGGAACATGTTCTTTAACAATGCTTATTAGATCTACTGCATATTTATAAATAAATCCTTAAAGTGATTATTCTCACAAAATTATACATGAGATCCAACAATTAAGTCCATGAACTTCATTGTGCTATGTTCTACACACCTCGTTGAATATCACTGTGGTCACCTTAGAGGTATTCTCACTGGAAAACTATGCACTGACACTAGTGCCTAGTCCACCCTTTAAAGCAATTTAGAATCTTTTTTTGGAATGGCCATTGTGCACAGTGATATGGTGGCAAGTTCACAAACTTAATTGTATTGTTGTCTGTGAGGAAGTTTTTAGCCAATAAATAAATAACTATATTGGAACACCCTCCCTGCTCACCTGATCTGGCCCCCAATGACTTTTTTCTTTACCTGAAGATAAAGGACATATTGAAAGGAAGACATTTTGATGACATTCAGCACATCAAGAGTAATATGATGACAGCTCTGATGGCCATTCCAGAAAAACAGTTCCCAAACTGCTTTGAAGAGTAGACGAGGCACTGGCATTGGTGCATAACTTCCCAAAGGGAGTACTTCAAAGCTGACTATAGTGATATTCAGCAATGAGGTATGTAGCACTCTTTCTAGGATTAGTTCATGAACTTAATTGTTAGACTTTGTATTCTCTTCTTTAATGAAACTTTCATTTGATAGAAGAGATTAAAATAAGTTGTGATCATGTGAACATACTGTCTTGTTCCATGTCTTTACTCAGTTCTAGGACTGACTCTGTCTTGTGACTATAAGTCCACACATTGGCAGTGATTGGATATTTATTTGGCTATTTTATTTGCATACAGTTTCACGACATAGGTTAAACAACTCACATGTCCACATTCTTCTCTCTCAAACCTGGGTTCCCTATCACTGACTGTCTTGTTCCCTCCTGTTCACCAGACCTTACCCTTAGGCTGGCATGCCCCTTCACTCTTGTTTTATTTCATAGCCTTGTCCAGCCTTTGGCTGAAGGATGAAACTCAGGAGTGACTTCATTACAAAGCTGAAGGGATGCCTCGGGGCACACTCTCAAAGTTTCTCCAGTCTCTGTCAGGACAGTAAATATAGTTTCTCTCTCTCTTTTTTCTTTTTTTAGTGTGATTTTTTATTTTTTTTTTATGACTGAGTGAAAATGCACATTCCCATGTAAATTTACGTGCCCACCTATATGCAGCTTCCACCGGTCTCCCTGCTCAGTGACAGTACACTATTCCTCTCTGCTCCATATATGTCTCATCCTCCCAACAGTCTTCTTTGAGTTAGAATTTTGTTCTACATATTTTATCAACTCTCTCTGGGACCCTGAGATACGGTCCATGTCAGGGCATTCGGTAATGGTAGCTGGGCAGCATCTAGTTGCACTGGCTCTGTCTGGAGGAAGCTGTGGTAGACGTGGTCCATTAGTCCTTTGGACTAATCTTTCCTGCATGTCTTTAGTTTTCTTCATTCTTCCTTATCCCAAATGGGTGAGACCAGTGGAGTATCCTAGATGACCACCCACAAGTTTTTAGGCCCCTGACACTACTCACAAAAGTAGAATGTAGAACATCTTCTTTATAAACTATGTTGTACCAGTTGAGCTATATGCTCCTGGAGACCATGGTTCCCACAGCCCTCAGCCCAGCACTTCAGTCACTCAGGGAGTTTGGATGTGTCTATGAAGCTTCTATGACCTTGCCTTGTACAAGTTGTGCTGGCATCCCCAGTAGGGTGTACTGTCTTACCCTATTTATCTATTGTCTATTTAGTGTTTTTCCATCCCCACCCCTCCCCCTCCTTGTAACTGTGAAAGATTGTTTCCTTTTATGTGTAAACCTGTTCATAAGGTTTTATGGTAGGGGTCTCATACAGCATTTGTCCTTTTATGATCAACTTCACCAGCATAGTGCCCTCCAGTTTGCTCCACGTTATGAGATGCTTCGCAGATTCATCATTGCTCTTTATGGTTACTCAGTATTTGGGGTTTTGTTGAAGGTTGTTCTGTTGACCTAAGATGTGGTCTATTTTGGAGAATGTTCTACGTTGAAAAAGAATGTATACTTTGCAGCTGCTGGGTGGAATGTCATATATACTATGAGGTCGAATTGACTGTGCCTTTTAGGTTTTCTGTATCTTTGTTGAATTTCTTTTTGAATGTTCTGTCCTTTACTGAGAGAGTGTGCTGAACTCTCCTACCATTGCTGTGGAATTGTCAGTATCTCTTTTAAGTGTTGCTACAGTTCATTTTATGTATTTTAAAACCCTGTCTCTGAGTGTTTTAGACGTTTCTTGTAGTTCAGTCTTCATAATAGGTTGTTCCTTAATCATTATATAGGCCCCTCTTTGTCTTTTATGGTGGATTTTTGTCTTAAATTCTGTTTTATCTAAGATTACCATCAATACTCCTGCTCTTTTTTGCAGCTCTTTGTTTTGTCTCTTCCAAAATTTTATTCATCTGTCCCTTGTCCATAAATTTCCAATGTGGGTAGGGTGAATACAAGCAGTGTGGACACTGCACTTCCCGACCAGCTGAGCCTCCTCAGCTAACCAGGAGGCTTCACAAGAAGAATAGCAAGGAGAAGGTAGAAGATGAGAAAGCATGCATCACTGGTTACCAAGTGCTTTGTCTTCTGCTGGGATTTGTGTGACGCTGCTTTCCTGAACACCCTGTCTGCCAGCCTCTGACAGGAGCCCAACGTGGCAAGTTCGTGTTACATTAGCTAATAGGGGGCTGCTACTCATGTCTCTTCACAGTCTTTGTTCTCTGTCAGTTTCTTATTCCATTTGAGGTTTAGCTGAGTTCTTTATCTTCATTTAATGTTTGCAATTCCAGGATTTACAGGTGTCTTTGTTGTACTTAGTTTTCTGAATCTTTGCTGTGGCGCCACTGTGTGGTGCTTCTGTCTATGGGATCATGTTGGCTGAAAATCCTTATGTGGCAATTTTAATGGAGCATATTTTACAGGAAAAAAGTCATTCTTTTTCATAAATGTGTATTAGACATGGATTACGTGCAAGTTTCAAGCAAGAAGTAATAGGATCATTTTTTTTTAAATAGTCTATCCTGACTATTATGTAGGAAATGGACAGGAAGGCAAGAGTAGATGTAAGCAAAATATAGCTTGTTTGAACTTGATGCCAGGAAAAACCTGAGACCTTAAGTAAGAACATGGGGTTGTAGTATAGGCCTAACTTCTCGTGACTGACCCTTTGATGCACCATGTAGCTTCTCAGATAGCTTATTGCTGTTGTTCTTCGGGCCCATCAAGTTGAGTCTGACTCACAGTGACCCTGTGTTCAGCAGAAGGAAATACCACTCCGTCCTGTGCCGTACTCACAATCACTGTTACGCTTCATCCCATTGTTGCAGCCTTTGCATCAGTCCAGCTTGTTGCAGGTTCCCTTTCTTTGCCAGCTCTCTACTCTACCAAGCATAATGTCCTTCTCCAGAGACTGATCCTTCCTGATAATATGTCTGTCTTAGTCATCTAGTACTACTATAACAGAAATATCACAAGTATCTAGCAAAGACAAATTAATCCTGTCACATTCCAATAGGCTACAAGTCCCAAGTCAGAGTGCCAGTTCTAGGGGAGGGCTTTCTCTGTTGGCTCTGGAGGAAGGTCCTTATTGTCAGTCTTCTTCTGCAGTGGGAGCTTCTGAGGTACAGAAAACCTGCGTCCTTTTCAGAGAGATGCTCCCAGCACTGCTTCTTGGTAGTATGAGGTCCCCAACTCTCTGCTTTCTTCCCTTTCATTTGTATCCTTAGCAATTGTCCCAAGGCACAACATAATCTTACTCATTAAGTCCTGTTCTACTAACACTGCTGCCACCCATCCTCCCTCCTTAATATCATATAGGCAGGATTTATAGCACAAACGAGCATCACACAATACCAGGAATCATGGTCCAGTCAAATTGCTACATGTATGTTTGAGGGGACATAATCTAATGCGTGACATTCCACCCTTACACAATCCAGTCACATTTGCTTCTTAGGAGCATGCTGTATTTCTTCCAAGACAAATCTGTTCATTTTTCTGGCAATCCATGTCATATTCAGTATTCTCCAACACTACAATGCAAAGGCATTAGTTCTTCTTCAGCATTCCTTATTCATGGTCCACTTTTCACATGTGTATGAAGTCAGGTGCACCTTAGTCTTTAAGGTGATATGTTTGCTTTTCAACACTTTAAACACAACCTTTTATATCAGATTTTCCTGTTGCAATGCATCTTTTGATTTCTTGACTGCTCTTTCCATGCATGCTGATTGTGGATCCCAGTAAAAAAAATCCTTGAAAATGTCAATCTTTTCTCCATTTATCATAATGTTTCTTATTGGTCCAGCTGTGAGGGTTTTTATTTTCTTTCTACTGAGATATAATCCGTACTAAAAGCTCTGGTCTTTAATTTTCATTAATGAGTGCTTCAAGTCTTCACTTTAAGCAAGCAAGTTTGTGTCAGATTCCTTTGTTTCTCTTTATTTCTGGTTTCCTGGCTACATTTCAGGTTGTCAAATTTCCTGGAAATATAAGCACACAAGGTTTGAGTTCTTTTAGCAAAACGATTGTATTGTCGAGATACACTTGTTTTCCCAAAGCTGGAAGCTATTATGGGTCAATGGCTTACATGCTTTTGTTATTGTTTCTTTAACGCATCTTAATGTTCTCAGAGAGATTTTTCTACTAATAAGTAAGCTACTAGTAAACAGCATACCAATAATTTCTCACTGGGTTTGCAGGAGAGAATTAAAATAATTCCAATAACAGCTATGGTATATTAACACCTTTCACTTCTGCTTTGTAACAATTGGGAATTCAGTGATTAAAAAATAAGGCAAATTATTTCAAAAATTTCTTATAAAGATAAGAAATGAAAAAAGTTTAGTTTTTCAGTTTTCATTCCAGGCTGGTATTATGTTCTTCCTAGTAACCCAATATTGGGTTATTATTAGGATGAGGTTATTCTCTCTGTAAATGTAGTTGAAACACATATTGGAAATCTGCAGGTGTTTCAAAAGGGAATAATACAAAGTAGAAATTCATAACCTTTGATTATAAATTGAACAGTATCATTCATTAGAGCACAAAGGCTTTCTTTTGTTGTGGATACACAGGGATTTAATACAGGTAGAAAGTAATTTTGATGCCCTCGAAATATAATACACTAAGAATAAAGCCTCATTCCCCTCATATCAGAAAAATAACATACAATTTGTCCTGGGTCTTTATAAATGAAAACCCATTCATAGGCATCTGTCCAAGCAGACCAAACAGTATAGAAATGAAAATATTATATTTGTTTCCTTGAATTTCTTTATGTTTTGAGCAGCATGTGTTTGTCTTTGATTTAGAATCTTTTCAGTTGAAATTTGTCCCCAGAGGGAAGAGTGAACTCTGTTTCTGAGTAGGCAAAATACTGCCTTAATAGTGTGACCCAAGGTCTAAACTTCTCTTTATATTGAAAAAATATATATATTGCCACCAAGCCAGCCAAGTGTCATCGAGCAAACAAAATATCATTGTAATAAAAAAACAAACTATATAATTATGTTTTAGATGGAAATTTGGACCCAGCTAAACCCTTTCCTCACTTTTGCCCACCTCCACCCCAACAATGACGCTGTCTCCCCAGCCAGAGACACCTGTGACACAGTGATGGTTGTTACCACGATAACAATGCACCGGAGTTTTCAAAGCAAGTTCAAGTCTTAATTTCCTTTTACTAACTGTGGGTCATTAGTCTTCTCATTTTTAAGATGTGTCTAACAATTTGAGAATTAAATGAATGTGTATGTGAAAGTGCTTTCTAAACCTTACTTCGTGAAGCTGAGGTCTTCTCTAAATCATATTTGCTTTCTTTAATAAGAATTAGTTAGCCATGCTCTTTTATTATTATTTTGTTGTTGTTCCTACTTTGTATGTACTATCCTATCCCATTGTCCAACCATTAACTAAGTAAAAAGGGACTTTAGTTTAGGTGACACCAAATAGCACAACTTCATCATAAACAAAGAGAGGCATGTTCTTCCCAGTTTAGACTTAAGTATTTTAATCAAATAACTGTATGTTTATCGTTAACAACTTGGGAATTATAGAAATCAACAAATTAGAAAGTATAAATCTCTTATAAAGTGAAGACCCCTGGAAGCGTTTTGGAAATTTATTTTAAAGAGATATGGTTTTTACAGAAAGGTGATTTTATTTTGCTTATTATTTTACAATTTACTTTTGTAGTATAACAATGTATTTGTTCATTTGACATACAAACATTTATTGAACACCAGTGTCTTAGTCATCTAGGAAAGCTCTAAGAATATCATGAGTAGATGGCTTTTATGAAGAAAACCTTATTCTTACACAGTCCAGTAGGCTGGTAGTCCAAATTCAGTCTGCCAGTTCCAGGAGAACACACTTTCTTTTGGCTCTAGAGGAAGGTCCTTGTTGTCAATCTCCCCCTGGACTGGGAGCTTCTGAGGTACAGGGACCCTGATTCCAAAGGATTTGCTTTGTCCTGGGCTCTGCTTTGTTGGTGGTATGAAGTCCCAAACTCTGTTTTCTTCCCTGTATTTTATATATCAAGAGATTGTTTCAAGTGCAGTAGTCTTACAGATGGAGTCCTGCCTTTCCAACACAGCTATTGCCCAACTACTCTTATTTACATCATAGAGGCAGGATTTACAACAAGTAGGAACATCACACAGGAATCATGGTCTAGCCAAATTTCTGCAGATATTTTTGTGGCAGACACAAATCAATCCACGACATTTACCCTTTGGCTCCCCCAAAATCACACCTTGCGACATGCAAAGTATATCATAGCAAAAGTGCTAACTCTAAATCCAGAATCCAAAGGTTCCTCTTCATCTGTGAAATCTAGAATTTGAGTTACTACTTTGAAAGGTATGATGGCAGAACACGCACAAGTTACACATTTCCATTGCAAATGAGAGAAATCACAAGGGAAAGAAGGTCTAACACGTACCAAGCACATCTGCAGAATGTATTACATTAGCCCTCAAGACTTAAGACACTTCTCTATTCTGAGATATTTTACACAATGGCCCTGCCTACCAGACTCTAGGAGGCCTGTTGTCCCTGGGCTAGAGCTCTGCTTCCAGGCCCACTGGGATAGCAACTCTATTCACTTGGCTTTAGGCTACCATTCTCTTAGTCCAAATCAGTGGAGATCTTATCACCTTGTCCCTAGCAATCCCATTCTTCTGCTCCTTGGATATGGCAGCCCTGTTCCTTCATCTCTGGGCATCCCATCTGGCCCCATCCTGCTGGCACTCATGAACTGTACCCCAACACTGCAGAACCAAGTAGGTGAAGATCTGACTCTTCAAAATCTAGGAAGCCATGGACCCACTCTATGAAGCCCCAGAAGCCATGGCTCCACCTTTGGAACCCCTCAGATCACGGTCATAGCTTTTGAGACTGAGGCCGCTTGGCATCTTGTGTTGCTTGTCTCTTCAGGTTCTGTTTTCTGTAGCCTCTCAGACCGTGCTTCCTGCCTGCATGTACCCCATTAAGGAAACTGTTCCAGAGCTCTGTAGCTCTCCTGACAAGTGCCTAGAGTCACCCCACTCAGCCAAGAAGCCTCCTGCATACAGGCACCCAGCTGTCTCACTCCATGGGTCAGCTCTGGTGCTCTCTGATGCTGGTCTCCTGTTTCTGTGTTGCCAGTTGACTGGTGGTGTTTCTCACCTTCTGTGCCTTCATTGGTATTAACAGTTCTACCCACTTCCTTTTGAGTCTTCTATTCATTTACAGTTTCAGAAACTACTTCAACATTGAAGTATCTGTTAGACCAGCACCCCACTGTCTCAGTACCAAATTCTTAGTCATCTGGTACCACTCTAACACAAATACTACAAATGGGTAGCTTTAATAAAGAGAAATCTACTTTCTCACAGAAAAAATAGGCTAAAGCCCAAATTCAGAGCATCAGCTCCAGGGGTAATCTTTCTCTGTTAGCTGTGGAGGCAAGTCTTGGTTGTTAATCTTCTCCTGGACCAGGAGTTTCTAAAGCTCAGGGACTCCAGATCCAAAGAACACACTCCACTTCCTGTGCTGCTTCTTTCCACATGATATGAAGTCCACAACTCTCTGCTTGCTTCCTTTTACTTTATATCCCAAGATATTGCACAGTATAGTCTTACAGACTGAGTCCTGCCTCACCAACACAACTGCTACCCATCCTTCCTCATTAACAGGGATTACAACAGAGACAGGATTTACAATATATAGGAACATCACATAATACCAGAAATCATGGCCTAGCCAAATTAGTACACACATGGTTTTCAGGGCAGACACAGTCTAATCCATGACAATGAGTAAGTGCCAGGTAATGTTCTAGACCCTGGGCTACAGCAGTAAATAATATGGACAAAGTCTAAATATATTGGAATTCTTTCCATTTTCATAGATAGGGGTCTGTCTCCATAATTTGTATTACACCAATATGTATATGTGCAATCCTCACTTATGGGCATTTGAGCTGCTTCTAAAGTTACAAAGTTATAAAAAAAAGTAACAAGAAATTTTCTGTATTTATGTCTTTGTACACTTGTGCAAATATTCATTAAGTGAAATTAAGTCAAAATTATTAATATTTCTTATTTTTCAACTTTCTGTCAAATTGTCTTCTAGGAAATTATGTTAACTTAAATTCCCAGAAATAATAAATGTTCCATCATATAACACAAATAATATAAGAGTAATCTGATAGGTGACCAGTAAACTGTATGATTGAATTTTCATTAATAATATTGCTCATTTAAGATTATTTACCTTTTACTCATTGATATGTAAGCATTTTGTATATTATAAATATTAATCCTTTGATTTCTAACTATATTGAAGTGATTTTCTTCCAAAGTCATTACCTATCAGTTTATGTTGTTTAAGGTAAACTGATAAATGATTTTTATTTATGTTATTTATTTATTTATTTTTTAATGACTTGCAGATTTTGTCATGTTTTAAGTACTTGGTGATGCAGTAGTTTAGAGCTCAGGTTGTTACCAAAAGCTCCACAGACTGAATCTGCCAGCCACTCCTAGGAAACCCTATGGAGCAGTCCTACTTTGTCCTATAGGGTTGCTATGATTCAGAATCAGTTCTGTGGCAATGAGTTTTCTGGTTTACACTAAATTTATTTTTTTAATTAATTTTTTCTGCTACTTCTTCATTTTCATTTTCTACTTTTAAACATTTGACCCACTCTAAATTTTGTATAAGGAGGGAAGTTAGGATTTTAGCCTTAATGGTTTCAGTGACTTCTAATTGTTCTGTAATCATTTAGTAAAAAGTTAATTGTCTCTACTGATTTAAGATAATCATTATTATACACTGCATTCACATATATGGTTAGATTTATTTGGAGGTTCTCTCTTTTATTCCATTCATCTATATAGTCTTTGGTTGGCACCATACTCTATTAATCACTGTGTCTTATGTTTGTTAGTTTTATTAAGCCCTCATTTTGCCATAATGCAGTATTCTATGAATCATTGATTTATTCCTCTAAATCAATCTAAAAATAATTTTTGGTATTTTTATAGTGGTGGCATTTCACTGCCAGGTTAATGTAAGAAATATTAATATTACAATGTTGAATCATCATAAATGAATGAAATATGTCTGCCTATTCAAGTCTTCACTGGTTTATAATTGTTTCAACCACTGTAAATTTGTTCTCAAGATTTTTATGGTTTTGTTATCATGGTAAATAGTAGTGTTAAATTTTGAGTCATTGTGTAGAATAGTTAAAAAAAACTAATAGTTTCTATTAAAATTAATTTTATTCATTATTTTGGTTTTTCTTGTTAAAAAATTCTATCAACTTTAAAATAATTATAATAATGTTTTCTTTATTTAATTTCAATAGTCATAGTACTGTTACCTAATTATATTTGCTTATAAGTCTAGAGTAATCTTAAATAGCACTGATAATTTAAAATCTTAATTTTATTTACACTATTTCTAGAATATCACCATTAGGTCTAAACATTTTATTGACTTTATAGGTATATATAGTATGTGTAGATACATGCATATAAGCATATAACTATAAATTCCTATTTAATTAACAAGGTGTTACTTTAACCTCATTTACTAAGAATTTATGGTTAGAAAATGTGTTAAGAATCTGTGAACCATATAATCAAGCATATAGTTTTTGTCCACCCATATATTATAATAGTGAATTATGATTATTGATATCCTAAAATTGTAACACTTTTGCTTTTTAAGAGTAAACTACTCTTGGTCATAATAAAGTATTATTATGATATATTGACATACTTTATTTAGGGATTTGTGTGGGTTTTTTTATATTAGCAAAACTGATGTACAGTTTTTTATTTGGATTATGTTCCTCTGGCTTGTGAAGTAATTAGGAATCTTCCTCTATCTTACTGTATTCTGGAATACTTTAAATAACAGAATTATGTGTGCTTTTAAGGATAAAGGGATTTAATTATAAAACTATCTAAGTTGGTGTTGTTTCACACAGTAGCTTTGGCAACATTCTTCATACCCTTTATGATTATTGACCTATTTAGAATTTTTATCACTTCTTAAGTCAATTTCAGTAGTTTATGTTTTCCTAAAAAAATTAATCATTTCAAACATTTAAATTCCTCTATAGCTGACATTCTTTCTTCTTTATCAACCTACAATCAATATTTCTACTTAGTTTCTTTCCAGATGAGGCTAGCTAGTAGTATATTTATTAGTGATAAAAGGTTTTCTTTAAAAACTCTGAAATTATTTATTCCTAATTTATTAATTTTCACTTTTAAGTTTTACTTTTCTTTTTCTATTTCGTATCAAGCATTCATTGAAACATTGCTAACAAGATATTTATTTACTCTAAAGGACTTCCATTATCTTCTGCCTGACGGTGAGTGAGGCAGCAAGGTTTAGGAATCAGAGGAAAAATAGAGTTCTAGTAATTTTTATTTTTTCCTTCTTTAGTAGAGCTATTTCTTTTATCCATATTGAAGAAAAGAATTTTAGAGATAATTTTCTAAAGGGGCATCTGGTCCCCAGACAACTGTATCCCCATCGCAAGGAGGACATCAGTAAATTTTTCAGAATTTTACCCACAAGCTTTTTGTCATCTCTATGGCTCTCTTGATGTCAAGAGTCTTATTTGAATTTTATCCTAACTGAGATGCCTCTGGACCACAGTCTTTAGCCAAGTGGTAGATTCTGACTAAAGTAAATTTCAGTGCTACTTCATCCTAAACCTGCATGAAGCTCACCTCTTCATCAGCCGACACTGAGGGGCCTCACTATTAGCTATGGCATGACATTTATAGGGCAAACACAATATAGGCAAAAGTAAAATGTCCAGGAATATATTAATTTGATATTACTCACATTGCTTTTCTGAAAATCAGATACTCTTGTTGTTGTTTTAGTGAAAAACTAATTTCTCTTTTCTGAAATCTTACTAGCTTTAGGTGCTTTGTCAGATCATTTAACTTTCTAATACCTCTGCTTCCTCATCTGTAAAGTAGAGATAATAATAGCATGCACCTCATTTTCCTAAATACAACCAACATTTGAAGGACAGAACATCAGAAGTAGGGGGCTGGGGACCATGGTTTCAAAGGACATCAAGGTAAATTGGGATAACTAAGTTTTTGGTTTTGTTTTTTAAGAAAATGTTATGCATCCCACGTTAGTGAGTGGCATCTGAGGTCATAGTAGCTAGCAAGCTGCCATTTATGTAGCATCAATTGGTCTCAATCTACCTGGAGCAGAGAACAATGGATATCAAAGACATGAGGAAAATATGAGCTCAGGAGACAGAAGGGGCCATATGATCAGGAGACTACATCAGATTGACACCAGAACTAGATGGTACCTGGTCACCACCAGTGGCTGTCCTGACAGGGAACATCACATAGTGGAGGAAAAATGAGATCTAAGCCTAGGACTCTATGGAAAGACCAGGCTTGGCTACCCAAAAGACTGGAGGGTCCCTTGAGGACATGGCCCCCAGACTCTGTGTTTGTCCAGAGCTAATACCAGTATAGAAGCCTATGCTTCAGGCAGAGACTGGACTGGACTATAAGACATAGAGTGATGCTGGCAAAGAATGTACCTCTTGGACTAAATATATATAGGAGGCCGTGTGAGCAGCTCCATCCAGAGGTGGGATGAGAGCGTGGAGTGGGAGGGGCAGGAGTAGATTCAGTGGCTATGGGAAGTACAGGATGGAAAGGAGGAGTGTGCTGTTACAGAGCAGGGAAGAGCAGCTAGAGTTGCATAGCAGTGTATGTGCTGGATTTTATTTGGCGCATTGACTAGAATTGTAATCTTTCACTTAAAGTACAGTAAAATATTAAAAAATAATATCCATCTCCTAAGGTTAACATGAGTATCATGTGAGTTAGAACAGTTAGTATGACTAGAGTTCTTAGAAGAGTGCCTGGCATATAGGGAGCTCTGCTTACCTGTCCATTTCAGAACACAAGAGATAATTGTGAATGACACAGGGCAGGATGATTGCTTAAGAATTGTTGCTGGCTCTTTTTGCCATTCTGACACATCCTAGAAACAGAGATTGTTAAGGAGAAGAGCTCAGAAATAGCAACCACTGGCAAAGTTTTAAGAAACTTGATCTGTGGGCGACTACTTTTGAAGTGAGCTGGTTGCGGAGTAGCTGGCAGTTCATGACCTACGAGGATCGTAGACTCCAGGGGTTGAGTGGAAAAAGACTTGGTCCTGAGCTTTTATTTGAAAATAAAAAGTAGGAAATTATTGACTCATTTTGACAATATTGCACAACTTTACACACACATTCTCTAAGTCTATTGTTCATCAAGACGCAGAGATCCTAAGATTCAGGCTAACCTTACCACCCAGCAAATCAACAAAAGAGCGTTAGGCTCGGATGACTTGGAAGAGAGAAAGAGCATTATTAGGAAGATTCTGGTCAAAGAGATGATAATGTGGTCATCATGAGAAAGCAACTGGGTATTCTTAGAAATATAATATATAGATATACTATTTTATAAGCTACTTCGCATGTCTACCAAAAAACCAAAACCACTACCATCGAGTCAATTCCAACTCATAGCCACCCTATGGGGCATAGTAGAACTGCCCCGTAGTTTCCAAGGATTGCCTGGTGGATTCGAACTGCCAACATTTTGATTAGCAGCCGTAGCACATAACAACTATGCCACCAGGGTTTCCTCACATGTCTACGGTGTTAGAGAATTCCTTAAAATATGCTGCCACAGGATTCAAATAAATCCACAGTATCTTATAGTTTAGACTACAAATTATCTAGTGTATTAAATGCCCCCTGTAGTTATCACTGCATCCTCTAACTTTCCCTGAACTCTCCCTTCTTTGCTACCTATTCCTAACATCCTCAGCTTCTAGTAACTGCCACCCTTTTATACCTGCTAAAGAAGAGAGCCATTTTCCCTATGGCCAGATATTCTGTACGACTCTGATTCAGAGAACACTGTGAGGACACAATGTAGGATGGAGAAAGAGGAGTGGAACTGACATATTGGTCTGGTCACATGGGTCATTGTGGTAACTTGGTAGCACCCAGGCTTGTCCTGCCTCTGTTCTTCACTGTGTTGATTTCTTTTGGAAGATTGAATCCGTCGGTGTCAAAATCACAGCTTTCAGTGATTTTTGTCCTTCGCATTAGACTAATGAACTGTAGATGTCCATCAGGATTTATAACGTTATGATTCAACTTAAGCCCACAATGATCTTGTTCCTATTTTTATTCCTGTTGTACTTCCTTATTCACCTAATGCTTACACTGTCTTCCATAAATTTTAATGTGCCTTTGTTGTTTGAAACGAAACCCACCACTGTCAAGTGGATTCCAACTCCTAGCAACCCTGTAGGATGGAGCACAACTGCCCTATAGAGTTTCCAAGGAGTACTGGGTAGATTTGAACTGCCAACCTTTTGCTATTATGCTATTTCGTTGTTCCTGTCTGCCAAAACAGACTGTAAACTTGTTATAGGTGGAAATATGATATTTTGTTGTTGTTTTTATTTTTGGTGTTTGTGGTGGTATTTGGTATTACTAAACTATCCTTACTCCACCCTATCCTCATGTGCTTATCAAAGACTTAATATTATTGGTTTAATGGATTTTTAGCCTATTATTAGGGCTAAACTGAAGGTAGAGTCCTTGGATGGTTAATGTACTAATCACTAACCTAGTGATTGAAAGCTCCAGTCCATCTAGAGGTAACTCAGTGGAAAAATTTAATAATTTACTTTTGAAAGATCAACTATTAAAACTCCATGGAACACAGTTCTGCCCTGACACACGTGGGAAGGCTTGAGTTAGAAACTATCTGCACCAACTAGTCTGAAAGATCTCTTGGGAGTCTGATTGTTGGTTTCCTCTTCTTATAAGAAATTTAAGTAATCTAATAGTCTTTGTGATTAGAGAAATGAACTTGCTGTTGATTCTAATGTTTCATTTTTTCTTTTTCATCACCAGGACGTCTATTTGTTTTATCCTATGCTGTGTAACTCCTATTTTCCCTTAGTGTTTCTTTTTCATACATAAAAATAAACTAAAAACCTCATCTTAGTGATTATTCAGTCTGTATTGAAAATGTTGAGCAATTTGATTCACTAGGACACTAAACACATAGCCCACAAAGAAATTCAACTACTTATTGTTCCTGTTCCCCCGAAGACTGAGATTGATTCCCAGAAAAATCTTTACATATTGCAGCACATTTTCCAAGAAATATGGATGTTATTAAGCTAAGTCCTGGAAGCACAAGAACCACTATTTTTAAAAAGGTAATGCTTTTAAAAATTTTTGATTCTCAGATCACTCCCCTTGAAGATTCTGATTCTGTGGATTGGCATAGGTCTTGAATATTTTTACCTTTAATGGATGTTTCAGAGGTTTCAGATTTGCAGCTAAGTTTAAGAAACAGTGTACTAGGCAAGATAAGCCTACATCTTGAAAGACCTGAAAAAAAATTGTCTCTTTCTTACTGAAAATGATATATGGTATTCTCCAAACTTAAAGGAAATAGTAAGACTTTCTACAACACAAGACCCTTTATACAATCATTAAAGGATTTTTGGATTAATTTTCAGCCAGGTTGTAAACAAATTTTATCTATGTATGTAATATGCATATAATATCTATTCATCTACTTATCTGCCTCCCTGTTTATCCACCTGTTTATCAATCTGTTGTCCATGTGCCTACATATATTGTGTGGTTAACTTTGTTCCAAAATAGATTTAAGGCTATTCTGCACAAATAACTTATGCTTTCTGTTTTAAATGTATGCTACAACAGGAATTCACAAATAATATGAGCCAGAAGATTATGTGAATCTAAATTTTAAAAGTTATTTCTTATTGTACTGTTTGTTTTGAAATATCTCTTGGGATTCTGACTTGTTTCTTTTTCTAATGAGCAATTTAAGTAATCTAATAGGCATTTCTTATGATTAGGAAAATTTACTTGCTGTTGATTCTAAAGTTTCAAATGCTTATTTTCATCACCAGGGCTCCTATTTATGTGCTTTTGTCTATGCTAAATAACTCTTCTTTTCCTTTGATGTTTATCTTTTATACATAAAACTCACCTGAAAACCTTCTTCTCTGTGATTATTCAGTCCATATTGAAAATGCTAAGCAATTTGATTCACTAGTTCATCTCTCTATTTCCTTAACCAATTTAAGCTTCTTTGCTCATTTGCCTGCTCCTTCCAATTTATTTTACTGCTCTGATGCTCTGCTACTTGAAACTGAAGAGAGGTGATTTTATTAAATCTCCGTACAAAAGGAATTATCATTTTCAAGATGTGAAATATCTGTGCAAAACCAAAATAGCACTTGTCCTTTCTCCGCCTGAAGTATTTGGCTGGCACTTCATTTTCAGTCATCAGAGTACATTTTGGGCTTAACAGTATTAGTTTCTTTGACTCTTAAGATTATTCAATAATTGCAGCGAATTGGGGTTGCTTTGAAAATCCCATTAAGGCACAAATCTAAAGATTCTAATGTAGATTCCTTCAAAGTTACTGTGTGTTGTTTCAGTTATAAAAAATAAGAGTGATTCCCAAACATAAGAGGACACTAAGCATTCCTACCTCCTGCCTAACTAACCTCCAGTTTTGTGAGGACCAGTGTCCCCTGCTGTCAACTTAAAAATGCCCTTCTATAATTGGTAATCCTGCCCCCAGTTGAGAGGAATTGAAAGGAATCAAGAATTTAAAAAATTCTACGATAATATCCAGGCCCATAATTTCAGGAATATATAATTAAAACTTGTTCCATTATCCAACTCCAGCTGATTTCACAACACAAATACCTTAGCCTTTATCTAACCAGCTAACAGAACCTCTCTTTCTCAACCTTGTTGTAATAGCTGAGGCACTTTTCTGCATTAGAATGTTCAACCAAATGTTAATGTGAACATTGCTAGTTTGAACTCAAGATAATTTGCTGTGTTTCCAAAATGGACTTTATATTGTCTACGATTAATGGTTTATTAAGTACATCATGGAATTAAGGAAATACCAAAGAATATTTAAGAAAGCATTTAATTCCTACCATGTATCAGGCCCTACAATAAAACCAATAAAAAACAAAACTACTGACGTTGAGTCAATTCCAACTCATTGCAACCCTGTAAACAGAGTAGAAAAATGCATTCAAGGAGCACCTGATGGGTTTGAACTGCCGACTTTCTAGTTAGCAGTCATAACACTTAATCATTATGCTACCAGGTCCTGTGATAGTCAATTTCATCATGAATAAAAAGACTTCTGTCCTTGTAAGCCTACAGTTTAGAAGTGAAGACAGAATATTAACCAAGTAATTCTAGCTTCTTTGCTGAGAACTATAGGAAATACGTGTCCAAAATGGTGTAAGGAAATTTGAGGGGGGTGGTGACAATATATTTATGGGGTTAAAGAGAGCCTCCCAGAGGATATTTTATTTGAGTTATGTTTTGAGGTGTGAGTAGGAAATTGTGAGATGGCCAACAGCTTGCAATAAGAGAAACTTCCTGAGTAAAAGCTCAGAGGTACTTAGTTTAGTGAGACTGAGATTAAAAGAAAGGGCAAGTAATGGGACTTAAATGATACGCATCAGCTCAAAGAATGTGTGTTGAAAAGTATGGCTGGCTCCCTCTTGTGGGAAATAAGTCCCCTGAGAATCTTTAGGCAACAATGACAAGAGATTAGATTATTTTGCACACTTCAAATCATTCATATATTTATTGATTTTATTTGGCACAACCCTATAAACAATGTTCAGTGTTGCTGATGAGCTTTATTCATTTCATTGAAATTTGTGGGAGATATCATTTTTTAGATTGTCCTAACCTCACTAGGCCTCCCTCAGCATCTACAGAGAATATGAAGGAACTTTTCACATTAAACCCAAAGTTTTTTTTCTTTTTTGTCTTATAGTGGCTATTAGTTTTTAAGTGGAACTTTGTAGGTCTTTAAGACATCAAGATTTTCATGGGTGGGATGTTAAGATTTACAAGACAAAGTGTTTTGCTTGAAGTGGCAAGCTTCTCTACAAATTGTTGTATATGTCTAAAAAGATGAATAAAATTTATCTTTTTAAAGCTATCCATTCATAGTATTTCTGTTACAGCAGTACTAGATGACTAAAACAGAATTTGGTACCAAGCAAGCAGGGTGCTTCTCTAATAGATACCTAAAATGTGGACACAGTTTTGAAACCATGAATGGATAGGATACTCAGAAGGAACCAAGGAGAACTGTTAACATGGGAGAAGGCACAGGTGATGAAAAGCAGCAGCAGACAGGCAGCACCAGAACCAGACCAGTGCAAGCAGCGCTGCAGCTGACTCACTGAGGGAGCTGAGTGCCTATGCACAGGAGGCTTCCTGGTAGACTAGGATGCAAGCCATAGAGCTGGGCTTGCTGACCCATGGAGTGAGAGCTGAGCGCCCATGTATAGGAGGTTTCCTTGCCGAATGAGATGCCTCCACACACTTAAGTGAGAAGAGCTATAGAGCTTTGGAACACTCACCCCAGCAGGGCAGATGTGGTCATGAGGCCTGGGCCATGATGCCACAGGAGGTAGCCACCGAAGAGACAAGGGTCATGAAAAGCTGAGCTGCCTCAGTCTCAAAAAGTATCACCTCTGCAATTTCTAAGGGTGCAGCCATGGCCCCCTGTATCTAAGGGTGGCGTTTCCACTCAGATGCACTAGGAAAATGGCGTGCTTAAAGCTGAGGGAGCAGAGTTGCTGTGCCAGTGGGCCTATAAGGCAGAGCTGTGGCACAGGGAGTAGTGGCCTACACTCAGAATCCGCAGTGTGGCTGATACCTAGATTTTAGAGGGCAGAGCCATTGTGTAAAATGTCTGAGAGAAGATTATTTTCAAAGCCTTGAGGGCTAATGTATTCTGTTAATTTGCTTGTTGCCTGTACTTTCTCCCATTTGTAATGGAAACATTTAAACTGTGCCTGCCGATTGTGCCACTGTATTTTGAAAACAGACAACTTAGGTGCCAGATTTCATAGTCAAAGAATTATTTCTGGATTTTGGACTTGGACTTACGTCTTTTGCTATGGTGGGGTGAATATGTTTTACAAGTTGCAAAAATGTGATTTTGGGGGTGCCAAAGTGTAGAATGTCACAGATTAAAATGTGTATGGCAGTTTGGCTGGGCCGTGATTCCCTGTATTGTGTGCTATTCTTTTAGGTTTTAAACCCTGCCTCTTGAGGCAATACCTTGAGATATAAAAGAAAGAAGCTAGCGGATAGAGTTGGGAAACTCATACCACCAAGAAGCAGTGCCAGGAGCAGACTGTCCTTTGGAAAGGACTCAAAGCCACTGTGCCTCAGAAGTTCCCCATCTGGAGGAAGATTAATAACTAGGACTTTCCTCCAGAGCAAGCAGAGAAAACCTTCGTATGGAGCAGACTCCCTGAATCTGTACTTTTAGCCAACTGGGCTATGGCAAAATAAAACTCCTCTTTTTGAAGCTGTTCACTCATGGTATTTTTGTCATAGTAGCACTAGGTGATTAAAACAGCACCATTTCCCGAATAAAATAACTTTTAGTCATTTCAAGATATTTAAGAGAAATACTTGTCAAGTGAATTGAATGACTCAGCACAAACACTTTGAATTAATAATTACAAGACTAAATGTTATTCAAGGTGATTAATAAATGACAAGTAACAGTTTGGGGTGATTCAGAATGATCTTAATTTTGCTTCCCCTCCAAAAGAAAACAAAACATAAATTTCTCTGTGTTTGTATATGTAGTGCTCATGATAATAGATTTTTTTTTTTTAATTAAGGCTTTCTTAATTTTTGTATTGTATCTTATAAGAAGTTTTTGTAGGCCTTTCTGGTAATAGCATCCTTTTACGTTTTAAAGTAGATCTCATAGTAGGAAAACTTAAATCCAGTAAAAAGGACCAACTGAAGGGACTAAGCATTTTTGTTGCTAATCATAGATAATGCTTCACTTTCTGCTCTTTAATTAAAATCTACATTTCTCTTTTCATTTTTTTTCTGAGTTTTGTGCCCCACTAAATATCCAGAAATATAGCTGGTATAGGTGACATAATTGGGAGAATAGGAACAGGAAATAAATTTAAAACAAAGATAAACCCTACCCATATAATTTGAGTTAAGGAGACCTTATTTTCTATGCATTTGAGTCTCTATGTGTATATACTATACAGATAAGAGTATGTGTAACCTGTGTTTTAACCAGCTACAGAAAGCTCCTGGAGTCTCAAATTGCTTTCACCAAAAGCAAATTGCCAATGACCAAGGTTATATCTCCAGTGACTTTTTTAGCAGTAACTGAGATGCCAATACAGTCATTGTTAAGGTCCAGACTCTGCATGGCTGAGTTGCACAATTGTGGCTCTCACTCTGCAGTGACAGATAATGATGCACTCAGCAGGGCTGCTCTAAGTTTTTTGATACTTAACTAACCTGAAAAATAGCTTCAGGCATGAACAGACAGACCACTCCCTCCTAGGAGCTGTGCTTTTTTGAGGATCACTAATAATGAAGCAAGAAACTTACAATAAAATTGACTGTTAGAGAAGAAACAAACCCATCCTGTTCTAGGACAGATAAGGTTCTTTTAGGGTCTGAATTTCAAGACGTGACGTAGTTTCTCTTTAAAAGTTAAATTTTATTAAAAATGTGCCCAATAGGAAAAAAGGGGCTGGTGTACCAGGGACACACTCCAAACTAGGCAGAGCAAGAGGCGACCCCAGGCTTCCTTAGTGTGCAGTATTTAAGCCGTAAAACTGCAAAGTAGGGAGGGAGAGCTGGTTTTTGCATTGATTGGTTGAGGCCATACGGAATTTCTGCAAGTTGCAAAATGTAGCTGTTGGTGAATGTGTCAGCTACATTGGTGAATGTTTCAACCATATGAAATTTCCGTCAGTTGTAAAAATGAATGTTTCAATAGCTTGTGGTTAGGGCTGGCTCCAGGGTTATTTGGAAGGCTGCCTCCAGGCTTTCTCTTTTGCAAGATAAAGGTGAAATTACTCTAGGGTATTTCCTGCTAAGTTATATCCTGGAGCCTTCTACCCCGAATTTTCACTGCCCTTTTCCCAAGATGGAATTTGAGGTTCAAAATGGAGTTACTTATGTTTCATTTCAACAGTTCTGATGTACTGGAGATTGGGTGACATTTTTCTTAACTCCTTTGTTCCCTGGCTTTCATTTCTGAAATGTAGGGAAGTTGTGCTTTGTGGAATTCCAGTCTTTTGTAGGCTTTTGGATATGTAGTTATTGAAAAAAAAAGAAAAGAAAAGAAAAACTACAAATGTATTATTCCATATAAATTCCTTAGATTTGATTATTAGAACACTTATTTAATATTCTTGTTAACATTAATGTCATCAAGCTTTTATACGATGTTCTTAAAAGAGACTCAAAGACATGAGTGCTACTACATAAGAAAGTGGGGGAAAGTTCATGATTATTTTAATGAGTCATTGAAAAATGCTTGGCTTTCAAAGCAAGGTTATAATTATTTAATCAAAAGCTGAGGCAATGAAAGAAAATGACATTTTCTTACTATATCACTTATCTTGGATTAAACTATGAAAAATGGCCTCACAAAAAAAAAAAGAAGCCTCAATTCTGATTTGATGAGATGGGCAAAATTAGAAGTATTTAATTCCCTATTCTGTCATTGATTGGTTGTCTCAGAAAGACATCTTTCTTTGTCTCCCCTCGAGTATACTCTGCTATGGAGTCAACAGAGACCCAGAGCAACCCTATAGGACAGAGTAGAACTGCCCCAAGTGTTTTCCAAGGAGAAACTTGTACATTTGAACTGCTCACCTAATGGTTGGTAGCTGAGCTGTTAGAGACAAAGCAAATTTTATAATCTTCAGCTATGTCTCTATAAAGAGATAGGTCTTCCTAAATTATTACAGATGCTGTAAAACTAAAGACATACTTAGAAACTCAGAAGAGTTCATGGAGAGATACTGAGCAGTGTTCTCAGTAAATCAGTGATTAATTTGTCTTTGGGGAAAGTCCCTAAAACCAGGATTCGGGTATCACGTAGGGCTACAGTTGACATCAGTTACTGGTTACTTTGTTTTCAGAGTCAAAGTGATTTTAAGTGCATAGCTTAATTTTTCTAAAGCTGGTTTTATTTATCTACAAAATGAGAATAATATCTATCTTACAGGACTTTCAAGAGAAGAAACTTGATAATATATGTAAACACTTAGCAACAAAGACTTTGGTACTCAGTAGAAATAGTAGCTGTATATGTTGGAGAATTGTATTTCTATTTTCTTAAAGTAAAATGAACAAAAAAAACTCTCACATCTAGTTTCATGTGTTGAACTTGACAAATTATTCAGATATGATTAATTTAGTTTGCAGAAATTCTCTAGACATTGTTCCTCTTTTCTCGTGGGATCCAAGATATACCAGGATATTTCTTAAAATAAATGGGAAAAATAATCGATTTTCTCATTGTATAAAGTTTGACCATATCTACTTTATCTCTGTTTGAATGGTCAAAATCATAAAAAATTCATCTGTTTGCCATTATAAAAAAAACTTTTATTTGTTATAAGAGAAAATAAGCAGATCAAACTGTATAAAAATGCTTCTGTTAAATCCTATTCTATCGAATATCTAATCAGTTTTCCATGCCAAAAAAAGAAATCTAGCAGAAATTTTAATTATGTGTAAAATCATGAAATAGTATGTGGTCCAGCCTGAATCTTCACATCAAGTCCATATTAACCCAGTACTTCAGACCCTGAGGATAAATAAGAAGGACAGAAAAGCAGCAGTAAGCCAGCTTGCCACAAAGAAAATCAGGGAGATTGATTCTGAAGGCCTGGCTTTCATTGAATTTCTATCAAAGCAGAGTTATTGTAGAGGTAAAGGGGAAATTTACCTACTAATCACTTTTGTTCCACAAAGAAATTTTAAACTTAAGAAAAATAATAAAATATATGCTTAGGTATTATAAATGATATCCAACTTACATAATAAATTAAGTTATATATGAGATACAGGTAGGGGTAGATTAACTAATAAGCAAGGTGCATTCAAGCTCACTTGCATTTGCTCATTAGTCTGTAGTGCACAATTTCATCTGTTTTTCACCAAAGCGGGTGAAACTGTGCACTGTGGATTAGTAAGGAAGCACAAGAAAGCCTGTGGGTACCTGGTTAGTTTCACGTGATCTGGAGAAGGGCTACTGAAGGTAAAATTCTGTAAAGTTTATGAGGCTTGTAAAAGGACACAGGGACAGCTCTCTCTAAAGCTCTGCATAGCCAGATTGTGTTAAAGTTCATCAGAGCAAAAAGTTCTGTTGAGAACATGAAAGCAGAAGAGTAACTCTGGGCCCTGTAGTGTCCCTGCCAGACAGCAATTCCATTAGTCTTAACTTGAAAAGGTAGGCTAATGCTCAGTCTAGCTCAAATTTGTCTGCTAGTAGGAGATAACTGCAAACCCAAGGCAGGAATCAGGAGATGCTAGTTCAGCTAGGGTACTGAACAGGACAGGAAGAATTACATGAGGTTGCCTTTGCTGGTAGGAAAGGGATCCTTCTTCTAATCTACAGTCTCCATATAGGCTAACAGTGATGCAGACCCTTTAGTCATCAGTTAAATACCACATCCAACAACAATGCTAGTGGTGCAAATAGTTAACATATTCAACTGCTAACTGAAAAATCAGCCACTGACAACTCCATGGGGCACAGCTCTACTCTGACACACATGGGGTCACCATGAACTGGGTCTGACTCAAAGAAGCTTAAACAACATGAATAATGACAACAGCACCTCTTTCGTAATGGCTTTAAAGAATTTTATAATGTGATTAGTAGCTTGGGAAATCAAGGTGCACAAAAACCCCAAATATGTTTCCTGGAGTCTGTCTTACTCTACAAAGTGAGAAGTACTGTGAGTAGATGTAGATGCCATGATATTAGAGCTAGAAGAAACCCTAGAAATAATTTATTTCACCCCTGTCTAGTTATCAGATTTTATGAAGTACTGATTGTGTCCTGGCTATTGTACTAGGCAAGCCCTTTCCTCCAGGTAGCTTACATTTCACTGAAGGGAGAAAAACAATCTCTAGGTAAACAATATATGGAATGAGATAAGTATGCTGGTGGTAAAGACAATAAAGACAGCAAACGAGATAACGGGAGAGTCATGGGTAGATGCGCTTCACTTGTAAGTGAAGGGAACATTTCTCTATGACATTTTGCTGAGACTCAGCTGTGTGGGCAGTTCTGCGTAATCTGTGTTCGAATGTGAGGGAACAGCATGTGAAAAGTGAGATCCATGTGGCAAGAGTTGAAGGCGGAAAGGAAGAGGGTGCGGGTATTGCAGAAGTGACCATGGGATAGAATTTTTATTTCATTTTAAAATCCATTGAGGGCCACTGAAAGGCTTGAGGAATGAAGTGACATAACGTAATTTTATTTGTGGGGTTGGATTTTATTTTGTGGTAGGTAAATCTACTGTAGTTACTCGTAACCCTGCTGCCGCTGAGTTGACTCTGCTTCAGAGCAGAGCTGTGCTCCACAGGGTTTCCAGTGGCTAATTGAAAGAGTGGGTCTTTCTTCTGTGGTGTTGCTGTATGGCATGAAACTACCAACTTTTTGGTTAGTAGCCGAACATATATCATCTACACTGCCCAGGACGCTACAACTCACAAATACACAAATACGAGAAGTATTTGCGTTTGCTGCTTTTCCTCATTCTGTCCTCTGAGTCCGTATCCTTATTTTCTGCTGTCCTCTTCGGTGCTCCTTTTCATCTCGCCTTCCTTCTTTAACATTTTTCTTTTCTTCCATCTCATTTCTGAATTCTGTCAGCGCATATTTCATCTCTGCTTGTTATTTGACATCTTTTTCTTGAGTTTTCTGCTCTAGAATCTTCTTTCATGGCAATAACTTCATGTGTTCACTTAAACATGTAGTGAAATGTCCAGTTACAGTTTGTATATGCTCCATTTTGGTTGAAGGCTTTTTTGTTTTTTCTTTCAATTGGTAGATTTGCTCTTCCTTACCACGTTTTTCATGTAGTATCTTTATAGCTATCTGTTGTCCAGTAGTTTTTTGTTTTTTGTTTTTTTGGTGTTGCTGTTGTTTTGCTTTGTTTGTTGTTTTAAATTCCTGTTGGAGTGGACAAATTTTTCTGTATCAGCTATTTGAGAGATTCCCGATGGGAGAGCAATTAATCTCTAGGCTTTGCAGCACAAGAGCTCTCTCTTCTTATTTCCAGAATTAGACTGTTTCTGACTGTTTCTTTCCTGTCTAGGCATACCTAGTGACATAGTGGTTAAGAGCTGCTTACCAAAAGGCAGCAGTTCAAATCTACCAGTTGCTCCTTGGGAACCCCATGGGGTAGCTCTTGTCCTATAAGTTTGTTCTGAGTCAGAACTGACTACCCAACAACAGGTTTGGGTTTTGTCTTCCTATATAGAATTTATCTAGCTTCCCTTTGGCCTTCTAAGCCTAAAGTATCTATCTCCACTGCCAACAGTGACTGCTCCTGTCTCCTGTTCACCATTCCTTCACCTGCTGCTATCAGGAAAGGCGACAGCCTGTTGTTGAAGGCAATCCTTTAACTGTAGATGATGTTTTCGTGCCATTGTCTTTGCTTGTCTGCTCTTATTTGATGTATTACCTTGTCAGCTTCTCCCTGATGGCAGCCTCATTAGAACTTAGTCCCTCTTATTGCAGCTTTAGCTTTTGCATTGCAAGGGTGCCTGACATTATAGAGTTTATCTGTGTTGTACTTTCTGGAATTGCTGTTTCAGGTCATCCAGGCACTTCCTACTCAATTTCCCATTGTCACAGGTAACTTTGCTGCAGCTTAATAGATTTTGATAGCCATAACATATAAATTGGATGTGCAGCTTTTCTCTGTTCCCTTAATCTTTCTAAGCAGAAAAAAAAAAAAAGAAAGAAAACAATGCTGTTGAGTCAACTTTGACTCATAGCAGCCAGCATTTTTTGTTGTGTATATGTGTGCTTTTCTCATTTGTTCTTCTCTTAAGATTTAATTATTTCCAAGAGGAGTGGTGGGTTTGTTTTGAAGTTAGCTATAGCCTTGACGGCACTTGACTGGCATAGCCATATAAGAGATCTATAACTACGTTCATTTTGATTTCTCTCTCAGGGATCACTAGTGCTGTTAGGAGGAAAACAGATTTCAGGGATCACAGTAGTAATGAGAAGAGTGTGAAAATACTCCAGTAGTCCAGAGTACAATTATAGTAGCTTAAACTATAGTAAGAAACCCTGGTGATGTAGCGGTTGAGTGCTTTGGCTGCTAATCAAAAAGTTGCAGTTTGAATCTACCAGGAACTCCTTGGAAACTCTATAGGGCAGTTTTAATCTGTCCTGTAGGGTTACTATGTGTTGAAATCAACTGAGTGGCAACAGATTTGGTTTGGCTAGTTTGGTTTGGTTTCGTTCAATTATAGCATGGAGGAAGTGATGACAAGCCTTATGGATTTGAGACATATTTTAAAGATGAAATGAATAGGATTTGGTGGTTTCAGAGGATTGTATACGGGGAGAAAAGTAGCCCAGAAAGTCCCTTGTCTTTGTTAGAATTACAGCGGGTACCATTTGTTGACATTTATTTTTGGACATTGCATATTATAGCACATTAAATAATATTTTAAGACATCTGAGAGGGTATGCCAAATCTGGACCTAAAGTGACAATTCTGGACTGAAGTTATAAGTTTCAGCATCACTAAATTATAGATAGTATAAGAAGAGTTAATGAAATAATATTTAGAGAAAGTTTAATGAAAATAAAGAGCCCAAGAGCAAAGGACACTAACCCTAAAGGACACTAACATTTAAAGATAAAGGACATTAGAGGAGCCGGCAAAGGAGATTGAGCAAGAGTGACGTTGAAGTAGGTAGAAAGCATCATTTCATACAAAAGACCACTGAGTTATGTCACCTGAGCCCCCAAGCTGTCCATCTTGTTCTTTGAACATGTCTATTAGCTTATTGACCTTCGACCCAGTGATCTAAGATAATACTTCAAAAGCGTCACTCTTGTTATGTAAATTTACCTGAAAAGTATTATCTTTAACACATTAGATATAATTTTAAATATGACCTATATGTTTTTATTTCCAATTTTGTATCTCTATTCCAGACCTCTTCTCAAAGCACGTCTATTTACATGTCTAATAGTATCTCATATATGTATATGGCCATGATTATAAATGTAGAGCCAGCCAGCCAAGCCAAGTGCCGTCGAGTCAGAAGACATTTAATAAAGGCAATATAGATTTTCTTTCTGATGATAAACCATAAGGAAGAGATCCACTCAAGTATTTAACTATGCAGTTAATCATAATTGCTAATATATATCTGTTACTTATCTATGATATGTATATTCAAGAAATATTTTTTTAATCTGTTACCCTTTGTTCATCTTCTTAATTTCTTCAAGGGTTACTAGTGAATAGGACACTCTTAGCTTTCTTGAACAATATTTTTCAAAATGTTGACTGCTTTTTGGTTCAATATAATGGAGTTGAAGGCTATAGCTGCCTTCGTCTGTATTCCTGTGATGTTTAAGTTCCTTATTATTATGACATTTATATTTAAACAAAAAAGTAGGGCTGAAAACTTTACACACAGCTCACTGAGTTTTCTTCATGAATGTGGAGATTACCTTTTGATGGACAGGAGTGTCTGCTCACTTTGATGTGATGTCTCAATTTGGTACATAGTGACTGCTGTTGCTATTCACATAAGTACCCATTAAAACAAACAGGTCAAGGTCAGCTTTGTTTTCTGCTTGAAAAATGTATCATCCAAGTGAAAGAGAGAAAATGCTCTTGGATCTTAGTGACACAAATATACGTTCTATTCTATGGAGCAACAGACTTAAACTCAGTGCTTTCATAAAAGATTAAAAACTTATAAAGCAATTGTAAGATAATTTCTTTCGGGTAAACCTGAGAATTTTTAACCTATCTTTAGAAAATCTAAAGAAACAGCCATGGAGAGGAAAGTTAAGTCTAGGTGAAGTAACTCAAACAGTTATAATTCTGACAGTTCTAACCTGTGGCATCTCCTTGGAAACTCTCTTTAAACCATGCTTTTGATGAGAAAGTAAAATAGGAGAACAGGGACCACATTTATTGACCTATTTCAAGATTTTTAAAGAATTACTATATTTAATGCTCCAATATCTCTACTGATAGCTTTATAAAATAGTAAAATTCCATTTATGTATTTCTAACTTATTTGTTTCTTCAAATATTTGGAATTGACTTATAATACTTTAACCAATAGAATACATTAAAAAAAGAAAAAACAAGGCTAGTGGAAATACGGATTACATAGAGGAAAAGATCATATAGACATGTGCAATCTACAAATGCCTATAAAGTCACTAAAATTAACCTGCATATTCAACTTTGAACTTTTGGGCTGTTAGCACAAATATGCCTTTTGTACCAAAAAAAAAAAAGAATTTGAAGTTCAGAGAAGTAACTGAGCTTGCACAAAGACACATTCTTAAGTAGTAGGACTGAGATCTGATCTTGGGCTTTAAACCTTGATCTTCCAAATATGTGCTCTTTCTACCACAATATGCTGAAGTGTTTTTGTCCTTTTTTGCACTCAGGTTTTTGTCCTAGACATTGCTGACCTTCTTTTTTCAACTCCTTCCTTCCCCAGTGATGCAAATTTGCCTGAAAGCTCTTAGGTAGTGTGCTACATTGGGAAATTACAGCCCCCTTGAATTTTAACAACTGAAAAACATTCCTCAACTCATAGATTGTAGTTAGCAGCCTACTGTCATCAGAATGCACCCTCCAGCATTAGAATATCACAAAGAGAAACCAATAGGCATGAAACCATTGTAGGACAATTACCAGCTGAACTCTTTTATTTGTGCTTCTGTAATACATCTACAATTTACTGTTGCAGGCTTATTACATCCTTCTTTTCTTAACACCATTCAGTTCATGAAATATTTATTAAGCATGTATTTATTGTTCTAGGTACTTTGGAGAGATAAAAAAATGAATGAGATACAATCTTTACTTTTAAGAATCTCAAGTCTACTGCCATTGATAAGCCAAATGCTAGCATATAAAGTAGAGTCAGTTAAGTGACAGAAAAGAACTTGGAAAATATAACAGGTGTCTTAGTCACCTAAAGTTCAGTAACAGAAATATCACAGTGGATGGCTTTATGAAGAGAAATTTTACTCTGTCACAGTTCAGTAGGCTACAAATCCATGTTTAGGACATAAGCTCCAGGAGAAGCCTTTCTCTGTTAGCTCTGAAGGAAGGTCCTTGTCATCAATCTTCCCATGGACTGGGAGCTTCTGAGATGCGAGGAACCTGAGTTCAAAGAACACCCTCTGCTCCAGCACTGCTTCTTTCATGATAGTACGGGGCCTTCAGCGCTCTGCTTAACTTCCTTTTTCTTTATACCCCAAGAGATTGCCTCAAGGCACAATACAATCTTATAGGCTGAGTCTTGTCTCACTAACACAACCACTACCCATCCTCCCTTATTAATATCATGGAGGCAGGATTATGACATATAGGAATGTGACACAATACCAGGAACCATGGTCTAGCCAAAGTGCTATACACATTTTGGGGGGAACACAATTCAATCCATGACAGTGGGGATTTCATCTGATTAAGACAACCCCTCAAAACTTTATCAGCCAAGTGAGTACTTTCTCTAGACTTTGGAGAATGCTGGCAAAATATATGGCATTTGTACCACCGATATCAAAGTCATGTCTTGGTGGTCATCACAAATAATTATTGTTTTTTTTTTTTTTTCCTTTTGAAGCTGAAAATGACTCCAGAATCTTTTTTTCATACATTCCTCATAGAAACGCTGCCAAGTTATGAGAGTTGGCAACAAAGATCAGACTAGTTTTTTTCATCTTTATTATGAAGAGATGAGGAGTAGGGAGGGTGGTAAAAGATAAGGAATAAATGCTTATCCTTATGTCACATTCCTATATGTCAGAAAATGAAAAATGGAAAAGCATAGACATGTTTAGGGAATTCCAAGTATTCAGTGTGGCTTTGTTGAGGTTATATAGAGAGAGGCAGAACTGAAACAAATATAGATGTGAGGCTCTATTTTAGAAGGCACCAAATGCCAGTGTAAAGAATACATCCATAAACTTCTCTCTGTAGGCAAATTTGACCAGTTTTCAAAGTCTATCTTAGTATTTTCCATCTGTGCCCATTTGCTAAAGCGTATCTCCCAACAGAAATCAGTTCTTGCTATGCTCTGTTATCTCAAATTCTGACCTTCCTAGGAAGAGGTTAGCAGTTCAAATCCACCAGCGTCTCCTTGGAAGCTCTATGGGGCACTACTCTGTCATATAAGGTCACTACAAGTTGAAATTGACTTGACAGCAGTGGGTTTTTTGGTTTGGGTAGCCTTAAAGTAGCTTCCCCATCCCTTTAACTTCCGTACTGTGTCACATGCTATCATTATGCTATTTTTGTAATGACATTTATAATGTGCTCACTAGTGACTTTGGCTATTTATGCATGTGTCTGTGGACTGACTCTCCAGCTAAACTGTAGAATCCTTAGGGCTGAAACAGTGTCCTGTTTTTTACAGATGCCTCTAATGGAAATTAAATGACTGTCAGCAGTCATACAGTAAGAGGTTCAAAAACTTCACTACAATTTAGATGAGCAATAAAAAGAACTTTGAGAAGTCTGGAACTATCTCTCAACATAGATCCCTACATGAAAACTTAAATACCCTCCTCTGCAGCCTCATAGCTAGAGCAATAACTGAACAGTGGCTGACCTTTTTGAATCCAAAAGTAATACAGTCATAGCAGAACAAATATAGTTGAATCAGAAAATAAGCAGCAAGTTTCAAAAATCTGATGAGAAGTCTTAAGATCTATTTTAGAGGTTCTGGAGTTCAAACCAGCACTTAAAATTAAAGCACAACTCTAAATCTAGAAAAGTCCTCTATCGCACAGGGGAATCAATGTCAGAATTGACAGAATCCCAAGAGTTTATCTGAAGATCAATAAATATATTCATGGGCCCCTCTAACGCATGAAGTAGCTTGCAGAGGTAATGCTGTAACTTCTCAGATTTTAGAGGAAAGAAAGCCAACTAAGTCCACTAGAACATAAATTATTATACCACAAATGTGGATATGTTCAGGGTCAAAGCACAGATTTGTTTAGAATTGCTTCTCATTATACAAAAATAAAAATATATTTTTATGCTATGTGTTTTGTTATTATCTAGATTTTGAACAGAACTTTCAACTTATAAACCAAAGATAAATTTAACATGAAAAATGAAGACTTATGACTCAGTTGTCATTTCTTTTCTACCACTAGGACTATCTATAATAGAAAACTACCGTTTTTGGTCAATGGAAATTTCCAAATTATCAATTAGACCACTAGTAATAATTAGCTATTTTTCTTTTATGTTTTCCTTCCTTTTTTCCCACCTAATATCATAGTTCAAGCAATTGATGAATCAGTGCTACTTTTTACAGGACAACAATTTAAATCACTCTGGGAAGAGCTAGGTAAGTCAGCCTAGATCTATTTGCCTAATCAGGATCAGGCCCCTTATGAGAACTGGTAGGATAGTTATAGTTGAATAAGCTGTTTACTTTGTGTAAGAGGAGCATCTCTGGTAATGGTTGTAGCAGAGGTCTGACAGAAGAAGACGAAGTGAGTAGACCCAGGAAATGTGCAAGATCCAGTGATGGGGCATCCAAGCCAGCCAACGATCATCACTTGGTCCTCTGTTTTTGGGGTATGAGTACTCACACTCCATTCTAAAAATCAGGAAACTGGGAGGAGCAAAGCGAGGAACCAGCTTCTTGGAATCTATGAGAATAATAAATTTCATACTAAAACAAGACAAAATTGGGGAACAAAGTGTAATCCCAGTTTGTAGGATGGTACCCCTGAGTACATCTGCGGGAAAACTAGGAGCTCTGTGCTATGATTTATCCTGTGAAGGGTGAAAGCTGCGCCTCAGTACAGCTCATTGTCAATGCCAGTCAAGCCCGAGGTCAAAATAATAGATATGCAACCTGACAGTCAAATAGCTTTGGAGCACCAAGTACTGGGGAGATTGAATTAGTACTAGAAGCCCCTTTCCAACTCCAGCTGAAACTCTGTAAGTGCTTTCTCCATAGTCACGCCTGGTCTTAGAACTATGTGTTGTAATGAGTAGGGAACCAAGAAAAACAGAGGCAGGGCAAAGAAGATGTGACTGATATTTACCTTCTGTATATGTAAGAGAAATACTAGGACATCTGATTTATTCATTTGTGGATTTTATAACAACTTTTAATGTGGGCAATAGTAGTTATCATTAATGTCAACTAGAGTTATTCCAAGTTGTTCTTTCCTCTCCCAGGAAAAGCTGCAGTTTTTTAATTTAAAAAAGTCCTAATTAAGAAGTCAGGAACCCTTCATTGTGATGCCAGTTCCCTTGCTCACAACCTGGTCTTTTTGTACAGATAACTTTTCCTCTCTGGACCTTTTTTCATCAGTGAACTAAAGGGGTCGAACTAGGTGACCTGTAAGGATATTTTTATATCTAACATATGATCTATTAAATAAACATGACACCTGACCAGAGTTTTCCAGGACTTTTACTAATATACTGTCTACTGATTTTACATGTAGAGATCTTGGACATTGGAAATTTGATTTTTAAATGCAGAATCTTAATGAACTGGTTATGTGATTGAATTTCTTCTTTTCACTCCAAAAAGAATTAAACTTCCTCATTTCTGTCTACCTGATTGTCTGCTCCAAGATTCCTCATTTTCTCCTAATTTAGTATTCTTTCTTTCAGCCACCTTTTAATTCATTAACTCTAAGAGTGGTTTATAACATTACGAGCATTAGCAACCCTTAAAACACTAATAGCACCAGCAACAACAAGTACCTTTTATAGAAAGCTTAGTCTGATCCAGGTGTTGGGACGTGTGTATAAAGCCATGAATGGCATGCACACATGATACAAAAATATGCATATATCCATATAGTCATGTATGTTGTAATATTATCCTTACAATATTTTATAGTTTAAAAATTGTTGTCTTCATTGTGTCATTGTAAATCATAGAGGTGGAACAACTTTTGAAGACCAGTGAGTTTGTAAGTGGTAAGCTACTACTCAAACCTGAGTGTTTCTCACATCAAAGTCTGTCCTGGACCAGACAAATCATAGTAAAAGTCAAGTGTGGAAATATCAGCTTTGTTTCCATGCCAGGTAACTGCTCATGCATATGGTAAAGGGCCAGGGGAATAATCCACCAGGGAGAAAGGACGTTTTTCCACCCGCTAAGCTTTGCTTTCCCCATTCCTAGTGGTCTTGTCTCTGTGCAGGAATCTGGAGTTGGACAACTAAAAGAAAGAAACATGCTCAGTGTTACTCAGTTTGAAAGAAATGGGGGAAAAAAATTAAGCTTTGGGTTGAAATTTTGGAGGATTCTGTGACCAAAATATTGAACAATGCAGGAAGCAGAAAAAGAAGATGGAATACACAGAGTCACTGTACTAAAAATAATTGGCTCAGAATTCAACTATTCAACTATTTCAGGAGATAGCATGTGATCAAGAACCAATGATACTGAAGGAAAGAGTCCAAGCTGCAGACACTGGCAAAAAACAAAAGCTCCAAGAATTAATGGAATACCAGTTGAGTTCTTTCAACAAATGGATGCAATGCTGGAAGCTCTCACTCATTTATGCCAAAAGATTCAGAAAACAACTACTTGGCTACCCATCTGGAAAAAAAAAAAAAAATATATATATATATATATATATATATATACACTCTTTCCAACTCGATGGCACTTGACTTGGCTGGCTTCCAACAGAACATGGAAAGTGTCAAACAATATTTTTAATATCACATGCAAGTAAAATTTTGCTCATGATAATTTAAAAACAGTTGTAGTAGTGTATCAACAGGAAACCACTAGAAACTCAAGACAGATTCAGAAAAGGATATCGAACTATGAATATCATTGCTGATGTTAGCTTTCCTATCAGCTGAAGGCAGACAAAGAAGCAGAAGTCACATTAAGGTAGCATGCTTAAGAAGGGAGCCTGCATAGTATAATACAAATAGCTCAGGTTTTCATATCTTTCTCAGCTAATTATTGGTAAAGAACAAATGACCCCAAAACACAGTGCCTTAAGCAACATTCTTTGTTCACTTATAATTCCACAATTTGAGCACGGCTCAGTGAGAATGGGTCATCTCTACCTCAGGCACTGATAACCAAGACACACTGACTAGAGCTGGGACAGAGTCTCTCTGTCTCTAGGGCTGCTGTCCTCCGATGTATACTTTTAGTTTCCATAGTGGCTTCTTTCCATAAGTGGAAGCAGGCACCAAGAGGCTTCCTAAAGGCTTGACATGCAAAGTCCCAAAACATTATTTCTCGTGTATTGTATTGGTAAAAGCAGTCACAAGACTATTGTACATTCAAAGGAAAGCACGTTAGTCTCCACTTCTAGATGGTAGGAGTAGCACGTACAGGGAAGGAAGAAATTGTGAGTGGCTATCTTTGCAGGCAGCATCAGAGAAACCTAAGCTCCAACACCATTTCTTCCATCTAATACCTAAGGGACTGCTGTACATCTTTATTTCTTCACCTATAAAATAGTTCATTTTAAGATTGTAAATTCTAATACTGATGATGCAGGTAAAGGGCTTGATTAGTAGAGATTTACATGAATTTCTTTTCCCTTAATATACCACTGAAAAACCAAAATAAAAAGAGAGAGTATTCTTTCTATAAAGGAGAATAATATCTTATGGTTTACCACTGGTCCTCTCCAGTTAAGAAGTTATTAACAACAATCATAAGTATGGCACAGGACCAGGCCATGTTCCCTTCTGTTGTATAAAGTGTTGCTGTCAGTTAGAACTGATTTAACTGTATCTACCAATGAAAATGGAAACCCTACTGGTTTAGTGGTCAGTGCAACATCTACTATCCAAAAGTTTGGCAGTTCAAATCTACTAGGCTATCCTTGGAAACTCTATGGGGCAGTTCCACCCTGTGCTATAGGGTTGCTATGAGTTGGAGTCAACTTGATGGCAGTGGATTTGGTTTTAGGATTTAACAACAAAAACAGACAAATGTAACACTTGACATTAGGAATGCCACTGTCATGACTTTTGATTCATGCTTGCGTTTAAAATTGCTGTTTGTTTGTATAGCTATGGCTTGTTAATGCATATGGTAAATTTGTCTGTCTCAGAGTTACTGGCCTCCCATTGTGTAAGCGTGTCTCTCTTTAAGGCACTCTTAGGGTACCCCAAGTAAAATTTATCTCTGCCTGACAACCTCATCATTTAAGTCAAACCATCTCACGTACACATCATTTGGGAAAATCATGCAGCAGCTTTCATACAGATGTGGTAATAAAGGAACAGAAACAGAACTTAATTTAAGGAACTTTGCTGTAAAATGGTAGCATTTATCAGCTGTTGTCAAGTAAACTCTGATTCGTGATGACTACACATGTCAGAAGACAACTATGCCCCGTAGAGTTTTTAATGACTGATTTTTCAGAAGTAGGTCACCAGCCTTTCTTCCAAGGATCTTCTGCGTAGAATCAGCCGTCCAGCCTCTCAGTTTGCACCTGATTATGTTAACCATTTGCATTATTCAGGAACTTCAATCAAGTGGTAGAGCCCTATAACCAGCTATCTATCAGTTATTGAATGTGTTCTATCAGTCTAAATGGTCAGTCAGGACGGTTTGTCCCTCCCCTTAAATTTGTCACCTTTTGTATAATTTTTTTCTGACTGATCCTCCTCCAAGTAGTCCAAAAGATGCAATTATTCAATAGTTGTTCTGGGTTTCCTATCTTGCTGTGGCCAAAACTCATAAAAATGAGTATCTGGAAGGTTTAGCCTTTAGAAATAAAATCTTGTTGTAAGCTAAACAAAGCAAAACCAAACACACTGCCACTGAGTTGAATCTGACTCATAGTGACCCTGTAGGACAGAGTAGAACTGGTTCACAGGGCTTCCATGGGTGCTGGGTGGATTCAACCTGCCAATCTTTTATAAGATACCTCCCCAAAATCTAGCACAGAATAAGATAAGGTCATGTACTCTGACTACAGTGATGCCATAGAGGAACTAACCTTACAGACAGTTTCAGGGAAGAGAAATTTTCTGGCTTTTCATCAAAACTTTTCAGCATTACAGAGCTGTTCAATATTTATGACTTCATTTAAATCAACTGAATTAAGATTAAGGATGAACTCAGATTAAAATTATTTGAATTTGAGATTGTATTTGTATAGGGTATAAGTGCAGCTTGTCATGAGTACTCACTTTTTCATTAGAGACTTTATCACAAATGATGACATGAGTATGCTGAGAACTAGAGACATGGGGGAAATGGGAAAACCGACCCTACAGAACTGGACATGGAAGTGTAACTGCACAGTTCTCAGTGATTGATCACCCTTAGGCAGCGTGACAATCTTTCACTAATGTCACCATTTACTTTCAGGGATTCTGCCCGCACTCTCTTTATTTCCGCAGAGAAGGAAGTCACCCAATTTCTTCCTCATTTTTTCTTTTCTTATTTCCCCCGAGTTCTACGCTTGGAAATCTAAGTGTGCATCAATGAACTGGAACTTAAACCTCTTTTATCCCAGAAATGAGATGCTGGCAAAGTCTTGCAGTAAACAGCATACATTTGTAAAGTTAAGTCTAATTGGGATCTAGAAAATTACTAGGGGAGGCCTAATAGTCCAGCTTCAGCATTTGCACAGGCGTTTCTGTTATAACGTATTTCCAGTCTCACTCAAATACTCCACAAATACAGGTGCTGAAAGGAGCTTTCGTATATGTGACATCTGAACAATTTTATTATGGGGCTGTCTGCAAGAAATACATTTGTTAATGTATACTGGTGAAGTAAACAGATGTCTCAGGTCAACAGCGATCTTTACGTATGGCAAAAAGAACACATCTCTCATTCCCTTTAAGGTGATGGATTGTTACACTTCGTGGACTGTTGTAGTCTTAAGAAATGCATTGCCAAACTTTCCTTCAAATATTGAAAATCTTAAATACCAAATAGCTCATGTACACACATTTTTATTCCTCCTACTCCTGTCAGTATTTTTGCTGAAGAATGCGTGTATATGACTTTGTTTTCTCTGGCTCCCAAATTCTGGATGTTGTGCAGGAAACACAGTTCTCTCTGACACTAAGATTCAAAATGGCATTCAAGAGACTATTGGCTGACAAACTTCTCCTTACATGAGTATCTGTTTCATCCAGTATGTGCACTGTGAGTAATACAGTGCCCTCTCTTCTAACACAGCATGCCATCATATCTTAAGCAGCCTTCCCCTACAGTACTGCTGGTAATACTATATTTATTTACTACAGCCTGCTTGAATTGAATGAAAAGCCAGGACACGAACACAGAAGAGCTTTTCTTTTGTTCTTGTTTTTCTTTTCCTATGTTTGCTCTACCTCCCTCTAACAGCTGGTCTGTGCCCCAACACATTGCTAATGAATGCTAGCAGCTGCCTCAGTAGTGATCCCATATCTCAGATAGCCCATGGAGTATTGCCAGTGAGGCCAGTATCTTACTTCACTAGAGTAAACAAGGTTGAGCTCTGTTTACTCAGAAGTAAGTTAAAAAAAAATCTTATCTGGACCATATGTGTGGAACTGATCAAAAAAAAAATGAAGGAACAGGATAAATATAGCTTGTCCCTGAGGTCCTTTCTTGTTGTCTTTTAACAGGAATGTGCAGATGGTATAATATGCACCATTATAAGTGTAATACTCATGTGTCTGTGCTCAGGAAAAACTTCCCTTCTTTACAACTGTTTGATTTTCAAATTGCAGATAATGGAAAATAGTTGAAGTGTAATCTTCTAGTCCTATTAAAAAAAAAAAAAAGGTAGACAGATTGTCCAAAAGTCTTAGCTTAGAGCTGCTCCTATACTTAGAAGTATAATTTTACTAGGATAACTTTAAACACAGCCCATAGAATAATAGGGTAGAATCAGATTTATGTAATTCAGACAAAGTTAGAATGTCATTCATGGCCAAAATTAATTGCAGGTAAGTCAGTTGGCTTCTTAAGGTTACTTCCAAACAAATAGTTCAAGACATAGAGTGCTTCTTCTTAAAATCATACCTTGAGAGGTTTCATAATAATATGCTTGCTACAAATGATGTCTCTATAATGGTGGGGATTGTGTTCATATTCCCAAAAATAGATTAAGAGAAGTCTTATTTATCTCATAAAGTTATTGTCCTTTTCTCCATGCTAAGACTTGGATTTTTCTTTTTTCTTTTTTTTTTTTTTTAATATTAGTTTAGGATAATCGAAGACTATCTGCCCCTTTTTTATCCAAAATATCACATGTGTCATTTTAATCAGAAAGTAAATCCTGCAAGCAATTTTTTAAATATAGAATATTGCCAGACACTGTATCTGTGCTCTATTAACTATGTAGATGAGTCTACTGTTGACCAAAGTCAGGATCTCTTTATCTAAAAAGGATGTCCTGCATTCATGAGATTGAAGCTTTAGGACAGACAGCTACACCTACAGCTGTAAGAAAAGCAAAGAAAGAAACAGAGACAGAGAAGAAGACATTGCTGAAAAGGCAGTTTTGGTGAATCAATGCTGGGATCAAATCCAAATTGCTATCATATGCATCCAAATAAATTGAAGTATATAGTTTATATTTAGGTGTTTCTTTCTCCACATATTGTTAGCTGATTTCCCTTCTGAAGTCTGAATATGATTCTAACATATGACATCTTGGAAACCAGGAGAAATGTTAGACTATTTTTATTTTTTAAAAATCTGAGAACAATGACATTATTCCTTTTGTCTACCCAGAATTCTTTAAGCATCTTTAAGCATTTCCTTCCAGTCTGATACCAACAAGAATTAAGGGAGCACAAGAAAAGTCACTTAGTATTGATTAAATTGGGGATTTGCATCAAAGAATTTAAAAAAAAGCAAAACAGAGAAGAGATTCTTCACATGCCATACACATCCTCTGAAGCATTAGATATTACTAAAGCAAGCATCAGAAAATAGGCAACAATGGGCATGACATCTACACTCACTCTCTCAACAAGCATCATACAAGTAAAAAGAATTGCAATAGTTAGAAATGTAGTGGAGCTCTAGAAAGCCCAGGAAATCAGTTACATAAATGACAAAACGTAGCTCGCCACTCCGTTGAGAGTATGATGATGCAGTAACAACAACCAAAAGGCTAAATATGCATTTTCCTGCTGTGGCTCACCCTCTACTTCTATGAAGAGGCCCATCGGGAGGAATCACGGCAGGTTATTCCTACTGAAACCCGTGAGCCTCTCTTTTGTAACATAGTGGAGAAAAAATAAGGAAAGTCAGAAACCAAGCAAATCTGATTCTAATTCCATTTGGACTTGTACAACTTTGGATAGGTTAGAGATAGTTCCTGGTTCTCTGTATTCTTACATACAAAATGATAATGCTGATACCTACCTTACAGAGTGTGAGTTTCAGTGAGATTCTGTGTTTAGTTGGCACATAAAAACAGAAAGCCAAACCCACTACCATTTAGTCAGTTCTGATTTATAGCAACACTACAGAACAGAGTAGAATTGTCTCATACTTTTCAAGGAGTGCTTGGTGGATTCAAACAGCTGACCTTTCAGTAAGCAGATGTAGGTCTTAACCATCATACTACCAGGCACATACTAGGCATTAAACTTGTTCCTTTTCTTCTTGTAATCCCTGTTTATATATACATGTATGTATACATACATATGTGTATCTTGTCTGAAAAATGATTTTAATGGCTTATCAAACTACCTATCCCAAATTTAGACACTAAAACAGCATATATTATTGTTTTGTTTTAAGCTTACTTACATACTGTCTCAAGATACTTGAAAACACTGACATTAGGAAATCAAAGTGAAAATAAGTATTATTTGCTGGTTTCATGAGGGCCAAGAACTATATCTTCTTCCAGTTCTAATTTTTCCAGTTTGTATTTTATAGTGTTTGTTGTATCATATATAAGGAAAATTTTATATATAAATACAGAGAAAGGGAGGAAGATGACATTTCATATGTAAACTGAAGATGATGGCACTGATTTTGGACAATGTTATGTAATTTTCAACCCTTAGGAATGTAGAAAGATGTTAAATTGTACATTTTTCCAAGATATTCATTTTTAATAGCAAAAAGATTGAATATATAATTCAGTGGTTCTGAAGTCTTCATGGCTATTATCATTGATTCACATTCTAGTGGAGTAATGACTAGAAATTGGATTTTTTAAGTGGCCAGTTTTTCTTTGTTCATTGGTCTTTAGAAAAGATTTCTTTTCCTCTTAAGTAAAACAATCTTCTCAAAGATATATTTCATAAATCTTTGGGTTTTTCTCTGAGGACAGTTCTTGTAAGGGACAGATTTTAGACTCTATTGTCCAATTGTCTTCTGTGGCTCTTTGCCAAGAGACCCAGCTGATTTCATTTAGATTGCCTATCTGCTGGCTGCAGTAGCTCAAAGCACAAAAAAGAGTAGATCTCTTTGTTTTCTGGAAGGTTCCATGGGAATGCTACAGAGTCTGAAAGAAAAACAGAATGCAGCAAGAAGTAAGAATAATCAAAGATAAAAGACTTAAACTTTGAGGAGTTTGAATTCCTTTGTAAGATCAAGAAACAAAGAACAATTGTAACAAATAAAGTATTTGGGATATGCTTCCATTGTATAGGTAAAGCAAAATACAACACATTTAGCAATATTTAAAAGCTACTTTCAGTTTAGTTATGGCTAAGCACATTTGTCAAGGACTCTACATGCTTCTGTGGGGGAAAAAAGGCTTCTGTACTGAGAGGCAGCGTATAGACACTCCCTAACATTTCTCTTTTATTCCTATTTCTTTCTCATTTGTTTTAGATGACTTCTTTGCCTTAAATTCACAGTTTTCAAATTTATTTAGACTGAGGGACCTCCAAATCCACCGTGATTGACTATAAAATGTATATTTGATGGAAATACAATTTTTAAAATATTCTCAATTTGAAACAGATGCTAAATAAATTGATATAAAGTAGATTTTCTTGAGTATGCTGATGGGAGAGTTTTTATACTTTTATATCCAGGCAGGTTTGCTTCCTGATTTTTCTTTTATTCTACACAAAGCACTCACTGTTGTGAGCCATTAAACAGTACCACACAAAGCACATATATAAACCTCTTTGGTCTGAGCAAGAAAAACCTAGTAAATTGAAACAGTAGGCTTTGCCCCATAAGCTGCTTTGAGCTGTCAGAAGGATAATTATGTGTTGGTTCCATTGGAACTGAACAAGGACCTATACTCATTATTTTTTTGCATTTTGAAACTAAAAATGCTATGAATAATAATCACTATATAGCTGCACTAAGTGAAAATCAAACTGTTATTTGGCAGAATATTTTAATCCAGTGTAGTGAAGAGAGAAAGGGGATGCTTACGTCTTTACTTTGAATTGTGGGACCCCAAAAAGGACACCTTAACATTGAAAATTTCCAACAAATTCAGTGTTACCAAGTCCCCCCACCCCCCACACACACTTTGTACTCTTTCCGTAACCTGTTTTCCTTGGCATTCAGCCTGTAGAAATTAAGACCAGTTTCCTTGGCAACAATAGCAGTGCACAGGTCTTCACAAGCACTCTCTCATTCAGATTGTTAGCTATACAAATAAAGTTCCACAAAGAGATTGCCTCAGAATAAAGGAATAAAAGAAAGACCATCCCCCTCTATTGTGACAGGTGTTAAGGTATTATTCAAGGTACCTCCAATGGAACAATGTGTTTTTATGATGAACTGAATTACCTTAGATTGGTTTTCCACACCTTTTTGTGCATTGGATAGCAGCCTAGGCTTTTATAGTCTGTTTAGTTCCCTTCTCAATTCCACTAGCATCAATCCTATTTCCCTTCAGTTTGTTTTAGAGAATATTCACTTGTTAAGTTGCCATATTAACTTACAAGGAGCCACTCCCATCCAAAATTTAAGTATAGCTCAAGCTTTCAAAATTAAGCTGCATTTTTATTTGTTCTACCTTTGTCTTATCCACACTATGTGTATGGGAGAAACAGAAATAATCATATTTTAAGCTGTGGTTTTTCCTGAAAGATAAATGAGTTGTGATTGGATTATTTCACATTCTATTAGAAATCAGAAGTTTCTATTAGCTTTCCACGGTGCATTTACTTATTCTTCTAAAGATGAGAGTAATGGAGATAAATGGTTTTACTAGGGGTAAACTGATAAATATCTATTGTACTTTCAAGTAATCAAGCTATTTACAATTTTTGCAAATAAAGAGTTAGAGAATACATCAGCAGGCCATTAACATTAATAAATCTGTGAGGAATAACTCATACCTTCTCAAAAAGAAATGTTACAAATCAGACATAATGTGTGATAAAATTTATACTAGATAGACTAGGAAGAAAGACCCGACAGTCTATTTCTGAAAATAATTAGCCACGGAAAACCTTATGAATAGCAGGGGAACATTGTCAAATACAGTGCCAGAAAATAGTTGAAAGGCACTCAGAAGATGACTGGGAAACAGCTGACTCCTCAAAGTAGAGTCGACCTTAATAATGTGGATGGAGTAAAGCCTTCGGGATCTTCATTTGCTGATGTGACATGACTCAAAGTGAGAAGAAACAGCTACAAACATCCATTAATAATTGGGACATGGAATATACAAAGTATGAATCTGGGAAAAATGGAAATCATCAAAAAGGAAATGGAATATGTAAACATTGTTATCCTAGGTGTTACTGAGCTGAAATGGACTGGTTTGGGCCATTCTGAATCCAACAATCATATGGTCTACTATGCTGGAAATGCTAACTTGGAGAGGAACAGTGCTGCATTCATCAGCAAAAAGAACATTTCAAGATCTGTCCTGAAGTACAGTGCTGTCAGTCATAGGATAATATATATATGCCTACAAGGAAGGCCCATTAATATGACTGTTATTCAAACTTACACACCAACTACTAAGCCAAAGATGAAGAGACTGAAGATTATCACCAGCTTCTGCAGTCTGACATTGATTGAAAATGCAATCAGGATGCATTGATAATTACTGGTGACTGGAATGCAAAAGTTGGAAACAAAGAAGGATCAGTAGTTGGAAGATACTGCCTTGGTGATACAAGTAATGCCAGAGATTGCATGGTAGAATGTTGTAAGACTAATGACTTCTTCATTTGCAAATACTCTTTTTAAGCAACACAAATGCTGACTGTACACATGGATCTCACCAAATGGAATACACTGGAACCAAATCCACTACATCTATGGAAAAAGATGATGGAAAAGCTCCATATCAGCAGTCAGAAGGAGACCAGGTGCTAACTGTGGCACAGATCATCAATTGCTCATATGTACCTTCAAAATTAAACTGAAGAAAATTAGAACAAGTCCACGAGAGCCAAATATGACCTTGAGTGTATACCTCCTCAGATTAAAGACCATCTCAGGAAGATTTGATGTGTTGACCACTATTAACTGAAGACCAGAAGAATTGTGGAATGACACCAAAGACATCATACCTGAAGAGAGCAAGAGGTCATTAAAAAACAGGAAACAAAGAAAAGACCAAATTAGATGTCAGAAGAGACTCTAAAACTTGCTTTCAGATGTCAAACAGTTAAAGCAAAAGGACAGAGTGGCAAAGTAAAAGACCTAAACAGAAGATTTCAAAGAGCAACTCAGGAAAACAATATTCAGTATTATAACAACATAAGTAAAGAGCAGGAAATGGAAAACCAGAGGGAAAAACACATTCTGCATTTCTCAAGCTAAAGAATTGAGGAAAAAATTGAAGGCTTGAGTTGCAATAGTGAAAGCTTATGCAAGGAAAATATTAAATGGTCAGGGATCATCAAAAGAAGATAGAAAGAATACACAGAGTCATTATACCAGAAATAACTGGCCAATGTTCAGCCATTTGAAGAGGTACCATATGTTAAGGAGCTGATGGTACTGAAGGAAGAAGTCAAAGCTGCTCTGAAGTCACCGGCAAAAAACAAGGCTCCAGGAACTGATGGCATATCAACTGAGATATTTCAACAAACAGATGCAGCACTGGAAGTGCTCACTTACCTATGCCAAGAAATTTGGAGGACAGCTACCTGGCTAACTGACTGGAAGAAATTCATATTTATGCCCATTCTGAAGAAAGCTGATCCAACCAAATGTGGAAATTACTGAACAATATCATTAATACTAGGGGCAAGTAAAATTTGGCTCAAGATCATTCAAAAGGAACTGCAACAGTATATTAACAAAGAACTGCCAGAAATTCAACCTGGATTCAGAAGAGGATGTGGAACCAGGGATATAATTTCTGACGTCAGATGGGTCTTCGATGAAAGCGGAGAAAACCAGAAAGATGCTTACTTGTGTGTCGCCGACTATGCCATGTGCTCCTAAGGCATCTGTATATGGATCAAGAGGCAGTCGTGAGAACAGAACAAGGGAACACTGAATAGTTTAAAGTCAGGAAAGGTAGGTGTCAGAGTTTTATCCTTCCACCATTCCTTTTCAATCTGTATGCCAAGCAAATAGTCTGAGAATCTGGATTGTATGAAGAAAAAAGACACATCAAGATTGGTGGATGACTCATTAACAACCCGCGTTATGCGGACGACACCAACTTACTTGCTCAAAGTGAAGAAGATGTGAAATACTGATGGATGAAGACGAAGGGCCAGAGTCTTCAATACGGATTGTGTCTCAACATCAAGAAAACAAAAATCTTCACAACTGGACTGGTGAGCAACATCATCATAATTGGAGAAAAGATTGAAGTTGCCAAAGATTTCATTTTACTTAGGTCCGTAATCAATGCCCGTGGAAACAGTAGTCAAGAAATCTAAAGATGCATTGCATTTGGAAAATTTGCTGCCAAAGACCTCTTTCAAGTATTGAAAAGTAAAGAGGTCACCTTGAAGACTAAGTTGCACCTGATCCAAGCCATGGTATTGTCAGTCACAACACATATGTGAAAAAACTGGACAGGGAACAAAGAAGACAGAAGAAGAATTGATGCCTTTGAATTGTGGTGTTGGGGAAGAATGTCAACTGTACCATGGACCACTGAATGAACAAAAATATCTGTTCTGGAAGAAGTACAACCCCTTGGAAGCAAAGATGGGAAGACTACATCTTACATACTTTGGACATGTTGTTAGGAAGGCCCAGTCCTTGAAGAAGGACATCATGCTTGCTAGTGTGGAGGGTCATTGAAGAAGAGGAAAACCCTTGATGAGATGGATTGGCATAATGGCTACAACACTGAACTTAAGCCCATAAACGATTGTGGCCCCAGTGCAAGACTGCACAGTGTTTTGTCCTGTTGTGCATAGGGTCACTATGAGTCAGAACTGACTCAATGACACCTAACAACAATAACGCCAGTCATTGGATATTTACTCTGTGTCAGCCACAGTATTAAATTTTTTATTTAGAGACTCTTATTTAATCCTCACCACATCCTTAGCCAAACCTATTGCCATTGACTCAATCCCAACTCACAGTGACCCTAGAGAAAGAGTAGATCTGCTCCATAGTGTTTTCAAGGAATTCCTGGCAAGTTCAAACTGCCAACCTTTTGGTTCACAGTTGTAGCATTTAACCATTATGCCCACCAGGGTTTCCCACTATGCCCCTAGAAAGCACATACTGCTACTGTATAAATTTTAAAAACAAAGAAATTGAAAGTGAAACTGTGTGAGCCAACTTAAGTTTGCTAATCTAGTAACTAGTAAACAGTAAACTAGTAACAGTAGTCTGGTTCCAGAGCCTACTTCATACTTCATTTGTCTACCTCCTTTTTATTAAAAGTTAAATTTTGAAATGATTTGTAGTAGAGAGATGAGATTTTTAGTTTTTGTTTTCTTTCTTTCTTTTTTTGGTGAATTTATCAAAATTCCATTAATTTTGCTTAGGAAATAAGACTAGCTAGTGACTTTAACTTATTGTGCAGACAAGCTAATATGAATCAGTTCACATGGAGTTTGAACCCCTGCAAAGTCTGTAATCTGAAGTAAACAGAACAAGGCAACCTTGTACCCAGCCAGCTAAGCCAAGTGCCATCGAGTCAGATACACCCAGATAGTTGCTAATGCTTACACATTGGCATTTCAAGACAAATACACGTAGACTGACTGATATGAGAAATATGAATTTATCCTTTAGGATTTTTTCAATTACTGATTTGCATTTATTTCACATGAATTTAATTTATTCAGTGTTAGGAATCCAATTTGATCTATCAGTAAATTGTAATCATTTGTATTGTATGTGCAAAGCCTTAGGCATGTGGGAATACTGTGGTGACCCAAATACAACTCTTGACTTTAAAGAGTTGTGTTAGAGCTTTAGGGTAATACAAATTATAAAGAGAATGTTACTGGCATGGGATTAAAGACATCTGGATTCTTAATGTATCTCTACTACTTACTACCTGCATGATATTATGACTATTGGACCTCAGTTTTCTCATCTATAAATAAAAATCATCTAACTTTTTCATGTGCAAAAGCCTCTAATTCTAACTTTGTAAAATTCAGTGCTGTCTCTATCAGCGGCTCATTGAATCTGCTGGTTGCTGTCCTAGGTGCTGAATTGTTAAGCAGTTTCTGTTCTGTGAATTCGAATTGATTCCGTGGCAACGGGTTTGGTTTTTTGGTTTATTCCTTTTGAAAAAACCAAAAACCTTTGGAGATGTAGGAGTTAAGAGCTATGGCTGCTAATCAAAAATTCAGCAGTTGAAATCTACCAAGACATCCTTGGAAACTCTATGGGACAGTTTTACTCTCTCCTGTGGAGTAACTATTGAGTTGGAATCCACTCCACAGCAATGGCTTTGACTTCTTCTTCTTCTTTTCCTTTTTCAAATTCCTTTTAAAGACTCAGTTTTTCCAGAATGTATTAAAACCATCTTCTTCCGCTATCGCATACTCAGATAAGTGATTTTTTTTTGAAAAAATAAAAACAACTATTTTTATTTTATTGACAGTGGGAAATGTTTTAATGATAATTTTCATGAAACCAGATGAGTAAGGATTCAGGGACCAAGGGCAAATTATACAAGTAATTTTAAAACCTTCACCATAAATATGTAATATCAAGTTCTATGTAAGAAGTCATGTCCTTCACAATTATGTGCCAGTCCTTCTAGACAGAAGAGGAATTTTGCTATTATAAAGCTCTCTGACTTTTTGCTGTGTTGTTCTTTTCTGACACACATTGGGTTGCAGTGATCCAGGGCCAACCTTACAGCAGCTAACAATAACAACATAACAATATTGAATGTGCATGCACCTAAGTATGTTTACTGCTATTGGAATCTATTCCATTTATTTCTTTAATAAAAATCATATAGCAGTTGTGAGTCCTTCCAAATATCACAGTGAATTATCTTCTTCTTATCATGCTCACTCTCAAGCTCTCAGATTTCCTATATCTGCCTTTCTTCTTCTTGCTCCCCAAAATTGAATAGCTCATTGAATATACTACTGCATTGTCAGAAACACTTAATTTTGATTAAACAATTGTTTTCTGCAAATCTAGAGAGAAATGCATTTTTTGTGTTGTATGTATTATATGACTTTCAAGTGGGTTAAAATTAATCTGAATAAAATCTGTTATCATTTAGAGAAGATATGCAGTATTTTTCTGTCACTCTTCTACATTCAGTTCTTACTCCATTCATCTATGAATTCTTTAATGCTCCATGTTTTTATTCTAATTCCTTTTATTGTTATATACTTTAACCCAGTCTTATTAATGAACACTTATTCATCTTCTAAGACTTGACTTGTCACCTTTGTAAATCTTGACTTCCCTAGAAATAATTTATTCCTTTATCCAATGTGCCCTTAATCCTCCTTGTATATCTCTATTGCCCTATTCTTGGCTGTTTTGAATGGGAAAAGGTGACTAAACTTTATCGATACAGTTACTGTGGTTAAAACACATGTTCTTATTAAATTATGTTGATTTCATTGCATTATTATTATTTTCTGTAGAGTTTAAGTTTCTTGAGAAAAAGGGTAGTAAATATTTGTTGAATGAATAATAAGGAAAAGAATTGCCCTAAGCTAGTCATATTCACTCTGTTTATTTCTTTCCAAAAATATGATTGTAAGTTAATGAGATATCTGGCCACAGTTAAAAGTTTCCTAGAGCCATTTTTCTTTGTCTAATTTCAGCAAGCTCATTTAAGGATAAATTTATAATTTCAGCCTTTTATTTTCCTTCTTCTTCACTTTTTTAATAGCATGGAGTAGAAGATAAAGTCTTAAATTTCAGGTAGGCCTAGGATGAATTTAGGGCCGATTCAACATGTGAACTTCAGTAGGTTATTTCAGCTTCCTCACATTCAGTTTCTTCATTTGTAAAACATGGGAAAAAATTTTAAAATATATTTTCATAGGATGGGCATATTAAATGTTGATAATACAAGAAGGCACACAGAATGATGTTTGACAATAAATACTCAAGGACTGAAAGTTCTTATCTCTGGACCCATTATTGCTAGAAATTAATAGGTCCAGACTCAGTCTGTGCTATTACCTTTTTATTTTTAACAAACCTAACAGGAAAAGTAATGTGAGCAGTATCATGAGGCTTCTGGTTCAGATAGTTACATTCCTAAACAACAGCCTAATGCTGCTCTGTCTTCCCTTTCTCTTTACTGGGTTTGATGTTACTCACAGGCCTTTCTAAATGAGATGAAGGTACCATGCAGTGAGTATGAAAGATCAGGGGCCAGTATAAGTAGAAAGAACTTTTCACTACATTCCCCTCACAGGCAAGTGTATGATAGCATTAAATCATTGCATCAAGCATGACATGTTGTTAATAGTTCTAGCACAATTGGCTCCCTGAAAATTCTTCAAAAGTAATTTTATCAGGGAATTGAGTTAGAATCCATCCTTTTCCTCAGTCTTTTAATAAGGAAAGAGACCTCAGAGTCTGAGAAATCTTTAAAAGATAGCATTTGGTATTGAGTCACTAGGTATTGTAACTATCAGAGAGCTTTTGGAATTGAGTGCAAATGGAAGGCTCATTCAGGGAACCTCTAAGGCTTGCATCTGCACCCATTTGTACAAGGTTCTGGCAATGCCACTGCCTTTTTGCTCCCATTTCTGTCTAAGCATCAGTGAACTTTCACTGCTATTATTCTCATGTCTGTGTTCCCTTTAGAACTCTTACAGACTGCACATTAGGCCCTATAATTCTATGTCCTGAAGCAAGAACTGGTCATCTGAAATGACTTCCTTTTACTTAGAAGGGATGAGTGTACAGAAAGTTTCAATAGCTTTGAATTCTAGCCTTTGATGACTCCTCTATTTTGAAGAATGTTCAAGAGTATAAGATGCTTTATAGATTTAAAAAAAAAAAAACAGATTGTCTCTAGAAATGAATCATGAACAAAGCCAAAGAAACCAACTGACTGAGGTGTACATATGAAATTGGATTGTTCTATTGACAATGGTCCTCTTGTGTTCATCCTCTATATGTCTTGGAAAAGGTTTAGTTTAAGATGCTCATTTAAATTGCTATTAAAAAATACCCTGTCCTAAATGGACAATGACTTGGAGTAAAGCAACAGTGATTAATGAAGCAAGTGGAAAAGGTAGTTCAGAAATCTGCGAAGTAGAAAAGCCATAGATGTTTTTGAAGTAGAAAAACCTTGGATACATCTAACGTAATTCCATTATTTACAGAAGAGTAATTTAGAAATACGAAGTTAAGTAACTTTCCAAGGGTGCTAAAATATTTAAAATATAAATTTCGGAATGATAACACTGAAAAAAATGACTTAAATGAAAATATTCAATTTGATATGTTACAAAACAAGATAAGTACTAGAAAGCTGCTATTGAGTAAAACAGATATGATCCCTGCCCCCATAGAAGTGTAACTACTGGAGAAAGATACCAAACAGTCATACAAATAATAAGTGTTATACATGAGAGGTTCACAGAACTATAAGAAATACAACAGAGAATGGAGATGAGCAGTTAGGGATAGTTATCCAGAAGAGATATATTGAGATCTGGAAAACAACAAAGAATCAGAAGAATTAACCAGTGTCATGGATTCAATTATATCCCCCCAAAAATGTGTGCAGCAATTCAGCTGTTCACTATGACTTGAAATCAACTCAACAGTAACAGGTTTGGGGGGTTTTGGAGTCCCAGTGTTGTGTGATTATCCATCATCTGATGAAATTTCCTTATATGTTATAAATTGTATCACTGGGATTTAATAAGGTGGATTAGTGGCAGTTAGAATGTTGATTCAATAGTATTTTAAGCAAATCTCTTTTGAGATGTGGAAAAAGCAAGTGGAAAGACATGGGGACCTCAGATCACCAAGACAGCAGCACCAGAAATAGAGCCCATCCTTTGGTCATGAGGTTCCTGCACTGAGATACTGCCAGGCCAAGGGAAGTCTGATGCAGCACAAGAAATTTCCTCCAGGAGAAAGTCTTCCACTGGAGCTAGAACTACAAACTCAGATCTCTAGCCTACTGGACTGTGAGATAAGCTTCTCCCTTTAAAGCCATCCACTTGTGGTATTTCTATTAAATACCACTAGGTGACTAAAACAAACAGGATGACGAGTTAAGAAATATAAGAGTGATATGGGTATCATTCAGATAAATACCATGGAAATACCATAAGAAAGCTCAGAATATTTTCCTGGGGTTGCTATCAGCACAAGCATAAGAGACGTGGCTGAAATGGGGAAGAAAATGTACATGAATGAAATAACATTTATGTTTTCTACAGACAATACACTTTTGTTTGTGTCATTATGCTTAATTCTTCCAACAGCCCTGTGATACAGCTTTTCTTCTCCTAATTTGGAGCTCTAGTGGTGATATGGCTGTTAACCAAAAGGACAGCTGTTCAAATCCACCAGTCCCTCCTTGGAAACCTTATGGAGAAGTTCTACTCTGTCCTCTAGGATTTCTGTGGGTTCAAATTGACTTGACAGTAACATTTTACTCTAAATTTATATATAAGGAAACCAAAGTTTAGATATCTTTTATAACTTATGTAGGCTGCACAACTAATGAGCCAAGCTGTTGGATTTCATAATATACAAGATCAGACCATTAAGTCCATGAACTTAATTGTTCTAAGTACTACATACCTCATTACTGAATATCACTACAGTCACCTTCAAAATTCTCCTCTTGAGAAGCTATGCACCAGTACCAGCACCCAGTCCACCCTTCAAAGCAATTTTGGAATTCTTTCTGAAATGGCCATTGTACACAGTGGCAAGTTCACAAATGTGATTGTATAGTAGTCTGTGAGGGAGTTTTTAGCCAGTAAACAAATAACTGTATTGAAACACCCTTCCTACTTACCTGATCTGTCCCCCAAACGCTTTTTTCTTTACCCAAAGATAGAGGAAATACTGAAAGAAAAACATGTTTGTAACATTCAGGACCTCATGGATAACATGACAGCAACTCTGATGGCCATTCCAGAAAAAGGGTTCCAAAATTGCTTTGAAGAGTAGACTGGGCACTGGCATCAGAGCATAGCTTCCCAAGGAGAGTACTTCAAATGTGACCACGGTGATCTTCAACAAAGAGATATGGAGCACTTTCTAGAAGACAGGTTCATGAACTTAAGTGGCAGTCCTCCTATTGTAGTCCTTCTTAAGGAGGGAAAACAGAGACACAGTAATTGATGAAGACAAATTGATTTAAGAGAGGGTCTGAGAAAAGATGCTGAAGGAAGACACATACAAGACTCTGGTAAGAGAGGGCTATGAATGGGGATTGTGTGTATCACTATGTAGACTCATTGGACTTTTTCATTCTCCCATAGTATCCACTAAGGTACACATGGCAATTGGAAATGTTTTAATTTATAACGAAAGCAGTTGTCAGGCTTGAATAGTTCCTGTGTTCCTATCCAACTTGGAAGACAGCAAGGCACATTTTCTAAAGAAAATCATATGGCATTTTCTTTCGTCATTATTTTTTTTCCTACATTTAGTCATCTTGTTGAATTTTCTAGGTAACAGTTATTGCTACTTATTATTTTGTTGTTGTTAATGTACATTTTGATGTTTATCATTATTATTTATATCTCAAGACTAGAGTATAAGTTTAACTAGCACATTACTTTGTCATGCATACTGTGATACTCTAGAGCCTAGAACAGTGTCTGGCACAGACAGAACATAAGACAGTATTTGCTGAAAGAGCCAAGCCAAAGCCAAGTGCCGTCAAGTCAAAGAAAGCTTATTTATATTATGTGAGAGCTTTCACAAGGGGCACATTTCTTGAGCACTTTCTCCTAATGTGACTTCTCATCAGTAGAAGAAAAACCAGCCCCTGGTGTTTCAGAACAGTTCTTCAAAGGGAAAAAACAAGTGAAGTATTTTTGTCTTCAGCTGTTGATACATATTTTTACTTTCTCTCCAGGCATTCTTTACTGCATATCCAGAGAATGAAGTATACCAGTCTGACTTCCTAACTCTAATTACAATCAGGTAGAATGATGACTGTTTCTGGGTCTGCAAATTTCAAGAAGATGTGCATCTGGCAGATTGGTCAATGCTTAAATAGATAAGTTTTCAGTTATACAGTGAGTTTGGCAGTTAAAATCCCTTATTGGCAAATTCAGTTATTTTATTTTTTTTCTGGGAGGGAAGATTCTAACTTGTGTTTTCACCATATTGCATTTTATCTTCTTCTTATGAAGAACACATTTCTTGAATGAAAATAGATCAACATTTCTTTCATTTCTTTTGAATCAGAAGTATTGACAACACGAATTATCAAAGAAGGATTCAAAATTAATCAAAGGAATTAAATAATGGTAAATTTGGGATGACATAAGTATGTCTTTCTGGAGATACTTGTACAGAACTCATACAGAGAGCATATGCAAAATTGCAGGATGACTCACATTACTTTGACCACAAGAGGGAAAGATGTTACATCTATGATAGTGGCATTGTAATTTAAAAATATTAAAAATGCAAATGAAACAATCATTAGAGGTATCACCTCCAGTGGGTTCTACACTGGGAGAAGGTCTAGGGAGGATTTCAAATGAAGTTTTTGCCTCAGACTAAAAACAAGATCATAAGGGGAAAACTTTGAGCTATTTTTTTAAAATGTTACTGTGAATCTGTGTGGTAGAGGTGGCTTGGGGAAATGCAGACCCACTGATTCCTTCCTGGTCAAGCCAGGGTACATAATGACTATTACACTTGCACATCCATGCATCTCAGCTATTGTCTTTGCTTGGGGGGGGGGGGGGAAAGACCAAAAAAAAGCTAACTATCAAACAGTTGTGGCAATTTTCTGCAAAGAAAGACAGAGAGGGAAATTAGACAGGGAGCCAATGCTTTCCTTGCTTTTTCCTGAATATGAAATATGCAGGATGCCTTTTGTGATCAGGAGAATTATTTTTGCAGGCATTTTTTGTCCTTTTTGTAAAAGCGAGTATGAGAAAAGGGAGTTACAGTGAATAGCTATCAAAGATATTTCTTTGATAAGGGACTGTGATCAAAAGAAAAGTAATTCAGGGTAACCCAAATGAGTGGTACATGTCAATATACTGCAAGGATAGTTAAATATACTTTTTCATTCTTCCAAGGGCAAAGAAAAATATTGTTTTAATTTTAAATGAGCTCTTTGGGTGTCCAAATTTCCATTCAAATAGCAGTTCTAAATGCAGTATCAATGATAGCTTTGTCATACTGATTCTCTATGTGTGTGTATGTGTATATATATATGTATATATGCATATGTATATATCATCTTTCACTATATAGCAATCCACCCCACAATATTGTTACTGAAACCACCAATTATTTATTTAGTTTATGAATATATAGGTCAGCCAGCTTGATTAGACTCAACTGAATGGTAATTCTTGCAGGGGTTAGTTGGGCTCACTCACAAGCATATATCTCACCTTAGCTGATGGTCAGTTAGACACCTGCTTGGGGTAGGGGCATTGCTGGCTACCAGCTCAGGGAGGCAATGAGGGCAACTAGACTATATGTCTCTCATTTTCCAGAAAACTAACTGAGGCTGGTTCACAAGGAGGCTCAGGATCTTAAAAGAGCAAATAGATGAATACAAAATCTTTTGAAGCTGTGGTTTGGAACATTCACCACATTCCATCAGCCAAAGGAAGCTATAGACCGGCCCAGTTCAGAATATGGCAGATAGACTCGACCTCTTAATGGGAGGAGCTACAAAGACTCATGATTGTTTTTACAATATAACCCAATACATATAATTTAAAAAGTAGATTCATTTTCTCTTTACTTTTACTTTACTTTTGTCTTGAATTTCCAAAAAAGTAGAAGAAATGTAAGGTTTTTTTAATACATAGAATATTACACATTTGGAAAGATGCTAAGGACCTATACATAGCCATGGCACAGTGGAGGCTCAGTGGTAGAATTCTCTTCTTTTATGAGGGAGACCCAGGTTCAGTTCCTGGCAAGTGCACTTCATGTGCCACCACTACCTGTCTATCACTGGAGGCTTGTGTGTCACTATGGTGCTGAATAGGTTTCAGTGGAGCTTCCAGGCTAAGATGGACTAGGAAGAAAGGTCTGGTGTTCTACTTTGGAAATCAGTCAGTGAAATCTCCATGGATCATAATGGTCCAATCCACAGCTGATCATGAGGATGTCAAAGGATCAGGCAACGTTTTGTTTCATTGTGTGTGAGATTGCCATGAGTTAGAACCAACTCAATGGCCAGTAACAATAACATACATAGGCACAATTTAACTTGAATTCAGTAGAAAATTTAGTAAGACAAACCAAAGACTACCTTGAATTTACTGTAGTTCCAAAGTCAACCTACAAGTTTGGATTTGCAGGATGAGATCCTTGGAATAATCACTCTTAGGTTCTACTTCTGCTGCTGAAAGATAGCTGCCAGTCTCTGATGGAAAGATACCTGTCCACTTAATTGTTTCCATGCCCCATTTTTAAAAGCAGTCCGTGTAGTTACGATGTACTTGAATAAATGCATGGAAAACAGGCTAGTGAAGATTTCTTCATCCTTATGAGTTATTAGGGATCAAAGTTGTCTGTTTATCTTTATAGTCTGAGATGCCCAATATATCACTGATTCTGTTGCTCTTAAGTGTCTGTCATATCTGAATTGAGCTTATTTTTAAGCTTCTCAGTTAAAAAATAAGACAACCTCTTTGCCTTCCCAGCTGCAGTCTCTCACACTAATCCTTGTTTTGCAACTAATTAAACACATACAGCATATTTAGAATAAAATTACTGATCTGTTTGCCCTCTTCTCCCATCTGTAATGTCTTGCAAATGTTCTCTTGCTTAAGGCAAGTTCAAGTTTGGAAAAAATAAAGATCTCTTTAAATTAATTCATTTTTCACTTCATTCCTTGCAGCTAGGGATCTCCTTCTGTGGCTTGTATTTTTTCTATCAGAATTAATATCTGAATTTAAAAATATTATTATAATTTCCACCATAGTCTTCCAAGCTACCAATTTCCCACATGGCTATTTTGCTCCATCATTCAAGCATACATACTGTTTAAAATTGAACGCTGTCTTTTCCCTTGTTCCCACCAGAAGTATTTTATAGAAAAAAATACATATATATGTATACAACTTTTCCTAGAGCTTCTTCTAAGCTGATTTAAATTGACTGCTCCAGCCCAGGGACAGATCAACACAGTTTTGATTCCAGTGTGGTCTCTGTGGCAGCCCACTAAGGCATTCAAAACCCTCATTGGGAGGGATGAAAGTGAGATGGAGACAAAGCTGATAGAAAGTTGGAAGGCAGAGGCTGATAGTTGTCATACCAGTCTACAATAGCATGTTAACTAGGGTTTGTATTCCTGGTGTATACCCCTAAATGTCAAAATGAATTATCGATGGAAAACAAATGAGTTATCAAGACTGACTATTCTTGACTTCCTAACTCTACAGATGCTCACTTCCAAAACTAAATTTATCGTTGGTTCAGTTCTGATGGCTGTTAGCAGCATATACTGATAAGGTACCATCACTCACTGGTTTAGCATATATAGGAATAGCCAAGGCAAACTGTTATTGAAATAGTTTAACTTTCCCAGAGAAAAATATTTCCTTGTCAGTGGGCATTCTTGTATCCACTACCCAGGAGGTTTAATTGGAAAACTTAAAACACAGAGAAGCAGTTGGAGAAATCTGCAGGAATTTGGGGATGATGATCAAGTTTAATCTTTGTCAATGAAGAGTTGTTCTAATTTACTCTTCACACTGTGAGGTATTAAGCTGTGGAACATTTACAACAGCAAGCAATTAGAAGCCTTTTTGTCCCCTTAGCAATAGCCTTGAAGTGATCTAATTAAAATCACGTTTATAGTTTATTTCAAAGTATTGTCTTACTTTAATTTTGTAGACTAACATTTGATTGCTCAGTTAGTAGAACTATATAGCCTTTAGCAATTTCAGGATTTATTAATCAAAAACTGAAAACTCTGTACTCAAGATTTCAATCTAAGATGGATACCCCCTGATGGTATTGTCAAAGTCTAACTGTAGAGAGAAAAAGCCTGGAGATGGGGAGGAGACGCAGTACTAGTATAGCTTTGAAGAGGGAGCCAGCGTGTACCAAAACAGCTAATTTTATTGTTTTCTCTCCTTGTCTCATGTTCTTGGTTTCATAATACCTCTTGTAACTTCTTACTGTCCTCTAATTAAAAAAGAAAAAAAATCATGTAAACTTATTATTCCCCCAAGTTCACAAAATTGTATAGTTGTAGAAGATTCTCTTGGAGAACAGTTTTTTGTCTGATTTCTTCTCACTTTTTTCTCCAAATACGTATCTTCACTCATTCATATACTGACTGATATAAAACACATGACCAATATTTTTTAAAGTATTTTTTTGGGATAGGAAGAGAAAGCAAATGTGAAAATACAATTTATAGGGAACGAAATCAAAAGCGAAGTTCAATTCTAAGAAAAACCTTCAATCGTAAGAAGTCTTAGGTATCAAAGGAATTTATGAGAAGGATGATGAATCAAATTGAAAACAGTAAGACAAGGTAAAGTAAAGGGTGAGAGGTGGTTGCTGGTGATAGATCCCAAAATGAAGAAGATAATTACAGCCTCACTTCCCATTGACACTTTGTGCTTTAGCTCTATCTGGGTAAGGAGACACTAGTGGGCAAAAACCAGCCTGTATAGTGGTGTTGGCCTCCAGACTTGTCCTGTCCTGAATATTTAAGTGCTTTGACTTCTTTCTGAGAATTAAATGTCCCTAAATTTCATACTCTTATAAAAATGAGCTTTCAATCCCTCATTCAGCATGTTTCCTTATACGTCACAGCACATTCTTAAAATCTCTGTGGTTGTGTTTACTACGTTATATTTTGTTTTATATACTAACTGTTCTCTCTGTTAGCCCAACACCAACTAGGAGTTAGATGTTTGTTGCAGGGCCACTGGTTTTATTTTTGTGTAACTATAATACAAGTATCAGGAAATGCTAGGTAGTTAGAAGAAGTATATAGTAAGGCACAAGGACACCGCACGGGAAGAAAAAGGTGAACTGAGTAGAACCTAAGCTATTTCTGCAGTTTCATAAATACACAGTAACAAAGACATACAGGATGATAAATTTAAAAAAAAAATGTTTTTAGGAGAAATGAAGAAAAGAGAAGCATTGACTAAGTAAGAGCAGTTTGAAGACCCTCAGTGCTTTTCCTTTAGCGTCCTCCATTTTTAAACACACATGTATGTTATTCACCACCTGCTTATTGTCGTGGACAAACAGCCTCAATGCTGAGGCTGCTAACTGTTCTAGGAAAAAGAAAAAAAAAAACCCCACCTGTTCTAGTACCTAATGCTAATTGGATTATGATGAGAGCAGACGATTCCACGGCTTTGAGCTCTTTTGAGGTTAAATGTGTGATTATACTAATGATATATGTTTTTCTTTACTGGCTTTTGTAGGTCACATTGAAGGTGCTATCTTGTCTTGAAAAGAAATAAAATATTTAATTTCTTTAAAACAGATGAATGAAAGATTTCTGAGCTCAGATATAGAGTAAATGTTGTTTTTAGCTGTGAAACTCTAATTAGATTATTAGTTTTTTTAATATCATGGTTATTAGTTTAGATATGTCTGATTACCTTCTAATTACTTCTGGAGTAGATTTTATGCAATTAGTGTCCGCCTATGTCCTATCTCCTATCCCAGCTAAGAGGCCACCTACAGTGCAGTGTGCTTCCAACCAACTTTAATTTAAATGAGATAACTTCTGCTATTGCTCCCCTTGTAAGAATTTTATGACAAATTTTGAATGTCTGATAAAATGGGGAGGTGTGGTAGAGGGGAGTCCTACTTTTCAGTAGTTTCATCTGGAATGTTATTAATGAAAGATGGAAATAGAGCATTAGTTCTAATCTGTAGCTGATTAAGTGTGTTAAGATGCACTCAGTGAAAGAAAAATTCAATACTCACCTTTATCACATGTAAGAACCTTTTCGTAAGTTACCAGTTACACAGTCACTCATATTATCAGAAGGACAGATGGCCCTAGGCTAAAACCAATGAAATGAAACTTTTATTCTCTCTTTGTTTTTGCATCATAGCCCATATGGATTCGCAGATTTAGAAGATAAGCTCAAGATGGTCCTCCTAATAATATAGGTTAAATCAACACTGAACTTACTTTGAAAGCCCCGGCTTTGAAAGGATAGGGGAAGTACTATTTCTAGTCATTTCCTGTTGCTTGCTAAACTGTGCTTGCTGAACGGTTAACATCTGGCAATAGTTAACATTTTCTCGGGCATCTTCTGTAGGTGATCATTTAATTAAGTGACCCTTTATCCACTGACAGTCCATTTCTGCATCTCACAGCCATTTTTCTTCCCTAAATAGGTCGTACTCATTATACTGTATTTCAAGAAAATAATTCTTGTTCTCGGGAGATAATTCATGCTAATTACAATTAACACTTGATTATTTGGCCATTTCAAGTAGCTGCTTGTTGAAATCACACTTATGGAGTGCCTACTGTATGCCAGGTCTCTGCTGGGTGGCAGATGTAAGATATACTGGAGGATTCAGAAATTTCCGTGTTACAGCAAATAATGTAATCACGTTGTCTTCCTCCAGTTTGTACCTTTATAGTAAGCTCCTAAAATGTGTCCCTGACCAGATCGCCACATTGTGCACAGTTATAGATGTCTGAAAGAAAAAAAAAAAAAGAACGTTTAGCTTCTGGGAACGACACACACAATTCAGACCTTTCCAGAGCGCAGTTAGCAGCCTTTGCTTTCTTATGGCTCAGTCTGCCAACTCTAATGCTTCTGGTTGAGGTTGCAAAAACAGTGCAACCTTGATGGCAAGCGATTATTTAGACTAGCAGCACACTTTGTTTTCAGACCACAAGTAGGGGCTTTTAAAATGCCATTTTCCAGAAACAAAAGGTCTTATTGAGTGCTGAAAATACGTCATAATGTGACTGACACTATAATTGGAAAAATATGAAAAGTTTTGGCAAAGGTGACAGCTGAGGGAAACCAATGTTTAATGAGTAGCTACTATGTGCTCATTAATTACCTCTTGCAGTCTGGGCATTACCTCTTAAGTTTCAGAATAACCTAATATGTTGGTATACTGAAAGCAAGTTTTACTGCCCTGTTATATAGCATACCTCGCCTAAGCACCCATCTCTGTCATTATCAGAACAAAGATACCTTTGCTTCTTGTCAGAGGTTGTCACTAATGCTCCTGGTAATGACCAGGAATTTTTGCCACAGAGGTGTCTGCAGCTCTGTGACAAGGAAATGAGTCCTTTCATGCAGGAGGAAAATGCACTGAATAAATTGCTTCTTACATTCCTAATTCTTAGGCAGCAGAGTGTTAGAATTAGCCTCAGAATTCACATAAAGGCGGAGTCCCATCCCTACTGCATACTGTAGATTCTGTAACCAGCAGAAAGGGGAAGAGCGTGTGCTTGGAGATCTGAGTACTTTAGCTTAAATCTTACCTCTACCCCTTACTAATACTGTGACTTGGGGCAAGTTTCTTAACCTCTCTTTGCATCACTTACACCCACCGCAAAACAGGAAATAGTGGTAGCACTTAACTCATAATGTTGCAGTAAGAATTAAAAGCTACTTTGCTCTGTCTGTTAGCCGGAAGGTTGGCAGTTCAAACCTACCAGGCACTCCTTAGAAACTCTATAGGGCAGTTCCATTCTGCCCCACAGGGTCACTACGAGTCAGAATCGACTCGCCACAGCATGTAACCTCTGTAGCAGATGCAGATGGGATACAGCCTTCCAGAGTTGTCCAAAAAATATATTAACAGATGTGAATACTTTTATATAGCTGTTTACTTCTTTTATGAAATGTAAATGTGAACATACTAAACATAAACATAATTTTTTACTGTAATTGTCTTTATCATAACTTGTCAAGAAAACAAAAATCCTCACAACTGGACCAGTTTAGCAACATCATGATAAACAAAGAAAAGACTGAGGTTGTCAAGAATTTCATTTTACTTGGATCATACTACGATCAACATCTTTGGAAGCCGCAGTCAAGAAATCAAAAGATTCATTGCACTGGGAAAAAAACTGCTGCAAAAGACCTCTTTAAAGTACGGAAAAGTAAAGACATCATCTTGAACACTAAAATGAGCCTGACCCAAGTTACTGTATTTTCAATCACATCATAAATGTGTACGAAAGTTGACAATGAATAAGAAGAGAGAAGAATTGATACCTTTAAATTTTCAAGTTGGAAAAGATTACTGAATATACCATGGACTGCCAAGAGAATGAACAGATCTGTCTTGAAGTATGTACAACCTGGGTGCTCCTTATCAGCAAGGATGGTGAGACTACATCTTGTATATTTTGGACATGTTTTAGAAGGGATGAGTCCCTGGAGAAGAACATCATGTTTGGTAAAGTAGAAGGTCAGGGAAGAAGAGGAAGACCTTCCACAAGATGGACTCACACAGTACCTACAATGATGGACTCAACCACAACAATTGTGGGCACAGTGCAGGATGGAGCTCTGTTTGTTCTGTTACACACAGGGTCGCTATGAATTGGAACTGACTCCATGGTACCTAACAGCAACAATATACTTGTCTAAATAATAATCTTAGTAATTTTCTCATATCAGAACATAGGGAAATGCCTCATTTTACTTAAAGATATACACAATTTTTCAATTATCTGGATGCCTGGAAGAATGTCTCCTAGAAGTCCCTTACTTTAATTTGCTTTACTTTTCTTTTCCCTTGGGATATATGCATTCGTGGAGATTTCCATTTTCATGCTGGGGACTTCATGTGTCCCACATGGGTCCTGCTATTTTAGAAACTTTCATGAGATAACAAAGTATTCATTCTGCTTTCTGTGTTCTGTGTAATAGCCAGAGTGGTATCCGTGTTGCAGGAATGGTCATCGGTGACCAAGCGTGTTTGTTCCAACCAGGGCTTCCAGCTGGTCCAAACTGGTACAGTCACTGCCTGTGAAGGAAAACCAGATGAGACCTGAATTTTTAAAATGTGAGTGATCTGGAATCATAACTGGAATAAGAAAAAATATGGGTCAAAGCCCCAGAATGGGAGAGGTGTAGTGAAAGCTTTCAGCAGCCTGATACAGGAGACTAGATTATTGTTGAAACTGAGGAGAGCAGTGCACCTTCACAACGGCGCAGGCAGCCACCGTCTTTGAATCAAGCCCCACTGTTCCAACTCCGCACAGAATCCAAAAGACAAGAGATTTGATTGCTATGTAATGAGGGCGCTGCCTTTGTTTTCTAAGAGCAAGATTAAGTTTCTAGTAGAGCTTCAACTCATAATTTTTGCCATTCTGACCAGTTTCGGGTCCCCAAATTTGAAAATTCAGGTCTGTTCCCGTGTTGGCTCCTTGGCCGTGACTAAGCCTGGAAGAAGTGGTTTAAAGTCCTGGTTCCAACAAGACAGGAAGTAGAGATCAGTTAGCTCAATCTGTCTTGCTTCCCACTTTCTGACACAGTGGTATTTGTTATTCCTAAGTTTTTGTTTTGTGATACATCAGAAATTTATCCTACTCTACTGGTTTACCTACCTTAAAACTATGACCATTTTAGTGTCTCAAATGCCCTCAGAAAAGACACCAAGATTTAGGTAGACCCACGAAAGGCCGAGCTGTCAGATGCCTATGTTGTCCGTGTTTGTCCATCCCAGAGGTTTAAAAGACATCAGGAAATGACCCATTAGACCCATTCTGGTCCTGCTGTTGAGCCCTCTTCCTATTGCTCCCATTATCTAGAGGCTGCAGATAACGCCAAGAGTTTTCAGCTTATGAATTTTATCTCTCAGTTCAATCACCTGTATGCTTTATTGACATTATAATTATAGAATACAGTATAATATTTAATTGAAAAACTACAGTACAATATTCAGGAACATGAACTTCAAGGCCAGTTAGACCCTGTGTATATATCCTTAAGCAAGTTATTTTTACCTAGGTCTGTCAGTCCTCATCTGTGGAATAGGATTAGTAATAGTTCTTAGCTCTAAGTGATGTTTTCAAGATCTAATTTGATACTATGTATACAATGTCCACCAGTGTCTAATACAAAATAAGTTGGCTCAGTGAATGTTTGCTATAACCTTGAATCAAAACTACTGAAGAAGTCCTTTCATACTTTCATCTACCAGGGGTTCTCAGCTATTTAACGTCCATCCAAACCCTAATTTTCTCCAATTTCAGGGGAATTATTTCAGCATAGGATCCTGAGTAATGCAAATAGTACACATTCAGCTGCTTATTTATAGATGGATGGTATGGGCCTATCCAGCAGTTCCAAGGAAGAAAGGCCTGGTGAACTATTCCTGTGAAGATTTGATAGTCATTTTGTGATCAAGAAAGCCCTCTGGAGCAGTTCTACTCTTTAACACGTGGAGTCACCATGAGTCAGGGACCAACTAACCAACAGCTAATAGTAAGAATTTATGCAGCAATGCCCAGGAGTGCTAGATGAAGCATATACTGTATGAAAGGCAATGCCCATGGTACTACACAGCTAATCAGAATAATTTCATTTTACTTTGTTTTGCTGGAGGCAAAATACTTGAGCATAAAGGAACCAAATCTGGAGTCTGATGGTTTGAGTACTAGCTTATTTGCCTACTAATATGTATTATAAGGACCCTGGTGGCTCACTGGTTAAGTGCTTAGCTGCTAACTGCAAGAACGGTGGTTCAAACCCAGCAGCCACTCTCTAGGAGTGCTTCCGCTGTATCCTACAGAGTCATTATGAGTTGAAATCAACTCAGTGGCAGACTTTGCTTTTGGAATGTGTAATATTGAGCTAAATGAGCCTTAGTTTCCCCGTGTGTTAAATGGCAATAAGCACAATCATAGGTTTTGAATAAAATACCTTCCTAATCTGAGAAATTAAATATAATAATGCATTAATTAACATTGATAAGTAACAGACACATACTAGATGCTTCCTCTGTGATAATTCCCTTCCTTACTTCAGCATGTGTGATTGATATCTATTTAATTATTTTGGAGAAGAGTTTCTTACACACAAATGGTTAACTGCTCAGCTACTATCCAAAATGTTGAAGGTTCAGTTCTACCCAGAGGTACCTGGGAAGAAAGGCTTGGTTATCTACTCCTGAAAGGTCACAGCCCTTTGAAAACCCTGTGATACTTAGTTTTACCCTGAGACATATAGGGTTCCCATGAACTGGAATGGACTCCACTACAGCTGATGTGCTTATTTGAAATGGAGACGTATATTGCTTGTATTACTACATATAATTTACCTTCTTTTCTTCCCATCTGAGTTATCTTAAATCAAGAGTTCAGCACTAGAAGTGTTTAATGAATGCATTATTTTTAAAAGCCAGAGAAAAGAATTTAGCTGAATAATTATGATACCAACCCAGGTTCTCTTTTCGAAATAATGTAACACAGCTTTAACCAGACTATCACAAACTCTTTGACAGTATCCTGTGAGATCTGTATGTATAGTCACTTTCTTCCCTATCCTGGCTTTTCAGAATGTACCATTTCTCTTTTAATTAATATTTCATCAGATTATACTCTAAGGTCCAAGAAAGTTCAGAAGGATATGCACAACACAGTGAAATGACAGCGTAATAACTACTAGTTAATTAAAAAATGGATCCTAATCTTGATACGACACACAGTGTACAATTAGTCTTATTATACGAATTTCCAAACACATGTGTCCTCTTATCCATTCTTTATTCCACCCTCACAATAACTTAATACTAGGTCAATTCCGGGTTTCTCTGTTACTATAAGTAACACTTCTCAAGAAAAAGTGACCTCTAATTGATTAATGAGTATATCTGATAGCCTTCTCAAGGTTATAAAATCACTGGATTTGGTATATATACTTTTTATGTGATCTCAGTACCCATAATTTATAAAGAGAATGGAAAAAAAGAGGGGGGAACCCACAGTTGATTAAATACTTAACCTGCTCCAGATAGTGTGCTTGGAATTTCACATATGGTATTTCATACATAGGTTGCAACGGCTAAAAGCTCAGGCTACTAACCAAAAGTTCAGCAACTCAAAGATACCAGTTGCTTCTTGGAAACCCTATGGGGGCAGTTCTACCCTGTGCTATAGTCTCTGTAAGTACAGAATTCAATGGCAATGGATTTAGTTGTTTCTGTTTGTTTGTTTTTGTTTTTTGTTATATCTTTAATCTTCACAGTGGTCACTTCTAACCTAGAATTATAATGAAAAAAGTTTTCTGAGAAGTGTAGTTCCTGGTTTTTCCTCTGGAATGCAAAGGAGATTTTAAAACAGGTGATATTTAAGCCAAATTGATAACAGACAAGCCATAATAACAAGAAATATGTTTTTGTAATCTGATATTTCAGAAGAGTCCTCGTAATTAGAAAAACAGCACCTTATAGAAGTAGGTTCTCACTATTACCCACTAACATAGACACACACAACAACCTATTGCCATCAAGTCAACTCTGACTCATAGCAACCCTGTAGGATAGACCAGAACTGCGTCATAGAGTTTCCAAGGAGTGCCTGTTAGATTCAAACTACCATTATCCCACCAGGGTTTACAATAATGCAGCCAAGTGTAAAGAGTGATTACTCCTAGGAGCAGCGAGACATGCATCCACAGATATAAAAGGGGACCAGTGATAAATCCAGAGATAACAGAGTCCTATGGGAATTTTCTGGAGCAAGCATGTAGAGTTGTTACATACAGGAATAGGATGTCTTCGTGTTCACCAAAAGTGTGTCTTGTTTGGGAATCTGGCTTGCAGGTATGTTGTTTAGCAGAGAGAGTGAGTCTCAGACTATAATCGTATTCTTGAAGGTAGTGATTGTTCTAAGACATAATATCAATTTAGAGGGGAGGCAGACAAGGAAGGAAAGCAACAGTATTATGGAACAGGTCTAAAAATCGAAACTAACTAAAGCTGTTGCTATTGAGTCAATTCCAACTCAGAGCAACTCTACAGGACAGCGTACAACTGTTCCCCTGGCTTTCCAAGGACCACCTGGCAGATTCTAACTGCTACCCTTTAGATTAACATATGTATCTCTTAACCACTCAGCAACCAGGTTTTCCAGTACAGGGCTAAGAAAGAGGTAAATACCTGTGGTACAGGAATATAGCAGAGGGACCAACAAAGTGTACCTGGAGGTGGTAAAATAAGAAGTGTGAGTCATTAAAATAATGTCAGGGGGAAATTTTGAACCCAGAAACATAAGCTTTGTAAACCTAAAAGGGATCTGGAATTTTGACTCTGATTTTGCTAATTGAAGGATTTTGCCCATTATCTACTGCCATTTTCAAGATATTTCACCATAAAATCCTTTCTAAATGTTACACCCATGACTTAAAACTGGAGACTGTAATCAGAGCTTTGTAAGAAGAAAAATGTTTCATTAATATATGACTAATTTTCATGCTCAGATATCCCTAGAGGTTTGACCCTTAACCAGACAATCAATAGCAAGACTTTTTTTATTTTTTCTTATTTTGACACTTGATAATCATAACAAAGTTTTGGCAGTGAATTTGGGTACAGATATCATACCTGTGCTGATATGATTTAAGGTTTGGTTACCAATTTGAGAGGAAATTGTTTGACAATTTGTGTGATAGCACTAAAGTTTTGTCTCTTTTAATAAGGTTTCAGAAGGTAAATTTCTTTCTTATTTGCTTTTGATGTGTTTCAAAAACCAAGTAGACAGGTTTGGGCAGGAAAGCATGCCTCAATAAAATGAAATTATTAAATCATAAGTTAAGAGCATGATAATATGTGTCAAGCATAATGATAAGATGTAATTAAGAATCCTTTTATGATCAAGAAGTCCAATGTGTAATCACAAAAAAATACCTGAATTGATACTAGACTCCCATCTGATTTATTTGCATGGAAATAATAAAGACGTTCTCTTAGTGTTTCTTGCCATATAGTGACTCTATTACTGTATTCATTTGCATTAGCTACTTTCGCAGAACATGAAAAGAAAGCTTAATTTAGAAAAAAATAGCCACCATTCAGGGAAAGTCTATACACTCAGCCAGGCTGTTTTCATGCCTTACTTCATCTTACAACAACTCTAAATATAGGGACTACATTTCCCACTGTCTAGATGAGGTAACTAGTGTTCAGCTCCATTAAATAATTCATCTAAAACACCAGAGCTGTAGTGGTTAAGTGCTATGTCTGCTGGCCAAAACTCTGGCAGTTCAAATCCACAGGTACTCCTTGGAAACTATGGGACAGTTCTACTCTGAGCTACATGGTCACTATGAGTCGGAACTGACTCAACAGCAGTAGGTTTGGTTTTGTTTAAACTCACACCTAACAAGCAGCAGAAGTGAGCTTCAAAATATCTCTCTTCCATCTCTTCCATCAGAACATTGCATTGCTTCTCTGGCGTTCAAGCTATCATAAATTGTAATCAAATAGAATACTCTTTTAATCCTGAAAAGTTATGATAGGGAAAAAAAAAGGGTACAATTCAGCCTAAGTAAACATTTCCATTACATTAAAAATAAAACAAGTAAGCAAACAAAAAACATTATCACCAAGTCAGTTTCAATTCACAGCAATTCTATAAGACAGAGAGTAGAGCCACCCCACAGAGTTTTTAAAGAGCAAGTGGTGGATTCTGTTACATAGTAACATGAAATCCTTAGCCACTTTAAAATTTTTTTCTCCTTTTATTTCCTTTTGTGGGTTTTGCATTAGTTTATCATAAAAGATAATCTCTTCCAAATAATTTTGTATATTAACAAGACATAAATAAAATATGAAATTATTAGTCTAAAGAAAAAAGAAATGCTTTTGGAGAGGTTGACTTGTGCTGACCAAGTCCTCTGTGGGATCTTTTGATGCAGGCAGTAGATAAGCGTTAAAACTCCGTTGTTTTTTACATTCTAAATTTGCTAAATGTCACTGAATAACTCACTACTGTCAAGTTGACTCCAACTCGTAGCTACCCTATACAACAGAGTGGAACTGCTCCATAGAGTTTCCAAGGAGTACCTGGCAAATCGAAACTGCTGACCTTTGGGGTTGCAACTACAGCACTTAATCACTACTGTTTCCATGTCACCAGAGTTTCCATTACTCAATAAGTGACACTTATATTTTAAGTACTATGCTTTCCAATGATCTCTGATAAATTTCATCTTTCTAGGCTGTTGAAATGTGTAGATGCTTGATTTTGCTATAGAACACGTTAGCATTCTTGGTGGCTTCTTGTCACCTGTTAATAAATATGTCTTCACTTGGCTAAATAAAACTGTTGGTCAGAGAACCAAGGACTGAGGACTTCACCATTTCTCCTGGGATCTCTCTCCTGGTAAACATCACAGCTCTCTTGGGCCACTATCAGTTATGCATCAAACAAACTGTGCAACCATTGCACTAGCATTTTCACCTTGACTTCCTTCTTTTTTAAAACAAACTATCTAGCCAAAATAAGCTACAACTCCAAGATTCTGCTGGTAGAACAACCTAGAGAGTTTCTCCCAAACTGAGGTCAGTGTGACAAAATGTGTTTTTAGGGGATATATGACAGTTCCTAGTGATCACTATGTCTTTCTGATTGCTCAAAATCTCTTTGTAAAATAGTCTGTCTTAAAAATGAAGTTTTAAAGCTCCTCTAAATTCTCCAAGGTTTTTTGTGAAAATCAAATATTGGTCTAGTCAGTTCGTTATTACCTCTTTCGTGCTCTCTATGTTCCTCAGACATTACTGGCAGCAACTCTGCAATCCAACCTGCAGTGCTCTCGGTTCCCCTGCAGTTTTGCAATTACCTCACTGCAACGGGGCTTCAATGTCTTCTTCCAAATGTTTGTCCCTCCTGTACCAGCTTGACCATCCTTCTCACTGGAAGACAAGATGAACTCAAAGTAGGAGTAGAGGAGTTCTCCTTTTTCTCTGTCATGACATTGCCAGAAAGGATTGTACTTGTTTATTTTATTCATTAAGTTTTAAAAAATGAGTATTCGTAACTACTACTTAACCATAACACACATGACAGATAAATCAACCGCATTCTCTATGATTGACACCTAATCATGAAATTATCCTTGTTATTTCCTTCCCGGGAGCACTAGGGTAGTTTCATTTTAATGAAGAGCTTTAAGATGAGCTGTAGGATTAGTTCTTTGACTCAGTTTCTTTCTTCCTTCCTGATATGTGCATTTATGGAGATAAACTGACCTCTGAGCACTGCTTTGGCTGTATCCCATAGGTTCTGGTAGGAAGTGTTTTGGTTCTCATTGGAATCCATAAATTTCTTTATTTAATCCTTGGTTTCCTTTATAACTCATGGCTTTTTGAGTAAGATGTCGTTCAGTTTCCATGAGTTCCACTTTCTATCTATGTTTTTTCTGCTATTGATTTCAACTTTTATGGTTTTATAATCTGAGAAGATGCTTTGTATTAATTCAATGGTATGGATTTTGTTTAGAATTGTTTTATGTCCTAACACATGGTCAATTCTGGAGAATGTTCCATGTGTACTGGAGAAGAAGGTGTAGTTGTCTACTGATGGATAGAAAGTTCTGTATATGTCGACGAGGTCTAGTTGTTTAATTGTGGCAATAAGGTCTTCTGTGTCTTTATTGAGCTTTTTTCTAGATAATCTGCCCAATGTTGAGAGTGGAGTGTTGAAGTCTCCTACTATCATTGTGGAGTGATCTATCTCCTTTTTGAGTGTAGTCTGTGTTTCTTCAACCTATTTAGGTGCTCAAATATTAGGCGCCTAAATATTTAATAGTGTTAAGTCCTGCTTGTGTATTGAACTTTTCAGCAATAGTGTCCATCCTTGTCCACAATGGTGGATTTAACATTAAAATCGATTTTATCTGAGATTAGAATTACCACACTTGCTCTTCTTTGTTCATTGTTAGCTTAATATATATTCTTCCATCCTTTAATTTTCAGTTTGTTCATATCTTTAAGTCTAAGGTGAGTTTCTTGTAGGCAACATATGGATGGGTCATGTCTTTTCATCCAAGATGTCACTTGATGTCTTTTTACTGGAGCATTCAGTCCATTCACATTCAATGTAATTATTGATAGGTATGTGTTCAGTGCTGCCATTGTGATATGTTTATTTTGAGGTTGATGTTTTCTCTGTTGTTCTTATTAATCTGTTCTGGGACATTCTTCTCTGTGATTTGATTTTTCACCCTTTCAGGGTTGGTTTTGTGGTTGTTGAGACTCATGTGTTACATTTCTTGATATGGTGTGTTGCGTCTATATTGTGCTTTACGGCTGCCCCTACACTTCCTCTAAATAAACTATGTATAAAAAAATTTTAATTGCTACCAATTCTGTCAACTTCCTCTCAATCTGGAAGCACTATAATGACTAGTACATCCCTCTTTTTAGTATAATGACATCACAGTTTTCATGAGATGATTGCTGGATTATTTCTTTCACTATTATAGCTTTGATTGGGTTTGGAGCCTTCCCTAACTGAGTAGGCTTCTGGATGATGTGTCTTTCTAAAATATAAAGTTAATGGTTTTGTTCTTGTAAGCCAAAGCCAAGAGATTCTTTCAGTATTTCTTGTAGCTTTGGTTTGGTTTTTACAAAGTATCTGAGTTTCTGTTTATTTGCAAATGTCTTAATTTCATTTTCCTATTTGAAAGATAGTTTTTCAGGATATATAATTCTTGGTTGGAAGTTCTTCTTCAAGGCTTTGAATGTGTCATGCCATTGTTATGGATTTCTCCAGAGTCTGTTGCTTTTTGAACTTCATGTGAATTAGTAAAGGCTGAGAGACATGTTGCGAGGATGGACTGCAGTTTTTTCTCTAAGTTGTCTTAAAATGAAAGGTAAAAGGTATCTGACCACTTTCCAGGTCAGTCAGGTTTTCAGGTATACAGGGCCCTCTTCCCAACTGGCAAAGTAAGCACCTCTATATCCAACCACAGATGTTATGAACTAGCTCAAAACACAGTAAGGCTGCTTCCCTGTTAGCCTCTGCTGAAAGGCCCCAGCTGTAGGTGACACTGTGTAGAATATTGCTTTTCTGCCAGCAAAGCACTCTCCTGCAGACAAGCGCTGCCTCCAAGCCTAGGAATTAAGTCTTGCTGATGCCTCTGCATCCAAGACGGCATCCTACACAAGCTCACCACCCAGCACCTCTGTACCAACTATGCCATGGCAGAGGTAGAAAGAGAGTCCAAAGGTGCCGAGATGCACAGAGTCCACAGTCTTTGTTGCCAGACCCTGCCGTAGGTGATACTGTGTAAACTACTGCTTTTCTGCCAGAAAAGCACTCTCCTGCAGGCAGACACTGCCTCCCAGGCTAAGAATTAGGTCCAACTGAAGCCTCCATATCCAAGATGGCGTCCCATACAAGCATGCCACCCAGCACCTCCGTACAAACTACACTATGGTAGAGGTGGAAAGAGAGGCCAAAGGTGACAAGATGCACAGAGTCCTAAGCTGGGCTCTCAAAATACAGTGATTTCACCTGCCAGTCCCAACAGCAGTGCATCTGAGACTAGTTGCTAGTCAAGACCCAGCTCTGCTGGCTGGCCAAGACAGAGAAAAAAAAGTCAAAGTGGTGAATTACCTTCAGTCCATGAAAGCCAGGACTGGCCAGAACAGGAGTCAGCTAAAGAGAGGAGGTTTTCCATTCAGTGGTATGAAGTCCAAATTAACAGCCCTATGCCGTGTCCTAGGGCTCACTAGGTGACCAGGAGCCTCTGTTTAACCATCATTTCAGGCCTTGGTTTCCAGAGGAATTTAGGATGATGTGTGCTTAGTCCGCCATCTTGACTCCACCTCCCATTTTGACTAACGTTAAATCTGAGCTTAAATTTACCATCTAGGTGAGGCCCTGTTTCCTCTCTTTGTTTCTTTTCTCTTTTTCCTTCTTCTTCACTTTCATCTCCTTTTCTTCTCTCTCCCTCTCTCTTTCTCTTTCAGGATCCCCCTCCCTCTCTTTCTGTCTTTCTGTGAAACAATATCAAAGAATGAAGTCAAACCTCCTAAAATTCCAAGTAATACTATAGTGGCTTTTGGTTATGAATTTTTGCAAATTTTCTACTCAATTAAGTTGGAATTTTAATGAAAATGCTCTTTCCCAAAGGAAATTAAATAGCACACCTGTGTTTTCACTACCTTTATCTGACTCAACGGCACTTGGCTTGGCTTTGGCTATCATCTGCAAGTTTTTTCTTTATCTTTGAAACAGTTAAGAGAATTATTTTGAACCATTTAATGAGATAATAATATGGGCCCCAGAACACAAAAGACCATAATAAATATTTTTAAGTGTATTAATGAATCCATGAGTGAATGAACACAACTAATAAAATGTGATAAATCTATGAAGTCCTATATACAAATGCATAAGTTTTCCATTTATGATAGGATAGTACACAAAATATGAACACACCTTAATTAGACTAATTGGAGCAGATCAAAATATATTTTATATGTACTTTTCTGTAAATAAATAGTACTCAATGTACTCTATCTCTTTATCATATTTTATTCAGCTCTTAAATTCTTGTAATTTCAGACATTTTACTGGACATATGTCCACATTCCCAAAATACTTTCACCTCATATTCACTTACTGTAGAGGTCTACATGCCTTAGGAACCTCTGAGCTGTGCAGTCAAACTTTGTTCAGAAACACTAGTGAAAGATATCCTTCATTGTTATTGGCATTACACACTGAATTTTAGCTATGCTACACAGCTTCCAGTGTATTTTGTTTGGGATTAAAACAATGAAACAACAGACCTCGGCATGTAAACAATAAATTTCTTGGTTTAGCCAGTTAGGTAGAAATTACTATACAAATATTATCTCAAATGATTTTCTCAAATGCACCTGCTGTTCCATGGTGACATAGAACATTGGTTTTATGGAGTCTTCATGGAACATAGGAAGTCAACCTAGAGGTCAACACAAGATTGGGAATGAGTGATGCAAACTAGGGAAAAAATAAATCTGTAAGAAGAAATTACTAGGACACTTTTTTCTATTTAGACTTTGGCTCTAAGGAGAACATCTTTGAGACAGAACCTCTCCATAGGGCCAAGTCTTACATGTTGCAAGTTTGTAAATGTCTAATGTTAGTTGTGACTCTAGGTACAGGCCAGAAACAAATCCAAAATTTCTGTGGAGGAATCACCATTAACTTAGGCCTCAAAAAAATTCCTATAGACAAAACTTCAATGAATATGAGCCCCCTCACATGAAAAAAAATCACAAAATCCATGAAGAACAATATCAAAGTCAAAAATATGTCAAATACGGTAATTATTGAAAATTTTAAAACAACATGTTTTAATAGGTTCAAAGAACTAAAATATGCTATTAAAACCATGAGACAGAGGGGTTTTTGTCATTGTTGTTGTTGTTTGTTTTTTAATGACTAAGAATATCTGAAAATGATTCAAATAAATCTTCTAGAAATAAAAGTAGAATGGTTTAAAAATGCAATGAATATGTTAAACAAGTAGACACAGAAGGAAATGGAATCTATTATCTGAAAGAGACCTATAAAGAAATGACCAACAGCACTGTACAGAAAATCAGAGGTAGAAAACATTAGGTTCAAAAACAGAGAACAAATCAGAAAATTTAAGGTAAGTACTCTGAGTTTCCAGGAAGAGTTAACAGAAAGAATGGGATATCTCCCAATAGACAATGGCTAAGAATTACCGAGAATTAATGAGAGACTTGAATTTTCTGATTGAAGAAGCACAAGTTAATCTCAAAAAACATACATAAAATTAAATCTATGTCTACAAATACCATATTGAAATGGCAGAGCTCAAAGGAGACGATCTTAAAGACATCAGGAGGGAAAAGATGGGTCACTCACAGAGTATCAGCAGTGAGTATGAAAGGTGACTTTTCAACAGCAACTGTGGAATCCTGAAAAGAGTGGAATGAGTAATGTTTTACAGAAGGTAACTGTCAATATAGAAGTTTGAAGCTGAAGATACTTTTTCAATAACCTGGATGAAATCTAATTAGTGCTAGAAAATTAAAATAACAAAATTTGTCAACAAAATACTTCCATTTCTAAAGAACTTATTTCAGGAAAAAAAATGATCATAGCTAAAATCTGAGACAAACAAAAAGAAAACACAGAAAATGTCATATATATTAGTAGATTTAAACCAACCCCGTCTTAAAACAAGTAATAATGTCTGATTTGTAGGACTTAGACAAAGAAAAAGGAAGAAAAGAAAAAAGAGAAAGAGAAGCTTGAGTTTAAATACTGTACTGAAGTATAATGGAAGACAGATGGGAGTCAAAATCAATTGCTTATTGTAGCCCTCTAAACCTGTTTATAGATGCTTATTTTTAAAATTCTGTTTGGAAGGAGGGCAAAAACATGTTAGCTTAAGATTTTATTAAGTATGCGTACTCAGACTTCGAGAGTATCCACTAATAGAATGAAGCTATATAAATACCAAAGCAGTAGAAGAAAAATATATATATATGAAAAAAAAATTCAGTCAGTCACATACATTTCTAATTAAAATCCTAGGGTAACTGTAAAATGTATGCGGAAAAGCAAACAATCATGAAAAGTCAACTCATAAAGAAAAATATTTGGAATTAGTTGTGGTATGACCAATATGATATTGCAGATAACTAAGGGAAAGATAAGCCATTCAAGAGGTAGTATTGGAACAATTGGTTATCTGTGAGGAAAAATACTGAGCTGAACGTTTCCCTCAAACTGCACACATGCACATACACAGGCAGAAAGAGACAAACATCAGAAAGGGATTAACAACTTTTACTGTTGTAATACATTAAGATTTTTCATCAGAAGACACTTTTAAAAATAATAACAGTAGCCACAAAACGATAGACACACAACCCATAAAACCAAGAAGTAATTAGCATTTGTGATATATAAATAACTTCTTAAAGTCGGTAAGAAAAAGACAAACAACCTAAAAGAACAACAACAAAAGCATAAGAACTAAACAAGTATTTCAAAGAAGAGCAACAGGCCAGTAAAGACATGAAAAGAATTCATCCACATTTTTAATCAAGAAAACACAAGTTAATATCACAATGGAATGTTCTTTTATACCTATGGTATTACAAAATTTTGAAAAGTGGGATAATAGCAAGTCTTGATTAAGCTGTGGAGAAAAGAGAACTTTCATGCAGGTAGGTGAATGTAGACCTTTTATACACTCTGGTAAATGCATAAATTATCCAGTAGATTATTTATGCTCATGCTTAGTTACCTGGCACTTGTTTTCCTAGATATATACCCTATATAAATTTCTGGATGTGTATAACAAAATCCATCTGCAACATAGATTTCAAGTTACAAAACTGTACAACTCAAATGATCATCAACAGGAGAATTAATACAATTTTATACAGGGAAATGAATAAATGACATTTATTTAAATCAGCATGAATCTTAATATAATATTGAACAGAAAATAAAAGCTGCAAAATAATGCATATAGTTTTCTACCCCTTATGTAAAACTTAAATACATGCAAAACTAAATAGTATTTTAGGCTGCATATACATGTTCTGTAACCCTGAAGTAAAGTTAGGGGACTAATGAAAGTTCTGAATGCCAATGATCTCAGAGAGAGAGAAAGGAAGTTGTCTTACAAGAAGATAACAAAACCTAGAGAAACCCAGTGGGTGGCCAGAATAGTGTCTCCTGGACATATCATCTAGTTGGTGTCTGCTGAAATCCAAGTCAGCTAAATCCAAGATAAGAGTGTATGCTGAAGATATCAGTGTTTTGAGTCAGCAGATAAGTGTGAACTAAGAGGTTGGACTAAAAATCAAAGACAGCTAATATCGAGACCAGTTCACTATCACTAGAGAATAAGAGACGAGCCTCAACAGCGTTCAAAAGTGCACCAAAGAGGAAGCCCCAGGTGGCACATTATACTAGCAGCGTGCCTGAGTGCACTCCGGGTGACACTAGGGCCTCAAGCTGTGCTACCTTTCTCTTTTGATGACCTATTCCCACGCATACTGAACGACAGCAATCTGACCCTTGGCAGTAATGTCTGGGCAAGCCTCCAGGGTATTTTGTACTGTGAAAGTACAGATGAAATGAATGGGATATTTGTTGTGTTCCTACCTTACTTTCTGGGAACTGGGAGTAGGGTGGGAATCCGGAGGGGCAGGTTCTGCTTTATTTACCAAAGTAGTTATTGTTTAAAAGCTCAAGACAGGCAATAGAATATTTTGAAGTCCCATTGGGAAGGCACATATGACTTTTCACTCCAAAGAAATTACACTAAACCTTTTGGCCTGACAGATGTAGTCCAGATGAAGTATTACTTTGTGTTGTCAAGATTCATTTCTTTACCAGCAGTCACTTGGCCAAATAAGCTCTGAGGCTGGAATTTTGAAGGCTCTGGTTTCTGCTGAGTCTCAGAGATGAGGGATGTTCTGAGGCAAGTGTGTGCAAACTCTACTTACTATTCCCCTGAATAGCCACCTCTTGGGAACATCCATGAAGAGGAGAGTTGAAAGGTGTGCCTGCAGCTGTGTTTTCTCAAGGATGATGGATCTTAGAATACAGAAGAGAGGGAAGTGTGGCTTCCTGACTCTGTCCATGGTGCTTGCAAGATGTTAACTTTGCCAAATAGGAACAAATATTAGACCAGCCATTCTCCCAGTAAGCACACAAAGAGGGAAATAGAAGGAGTCGGCATTTCTTACTAAGCAACTGGAATAAATCATGCTTGAATGGAAGAGAGTCTTTTCTGGTAAGTACTTATTTGTAGGAAAATGATAATGTCAGGACAGCTATTTTTTGGTCCCAGTACTGTCTATGCTTCACCTAGACCATTGCATATGCATTTCATAAGTACTTATATAGTATATGAAACAAACAAACCCATTGCTGTTGACTTGATTTCAATACATACTGACCCTATAGGACAGAGTAGAACTGCCCCATACAGTTTCCAAGGCTGTAATCTTTACAGAATTTGTCTGCCACATCCTTGTCCCACAGAGTGCCTGGTAGATTTGAACCACTGACTTTGCACTTAAAAGCCTAGCACTTAATCACTGTGCCGTCAGAACTCCTTTTATATAACATATACAAGGATACAAATATATTGAGAGTTGAATGGTTCAAACTCATGTAATTTTATTAACAATGTCTTTGGCTCTTTTTTATTGTTTCACTCTCAGATACAATTCCTAAATATATTATTATACATATAGCTATATTCATATTTATTTCCTTAGTGAAGATAACACAGCATGGCAGGAGTTCAAGCTTTATAATCAGTGGCCCTTGATTTATATATGTATATCAGTTTTCATCGTTTATTTATTAACTGATTTGGGTAAGTTACAAAATACCTTAAATTCCTTATTAGTCAATTGGAGATGTAAATATCCACCACATAGTACATTTAGGGACATCAAGTAAGCATACAGATGTAGGTGTGAACTGTCGGTCTCCATCTATCTCTCTATCTATCTACATTTACCTATTAGAGTGATGCTTGACACAAATAGGCATTTTACCAGTTAATGTATATGGTTATAAATGCAAGAGTATCTGGAGAAAAGTCAAAGAAGTACAAAAAATGATTCAGAAGTTGATGAGCACTAAAGAAATATACACAGAAAGTGTCATGATCAGTTGAGACACAACAAATAGCTGTAAAGAGTAGCAAGACTGAAAAAGTGCCAATTGTTATAAAGTAGAAAAATTGGATGGTAGCTGTTTCCATATTAAAAGGGTATAAAGAGAAATGAGAAAGAACATAACTACTCCATATCACATCACATGAGTGTTATAAATATGACTGGAAATTTGGTTGGCAATAGTTGTTGAGAATTGAGGACTGGCAATTAAAATTTGTAGCCCAAGGATAATATATGTCCTGCTCACAACCTGAAAGCACCCGTATCAATAGGCTTTCAAACAGCCCTGCAAAAAGCAGGGATATCCATTATTCAAATTTCTAACTGTCCACCATAAGTACGTGTAATGTGGCATCAGACTTAGATGATTCCATGGGATAGCTGCGCTGGTACTCAGTTGCCTAGGATGATTCTGAGCTCACTATGACTTTATCTATAGCTTTCCTCACCTGAGTTTGGACACTGTCAGCTCTTTGGGGATCTTAGCTTTGACGCTCTGTAGCTAAGGATGGACACTGTCAGATGAGCAGTCTTTTCTTGACATGTCTTGAAAAGTAATCTTTTAACCTTTTAAGAATCAAAAATTTCTGCAGCAAAAGTTGCCTAATGAGTTCTTAGGTGTCATCAAATCTTTTCTGACTCATGGCAACCCTGTTGAAACTGCCCAGTCTTGCACCATCTGCACAGTCATCTCTGTGTTTGAGCCCACTCTTGTTTCAGCTATGTCAATCCACCTTGTTGAAGGCCTTCCACTTTTTTGTTGACCTCTTATTTTCCCTAGGATGATGTCCTCCAGAGTGTAGTCCTTCCTGATACCCTGCCCAAAGTAAGGGAGACCTGCTCTCACTATCCTCTCTCCTAAGGAGCACTCTGGCTGTACTTCTTCCAAGGCGTTCTTCTGACAGACCATGACATGTTGAATGTTCTCCACCAACACCATAATTCAAATGCCAACCCCCAAAAAGATGCCTCATAACATGAGGAAAGGGGGCTAAGTGGACATATAAATGAACTCAGCTCCCCTAATCTATTTTAAAAGAGTAGTTCTGGCCTGTGGTTATACAAGGACTGACAAGTTTGTGAATTCATCCTAGAAAAAAAAAATACTTCATTGCTGAATATCACTATGGTCACCTTCGAAATACTCCCCTTGGGAAGCTATGCACCAATGCCAGCACCTACTCCACCCTTCAAAGCAGTTTTGGAACTCTTTTTCTGGAATGGGCATCAAAGCTCTGATTGTATTAACCTTAATATCCTGAATGTCACCAAAATGTCTTCCTTTCAATATTTCTTTTATCTTTGAGTAATAAAAAAGTCACTGGGGGCTAGATCAGGTGACTAGGGAGAGTGTTTCAATATAGTTATTTGTTTACTTGCTGAAAACACCCTCACAAAAAACTATACAGTGAAGTTTGCAAACTTGCCGCTGTGCCACTTGTGTGCAATGGTCCTTCCAGAAAGAGTTCCAAAATGGCTTTGAAGGGTGAACTAGGTGCTGGCATCATTGTATAGCTTCCCAAGGAGAGTATTTCAAAGGTGATCATAGTGATATTCAGTGATGAGGTATGTAGCACTTAGAACAATTAGGTTCATGGACTTAATTGTCAGACCTTGTGCAACACTAAGTACATAATAAAGTTTGTGACAGTAATTTCTTACTTTTAATGGCTAAAGTACTAATATCTGCAAATGATTTACTAACCTCTACAAATCGGAGTGGAATGGAAGCTATCTCTGTTTTGTCAATGATTTATTGAATGGCATAGGATTAGAGAAGTTATCTGCATATAACTGTTGGGCCACGTCACACCTGTGAATGACACTTGTTAAATGTATGACAGGATTGAGATTAGGGTGCTCTGGAGGGTTTTTAACAATCTATCCCCAAGGTACTTCAGAAACCCTGCTGGAAGGATCCTGCAAGAGTTACATAAACTAGTCCACCCTCCCGGGGCCCTTTCAAGGAGATGGGGGATTCCTGGGACAGAACGAGTTTTTGATCAGAGGCAGTTATGTTCTGCCTGTAGCAGCTTGGTATATGGACAAACGATCTTGAGATTTAAGACAAATAAGCTTAAATGATGACAACTTTTCATTTTCATATAGGTCCTAAATAAGTGAAATTCAGATAGACTTGTTAGTCAAAAGGATCAAACAAGAAGAAGCCAGCTGTTGCAACCTTGTACTTGACTCCAGGAGAAATTTATACTTCACAATGACTCAGTTTCTGGTAGTCAGTGGGGTTGAGGCACCTGGAGTGTGCTTATATAGGTGTGCTTATAAAATGACTGGAATTAATGGATTTTTAAACTACCTAAAGAGAATAATCCTTATTCAATTGTTGGCAGTTAGAGGGACTTCTGCAGTTCAGGTGATCTTAGACTTCATTTAGCCCTTTCATCTTAGGCATGTTGCAGTGTCCTGCTGTATGTATCTGCCACTGACTATGACCCCTAAGCCAGCTGCCCCCTCTCTGTTGCATGTCTTTGCAGCATACTGTCACAATCACCAGCAATTGCTATAAGAACTTTCACTTTCTATCTAACTATTTGACAGTTAAAGCCATCTCGTATACTGCCTCTCCTGATAACATCTGTTGTTGGGCCTTCCTTTAGGAATACCCAGTACCTTGTAAACATGGGGAGACTTCATAATTTAGATGATATGTCTTTGGGCCTGTCTACCAGTTCAGTGCCAGTAGGATCCCTTGGTACTAAAAGGTCGCTACTCTTTCAATATTCACCTCAACGTGGAGAGAATATATTCTGTCAAGAGAAAATCTAGTGGGATTGAAGGCCAGAAACTCTAGGTACTGATATATTATTTTGCATTTCATAGTGTCATGAGAAAAGCATCAGAAAGAATATTTAAGCATGAACCATGGGCTTAAATACACAACAGCTGCTAGGAAAAGTTCTGCCAAAATATAAGAAAATGGAAGGGGTTTTTGAGAGCCCTTTCCTGCTACAGAAATCCTCATGACATAGTGGTTAAGTGCTACAGCTGTTAATCAAAAGGTTGGCAGTCTGAATACACCAGGCACTCCTTGGAAACTCTATGGGACAGTTCTATTATGAGTCATTATGAGTTGGAATCAGCTTGATGGCATTTTTTTTCCCCTTCACCACAAGAAAACTCTCTGGTCTTTCAGTTAAAAATACTAGCTAAATTATTCTTCCCACACACGATGTTTACCATAGATGCATTTTGAATTTAATCCCCCTCCTTAAAGATATCATTCCTAATATTTCTACTGACTATCACTAATTAAATATTTAGTTCTGGCTATATACCAGGCGTTGTTCTATATATACTTGAACTGTATCATTGGTATAACAGTCAAAACCCTTTACTTAGGGAACTGGTAGTCTAGAGGATGTTTTATTCTCTTCTTTGCTTTCTTGCTTACATTTTTACTCCACACATCCTCTAAATTTCTCAAGAGCTTCCATCTCTGTAAGATTTTCCTAAAGTTTTTGCTGCATATACTTTGAAATCTTGTGACATTTCTCTGCTTTTGCTACTCAGATGAATTTTATGGCACGCTTCCTTGCAATGGAGGTTCATAAGCACATGTCTATAAATTGTATGGTTTGGGATGGTAAAAGTTCTAGAATATACTCACAGTGGCAATGATTCTGCGTGTTTTGTTTACTGATGCATCCCTAGTAAATATCTGAGGCACATAACAGGCTCTCAGTAAATATTTTTCATGAATTAATGAATGAATGTCTTTGTATCTCTCACAACACCTTACTATATTGTATGTGAAGTGTTAGATTTGTATTCAGAAGTTCTGGGCTTAAAACCAAACTCCAAATTTGACTTTCCCTCTCTGATATTCAGCTTTCTTTTGTGTTTGATAGAAATAAGAATTTTTACTTTATTTATTTTACAGAATTGTTTTGAAGATCAAATAATGTATATGGAAAATAAAGTTTCTATTCACTATTAAGCAAGTAAAGATTATAACAACTAGGTCTGTAATGATTGCTGTTGGATAGATGAATGCATGCATCATACATGAAACAAAGAATGAATGAATGAAAAGGAAAAATATTATTTCATAAAATCTGAACAATTTGGGGATCCAAACAAGATGTAGACAAACCATTTATAGAAGAAGTCAGAGTACTTAGTCATTCCTGAGAATTAATTGATGTTTAAAACCACTATACTGTAATTTGGCTGGGAGTATTTCCTGAAATCAACTTTATTCTTAAATTCAGGACATAATGGAAATAATTAAACTGAGATTTCAGTGGGTAGCTATGGCTAAGTCACTTTAACAATCTGGTTCTTTTATTGACTTGTTTGTGAAACCAGGGTTGGAATCCCCAGCTTACCTCCCTCCTACCCTTGTTGCAATGATCAAGGAGTTTACGTGTTGATAATGGTTTGCAAATGAATAAAGGAAGTAAAATGTGATATTTTACATGGTTGTTACATGCCATTAAAGACATTGTTTGTGCTATACTCTTTGCTTCTTAAAATTAGCTAATTACCCCAAATTTACTTATGACTTAGAAATTTCTAGCATTCTGGAATGTTGTGAGTGCATTAATCTATTTAGTTCATACAACAATCCTGTGAGCTATGTTTTATGGGGAAGAAACTGGCCCACAGAGGTAAAGTAAATTAATTGTCTAAGATTACATTATTTGCCAGTTGTAGAAGTAGGCTGCCAACACATGTTCCAAACCAAATCTATTGCCATCAAGTCAATTCCAATTGATAACAACCCTGTAGGACAGAGTAGAACTGTCCCATATAGTTTATAAGGAGTGCCTGGTGGATTCCAACTGCCAACCATTTGGTTAACAGCCAAAGTGCTTAACCATTGTGCAACCAGGGCTCTGACACATGCTTTGTAACTCTTGATAGGAAATTATTCCCATAAGAGCATAAGATCTGAGCTCTCTGCTTTTCAAACACAATATTTATTATCAGTGAGTACTAATTTTATTACCATATTCAATCCAATAAAATTAATATCTGAGGTTTTTTAAATTGCCTCTAAGTTTTAGTAAATGTACAATGTTCTTTTCAATTAATATTCTTTTGCAATTAAGAAAAGGATTTCCAGATAGCAGAATGGCAAGATACATGTATTGTTGATATTTAATATTTCACAAATATTTTTAAATGACCTCTCTGTTACTGTAAAATGTGTCATAGTTACAATTATCAAAAAGATGTCTAGTTCTATATATTTTGATACTTTGAACACCAACACAAAACAACTGAAATGAGGTTCATATTGCATGCCAGCAGGCGTTACTTACTACGCAAATAACAAGATATGTAGAGAGGTCTAGATTATGTTTAAATCTCTGGAGGAAGGAAGGTGATGAGGTGTAGAATTTTAAAACAGACTTTTGAATATAGCCTGTAACTAGGCACATGGCAGAAGTTAAGGAGAAATTGCTTCACTAAGTACCATTATTCTGAATAATAGTAAGAATAGAAAGCAAAGACATCGATGACCTCAGAGAAACATGAATAACACATTATTGCTCAGATGATATTGGCAGCTGAGCCTGACTCCCAGGAATTTAAAGCAAATTTGGTGTTTTGTGGCCAGATGGGTTTCTTAAAGACCCTTTTTATATTTTAAAGATCTTGTTAAGTCAATCTTGGGGGCAGAACAGAGGGCATTTCTTTCTAGAATAAAGTAAATTTTTCCTCCCACTGAATCTTATCATTTAATGGAAATTCAATCAAGGAAGACTCAACTCAGGATTCCAGAGAGAGTGTGGAGAGGGACGTAGCTCCATTCTCAGGAGCATTCCTATTCTCCTAGCTGAGGTTCCACCTAGGAATCCTCAGAGGGGCTGAGGTCATGATATAATTTCAGGATCAAAAGGGGCCCAGTTGAGAATCCTTTCCTCTAAGCATGAGCTCATGGCCTCTTATCGTGGTTGCCGTGGTGCCTCCCCTAAACATAGGTGGTGAATCTTTATGCTAAGCAGGCAAATAAAAGCCAGGATCTCAGGATTTCTTTGCCCAAGAGAAACATAAGTCAGCCACTGATGTCTCCAACTATTTTTCTCTCCTGCTGATGACAAATGTACAGGGAGTATAATTTCTGCCAGCCAATCAGAGTATTGAAATCGTGCAGAAACTACAGGTGCTGTCTACATTTGTGGTACCCAATCAGTAGGATTCATTTGCTTAAAATGTAGATTAATGGACAAGGTTCTGGGCCTGCCACACTGAAGACCTTTAGGTTCTTCCAATAAATCAGACTGCTGTGTACTTGGGTAGCATGCACCTCTCCAGTGTGCTGAATTCCCTGTAGTTCTTTGCATAATAGGAGCCAGAAAGTATAATCCTCTTTGGCTAGATTTTATTTTTGGCATTTTGACTCGATGGCAGAGTTTTTTTTTTTTTTTGTCTTGATATAACCCAGAACATTATCTGCATGTGTGTTTATGTATGTGCACATACATACAACTGAGCCAAAGTTCTTTCCCGTACCTCTGTTGCTGCATTGATTTTGTTTCCACCATCGTTTTCTTTTTCATCAGTCAATGATTTCTCCTCATCATCATGACTGTCATCACTGTTGCTAACAGCTGCCAATCTCGTTTCTTGAAGGTAAAAGTAGGTGGTATTAATTCCATTTTATAGGTGAGGAGACTGTGACTGAGTTTAAAAATATTTTCAAACTCGCATAGAAAATATTTGGCCAAGTCAAGATGTAAAAATCAGCATCCATGGGTCCAGAGGGCTGTGTCTCACCATCACATTATATTATATCCAATTCAGTACCCCTCCCCTACTTTGAAAACTCTTGCAATCTGAAGTGTATAGTCAGATGAGTTTTCTTTATTTAATTGCCGGTTTCTAGAATCTGCCTGTCTTAGGCATTATATCTATCTGTATTTAAGTGATGAAGATTTGCTGCAATTTATCACATGTAAAGCATTCCTCTCTTATCATACAACTCTTAAAAGGGTGCCTTTGGATGATTGTTGTCCCCCTTCCACCTCGACCACTCACAGGCCTCTCTTTTGGGGTCAGTTACCCATTTTTTCAACAAGCAATTCGAGTGGCACCATCTTCTTAGTACCAGGCAGTGCTGGGAATTCAATAATGAACAAAACAAATTTCATCAGAACACAAATTAAAAGTATGACTGTTGAAATAGATCTCAAATAATGGTTGATCTATTTTTTAACATGGATTCCAGAGGAATCAATAGTTGCCTTCATCCCAATCCTGCTCTCAAAGAAACCACATCCCACTTTAAATTATGCATCTCCTAGATGCACAGTTTACATTCAATTCAGTCCCCCCCTCACCCGCTACCACCACTTTGAAAACTCTTACAGTATGAAGGTTATAGTCAGAGTGGTGTTTCTTACTTAATTGCCATTCTCTAGAATCTGCCTGTCCTAGGTATTACTCTAGGTTCTACAGAGCAACCCAACTAGAAGAAAACCCTCTTGCCCTCAATTTACAAACGCAGTAGTTCTAAGAACTTGGATTTTTTTTTAAGATTCATTCTAGGATGTAGTCTCTATAATATATCTACAAATGCCTTCATAAATTACCATTTAATCTGTTCACTGATTCCTATGTGTTTTCAAGGTGTTTTATAGTGCGAGTCTTTAGGGATTAGTCATTTCCACCAGCCAGTGCCATCCATACCTAGGAAGATCTGATGCAAAAAGTATTTCACTAACATGCCAGTTGGCAAAGACACCAGCTAGGTTTTGTTCCGGCAAACAGATTAGCCCTCTAAGGGTTAATTAGAAAGCAAGCCCCTTCCAGGGCCTGGAATTGTTTACTTCAATCGTTTTAATGCAAACTGCCATGTTTCACTTGGGTACTAATTGTGCCTGATGGACCCATTATTTTGTAATCAGAGCAGTTCCTTGGCTAACCCTCTGGGGATTAATTAAATGGATGAGGTAGTGCCCCGGATATTACTAGCAGACAGGACCATTTGAATTTCTTACCAACTGTATTGGAGAAAGTCCTGTTACTATGAACAGTGAGGTTTCCCAGCACCAGTGGTACCTTGCACAGCTGGAGTTTATTAGGTTACTGTACCAAGACATGCCCAGCTGATCCATCAGTTCAGTCCTACCTGGGTTGGCCCATTTCTGCTTGCAGAGGACTTATGCCAGTGGACTCTGGAAACCCATCCTGCAAGTAGGAAGACCTATTTACTGCAGAAGATGATTCCCGCCCCGGGTTAAATGTGTACACGACGTGGCAATGTCCATGTCTTTAACCTGAAGGCACTTAAAAGCAATGAAAGCAACAGTCTACCCTGAAATATACTAAACACAGCAAAAGACCACAATGATTGGTAAGATGATTAGACATTTTTCTAGCATTGTAATGCCACTGCTTCTGTTGATGGGGTCTGACCTTGTAATCTGTAATTTTGGTTTTTCGTTTTTGTCCCCCCACGGAAATTCTAGCTCAAATTTCTTTCTGTAAAATAATTGCAAATTATTTTTTTGTCTGATGTTATTTTGGTTTTACTTATTTTTCTGCAAGAAGCCCACCGGGACTGAATAACCAGGAGGGTGTATTGTGTATTGTGGCATGAATGAACAGAACTCAAGTATCTGAGCTCTGCTACATCTTGGGATACTGGGGAAAGCAGGAAACCAGGAAACAGAGATTTTTAGATGAGGCTTTGTACTCATTCCTGCCAAGCCAAGCCAAGTACCGTCGAGTCAGTACCCTACCAATTATAGGGAAACATCTATGCTGCATGTAGCACTGTCTGAACTGAAGTCATAGGCAACGTAAGGAAACAGTCTTGGAGAAGTGTGAGTCATTTTTATGGAGTTATTTTTCTTAGAGCCTTTGGAATAGAAAGACTGTGGCTGTTTGATTGTAGGTGTTGTAACATGATGGACAGGGCCTGTAACGACATGGAAAGACCTGAATTCAATTGTTACTTTTTTTCCATGCATGTGTTATGTGATTTGGCCAACTCCTCTATCTCTCTGGGTCTCAATTTGCTAATCTCTGGGGATTATAACACTGCCCTATTTTCTCTCACTGAATTGTTAAAATCAAGCATAGTGTCTGGCAAATATAACACAGCTCAACTAATGCTGTGTGAATGATTGAATGATTGGATTTAAAAAAAATCCCACAAATTAACATTTACATACATGTAAGACTTAAAAGCAAAATACCATGTGGTGATATTTTGTCACATTCCTCCATTCCTACACTCATACACGCGCGCGTGCGCGCACACACACACACACACACACACACACACACACACATAAAGGTACATATCGTTCCTACATTCTACAACTAGCCAGACAGTAGCTTACTGCTAAGTTCTTTTTGCCTTAATTCTTCAATTTCCTTTTTACACAGCAAGGAAAATGTCAAAGCATGGTTGTCACATCATTCTGCCACCAGGTAGAATTTTTCAGTACAGGGTAAAGAGCAAGGGTAGTAATAAAAGATACGTAAGGTGTATGAAATGTCCAGAGTAGGAAAATCTATAGAGGTAGAAAGTAAATTAGTGGTTGCCTAGAGCTGAAAGTGGGGAACAGGGAAGGGAAGTGTCTACTAATTGGTATAGCACCTTTTTAGGGCATGGTGATGAGAACTCTCTAAAATTGACTGTAGTGATAGTTTCACAGCCCTATGAATATCCTAAAATTATTAAATTTGGTACTTTAAATAGATGAACTGTAGGGCATGTGAATTATATCTCAATAAAGCTGTTATTCAAAAATCAACATTTAGAAATTGTGTAGGGGGGAGGTACACAGTACCAGACCCAAAGAGATTTTGACATATGTCTCTGAAATGGAACATGCTGATGACGATGTTCTGACAGGAACATTTTTAATCAGTAAATAGTTACCAATCCTGTGGCAACATAGAGTAATGCTGGTGAGGACTGCCTTCTGGGAGGATCTGGCCAGGTGTACTACCTTCAGATCTGAATCCGAACCTGCTTTCATAGGTGTCCTTTCTACCCTCGGCTCTGTTTTCTCTCTGTTGTTTGTAATACTTGAATGTTTGGTGTTGATCAAACCTGCTCCTTGGAAGTTCAGACAAAGCCTGGGTCCTGAAAGCCTCTGGCAGTGACATCCAGTACTTTATATACCCAGAGCCAGTCCGTTTGTTCTTCCTGCTCCATTCATTTTGATTCTCATTATGCTTAATTCATTTCAATTCTCATTATGCTCCTGTAATTTATTATAACCACTTTGCAGATGTGAAAAGTGAAGTTGGAGAGGTTAGGTTGGGGAAAAATTTAAAAAAAAGTCTCCGCTATCAGATCAGTTCCAACTCATGGCAACCCTATAAGACAGAGTAGAACTGTTCAATAGCGTTTCCAAGGAGCACCAGGCAGATTCAAACTGCCAACCTTCTGGTTAGCAGACATAACATTTAACCACTCCACCACCAGAGTTTCCATTGTACAATTAGGGACAATATATGTTTTCTGATGAGGAATTAATGATTATTAAAAAAGAAAGAAACAGTCCTGATGGAATTTCAGCTGACCAGGAAAATATGGAGATATTCTTAATGCTTTGACTTGTAATGCAAGTAACCCAAAAAACCAAACCAGTTGCCATCAAGTCAATTCTGACTCATTGTAACCCTATAAGATGAAGTAGAGCTACCGTTTAGGGGTATGCAAGGAACGGCTGATGGATTTGAACTGCTGACCTTTTGGTTAGTGGCCAGATGCTTAATTACTGTGCCACAAAGGCTCCTGAAATGCAACTTTTTACCTCTATTTTCAACATATTAATACAGGGCAGTTTTACTCTGTCCTGCAGAGTCTCTGAGTCAGAATCCCCTTGATGGCAACTGGTCTGGTAGCTTTGGTTAATGGCATCTGTTTTTCTTTAATATGTAAAACTTTTTGACAAGAGGTCATTGTGTGATTTTTCATTTTGACTAATTCTATACAATATGGCACAGTATGTATTTTAATTTTATAATAGCTATTATTAAATAATTCCCCTAAAAATTATGAGTGTTTTAACACTGTTTTATACTTGAAGAAACTGAATCTAAGAAAGGATTAGTGAATCTTCTACAGTCATGAACAGTTAAGAAACAGATTTGTAGTTTCCACTTAGGTTGTTTGAATAAAGAGTCCACTTCTAAACACCTAATATCTCTGTATCTCATCTTCACATCATTAGTCCCCTTGCAACTGGTCTGGCCAATACACTGTTTGAAATATTCACTCTATTGTTTTTGTATTAAGGTAATTTCTCTGATGACATTATTAGTCATATAATTTTGATGAACTGATTTCAGGATAAAGTCAGCCTGATGGGTTTTCCAGTACATTGTTTATAATTGGACTCTTTAAAATACACATGTGCTCTGGACTGCACATTCTCCTGAAACTTGTTCTAGATAAGAACCTTGTTTTTCAAGAAGTCTGTAGCTGAGTTTCAATAAGCCTGACAGTTTAATGTTTACGTGGTGCTCCCTGACTGCAACCTTCCATGAGGGAAGGCAGAGTTCTGCCCAGTGGCACTGCACTGATTATTGGTAGACACTTCTGTTGGCCAATCGCATACTTGGAAGCACTGGAGTTGTAGATTCTAAACTTTTTTGAAGGTGTGTCCTTTATAAAAGACAACAAACTTGATCATGCATACCAATTTATATCTATTTATTTATAAATGTACAATTGTTACATGCATAAGAGAATGTGTTAAGCATTTAATAGTAAATTAAATAAAGTTGGACTAATGTATTTATTATATGTAAATTATATATATATAACTTTTACTGTACTTTTGGTAGAAGTTTATAGGTCAAGTTAGTTTCTCATGCAAAACTGATACACTACTGTTTTGTGATGTTGGTTATAATCCTCACCGTGTGACAACACATTGCCTCCCCATTTCTGCTCAGGGCCCCTGTGCCCACTGATCCAGTTTTTGAGCCTTCCAGGCTTCTCATCTTGCTTTTGGCCAGGTGTTACCCATTTCCTCTCACTTACTTGACTGAACTAAGAAGCATGGTCCTCATGTTGTGTTATTGTTTGTTTTATAAGCCTGTCTAATCCTTGTCTGAAAAGTGGGCTTCAAGAGTAGTTTCATTTCTAAGTGGGTACAGTGTCTAAGTTCCATACTCTCAGGGGCACTTCCACGAATAAGCTGTAGTTTTTAAAGGTCTAAGAAGTTGCAGTGCCTTTATCTCCCTATTAGCTAATTTTGGCTAAAAATTTATTATTTTTTTATGAGTTGACTTAAGTCTATATTTCAGAATTTCTCAATAAGTTGAGAATTTTATTATTTTCTTCTGAAACTCTTTGAAAATTAGCTGAAAGAAATTGGAACAGTCAGTTTTCTAATTTTCTTTTTGTTCATTTGTGCTTGTATAATTCACACTTTTGCTTTATCTTCAAACTGGTTTGCTCACAAGAAAATTTTTAAAAGCACTTGATTGCTTTGTAACATTTATATAGCTTAAGCTCAGTAATAGAAACTGTAAATTTGCTTAAGCAAATACAGTATATTGAAAAAAGAAGGAATGAGTTAGGTTACCACTTTTGTATATACATATTATAGCACTTCCTCTCTTGCCTAAAAATATCTGAGGTACTTTATATAATACAGATGATATACAGGTAACAATGAATGTGTTATATAACCCTAAGATTAAAGTTTTTCTCATTAAAAAAAAGTAAAGTAAAAAAGAAGTTCTATTTTTCAGCATACCGGTGATGGCACTGGTGAAAGCTCTCCCTTTGGAGGAATACTAGAACAGATTTTAGTGGTGGTGGCCTCAAATATTTTGGGCCATTTTACTATCACCTATAAGGGGGAGTTATTCGTTAGCAAGCATAACCAGCTGAAGAGGATGACGTCCTAATCAGTACAACCATTTATTAAGAACTCAATGTCAGGCACTATACTATGCTTGTTTCCAGAGATATAAAAATAATCAAATCATATTTTTGGCATTGAAGGAGCTCAAAATTTAGTAAGGGAGATGAGTAACTAAAGGGGACAGTTACAACACCCTGTGGTATGTGCTACATGTAGCAATGCTTAGGTGTAATGACAGCATTAGAAAAAGTAATGATGCCTGAGCTGATTTTTGAAGAGTAAGTAGGAGTTAAGTACACATAGAAGCAGGAAAAGAGTAGTCTAGGCTGAGAGACTGTCTTATTTGCTTCTCACTAAAAGCTTATGAAGTAACAGACTGAAAGAGCAGCTAATAAAAAGAAGAGCTGATAATAAAATCCATGTTCTTTTTCCGCTACCACACTACTGGATAAAGATGATGGATGTCTTCTTTGTATGAAAAGTTCATATAATATGAATTAACAAGTGGTAAGCAAGCACTGTCTAAGAGATTCTTTTTTTTAATCATCATAGACTAGAATTTTCCTCAAGTGTGTGTCATAGAACACTAGCCCCCAAAATGGTTGGTAATAAATAGCTACCATCGTTAAATAAACTTGAGAAGGGCTATATATTCGGTCTCACTCTTATATACTCATAATAAACATCAACATAAGGAAAACTGAGAATTTTGGCAACGAAAACTATCCCAAAAGACAAATGTTGTAGAATATCACATAAAATATCTAGAACAGTCAAGGGTATAGAGACCTAAGTTTATTAGTGGTTACCAAGAAATAGGGAAACTCATTGCTTAGCAGACATTGAACTTCTGTTAAGACTCATCAAAAAAATTGGAAGCAGGTAATGGTGATGTTCATACAATCTGATGAAACAAACAAATAATGTCACTTAATTAGACATACGAAAAATCTTAACATGGCAAATATTGTGTTACATGTATATTTACCACATTAAAAAAAAAAACGTAAACTCTGCACAACTTTGTTGTTGTTGTTAGGTGTCGTTGAATTAGTTCCAGCTCATAGCAACCTCGCATACAACAGAACAAAGCCGTGCCTGCTGCTCCCCATTCCCATGGTCATTTCTATGCCTGAGTCCATTGTTATAGCCACTGTGTCAGTCCTTCTTATTGAGGGTTTTTCTCTTTTTCACTGGTCCTCCACTTTCCCAAATGTCTTAGGCATTTAGTGTGGTTATAATAGAAATACTACAAGTGAGGACTTTTGGAAAAGAGAAATTTTCTCTCTCACAGTCCAGCAGGCTCGTAGTTCCAATTCAGGGCGTGTGCTCCAAGGAAAGACTTTCTTTCTCTGTTGGTTCTGGCGGCAGGTTCTTCTCCTCAGGCTTCCCCTGCACCAGGAGCGTCTTTACACAGAAAGCCCAGATCCGGAGGATGTGCCCTACTCTGGGCGTTTCTGTCTTGGTGGCGTGAGGTCCCCAATCTCTGCTTGCTTCCCTTTCCTTCTGTTTTTTGTAAGACTATCGTTTCTTTACTATGATGTTGCTTATTGGTCCAATTGTGAAGATTTTTGTTTTCTTTATATTGAAGTATAATCTGTACAGATGCTGTGGTCTTTGATTTCATCGGTAAATGCTTCAAGTCCTCTTCACTCTCAGCAAGCAAGATGATGTTATCTGCATATCATAGGTTATGAATGAGTTTTCCTCCAATTCTGATGCCCTGTTCTTCTTATAGTCCAGTTTATGGCATTACTTGCTGAGCGTATGAGGCCCAATAATTAAGTTTGCGCACTCACCCTAGAAAAAGTGCTACATACCTCATTGCTGAATATCACTACAGTTACTTTCAAAGTACTCCCCATGAGAAGCTATGCACCAATGCCAGCACCTAGTCCACTCTTCAAAGCAATTTTGGAACTGTTTCTCTGGAATGGCTATCAGATTGAACAAATATGCTGAAAGGCTACAAAGGTCACATACACCTTTCCTGCCTTTAAACCATGCAGCATCCTCATGCTTTGTTTGAATGACTGCCTCTTAATCTATTTACAGGTTCCTTGAGAGTACAATTAAGTGTTCTGGGATTCCCATCTTCTACAATCTTATCCATAATCATTTACAATCCACATAGTCAAATGTATTTGCATAGCCAATAAAACACATGTAAACAGCTTTCTGATCTTCTCTGCTTTCAGCCAGGTCCCATCTGACATCAGCAATGATACCCTTACTCTACACCCTCATCTGAATCTCACCTAGTGGTTTTCAAATGAGTTAACCATGGAATTTATTTCAGGTTAAAATCCATAGAAAACTTTGGAAAAAGTTGTGCAGTAGATAGTTCATCTGGGTAGATGCAGACAACTTGATTAAATTAGTTTGGACTTTTCTAGTAATAGATTCTTAATGCTCCTATTCGTAAGTGTAATGGCAGTTAACTATAAAACCAGAATAACAAGCATTGTATATGCAGATTTTTATTCTATTTTATGGTGCTCTCGAGTTGGTTTTCATAGATTCATCTGTAGAAAATGTTTCTGAGATTAACCTAAATCAAAATATCACACTGAAATCCAATATAATATTTCTATATGAATTACGTAGCATGTTTAATTTAAGGGTTTCAGTTTCTGTTCTCCCTATAAAAAACTCTGATTGTGTGAGTTTACATATGTCAAGGAGACAGTGACACTTCATTAAAAAGAAGTGCCAGCACTTCAACTTCACTTTGAATAGGTCAAGATGTGTGACAGTTACAAGTGACAAAAATATAACTCAAATTTAAACCACAAAAGGAATTTATTGGTTGGTTCTAGCTTCAGGGACTGTGCAATGCTGGTGTCTATGTGATGTTACTAATTCTCTAGCTGTCTCTCTTTTGACTCTGTCTTCTGTTTCTTATACCAGAAGAATGGCTGGTGGCAGCTCCAAGATTATTCTTACAGCTGCAGATCCCAAAGCTTGTACCTTGATAGGTTATGCCATAGCTAATCACCTTGGGCCCATCACTGTGACAGAGATGGAGTGCTTCAGTCTGGCCTGTGTCATGTGCAAATCACTGTGGCATCCCTTAGATGCGAAGGGAAGACCAGACCAGCTGAACCACATAAAGTGGTCATATTTATGAAACAATGGGGGAATGGTAATTTCCCATAAAAAGAGTGTTGAGACAGGCCAAAAACAACCGTCTTAAGTTTGCTATATACCTGTTGCCCTCAAATTATTTCTGGCTCATGGCTAACCCATGTGAGTCAGGGTGGACTTATGCTTCATAGGGTTTTCAGTGGATGCATTTTTGGAAGTAGTCTTTCTTCAGAGGTACCTGTGGGTGTTAGCAGCCAAGTATATTAACCATTTGTACTACCAAGGAAACCAAGTATGACCACATAAACAAGAAAGTTTTACTCTTGCTTCCTTTAAATCAAATTATGTCCATAGGTCTTCTAATAGGGCTACAGATAGCTATTCACACTTTCCTGAGGAACTGAATTATGAGTACATATCTTTTTAAAAAGATAAAATGTTTTTAAGTCACGAAGCATATGGTTGACAAAGAAAATTTTTCTTGATTTTGTTTTTTCCTTAAAAGCCTATGTTGAGCTCAAAAGCAAGCCTCCTTTTTTTATACAAGTCCATGGGGGAGTGGAAACAATGTGGTTGAGTTAATACCAACTCATAGTGTTTCTCTAGGTGGTGCTATAGGACAGAGCAGAGTTTCCAAAGAGTGCCTGGAAGATCTGAACTACTGACTTTTTAGTTAGCAACCATTATACTTAACTGCTATGCCACCAGGGTTTCTAAAGTCCATGGTAGGGATTAAAAAATAAGAGAACGAGTGGAGGCCTAGCCTTCCAAGGATGAGTCCAACTTGATGAGGTAGCCATATGGCCAGTCTACAAAAATACTTCACAATTAGCTAAAATTGGACTTTAATCATCTCCTTCCACAGGTTTTCATGATTTATGCAGATAGACTTGCTGCAACACTGGGGTTGAGGGAAAGAAAGAAAAAAGGAAAACACTGCCATCAAGTAGAGTCCAACTCACTGTGACTCTATAGGTCAGAGTAGAACTGCCCCATAGAGTTTCCAAGAAGCACCTGATGGATTTGAGTCACCAACCTTTTGGTAAGCAGATGTACCACTTAACCCACTATAGCACAGGGGTTGGGGAAGTGGTACCTAAAATATCCTGACCACTCAAAAGCCCGTGTTTAGGGCTTACTAAAACCTCGTGTGAGCCTATTTTCCCTTCCACCTGTGTCTACTGTATCACAATAAAAAAAAAAACAGTGCCATCGAGTCACTGCAGACTCATAGAGACCCTATAGACAGAGTAGAACTACTCCACAGAGTTTCCAAGGAGTGCCTGGTAGATTTGAACTGCCTACCCTTTAGTTAGCCACTGTGACACTTAGCCACTACACCCCAGGAGTAAGCTATTAGAAACACAGGAAAGAGCCATAGCAACTTCAGGGAAAATTAGAAGAGTTTGGAGCCTCACCTTCACATGTAAGGAATGACAGAAGTCTGTAGAAATGTGAAATATCAAGCCAACCCATGCCTTGATGATAAATCACAAGGAAAATCTTTCAGGATTTTACTTTAAACTATTTTTTGTAAGTAAAGCATTTCAAGTTTCCAAATTTTTAATTAAAATCTATTTTAAGTTTGTGTGTTTTGTTTTAATCAGTAAGAAAGTTAAATTTTGATGCAGTTCATGTAAGGCACATTCACGTTTTAGCATAAAGGAAAAGGTACTTTACATAAAAGTATAAAGCTAAGAAATACGTGAAAGAATATTGAAAATTAAAAAATTTCAGAAATTATAACTGGGAATATGATAATTCTACTTATGACTTTGTATCCACATATACAGTTTAGTAATTTTAAATATATTTAATATAATTTTTATGGCTCAGGAGAGCCACCTGTTTACCAAAAGAATGAAAAACTGAGTTTAATCCCAGTGTTTTGTTTTGATAGGCCCCAAAACAGAATGATATAAAATATTTAAGTTTGCTTCTGAAACTATGAATGTCAAACTTTCTCTAGTAAATATAACATCTATTTTATTTCCCTAAAATCAAGAATCCATACTATGTTAGTTAAGGTTTATGTATTAGGAATGAAGTAGTATATGCATTTGGGGATACCAATGGCATATGGAGACTTAGGGAAATGTTTTATCAACTACATTGTATCACTTGTCAAGTACACACCACTCATATACTTTAAGTAAAAGCATTTAAAATATCCAAACCAACAAAACTGCTAAAGCACAGGGAAAAATGAGATGCGATACTCGTTCCCCCAGTTCAACTGCCTAAGAGAAGGATGGAAGATGAGAGGAGGTCCCAGGTCCTCTGTCTGTCTGTCTGTCCATCTGTCTGGTAGCCTTCCCTTTCTAAAGGTCAACATCTCTCTTGCTACCCTAAAGCTCAGTGCCTGGGGCCACGTTCCTCCTGGTGCAGCTGAATGAGAGGAGGAGAAAGAATGTGAAAGTCTCAGATCCTCTGGGTGTCTGTCTGGCACACTGTCTTATCTTGAGGGAAACCTCTCTCACTAGCCCTGACATTCAGTTCCATTGAGGATTAAGGACCAAGGTCCTCAATGATCATCTCAGCATGCATACCTTGAATTCTATAACAAGTCACTCCCCATTTCCCATCACAAAGTCCCTACCCTCACTCAACATCTATGCACCACTCTATTCCATCAACAAACTGAGGTTTTTAAGTGGTAGCTGGCTAGCATAGGCAACACAGTGCTTACCGAAATTTGCTCATGGGTCATATGTTTCCATGACTCTGATGGACAAATGCCCTGGGACAAATCTCATGAACATTTATGCATGGTGTACTGAAAAGAGTGAGACTTTTGGCTGTAATCTGCTGAGTTTTGAATCATTATGACTGTCTAAAAGCTGAGCTGAGCTAATCTGGGCTTCCAAGTGTTCAAGCAATCAATTAGACAATAAGCCAAAATAAAAGGAATAGCCAAACCTTTAACCACTCCCTTCCGTATTACAAGCACGACATAAGCCACAGCTCTCCAGAGCTGACATACCTCTCCTGTTTCTGTCTCCCCCGACCCGAAATAACAGTGGATGAAGATCAGGGGGATTATCACAGATGCAGAGACCATCTCACCCCTCAGGGATGCCTCACCCCCCCTCACCCACCCCCCATCCCCCGCCAAAAAGGGTTTCTGCAGTTTTATCGATCTCAGAGTAGAGGGTGAGAAGTGGAGGCACGGAGGGGAGGGGAAGAGAAAGGAGGACTAACGTGCAGATACAAAGCACTGTGTCAGAAGAGGGGAGAGTGTCTTCAAGGACCCCCTCTCCTTTCATCCTGATAAGGAAGTTTCAAGAAAACACCTGAAGAAGAGTTCTCAGCCCCTGTTTCAGAGGCCTCTCACAGCAATGACTGTAGGGATGGTACAGGAACTGGGCTAGGAATCTGTTCAGAAAGGCAGCTTCCTCCCTGAGGCCTGCCAAGTGATACCTTTGTAGTTGTCTGTCTTCAGTCTTGAAAAATCACATATAGGTTTATAGCCAGTGGCCAGACTCCTCGATAACTGCATTAGCCTAGATAAGAAACTTTGAGCTTAGTTTTCCTTATCACTACAAAGGAGATTAATTCATTCATTCAGTGTATGTTTGTGAAATACCTACACTGTGACATATATTATGCAAAATGTTAGGGATAAAAATTTGCATATAGTAGGCGCTTGACTGGCAACTGATCTTAAACATGGATAACACAAAAGCCAGAATGCGAGACTTCATCTCATGTGCTTTGGACATGTTATCAGGAGGGACCAGTTCCTGGTAAAGGACATCATGCTTGGTAAAGTAGAGGGTCAGTGAAGACAACTCACAATGAGATGGACTTACATAGTTGCTGCAATGACGGGCTTAACACAGCGGTGACTCTGTGAGGATGACACGGGACTGGGCAGTGCTTTGTTCTGTTGTATGTAGGGCAGCTGTGGGTCAGAACTGCCAACAGGGCACGTAAGAACAACAACTATACAATGCCTAGCCTGCCTCCCTTCCCCAGAGCTAGTCTCAATTATTGCTTGCTTTCATTTTACTGAATATCTGTGACTGGTGGATTTGGACAGCTGACTTTTTTGGTGAGCAGCCATAGCTCTTAACCACTGTGCCACCAGGGTTTCCACCTGTGACTAGCTGTGGAAAGGAATAGTAATACTAACAGTAGTAAAGTGGGAGCCATAGTCCCTGAAGGAAAGAAGCTTCTGGTTTAGCTGAGACCATCAGGTCACTACTTGAACCACTTGATGCTGTGCTGTCCCAGGAAAGACTTCAGAATTGAGCACTGTCACTCTAGTCTTGTCCCCTAGGACTTTCTCCCTTGTACCCTAAGATTCAGTCATATTCAGTGACTAGAAATTCCCCAGAGACCGCCGTCTTCTCTTGGGGCCTTTTGCCTACGTTTGTCCCACTACCTGAACTACTTTCTCCATTTCCCTGTTACCTAATTCCTCTCCATTCTCTAAGACTCAGTATGAATATCACATAGCATAGAGTCTTTTGGTCTGATCAGATTTTCCCAAGTCAAGTTGGGAAGCCTTCCTGTGACTCCCAGTACCTCTTATATTTCTCCTTTCATCACATGCTTTTGCATACTCCTGGACTATATTCCTCTCTGGACTATAAGCTTTATGATAACAAGAAACATACCTGTATCAGTCACCACTTTGCCCTCATTTTCAATGTCTATAGAATTTATCTAGATATAGATTTTTGTTTGTGCGCACATACGATGAGTGGAGCCAAGCCAAGTGCCATATCAATTAGTCAGATACTACAGGCCAAAATAATTTTCATATGCATTACCTAAATAATGATTTCTTTTTGGGGACATACTTTCATATTAAATTTCATGTGTTTGAGAACTGATGAATGCCCCTTGTCTCCCATTTAGAATAGTTGGTTCTTTAAGAAAACTCTTTGACATTCTTGGGTGTCCTCTCATAGTCTATAAAATTATGATACTCCACCTGCCAGAAAGCTTGGCTTTTTAGCTCCCAATCCGATCCTTGAGGACCCATGAGAGATTCACATCAAAAAATTAGGTGTTTTGTCCCTTCCAGTGATGAAAGACTGCTTTGACTACACTCTGCTCTCTCTGGCATATTACTTGAAGTTAACCCCTGGCGTGTCTCTGGGAAACGATATGCTCAATGGTGAGAACCAGAAGTCCTCGGAACTCTGCTCTTTAGCTTCTTGAAAGCCCCCAAATTCAACACAGTGGATACTGCCTCTTTTGCATGAGATGTGAGCAACATGCTTTGTATTGAAGTGGATACAATTTTGCCCAAATGATAGCCTAATAAACTAGTCATTATTTCTAATTGCTGGTGTTAGCACTTTAAATTTCCATCTCCAGAATTATTGTTGTTTTCATTATCAAGCAGCTCTCAAACTTGCAGCACTTTCCTATTTTGTCAAAGATCATGTTGCTATAGGAATATATTTGGGCTGTCTTTTTCAGAATACATAATTTTGTTGCTGAATTCACTGCAGAGAACTGTGTTCTCTGTTAATGAATTAAAATTTAAATCTGGAACACTGGCTGGGCCCAATTCACCCACTGCTGATTCAAAACTCCTTAGCATATCAAAGTGATAAGAGCATGGAAAGCACAGTGCAAGAGACAACCAAAACTATATAATGAGAACTAGGACACATAGAACTTGAGGCAGAGCCTACTGTGCCCAGGGCAATTGTGATTTTGAATAGTCTGTTCTGATTTTTAATCGTTAAGTTCAAGAAACTCCAGCATTTTGCTGTTCGGACTTGGGATGCCACACTCTTATATATTCCTGGACAGACTGTGAATCCTATGTGTTTTTGTTTTGAGTGCTGTGAAAGGTATTCCTTTATTCTTGATCAAATACCTGTTTAACCACATCAACTTGCAAATTCTGCAAATTCCATTGATGCCAAGTTATTGTGAAGACAAGGCTGAGATAGGAGAAAATTGTGTGCTTTGAAACTTTTGAGAGTGTGGTTGGAATTCAGCTATCACACAAGGTGAGATTTGAAATCTCATTGAACTTCCCTTCAAGGTTTTTGTGATGATTGAAAAAGATCATAAAGTAAATTTGAATAAAATCATGCAGATGTAGTAAAATCCAAGAGGCTGTATCTCTAGTACTTAGAATAGTGTCTGGTGTGTAGTATTCAGTGGAAAAATTGTTTAATAAATTAATAATCTTGTATGCAAAACATCAGCCATAATATTTGGTGTATAGGAGTATTTTATAAATGAAAGTTGCTAGAATTGCTTCCAGAAGTAATGAAGGATGTCGAAATATACACAAGAGACAAGATTTAAGAATGTCAATGGCTTGCGGATAGACAATAAAAATGAATGAACTGTTTATTCTGCAGGACACTGAGGACTAGTCCAGGGATGGATTACCCAATAAGCAAGGTGCACACTGGCTTAACTGTGTTTATTTAGCAATCTGTAGTGCAAGACTTCGCATGGGTTTTATGACATCCTATGCATACCTCGCTTACTGTAAGCCAGTGCATAATGTGCTTACTGGTTAATCAGTCCCAGATTCATCATATTGGTATATCATAGAAACACGTCCCAATCATGTTGTCTAAGTGTATCCTTTTGTACTGGTGCAGTATTCTCATTGGAAGAAACCGTCCACACTGGCTGATTGTACTGTAATATGACATCATATTACAAAGAATTATGGCTCAACTAACCATCACAGCCAGAACTCTTTGGAAATGATTATTTTTACACAGTGTTAGATATGCTTTTTTTTTTTGGCAGATGCCATTGAGTCAGTTCTAACTCATAGTGACCCTATGTGCTATAGAACAAAGCACTGCTCAGTCCTGCACCATGTCCGCAATCTTGTTGTGCTTGACCTCATCTTTGTAGCCACTGTGCCAGTCCATTTTATTGAGGGTCTTCCTCTTTTTCATCGGCCCTCTACTCTGCCAGGTATGACGTCCTTCTGCAGGAACTGATCTCTCCTGACAACATGTCCAAAGTATGTAGGAGGCACTCACACCATCCTTGCTTCTAAGGAGCAGTCTAGTTCTACTCATACAGAGGAAAATGAAAACAAGGAGAAGACCTTGGAGAAAAGAGCTAACTGAAAACAAGTATTGAAGCCATCACTTTAAATCCAAACTTTTCAAAGTCTGGCTTGTGCAGAGGAGGGAATTTCCCTGTTTGTTCAGGTATCCTGTAACCTCTTACATAAATTAGATGTGGCTTTCAAGCTTCTTTTGCTTAATCAAATCCATAATATTTCTTGTTTAATGAAGCTGGATAAGCGTTACTTGAAAAGCAATCCTTATCGCCAGTGTGCATCTTCGTGAAGCTGGCTTGTGACTTGTGACTTCTGCTTTTGCCCAACCTCAAGCTGGTAGAACTGGGAGAGCCTGGGAACCTTACTTTGACAGGCACATCAGCAGCTGCTGGGGCTTGTGATTCCTGCCTTTTCTCAGATCACATAAGTGCAGATATAAAGTGATTAATCTGTATTTTCATAGACAGAACTTCCATTTCATGTTTCTTATATTTTCTCTCCAATTGTTACTGGTGCAATAGTATGTTGAACCTGTTTCTGTCACAATATGTACTTCTTTATTATTTTCTCACATCTTTATTTGAAAAAAAATTCAGGTCTATAGAGTAGTTAAAAAAGTGACATGATAAACATGCAAATATCCTTCTTTTAAGTTCACCAAATTTGGTCATTTTGCCATATACTCATGCTTTGTCTCTGTGTCTCCACGTATTAATAATACACATGTACATACCTCAGTATGTGACATTACCTACATATCTGTGAATAACTTACAGTTACGGTGGCATGTCACCCCAACTACTTCATCATCTTATGTGAATATGTAGGACATTCTTCTAACAACAGTGTTGTTGTTAGTGGCTGTTGAATCAGCTATATTCACGGTGACCTTGTGTATAATGGAATGAAATCTTGCCCAGTCCTGCTCTGTCTTCATGATCATTGGTATCTTTGGGTCCGTTGCTGTGTCCACTGTCTATCTTCAGTGCCTTCCCTAAAGGGCTCATCTTTCAGCACTGTCTTGAACAATATTCTGGCATGATCGTAGGCGTTTTATTGAGTGACTTTAAGAAATACACTACCAGGCCTTCCTTCCTAGTCTGCCTTAGCCTAAAAGCTCTGTTGAAACCTGTCCACCATGAGTGACCCTGCTGGTATTTGAAATATCAGTAGCTTAGGTTTGGACATCGTAGAAACACTAAGCCACTACAGTGTGACAAACTGACAGACAGGTGGTGGTTTTACATAGTAGAGGTTTTCAACTTCTATGCCTTTAATTGTGGCAATATGTTATTTTGATAAGTGTCTCTAACAGTTTTTCCTAAATTTTTGCATTTTAATATCAATCATTTAATAACCCTTCCTCACCCTTTTATTTGAGAAAGTTAACTTTTTATATATGTTTTGGATTTATTTCTAATTGTCATGTGTTTCTGTAGTTATCTTTTCTTACATTTTCTGTGAAATTTTGCTAAATTCTAAAAATATCATACTTTCAATTTTGGTTCAAAGTGTTCTATCCTAGATGTCCTTGAGGCTAACAAAGAGCTTTACATTGTTTTTTTTTTTTTGTCTCCATGAGACACAAATTACACTTCTCCACTTATTTTAGTCTTCGAATATCTTGCAGTAGGGTTTCTAGTTTTCATTAAAAGCTTCTGCACATTTTTAGAATAAATTTAAGTGTTTTCAGTTGTTTTTAATCAAACAATAATAGCTATCATTTACTAAGTACCTGGTTGCAGGCGCCAGATGTGATGCTAAGTGTTTTATTGATGCTATCTCAGTTCATCCACACAAAAGCAAAACCGAACCCACTGCCATCCAGTTGATTCCAACTTACAGCAACCCCGTAGGACAGATTATAACTGGTAGATCCAAACTGCTGACCTTTTGGTTAGCAGACATAGCACTTAACCATTATGCCACCACGGTTTCCTCATCCACACAAGAACCCTGTAAAGTACCTGCTGTTGTAATCACATATTATCACAGTAGGCCTATGAGGAACATGAGTTTTAGAGAGGCTGTAAATTTGTTCAGCGCTCCACGGACATAGCTCCACGGAACTACAATTTGTACCTTGGTCTGTGACCTTCTCTCTATTTTTTATTTACTAAAATGCAATGATGAACTACTCAAACAATAACTTTAGCCAGAATAAAAGCAAAGTTCTTGTGATAAGGTCAATATGTCAACTACATAAGAGAAGAAAGATAACTATCCATGTAGAATGCTATCTTTAGATCCTTTATACAGTAGCAACCAATAACGTAACATGACCACTTAGACAAAAGTAATGAAACCCACATCTCATTAATAGTCTCAGGGGATTCTATGCTACATAACGTCTAGAGTACTGTGTTCTCAGCCCCACATATTAAAAATGGGCTTCATAACCAAGAGTTTTGTCAAGGGAAGATAACAAGGAGTCAGTATGAAATGAACGGGAGATGGGAATTTTTAGACTGGTTAAAGGAAAACACCAGAAGAACTGTTTTAAATAGGAGGGAACAGATTTACAATGAACAGAAGTTTAAAGGAGGCAGATTCCTGCTCCACTGAAATCTTTAAGAATTACGTTGTCCAACAGTGAAACTACCACCTTTGAATTTTAGTGAACTTCTTATCCTTTGCGATGTTTGAGCAGAAATCAGAAGTTACAGAGCAGGGATTGCTAAATTGCAAAGGATATTGTCCTAACTTAATTAAAAAACAAATAAAAAAACAAAAAACTCCATTATCATCGAGTTGATTCTAACTCATAGTAACCCCATAGGACAGAGTAGAACTGCCCCATAGGGTTTCCAAGGCTGTAATGTGGTGGTGTAATGGTGAAAAGTATGGCTGCTAGCCAAAAGGTTGGTGATCTGAATCTACTAGGTGCTCCTTGGAAACCCTGTGGGGCAGTTCTACTCCATCCTATAGGGTAGCTCTAAGATGGTTGACCCAAAGGCAATAGATTTTGATTTTTTGGTTTTCACTCTTTTCAGGAGCAGACTGCCACATCTTCTTCCAACAAAGTGGCTGGTGGGTTCAAGTTGCAGAACTTTCAATCAACAGCTTAACGCTTCACCACTGCACCACCAGGGTTCCTTGACCTAGATTAACCCAAAAAGTCAGCCTAGGTTAGTGTTCCCTAAAGTGCAGATCCAAGACCTGCAGCATTGGCTGCATCCAAAACTTGTTAGGAATGCAAATTATTGGACCCCACTGTCAGATGACTGAATCAGAAACTGTAAGGGAAATCAACTGTTGGAATAACCGATGGACCTCACTGTCAAGTGATTTCATCCAAGTAAAGGCCTCGTACTGTGAACTCAGAGAAAGTATTTCAGCTGAAATTCAGATAGCCAAACGAATGTTGGGAGGCATACTGCACATACACATACTATGCTTGTATGCCTGTCCACTCTCATGTGAAACATGTATTTTTTAAATGGCAAATGTGTCAATGAAAGAAAACCTGAATTATCATCCCAGTTTTACTCTTTCCTTTTCATTTTCAATCTGAATGGAAATTCTCTGGAGGTGGGCAGGACTAGCCTGGAAGAACTTTAATTTCTTATAGCTGGACTACAATAGATGTTGAATTCCCCTTGCTATTTACCCATCTTTTTCTCCCAGCATGCTATGAACACTTTAAACATTAGGTCCATGTCTCACCAATCTTTGTATATTCCACGGTGTTTAGCACAGTGCCTGTGAAATCATAGTGCTCAATTGTTACTTACTAAGTGTAATGAATTCAGTAAGTTCTCTGGCTACGAAATATTTTTATTATTAAATCAAAGTATTATGACTAAATACAACAGAAAAAAATGTAGAAGACCATCCAAAAGGCTCCCAAAACCAAACACAATCACTGTTTACATTTTTGAGTAGTAATTTTTTGTCTTCTCCCCCATTTTCTAAAACTTTGTTCTACATCATAATCACATCTTGCATGTGGTTCTGAATTCTGCTTTTTTTTTTTTATCTTTGTGTATTAGGGAGTCCAATTACACAACATATTATCAGATTCAAAAAGAGGATTTTTTTTTTAAATATTAGAACTAATTCTGTCCTTCTCATGAGTTCTCAACCTATTAGAAAATGGGAAAATTTAAATCTCTTCCAGCTTAAACAGTCTGTGTCCATTAATATTCAACTAAAGTTCAACTCTCTTTCTCAGTATTGGGTTAAATAAACACTTAAATGACTGAGCATCTTTCAGGTAAGTGTTCAGTGTGTCAGAATTTCTTCCCTCCTCCTTCTTCTTCATAAGATGATAACTTCCTCCGCAACCCCGTCAAAGAAGAAGGTTAAAATCAGTAGGAAGATAAATAGCTCTTGTAAGAGTATGATAATGAGGCAGAAGGACTTGTGTTTCCTTTATTTCAATGTCTGGCTTCTGCTGGTTCACCAGCTTTTACAGAGACCAGTATCTATTCTCCTGGGCCCACCAGGACATCAAGACCCCTGCAAGTACATAAGGCAGTTTTATACCACCATTTCCAGACTAATTTAGATATGGCACTGAGTTGCATAAATGACTGTGGGCATAGCATAAGACTGGGCAGGGTTTCATTCTGTTGTGCTTAGGGTCATTGTGAGTCAGAACCGACTTGATGGCACCTAATGACAACTGAGTTGGATATGGGGATATGGGATCCCCCCACATGGAGAAAACACCCTTGTGCTTTCAGCTTTCTCTTTAACTTACAAAAATATCTCTTCAACTCCAAAAACATCAGAGTAAGAAAAGAGGTCAAGGCACCCACCTACTTTTTCTGAATGTTTCTCTTCTTGCTCATGACTCTTCTTTGGGCCAAGATAGGTAGAATGATCCTTTTCTCTTCCTATCTGGTTAGAACTACTATGTTCTGTATTTTCTGTACACTTAAAAAGTTAAGCAAACAAAACAAAAAAATATTTTTATAAGGCCTGGGTCTTGATGTGGGGCCCTGCTGGTACAGTGGTTTTGTATTTCACCACTAACCAAAAGCTCCGCAGTTTGACTCCACCAGATGCCCCTTAGAAGCCCCACAGGGCAGTTCTACTGTGTCCTAGAGGATTGCTATGAGGTGGAATCTACATGACAGTAGTGGGTTTGGTTTTACTGGTTTGGGTCGTGAGGTGAGGAGTCCTGGTGGTCCAGTGGTTAAACCCTAGGTCAGCAGTTCAAATCCATTAGCTGATCCATGGAAGAAAAGGCTTGGTGATCTGCTTCCATAAAGATTATAGCCTGGAATACCCCACAGAGTAGTTGTATTCTATCATCCAGGGTCCCTATGAGTTAGAATTTACTTAGTGGCATACATCAGGTCTTGACATGCAAATAAATAGAGTTTATAATTTAGAAACTCTTTCCATACTTTAGACATGCTATCAAGATGGACAAGTCCCTGAAGAAGGACATCATGCTTGGTAACATAGAGCATCAGTGACAAACAAGACCCTCAACAGGGCGGACTTACAAAACAGCTACAAAAATGAGCTCAAAATTAGCAATGACTGTGAGGATGGCATAGGACAGGGCAGTGTTTCCTTCTGTTTACAAAAGGGTCACTATGTGTCAGAGTTAAGTTGACAACACCTAACAACAAATGTGCCTTCTAAAGGTCTCTGGGTGGCACAAGTAGTTTCCCCTCCATTACTAATAGAAAGGTGAGCCGTTTGAACCCTCCCCATGGTGCCTAGGAAGAAAGGGCTGGTGATCTGCTTCTGTAAAAGGTTAGTGAGCTTCTACTTTGTAACATCTGGAATCACCTTGAGTTCAATCAAGTCAATGGCAGAAAGTTGGATTTTGATTTAGGGTTCCTCTGTAAATCTGATGTTTAGATTGTCATTCTCTGTTCCTAGGGAAGTCAATTTTGAGACTTAACACTGTTACATGAAGTTTGTGAAAGTACCCACCCTCCCTTTCTCAAGGACAATAAACCTCATTGCTCACTTGTAACCAAAAATAATTTAAGATGAAAATATAATATGTTCACTTAAAATGTTAAAATATTATGAAAATTAAATATCTAGTGAAACCTGTGAGATCCATAACTCCATGGGAATGACCTGTTTTTCTGGGTCTCATAAGTTTTCTTCCTTTAACAGGGTACAAATAAGCTAATCCCATTGACACTGAGTTGATTCCAACTCGTCGCAACCCTATAAGATGGAGTATAAGTGCTCCACGGGGTTTCCAAGGAGCAGCTGGTTATCAGTGGAACGTTGAACCACTTGGCTACAGGACTCCTTAACAGAGTGCAGTCACCACTTTTTGATGGCTGTCTGTTTAGTGGATAATATTTATGTTGTCATTCTCTGATGAGTTTCCTCATTATATAGACAGGTTCTGGCTTTTGCAGGTTTCAATGTAGATGAAAACCACTCCTGTATGTAAGGGTGTGATATTCAGAGCACTGTGGTAAATTTATGTCCTTTATTTAATCCTCAAGTATGTATTATTATTCTCATTTTAAAAATTAAATATTGAGGTTCAAAAAGTAATTTTTCTTGGGTTCCACAGAGAGAGAATTCTTTCTGCTACGTGGTGCATAATATGTAAACAAATGCACGGACAAGCTTTTACTTAACCATTGCCCTATGTTTCAGTATTTAAGTTGTCTCAGCTTGCTTTCAAGGCAGATTTACAATTTTTAATACAAAGTCCTGGAGCTTAGAATTGAAAGGCTATTTCAAACCAACTGAGGAAAATTACTGATCAAAAGAAAAGTAAAAGATGTATCAACAGTTAATTTATCTGAATCTTGTTTCCAACACAATGTCAAAAACAAAAAAAAGTGCAGACTGAGTAAATATGAACACTCACTGAACAGACATTTTAGGTATCATGTCTTATTAAAGTGTTCTCAGGGATATATACTAAAATATCACAGATAAAACAAAATCATGTCAGGATTAGTGTAATGCCAGAGGTGGAGGATTGGGTGAGATATGGGAGGGTTAGATGAGATGAAATTGGCCGTAATTTCATCACTTTTGAAACTGGGCGTGGGCACATGGGGGTTCTTATCTTATTTTTTATATATGTTTGAAACTTTCCATAAAGAAAAGTTACTAAAAATAGGATAAAAAATGCAACAGTATGTCCCATGTTTTCTGAGCTCTGAGCAGGCTAGGAGTGTTTTTCTAATGTTACTAATAAACACACATTTGAATTATTTCAGCTTCAGCCCCCAGTCCTCCAAGCCTTGCCGCAGCCAAAACAGCAATCACCACATTCCTTCTGCATACTACACTTCACTTGACAAATCCCTTTTGGGTGAGCACCTTGTCAAACGAGAACTCTGCCTCGTTGTAGAGTAAAAAGAAGTAATCAGTTCCCTTGAGCACTGTGTGTGTGAGTTCAGGGCACACGGGTGACACAGCTAGACTGAACAGTGGTTCTCTGATACATGAAATAGGCCTTCCCCGAGCCTCGTTATCCCACTTTCTGCCGCAGTTTCATCATGTATCGAGGAAGTGTTTCCCCTGCCAGGCAGGAAGAAAATTTGAAAATAAGTGCCAGCTTCAAATGCCCAGGAGGCACACACTGACATCTTCTACCTGTTTTGTTGGTGAAGTCGGGCTGTCCTGCAGAGTGTCTCATTAACACCAGGTGCTTGAGCAGGCAGGGTGCCCCAGTTGGAGCGTGCCTGCTAACTGGGCACTGTTAGTGTTCAATCCAGGACATGTGCTGAAGGCACATTGTGTTAGATCCCCCCAGATACACTTATTTTCTATAGAAATGTTGACACTCTTTCCTCTTTGCCCTCTTTCTCATATCCCCCTGTACCACACATCTGGCAAACTCAGTGCCAACAAAAGGAGAGGTGACAAAGTTTTGTTTATCACTCTGTCCCTATCAATATTATTCAGAATTGTCATCCATATAATTATCAACATTTATCGAAGGGAAGAAGGAAGGAAAGGGGAAAGTGAAAATATAGTATCATGGGGGACAAGG